>CM070547.1:140000-1340000 GCA_036346405.1 Phyllostachys edulis
AAACATGCCCTTTGGAAAAGGTTGACTGGCCTTATGCAGGCGGTCAGACCGAACTTCCGGTAAGTCTGGGCCTGAATTTTAGCACAGACAACACTCGAAAAAACGGTCTTAACTTTTGACTCCGAAGTCAGAATTGAGTGATCCTGGGCTCTATGAAAAGCTTATTCAGAGGGATAAACACCCTATCTATTTGATGGATCTCAAACATATTTGATCAAATCAAGAAGTACAACTCCAAAGAGCCAACACATGACCTAAGTCCAAGAAAAGAGCAACGAGCAATCTTAGATCATGCCAAGAAATGATGCATGAACTTCAACGATTTGCAAAGAACATTTGCAAACTTTAGTATCATGCCACAAGGAGTAGGTGCATGGACTGCAACCATTTGCAAAACACATTTGCAAATTATAGTCTCATGTTACAAAGAGTTAATGCATGAGCTTCAACTATTTGCAAACAGTAGCATCATGCCTAGAAGAGCGAGAGCTAGCGGGATTGAGCTATCAACACATGATGAGACTCAAGCTACTAAACAAGACATCTCTTAATAGTACGGCAACCTATACTAGCAATCCGGTCTTCCAACCAAACACCGAGACCGGTAAAAGACTTGGAACACATCCTTATTCTATACTAGTCATACATTTGTCTTGAGCATCCATCTTAGAGTGATCACTTGATGACGAGCATCTCCATTCCAAGTCCGGGTTCTTAACTTGATAATCATCAACATGATAATTTCCTTTACTCTAAATTCTAAAGTTGAATATCATCAACACATGATGATCTTCTTCACTTCGAGATATTGTCTCGAATATCATCAGCACATGATGATTTTATTTACTTTGGGATCTTGTCTTGATGCTCATCAACACATGATGACATCCTTCATCTCGAATCTTGACTTGATGATAATCAACTCACTATACCATTCAAAGTCTTCATCATCATGAAACTCAACATATTTCACCAACTCATGGAAAATGTTAGTCCACATGATGATTGTCATTAATTACCAAAGTACTCCATTAACTTGTAATGGTAGGTCTAGATTCTTCAACATCCTCCTTTTTGGTGATTGATGACAATCTAATTGTAAATAGTTGAAATTGAATTAACATGAGTATATATCACCTACAAAAACTTTATATACTCAAGGATACATTTCAAAGTAGAGAGCCTTAATATAAGTGGATGGAAGAATGAGATCAATACTAGTGAAATCATAAAACATAGAGTGAACTCACTAGTACAGACAGGGTTATCACAGACGGTTTGGAACCTTCATCACAGATAGTTTTTCAACTGTCTGAATTTGTATGTCTGTGATATGAGCGATTATCCTGAGCGATTTTTGAATAAATGCGTGATAAACACAACCTGAGCGATTTCTTGTTGAAACCGTCTGTGAAGGGCTAGTATCAAAAATGGTTTCTACCAAAAACCGTATGTGAAGGGCTAGTATCACAGACGTTTGTAAATAGAACCGTCAGTGATACTAGACCTTCATAGACGGTTTCAACAAAAAAAACGGTCTATAATAGTTCTTTATACCTAACTAATTTTTTTGATTTTTGGCTAGCCTCAGGAATTGCTAGCCATGCCCTCTGAAAACAGCATGCAAAAAAACAAATACATCACAGATGAATCAATTGTTGACAACTCAAAATGATCATTTACAACTCAAAATCAATTACAAAAGAATTTGTTCAAGTATTGTCACTATAGTTACAATTGGATTACAACTACTCAAAGTGAATTACAATTGAATCACTTGTTTGAAGGTGGTTCAGAGGTGTCGACAGAGTGAAACTCTCCGTCGGTGTTAATAATCTCTGTCTTGATGAAGGCGCAGAGCTTCCCTCGAACGTCCAAGATCTCTTTCACAACGAGTGCATCTAAATCTATGTTCAAGCCCTGTCGCTAGCAAGAGTAAAGTAGTAAGCATATATTTAAATTTATAGTTAGGAAATAATTATTGCGAGATTGATAAACCTCGGGATCCTTATTATTAGCACTCATGATTTGCTGCATATGATGGCAAACGTAGAATGCGCATAGGTGATTTGTTTTTGCTGGCGGCACTGCAAAAATAGAATTACATATATAGGTATAGTCAGTTCGAGAGGTATTATTACAAAGTGTGATATAGGATTATTGTGTTGTAGCTCATACCGAAAATCGCTTCCTATGTTGCAGTGTGGCGCTCGATCCCTTGTATGGCCCTCCCTCGGCAACATAGGCACTGAACGACCTACATTATTCCAAAAAGTTACCCTCAGCCATTTCAAACGAAGGAAGACTACAATAGAGTTATGTATGGAGGAAATGAGCATACCTGTCGAGTATTCCTGTCACAAGGGTGAAGTCGTGGGTTTTGTTGAGTAGGGAATCAAGGTATACTACCTTATTCCTCTTTGGTATAATGACTAAAAGGATCTAGTGGTACCTACTCATGTATGTCGCTATAGTCATTAATCCTAAGTTCCTGCTGCATATAAAGTAAAAATGAAATTTATATAGCAAGTAGTGAAGCACTTACTGCTGGTTGTAGGGCACCAGTATGTAGTCCTTGTCGTCCTGAGCAAGCAATCCCGTCGTTATGTATTTCTCGACGTAGGATGCGTTTTCATTGATGGTTTGCTCAGAGACCATGTGTGGGTCGAGGAAACCCACCGGTTTGGACCATTCCCGGGATTTTTTTCATCATGTATCTATACATAAGCAATGAGTTGTGATATTTATCGGTATTACGTGAATGTAGAACTTGATTGTACACACTTACAGTGTCCAGCATCGTAGAAGCGAGGCGTCGAGGGCATCGAGGTTGAATAGGTCGAATAACTCATTGAAGCCCACGACGAAGTGGCCCAGCTTGTGGAAGAAATGTTCCTTCGTGTATCTGACGGTGATTCCAATATCACACCCCTTCTCTTTGGTCTTCCGCATGTACCAGACATGTAAAGCCTGACAACCTACTCCAGCGCGGTCTAATACTGTGTCGGGGGCCAACGGACTTCCAATGGAGTATTTCCAGGGCTTGGGAGGCACCTTAATGTTCTTCGATTTTGATTTGGCCTTAACGACTAACCTGCTACACATCTTCCTGTGAGACAACTCGGGAACCGATACAGCATCACGCTTTTCTTGTTCCTTCGGCGTCTTCTCCACGGGAACCGATGAGGTGGCCTTCTGAAGTGAAGGTTGAGGTGGAGTCATCGAGGGTGCCATTGGAAAGGAATGGTCATGTCGAGATCGCGGCACTGCTGGGTCCAGGGCAATGTCCTTCTTGGGCCACTGGATAAAAGTGTGCATGGCATCCCCTAGTGTTCTGATGTCTTCATTCGGGCGAATCTCCAGCGGGGTGGCCATAAAATTGTCATGTACCATGTCCACCTGGATCCTGGCGTAACCCTGCGCTAGCTGGGCACCGTGCTATACTGTCTCTTCCTGGTTTGGATACACCATCCCCCGCCCAACCTCAATAGAAATGGACCCAACCATCCTCACTTGGAGCTTACAGGGCGTCGGCTCCTACAAAACGATACACAATTAGCTAAGGCATCCTATAGGTCTATCTTTGGAGCATTCCAGATATGTACATTACCTTAATGTTGTTGATAGGTAATTGGACATCGTCATGTTCAGAATTTGGAGTGGACGCGACACTACTCCGATGTTGAGGAGGACTGGCTCCCAAAATAACGGGGGCAGCTTGCGACTGGCTGAGGACTTGATTCATTTGACCCTGCAATCTTGTTATATGTCCTTGAAATTTTGCAATAAGCACTTGTTTCAACCGGGCGTCGTGCTCGACCTTAGATCTCTTCCTACTCCTATACATATCGAAGTCGTGTCAGAATCCATCCCTCCAAGGTACGTAAACCCCAACGCCTCGCGTACGACCCGGGTGCTCCTTGTTTCCTAGGGCCGTAGATAGTATATCCTTCTCCCTGTCTGCTTCGAAGGAGCCTTGGGAAGATTCAGTAGTCAATGCATGCTGCAAGAGGTCATCATGTTATTATAGACACTATGAAGTTATGGACTTATTAACAACTAGGTAGTTCGACATATTTACTAGACGTTGGGACACTGCCTCATATGCCTGGTTTGTGAAAGAGATGTCACCTGAAGACGTGGCTGATGCCCTCACTCTTAACCAGCTTTGGGAACACTCGTCTGTGATCCCAGCAAATGGTCCAGTTGCGTTCTTGTCCTCCACCACCCATTCCGTGGTTTTACCCGCGTATCTAGTGGTGCCGAGTTTGTGGGGGTGAGTGTTTTGTGCCTGGATAGCTTTGTGCGTCATACTTTGCTCCTGAAATTTAGTCGTCGTCTTCATCCGTACAAAGTCATCCCATATATCCCGCGACAAGAATTGATACTTCGTGAAGGGCGTCCAACCCGTGTTCATGTACTTCATGACAAGCGTGCTCTTGAATGTCCTCCACGCATGCCCCATCGTGATCAACGCCTGCCGTTCCACGCGTGCCTGGTCTATACGGGATAGTGAATGAGCACGAAATTTCAGTCCACGGTGGCCTCTCTCTCGTCCGTCGAGACTTCCGGCTTGGTGTGGTGATGGGGACCGTTCCTTCCAAGTATCCACAGATGGTGCGGAATCTCTTGGCGCTTTCTTGGGACTCGGAGGGACCCTAGAGCCTTGACCTCCGTGATGGTCGGTCGGCCGTGAAGCAATTCGATATTCTCTGCCATCTAAACTACGTACCACTTTGCTCGAAGATCTAGGCGCTTTTCGGCGGCGTCGATGCCAATGACAAAAGGCGGTGCGACGTCATCTCGCTTACTTGCTATCTATATAAGTTACCCAACCAATTAGCTAAAATTGCCTTGTAAACACATTAATTATATAAACAAATAGAAGTTACCCATTGAACTTAAATATATAATACGTAGTAAATAAAATTGAAAACTGAAAAGGTACTCATGGGATACTGGGCACACAATCAAGAGAATAGATAAAAACACTAACTGTACACCTTTCCAAAAATATACGTAAGGAGTATGATTGGCATACGGTTGGACTAGATCACGACCGTAGCCAAATAGTGAGTTATGAGAGTGAAGGGGATAAAGGGAGGGTAGTATGGTCATGCACAGGGCAAGGCAAAGAGTCACAGCCGAAAGCCTCAACATTAACATCAGAAACGCATCAATAAACAGTATAAAACACAGATAATTGATGATAGTGTGTGCTATCAGAAGGAGAGTTGCAAAAGAACAAGTCTTTGTCATCTCAACCCTATTGTCTATACTCTTCAAAAATTAAACATGACAAACTGTCAAATGACCTCAAAATCAAAAGATCACAAAGTAAACTTTCGGTCAAACAGGGAACCAATGTTGAGTATACACAGAACTTCATATCACCAACAGGACTTGAAAAGCAGGACTTGAAAAGCCTTAGTGCAACGGAATACAAAGCACAAGATCAGCAAGCCTGCTACTTGGACAACAGAAGGTCTAACCAACAGGACTGCTAGTAACCACCAGAGCCAAAATGCTTTACAACTAGTTCCACTCAAAGGTGACAGATTGACAACAGATCAATAGGACAACAATAAGTAACAAAGTAGAGCTCAAATATGAATTGATTATCAGTTCAATTTGAGTATTTGACCATCTTCATCATAGCAGAATTCACAAGTCCACTGAAGCTAACCATGCCACCATCACCCTCAATGCCCAAGAACACCCACCATGGCCATAATCTCATCATATCTAGCACAAATACCATTAATAATCTCATCATAACTAGTTAAGTGCATGTGCGTTGTTACGAAACATCTCATGAATATAATAGTTTATCTATTAAAGTAGATATAATATATCTCAATTCATCAAAGCGTGCGAAGCAGAAGAGCAGAGGCGAAGAGGAGGAAGTGAGACCCGTCCAGATCCGGTCGATGGAAGCGACGACAGGGGAGGGGGTAGAGATGCGCGTGAAGTAGAGAAGAAGAGTAGGGGTGGAGGCAAGGACGCAAATGAGATAGCGCATACGGCGTCGCAGGTGATGCTAGGAGAGAAGTAGGGGGCGCATGATACGAGAAGATAGTTTGCTGATAACGTAGGCCATATGTCAATACAGAGAGATAGGGGTGAAAAGGTGGGGAGAACAGACAGCTATCTCCAATTTTTAAGTAGTAGAGATAACTGAAGCTCCCCTATTTCACTTAAGACCCCAACACCCTCTTTGAGACATTAGCGAGAATCAATAGCATGACGTTGTCACAGACTTATTGCCAAAATTGTCCTCATCTTATACATATAAAGAATTTATAATACACGGGTGCAAATACCCTCTTAAGAATCTCAAAAAAAGAAATGAAATGAAATGAAGAACAAAACGCAGAGCCACTAAAAACATTTTGATCTCAAATCATTTGTCAATACTCTTCCAGCAACAGTTGTACTCCTGTAATATGTATGAATGTTGTGCCCCATCAATGTCGGGCGTTTTTCGTGTCCTGAGGATTGCTACCCACCACACATCCCTCAGATATCTACCCTCTATTTGGAGATTATTGACAAAGCTCTCGGCCTAAGAGCTGTCAAGCGATCCCTGCAATGACCAAACCATCAAAATTTACACGAGAAATGAATAGATTGCCACAAAACGAAGCATTAATAGAAGTACGGGAGTATTTTTTTACCCGAAGAACATGAGATCTAGGAGAAGTACCTACTCCTGAACAATGGTGTGAAGAACTTTATGTACATCTCTGGCCATGCCTTAGGCATCACTGCAGACGTAAACGTAACCACCCTGGGAGATTATATCCCAGATTTTGGATGCCTGGAAACGGTCAAAGGTAAGAAAGATGAGCCACCACAGGATTAGGACTAAAGACTATCAGAAATTTATCAGAAAAGGCAGTAGTTCAATTACTTTGTGTGCCATTTTATGTTGCACATATTCCTTAGTAGCGCCCTCATGAGAGAAGGCGAGAACCAGCTCAGACAATGCTCCTTGCTCAAGGAAGTTGTTCAGCTCATCATCATAGATGAAGTCCTGCAAGGTCATAATTATGTCAGCTACAATAAAGAACCCTCTGGTATTAAAAGATCTTTGCTGTTACGTGGAGTGTCTGTTTGGTGCGTACCATCTTGCTATTTCTACATCCAAAGAAGAACACCGATCGACCAAGCTCAGCTCCAGATTCTTTTTGAGCCAACCTTTCCTGATATCAAGGATGCAATTTATACATTAGCAATTTGATAGAATGATAAACAGTATAAATATAGAGGTATCATCAAACTACAATAAACGTACAAGAAGTCGCGGAAGGGCGCAAGACCGGTTCCTGGGCCAATCATGATAATAGGCGCTGAAGGATCAGCAGGCAGTTTGAAGTTTGATTGCCTCACAAAAATCGAAGCCCAGCTGCCCTCCTTGCCAGGGATCAGCTAACCGGACCGGGGTAGAATCCCGGCCCCCCTCCGGTACCGGTAACTGGCCTGGTACCGGCCAGTTACCGGTCAAACTCGTTCAAATTCATTCAAATTCGATTGAAATTCATTCGAAATATGAAAAAACCGCCGGGATCCCCTTTCCCGGCCACCCTCCGGTAGGCGGTTACCGGCCGGTAACCGCCGGGTTTTCTTTCCCTGCTCCTTACTCTCTTCTGATGGAATAGCGTTTTGCAAATTTGATTGCAATGGTAGAGCAGCTTCAGATAAACGCGGTTATGATTTGAGGGATTACTCTCAACTCTATGGTTTGAAATTTATTTAACTTGTGCATGATCATCACAAAATTCAAGCTTTGGTAGGAAAGTTTTAGGTACAAATAAGCTTAGTTTGCAGGGAAATTGGAACTTGCACGAATTTTTTTTAGAACGGGAATTTACACGATTTTAAAAACGAAATACTTGAAATGACCTATAGGTAAATCATCTATCAATGATAAGATGACACACTTTTGATAATTGTATTAGAGGGGGAAATGCCAAAATTATAACAATCACACAGTCCACTTTTTTGGTGCAAAGTAAAAAACAATCGTTTGATCAGCAACCAATCTTAGGAAAACAGCCAAAATTGTCACCTAGTGTACAATCCCAATTAGGTGAGAACACAGACATCAAAAGTTTGACATCCTTGACAATCATATCAACCAACATCCAGGTACAGAAAAAAGGGGTTTAATGTCCTCGATAAGGTTTGGACTAATATGAGCAAAGTTGCTGATCGAGAGTTGCAAATAAATAAATAAACTAAAGAATTTACCTGAAGAAAAACCATTCCTCTTTCATAGGCTACCCTGTTTATCAAACATTTGGTCCTTTCACCATATTTATTACATATAAATTGAACAAGCAAGCTTCTTCTCAGAAGCTTTATATCAAAAGTGGCTTCCTGCAACATCACATAAAAAAAATTCTTCTCGGAAGCTTTATATCAAAAGTGGCTTCCTACAACATCACATAAAAAAAATTCTTCTCGGAAGCTTTATACCAAAAGTGGCTTCCTACAACATCACATAAAAAATATGTTGTTTTAAAGCCATTCTAGCCTAGCAATTAATCTACAGAAGGATGCTTGCATTTCATTGATACAGTGAATGATACTAAAATAATATGTTTTCCAAAGTAATAGAATTTGAAAATGTCATAACCTCCATAAGGAACAAGCCTGTGTTATTTTTATCAGTTTTTGAACTCAGCCTATTAGTCAATCGGCAAGAAGCATGATTTCGTACAATCCAATATTGCAGTCCTTTTCCGAGACATAGTACCTCTATCTCACATGTGAAATCCCCAGACATGTCCATAACCGAGGACGCGGCTATTCGAATAGATCAATTGACACTTTGCAGATGTTGTACACTTTACCCACAAGATATAACCAGTGTAGCGATCACCAATCATAACAAAACCTTTCAGAGGTTTCATCTCAACAATTGACTCTCCTGTTGTACCCACAGGTATTCAAAACCTCATCATGGTTGACGTACAACGTTGGACAGGGATGCGGCGAACCGTCCCGCGATGTGACCTTAGAAAAGGATACACACCTTCACCCAAATACTACCTGAGTAGTCAAAAGCCAAAACTCAACAACCTACTAGATTAGGCCTGTCCCAACAGGCATGTGGTTGTACGAAAAGGCCCAGTTCAATGGCGCACAAGATTAAGTCCTTGACAAGTTACTCAGGCGAGAATTCCACAAACCCACAGCGTGTAGAAACACCCCCACTATCCACCATCCACTCGCCTGAGCGAAGACCATTTTGTTTAACCAATACCAATGACACACCCCATCATGGTACACAAATTTTAATAGCAGCAGTGGCTAACCACCACGATTCCATATTTCATTAAGTCAAGATTAATCATTATGACACATGTGATAATAAACCCATTGTAACTGAGTTGAACTAAGCATCTATACGATACCCATGTTGGTGATACAAATATATCCAACTAAAATTATCCATGCTATGGTGACAAAGGATTCATGGCATTCAAATAATCAATGGAGGCATAATGGCAATAGGTAATAACCAATCCCAAAACCATTTATATAAAGATAGCATGCAGTTGTATAAAACAATATACTTTTTAAATCATAGGTTCAATATGATCAAAGGACTACGGCTTGCCTTGAAATAAATCCTAGGATTCATCTTGATCTTGGTGTACTCCTCCTTGCTCAAAGCTTCCCGAAGAATCAACGTCTACTCGCAAACAAACAAATAAACCAAATAAATAAATAACAGAGAACAAACAAACCCCAAAAATTAAATAAAAATATTAGATAAATAGATCTTGAATTTATATGAATTTAGGAATTTAAATGGAATCAATCGGAGTTCAGATGCAAAAGATATGAGCTTTAGAAGTTTGAAATCACATGAAATCATGAAAATCACAATTTCATGAATTTACTGATTTACTTTTCAACTGAAAAATCAATTAATGATGTCAGCTGACATCAGCATTGATTTTTCGGCTGAAAAGAAAAAGAATTAGAAATTGCTGACATGTGGGTCCCACTGTAAGTAAGATGGTCCATGATGGATTAGGTTCACCGAAGTTGGTGCTGGTTTTGGATGTGAACCGGACACACATGCACTAATGTGGCTCCAACTCAGTGGCACGTGGCTAACACGAGGGCAGAACAGGTTGACGTGGCATGGAGGTGGCCAGCCATGTCAGCTTGGACGCTGACAAGGCTCGGGACCCAGCAGCTTCGGCGAACGACGGTCCTCTGGAGTCGGCGAAGGCGCACAAGGTGACAGGGATGTTACAGGGAACTCGGTGACGCGGTCAAAAGGCACGGTGGTGACCATAGCGGTGGCGGCGACGAGAAGAGCGGTGGAGCGACACCGTTCCACGGTGACGAGACTCTACGGGGGTTCTGTGGAGACGAAAAGATGCGCTTCATGAAGACCACGCGACGACGATCTCAGAACTGGCAACGAGGGAGGCGATGGCTCACCGACGGAGGTGCAACGCGGCGAGAAGATCTCGGCAGCGTCAAACTTCTAGGGCACAATTTGCTCGAACAGCGGCGCAACCCAAGAATCGACTTTAGGGTTTTGGGAGAGGGAGGAGATGCGAAGGTCCTGACGCGGTCGCGGGCTCTATATAGCCACGAAGAGGATCGATTCATAGCGGCACAATACAAGTGGCGATCCAGCTTCGGACACTGACGAAGACTCGGCTTGAAGGCAGCGATGAGGCGAAGGAGGCGGCCCCTTGCGTCGATGAGAGAGAAGCGCGGACTGGGCTGCGGTGGAGAAAGAGGCCAAGCGGGCTGAGCTCCGGAGGAAATAGAAATGGGCTGACGGCTTGGGCTGGCTAGGAACAAGAGTTGGGTTTCGGCACAACACTGTTTATCTGAGATTTAATAGCTTTTTCTTTTTAGAAAATACTAAAAATACAAATAACAACTAGAAAATAGCAAATGCACTCAGAAAAATTCTAGAAAAATCTAGAAAAGATATCCAAGCACATAGAACCAAATAAAATAATTTTGATAATAGTTGATGTTGACATTATTCATATTAAATTGTTTTTGAACTCTGAAAATTCCAATTAAGCTTTAAATTTACCTGAAAAATTCAAATGGTTATTTTTCTTTTTAAAACTTCAAAACAAATCAAATTTTTGGGATGTTACAGAACCACCAGGGTCGTGAGCCATACCTGCAAATCAAGAAACTAAAAGCATTAATGTTAATTGAGCATTTAAATTATATTTCAATAGCAAATAAATCATATTTGGTATGTTCTTAGTGGCACCAAAACACTTTTCTCGAACACAGTGATAATAAATATACAATTTTATGAAACACAAGTGTTAAACACACAATTTTCCCTACAAAAGGTTATATTACGTTAACACCTGTACAGGCTGCTATGGATCGCGAAATACTTAAAACATCATCGTTACTATGCATATTTATAATGGGTGAAGCTTTCAGGAATAAAATCAAAATTTCACATGTTTGGGAATCCTACGGGTTTGAAACCATGTATCTGTGATTTTTGTCTTAGTATTTTTTAATTCCTTAATCCAAGCAAAACTATAAATGAAATGTTATCAATTCTTTATTGTGCAAATAAATACATGTATTTAACATTCTATAAACTAGCATTTGTGAATGCACGGGTTATCGACATGTTTATATAATAGAAAAGTAGCACGTTATCGTTCATCAAGCCAGGCGCAATTAGCACAGCACGCGAAATAGTACAACTGAATTAATTTTCACCGACTAATTTTTCCTCCATACGAACTTCCAAACTAATTGTATTAATTATGCTATCTCCAAACTAAGATTTTTTAAATTAACCTACTATTATTTCATTTACTAACAATATGTCAATACACATGATATTACTTGCTAACCTACCATGGTTTCAAAAATACACTCATACAAAATAAAGCTACAAACTCAACGTCGTGGTCGTTGATGCAAAGAAACTTTTTTCCTCCTCTCCCTCTTCCTCTCCTCTCTTTCCCTCTCCCTCTCCCTCTCCCTCTCCTCTCTTTCTTTCTTTCTTCCACTCTCGGGTCGCTCTCTCAAATGGAGACTGTTCACGGGCGGCCGTGCGCACGCGGAATATAAGCAACCCAAGTCACCCAACGGTTGAGCGACTAGGGTCCAGCATTAGAGCGACATGTGTTCTAGTCGATCCACTGTACGGCGACTAGAACCGAGTCGCCCATCCGTTCGGCGACTAGGAGGTAAAGGATCCAGTCGCTTCACTGTTAAGCGACTTAGACATCTGTCGCTCACCCGTAAAAAATAGATTATTAAAAAAAATCGATGATACATTATATTGCTCGCGAAACTGGCCAAGAAGGTGGTGCATTTGGGATTGCCAGATGTGGTGTTTTTCTGCTAAAGTATTCTAGCATTCAGTTTGTGAGGCATTTTTGTCCTGACTGGCTGTTTGAAGAACATTGCCTTCTTGGTTGATCTGATGACCTTGAGCTGGCTCTGCATCCATTGCGTTGGATGGCCTACTTGAACAAGTGCAAGAAAAGATACACTGCATTATGCATCAAATGTACAACTGTATTTGGCAATAGGTAAATGTTGCTCTAAAGAGGATGAACGACAATGTAAATGCAGGTCATTCGAATTTTGAAGGATTTTTAGAACATATACTTACGTGATTTTAGAATCATGTGGCTCATTCAGCTGGTCCTTGACATTATGGCATCCTTCGGGGTGCGAAGTTCTTTCACATTGCAGCACATTTTGATCACTTAGCATCTCCTCTATCCTCAGTGTATTGCAATTCCTCTGGTGAGATATCAACCGCGCGAGCATGGACGAGCAAGCAAAGGTGAACGGCGACGAGTAATCAATCTGGAGGAGAATGCAAACCCTAGAGAGAGGAGGGAGAGATGCGTGCAGTGTGCACCCTGGAGCAGCTCCAGTACTTGTGGTCCCATTTGCCGCAACGGTAGAGTGCCCCCGCCGCCATGTCTCGAATCGCCGGCAAGCAAGGGGAGAGCGGGCGATATGGTTGGGATTGAAGAATTTGTTGGGGAATTCCTTTCTTGTTGCGCATGCGCATGCAGCTTTGGCTGTGGTTAAAATTCATCAAGAGAATAATTATCACACAAAAATGTAAACCTAATTTAGGCTACTCACCAATTTAAACAGATTTGTAATAGGGTCTTCTAATTTAGAGAATATTTTTTAATTACAAATATAAACAATAAACAAAGTTATTTCTATTTTCCTAGTTTCATAGTTTAAAATTAATTTGCGACATTAACAATATAATTACCATGTGCAAATGGGAAGCTAAATAAAGATGAGATTATTTTTTACATATTTCTAATAGCCGTTTTTCTATTTCTGCTGATTTATCCTAAATCGTTCGACTGCTGTAACATTCATAGCATGTGTACGACGAACTACACTATACACATCTCAAATAATGTAGTACATCATTTGACTACAATTATCTAATCTACTTAATTCTATGTCGTTATTCTACTTAATTCTATGTCGCTATTCTACTTAATTATAGTCGCTATTCTACTTAATTCTATGTCGTTATTCTACTTAATTTTATGGACTTAATTCTACTTGCCATTCTACTCGCTACAGCTCAAATGATTTACTTAATTCTACATAATTTGACTTAATGTACAAAGTTGCAAAAAAAATATACCTACAAGATGGCCGGCCCACCGGATCTGATGCTCTGTCAATCTCTCTCCTCCGCGACGAACTAGCAGAGCTTCGCTACCTTTCTTCTCTTCCTCTCCTCCTCTCTTTTGTTTTTTTCTAGAATTAAAATAAGTTTTGGAGGAATTTTTTGGGATTTTATAGATGGCATTCTGTCGCTAGTTGAACTGACAACACGAAGCTATCGCCAGTTCAAATGGCGATAGGTATCTTATTGATTCTGTTGCTAGTTGAGCTGGCGGCAGTAGCTAGTCGGCGGCGGGAGGAAGAGGCCCTGTCGCCAGATTCAGCGGATGACGACTACATGCCGCGATTCGATAGGAGGGGAAGAGGGTCCCTGTCGTCAGTTGAACTGGCGACAGGGACCCATTTTTGTAATTTTTTGAGACGGCTATTTATTTTTGTAAATATCTTTTAAAAAATATTATTATTACAAAAATTCGGCATTAGAGTAGCTACTGCTCCGAGAGGTGGTTAGCAAATAAGTTTTGCAAAACGTTGTTGATCCCGGAGACTCCTCAAAATTTTCTTGCCACTAGAATAGATAAGGTGTTTATGTATATAACTATACCTAATTAATATATAATACAACATCTAAGCATCTACCAAAAAATGCTTGTATAGGAAGAAATGAATTTTCTATGGATGACGTAGATGCATTTTCTTTCTAAACACTTATGTATAAGCATCCTGTATTGTATATGCCCTTATACAACCGACAAGAGCAGAACTGACCTGGATGAATTAAGTGGAAGTTGAGGCTCAAAAAAAAATTAAAAAAAAACTAGAGTAAAACAAAACATGAATTAAGGAGGAAAAACGATAGAAAAAACGATCGACTCCGCTGGGGATCGAACCCAGAATCTCTGGTTCCGTAGACCAGCGCCTTATCCATTGGGCCACGGAGTCCTCGCCGTGAATTCGACGTAATTTGTTTTATCTACGTGTGTAGGGCTACTGACGCGGAGATGCGCGTTTACCTGCACCACGATCTCTCCCCTCCATTGCTACCTCGAAATTTGTGCCAAAAAGAATTGGGTTCGAATTAGAAACCAATAATGTCCATCAAAACCATTTAATTGTCACATCACCATCTGCTAATCTCTATTTTTATTTTTTATTTCAAATTTTGAATGAGACAGCCACATACATCAATTTGAATCTTGCAACAGTCAAGTATTTGTACAACTAAATGCATATACAATAGTTTGTCTTTTATGGTTGTCTCTAAATGTTCTAACTCATCTATAGACAACTTTAAAGACAACATCTCTAATAATTAATCTATAAAATCATTTATTTTCACCACAACTTTTCTTCTTACACACCCACCATTTGTGATAGTTTGCGTGCCAAATTTGTCTCTTATATAAGAGATGGCATATTCTCTTTCTTCACATCCTCTCCTCCAATTAGAATTTTGAGTGACATGACAAGTAATAGACAACTGAGGTGACCACTACTAGAGATGCCCTAATCATGTCTTATACGTAATTAGTTTTTTTAGACATACAACACAAGTGTTATACAAAACTTTGATTTTGGGTGTTTAGCTCAGATGTAAGCTAGGTTGGATCTTGTTGGTTGTTTGATGGTTGAAGAAATTGGGTAGAAACTGAAACTTTAAGCTATCACATTATTTGTGTTCTCCCTGACTCGCTGAAGTGTTCCGGCAATGAACTTGAACTAGCGATTGCTTCCTCCCTCATTAAATTTGCTTTATTCCGTCGAAATGATGACTATTGAGTAGTAGTCTGTGGTGGTCCAACGGAAGAACCAAGCCCAGCATTGTAGACGGTTGAACCAGGCCACTGAGGCAGGCACTGTGCCGACCGAGCCAAGCATTGCACATTTAGGGCATTGAGGACATTTTAAAAAGTTTCTCTCTCCTAATCACTCGGATATATTATTTTAATGAGATGAGTGTCTAACAGCAAAATACTACAAAATGTTAGTGTCTTTTGGTGTAACCACGTTTTTTTGGATGTCTATTGGCAAAGAGCGTAAATTTGCAGTGCCCTGTAGCCAATTTTCCCTATTATAATATTGTTGTCATGAAAAATGGAAAGATATATCTAGTGTATAGTAGAGGGCAACAAATGGCAATACATGTGCTATATTTTGTAGTGGACATAGAGTATGCAAGCTAAAGCGGAGAAAGTGTTGCAGAAGTATGATGTATGTACAGAACAGAACATAAAGGAATTGTTTAATAAAAGAAGACGATAAATGTACCTTTTGGTTAGTTATTTTTAGCTGAGTGCTGTTTCTCAGAAGATGTTGAAACAGTGCTGTCACTAGATGGATCAACATCTGATCTGCACAACGCAATATCCGTGTAATAAGTGTGTAGTATGATAAGTGTGGAATATACATTGAAAAGCTTTATCTAGAGATAACACACGGTTTAGAGGAAAAGCACGAGTAATTAGCGATAGTATTTCTATCTGGCCAACATGAGTCGAGGTGGGTTTGTTGAGTGTGATTACAGAATGACTATGGTGATTTGATAAAATCAAGGATTTTGTTAAGAAAGAGAGTAAGGAGTATAGATGGGACTACAGGGTCCTTCTAATGAATAACATATAGCTAGTTATTTTCAACATTTGAGTGTGCATCATGAGGACTGTATCTGGAGGTTTGTTTATTTGCGTGACTGTATTATGATATGGTACAAAAAGGTGGTGATACGATATAGTGAAAGCAATAATAGGAAATCAAAAGTTTATGAATTAGGTAGGCACGGTAAATATTGTGCAATGTAAGGAAGGAACATAACTACACAAGCAATTGAAGCTATTAGTATTACCAAAAAAATAGATTGGTGTAAAGATGGAATGAGGATAGCATTACCTGATGAGCCAGAGGATCGGTAAGAATTGTAGCGGAGGAAGTAGCAACATCAATTAAGTTTGGTGTGGTACGTACTGAACTAGAGATTTCTGGAATGGAGGCTTGTCTTCCCAACGTGGTTACGATACAGTCACTAGTACAAACGGGGTCATCACAAACGGTTTGGAACCATCATCACAGACGGTTTTTGAACCGTATGAATTTGTCTGTCTGTGATAACAGACGGTTATCACAGACGGTTTTTGAACCGTCTGTGATAAGACATAACACAGATGGTTTTTTGTTAAAATCGTCTGTGAAGGGCTAGTATCACAGACGGTTTCCACAAAAAACCATCTGTGATACGTAGGATATCACAGACGATTCTATTTACAAACCGTCTGTGATATGTAAAATATCCATGTGAATCTGGTTTCTTAGTGCACATGGGGTCTTCTGGTTGAAGTGTAGACTGAAAAGCAATAAAGGAGTATGTATGTGTAAGTAATGATGTGTAAATAGTACGATTAAATATGTAGAACCATCTGGTCATTAGCGAAAAATGTGTACGTGTATATATAGGCGATATGATTGTTAAGGAAAACTTAAATGATAGACGTTGTTCCGAAGTACCTGTTGTGGAAGATTTGATGGTTCAAAAAGTCTTTTCCGAGCTGAGACAGATGGTGTGGGGATGTCTTCTAATCTAGTAGTGTAGGGGGGAAAAAGATGTGTCATATAGGCTCATGCAAGCACAAGTTTGTAGGTTGTAAGATGACGATAGAATGAACAGAATATACACTAGATGTTTTGGGAGCCAATCCTCTTCAATGTCGGAGTAGCTACGTGTCCACGTCAGCTTCTGAACATGGCGACGTCCAATTACCTATCAACAACATCAAGGTAATGTACATCTCTAGAATACTCCAAAGATAGATCTGTAGGACGCCTTAGCTAATTGTTTATCGTTTTGTAGGAGCTGACGCCCTG
This sequence comes from Phyllostachys edulis, assembly GCA_036346405.1. Lineage (NCBI taxonomy): Eukaryota > Viridiplantae > Streptophyta > Magnoliopsida > Poales > Poaceae > Phyllostachys > Phyllostachys edulis. The sequence goes on from CM070547.1 coordinate 157,509, forward strand.
CAAGCTCCAAGTGAGATTGGTTGGGTCCATTTCAATTGATGTTGGGCGGGGAATAGCGTTTCCATGCCAGGAAGGGACAGTGGTGCACGGTGCCCAGCTAGCACAGGGTTACGCTAGGGTCCAGGTGGAATTGGTACATGACAATTTTATGACCGTTCCGCTGAAGATTCCTCCAAACGAAGACATTAGAACACTAGGGGATGATGTGTGCACTTTTTTCCAGTGGCCCAAGAGGGACATCACCCTGAACCTTGCAATGCCGCGATCTCCACATGACCATGCCTCTCCAACAGGACCCTCGATGACTCCACCTCAACCTCTGCTTCATAAGGTCGCCGTATCGGTTCCCGTGTCGTCTCATGGAAAGACATATAGCAGGCGAGTTGTTAAGGCTAAATTGAAATCAAAGAACATTAAGGCGCCTCCCACCATCTGGAAATACTCCCTCGGAAGTCTGTTGGTGACCGACACAGTATTAGCCCGTGTTGGAATAGGTTGTTAGAGTTTGCATATCTGGTACACACGGAAGACCAACGAGTGGAGGTCAAACCAGCCTACAAGAATCTTAGTCAGATACACGAAGGAGCATTTCCTCCATGAGTCGGGCCACTTCGTCAAGGGCTTCGAAGACTTATTCGACCTATTCAACCTCGATGCCCTCGACGCCTCACTTCTACGATGTTGGACACTGTAAGTGTGTACAATCAAGTTCTACATTCATGTAATACTGATAATATCACAACTCATTGCTTATGTATAGATACATGATGAAAGAAGCCCGGCAATGGCGAGAACCGGTGGGTTTCCTCGACCCACACTTGATCTCTGAGCAATGCATTGAACTAGACGCATCCTATGTCCAGAAATACATAACGAAGGGGTTGCTTGCTCATGCCGACAAGGACTACATACTGGTGCTCTACAACCAGAAGTAAGTGCTTCACTACTTGCTATACAAATTTTATTTGTAGTTTATACGTAGTACAAACTTAGGTTTAATGACTATAGCGACATACATGAGTAGGTTCCACTGGATCTTTTTAGTCATTGTACCAAAGAGGAATAAGGTAATATACCTTGATTCCCTACTCAACAAAAATCACAACTTCACCCTTGTGTAAGGAATACTCGACAGGTATGCTCATTTCCTCCATACATAACTCTATTGTAGTCTTCCTTCATTTGAAATGGTCGAGAACAACTTTTTGAAATCACGTAGGTCGTTCAACGCTTATATTGCAGAGGGAGGGTCACACAAGGAATCGAGCGCCGCACTGCAACACAGGAAGCAATTTTCGGTATGCATTACAACATAATAATCATATATCACACTTCGTAATAATGCATCTCGAACTGACTATACCTATATATGTAATTCTATTTTTGCAGTGCCACCAGCAAAAACAAGATCACCTATGTGCATTCTATGTTTACCATCATATGTAGCAAATCATGAGTGCTAAGACGAATGATCCAAAGGTTTGTCAATCTCGTAATAATTATTTCCTAATTATAAATTTAAATATATATGCTTAATACTTTACTTCTCCTAGCGACAGGGCATGATACTCGATTTAAATGCATTGGCTATGAACGAAATCACGGAGGTTCGAGGACTGCTCTCCAGCTTCATCAAGACGGAGATCATTAACTCCAACGGAGAGCTTCACTCCGTCGACACCGCTGAACGACCTTCAAAAAACTTATTCAATTGCAATTCACTTTGAGTTGTAATTCAATTGTAACTCTAGCGATAATACTTTAATATTCTTTTGTAATTGATTTTGAGTTATAAACCACTTTGAGTTGTTTGAGTTGTAAACAATTGATTCATCTGTGATTTATTTGTTTTCTGCTTACTTGTTTTCAAAGGGCATGGCTAGCAATTCCTTAGGCTAGCCGAAAAACAGAAAAATATTTAGGTATAGAACGAACTATCACAGACGGCTCTGTGGTACAAACCGTTTGTGAAAGCCTACTATCACAGACGGCTACCACTAACAATCGTTTGTGATATGTCGAATATCACAGACGGTTCTTTTTACTAACCGTCTGTGATATGTCGGATATCACAGACGGCTTGTACATATAACCATCTATGATAGCCAACGTATCATAGACGATTTTTTGTAGAAGCCGTACGCCTGTGATAGTAGGCCTTCACAGACGGTTTGTAGCGCAAAACCGTCTGTGTTATGAACCGCTTGTTATCACAGACATATAAAATAAGACGGTTCAGAAATCGTCTGTGATAATCACTCCTGTAGTAGTGGAAGAAACTAGCATTATGGTTCCCTCACCAAGACGATGCACTCCAGACCGCTGGCGCTGCATCATATCCTCGCGCAACAATAATTCAGATATTTGTCGCATAATTCTTCTCCTCGGCAGATGGGCCTTGGTGTAAGTTGCCACCTGGTATGCGTTCCAACTGCTTTCTAACTTTCCTCAACTCCTTCTTAACCGACCAGAAAGTGGTACAACTCTCCACTCCTTAAGATTGTACTGAACATTCACCAAGGGTCGATTTATGTCAAGCAAACTTCGACCAAGACCTCCCAAATCCCATGCATCTTTGGCAACCTGCTCGTACCCATCATGTCGGCTCCACATATTTTCGTACCGGGAAGGTTTGTCGACTAATCCACCATGCTTCTCCTGCTATTGCCGAATTTCTACGAGCAAAGCACAGTGACCTGAACTCGTAGTATGGACGTGTGTAACTCGAGTTACGCTGAACCGCCGCAAAAAAAGCTTCGTCTTCCAAAGCCTAGAGGTGGGAGTCGGACCGGGCTATTCCATGTCCACTCGAGGCTCAGCCGACTCGGCACGGCCTAGGCACGCCATGTGATGAACCCTAAGGTTCTATTTGTTGGCCCGATCTTTCGATGAGACTGATAACTATCGATTTTGGTGGAGGTGACTCTCGCGATCCGACTACAACCGTACAACGACACTTGCGCCTTAGCAATCGCTGAACCAACTCCGAGATGTTATTGATCTTGCTGGAAGCACGATCAACCTAACCACGAAGGTCTATTCCTGCATGCAATCGAAGAACACGTAAGAACAAGATAATAAGCAATCTGAAGTATTGCAAATATTTATGAAGTATTGATAAATTGGGATTTCGAAAGCCGTCTTGACAGGTGGTCGTCCGACACAACTGAAGAACAGAAGTTTGCACAATGGCTAAACCTTAACTCAACAAAATCCAAGGAAAACTAAAGGGGTGCGGCCTCCTTAAATAGGGAACGAGGAGCCACAAAACTAAAGAACTAGCGAGGTGGTACTAACGGTCGTGGGGTTACTGTTCACGTGAACAGTAACCGCGCCCCGGGTGGGCCGCCAGCAGATGGGCCAAGTTTAGTATGATTACACAGCCCAGTTTGGCCCAAACAAGTGATATGACGTCTTCTTTTGATGATTGCGATCAGCCCAGAAGGAGTTTGGAGGTGAGGCAAGATCCGTTGAAAAGAGGACGAAATCATCTTTCCATCAAGTACTTGTGGACCTCCAACGGACGCCGTATGTGAAAGTTATGGGCGTTTGAAGTCAATCTTTGTCGAGCTGATTACGGAGGACGAGCTGGATTCCAAAACGGGTCCTTTCGGCTGTTGCTTGTGTTGGACCAAGAGTGACGTGGTGCTGCACAAATGTTCATTCTCATCATTAGGTAGCATCATATAGTTCATATAATATAAATGCACTCCTAAAAACGAGCTCACTGATAATTTAAGAGAAGCGTACGAGCTCTTGTACTTGGAACAACAAGCATAGCAAATATGGTTGTATCCATAGGGCCATGTCCTCATCACCATGTGGTGGACCGGGCTGACACGACACGGACACGGGCTGGGTCGAACTGGAGAGACAAAGCAGTGGGCGGCACGGCACGGCCCAGTCTGGCGTGTCGTGCTCGGCCGGCTTTGGCACGGCTGGCACGCCAAGCACGCGCTGCCCGCCCGACACGTTAGCGCTGCCAGCCAGCCTCGCCTCCACCGCTCCACGTCACCTCCCACCACGCCGCTCGCCTCGGCCTCGTCGCCTCCGCGGTGGGCAGCCATCGGTCGAGCAGGCCCGGCGGTCAGCGCCGCGCCTTGAGCGAGAGGGAACAGCGGCGTATGAGCCGTCGAGAGAGAGCACAAGCAGGGAAGCGGCGGTCGGGCTCGCCGCCTCAACTCCCCGTCTTTGCGCCGCCCGCCTCCCGCCGCGTCGCGCCGTGCCTCCGCCTCCGCCTAGGCTTCAAGCGCCGCAGCCTCCCGCCTCCTCTACCTCTCGCGCCGGCCTCAGCGCCGCTCGTCCTCCCGCCGCCTCCTTTGCCTCCCGCCTCAGCCTCACGCGCCGCTCGGCCTCCCCGCCACTGCCGCCCGCGAGATGGGGATGGGAGAGGCCGAGGCGGCAGGGATAGGGAGATCGCGAGGAGGCGGCGTGGGAGATGGTGATGGGGTTGCTTGGTCGAGAGGAGGCGCCGGAGGAAGGCAATGAGGGAGGGAGGCGCTTGAAGTCGGAGGGGAAGGCGCTCGTTGGGGGAGGCCGGGAGGCGATGGAGCATGGAGGCGATGGGAAATGGGGTGGGTGGTGGAGCCCTGTGGAGTGTGGAGGCAGATGGGGAGCCAAGCCGGCCGAGGAAGAGAGAGAGAGAGAGAGAGAGAGAGAGAGAGAGAAGAAATAGAGGGAATCCAGCTGGATGAGGACCGAGGCTCTTTGCTTTTCTCTGGGTGAGGACCGATGCTCTTTACTTTCTTTCAAATTGAGAAAGACAGGCAGAGAGAGTGAGAGAGAATGGGCGAGTGACCGAGTGATTAGCAACCTTCGTAACGTACAAGTGATTAGGGAGTCATGTCTTTTTCCAATTGCGAGAGACAACAGGCAACAAGCATAGAGAAGCAACGGGCAAGCCGCGACTGCGAGAGACATGACATGACATAAATCTGATGTGACAAGCACAGTGAACAGAGAAGCAACGGCTCTCGGGTTTCTTCTCTCGGGTCAGCAGCGGTCGACAGCGCGGGGCAACAGGGAAGGCTCGGCCGAGGGGGAAAATGGGTTGTCAACGAGGTAGGGGTTCCTTGGGTGGTGGCGGCACTGGTAGAGCAGCACGGGGCCGACGGCGGCGGCCCTTGTGGCGACGGCGGGCGCAAGGCCATGCGGTGTCGCCATCGATTTGGCGATGCGAGGAGGGAGCCAAGGTGAGCACGAGCAGCGCCTGGTCAAGGGCAATCCATAGGTCGGGTCGGCATGGCCGGAGAAGGGGCGAGGGGGCGGAGCAACGGGCGACCATGGCCGGCGGGAGGTGCTCGCGGTGGCGCGGCTCCTCGGCGGCGAAGGGGAGGAGTGGAGGTGGGGAGAAGGGAGAGGAGGAAGAGAGGCACGCTGTGATGTAGTCGGGAGGGCACGTGGACGGCCGGAGTTGAAGAATGGAGGTGGTGGCATCGGCCGGTAATGGAAAAGGAGGAAGGGGCGGCTCAAGTTGCTTCTGTGCGGGGAGATGGGAGGAGAGGGGAAAGGGGAGAAGATGAGAAGGGTGCTGCCCATTTTATAGAAGAGGAGGGGGAGGGGAGCTCAGCCTGGGGAGAGAGCAGCACGTGGGGCGGAGCCATGTGGCATGGCCGGTCTGAGCAGCGTGAGGAGGCCGTGGGGAGGAGGCGAGGCGGGGAGGCGGGCGTGGGCGCCTGGGGCATGGGGATGGCGAGGCGGCGACGTGGGGAGGCAGCGACATGGAGTCAGAATTGGTGGGAGATGGGCACCCATGGTGGCGGTTCCAACGGGAAGAAAAAGGCGTGGCCGGGAAGAAGAATAGGAAAAGAAAGGGAGGAGAGAGAAAAAGAAAAGGGAAAAAGAAAAGAAATTCGGAAAATCCAAAAATTTGAAAATTTGAAAATTCAAGAAAATTTTATAAATTACTTTGGAACTTGAATAGATCAAATAAAATAGTTTTGGATTTTTTTTGAAGTTATTTTAACCCTTTAAAATATTTTTCCTTGAAACTCAATTTAAGCTTTAAATTAAACCAAGAAAATCCAAATGATTATTTTTATTTTCAACGCTTCAAAATAGACCACCAATTTAAATTAATTAATTTAAATTAAATTTTATAATAAATAAAATAATTTTTAGAAAACGAAAAGAAATTGAACAGTGGGTTGCAAGAAACAGCACCGACTTGAATAAAATCCAAGAAAACCTAGAAAATCTACTGAACTCATTTTAGAATTTAATTAAGGTTTTATTTAATCACTTAAATGTTTTTCACTTTGGAATTTTAATTTAAGCTTCGGATTTATTCAATGAAACGCAAATGGTTTGTTTTATTTCTAAAGCTTTTAAAAGAACTCTGAAATATGGGCAAGCTGAAAATAAATAAAAAGAACTCCACAAAAAAACAACCGGGTTTTGCAAAAAGGAATTCCAAGAAAAGCTAGAAAATCAAAATAAAATAATTTTTATTTAATTGGAGTTCGATTTACTCACATTAATTTTTTTAAATTTCTAAAATTTCAAATTAAGCTTTAACAATTCAACTGGTTATTTTGTTTTGAAAATTTTCAAAAAGGCCCAAAAATTGGGATGTTACACATATTACAGACCCAAGTTGGTAAATAAATATGTCCAGCTAAGATTACCCCAACCTATGGTGTCCAATGATATATGTCGTTCACAATTATTCAAGGAGGCATATCTTCAATTGGGTAATTAACTATTCCCGAAAGCAGTTATTATAAAACTAGCAATGTATGTTGATATAAAACAATATAATTTTATAAAATGGGTACAACATGATCAAAGATCTATGACTTACCTTCGTTAAAGGTTTGAGGTACTTCGGCCGATGAGTCCAGGAATTCCTCGGGAACACTGGAATCTACACGCGCGAAAAGAGCCAAATAAATATAACAATTCTAAATAAAATCCAAAAATTACAAAATTAGAACAAAAAGAAAGGGCTGAATTTAGAAATAAGAATCGATGGAATCGGAGTTCGTATGAGGGAGAATGAACATCCAAAAGATTTCATTCACATGAAATGATAGGAAAATAGAAAAAAGAATAGAATATGCTCTGGAATTACTGTGTTGGCATTTTTCTTTAACAGAGCAAATGAAGCAAGAGAGAGGATGACAAACGGGGACCCACTTGCTAGAGAGACAAGAGAGAAAGAGAGGAAGGCCTTCAGTGAATGACATGGTGGGCCCCATGTGGAAGTGAGACAAGCCCTTCTTCCTCAGAGAGCAACACACATCGACATGAACTGGGAGCTTGGGCATGGCATGGGCACCGACGAGGGGAGCGGTGACAGCGGCCGAGAACCGGCAAAATGGAACCCCGGTGAGGTGAGGAAGCCAATGGTAGCGGTGGTGTTCTTTGGAGGAGGTCCGTGTGAGAAGCACTTGAGAAAAGCGCGCAATGGCCGATGGGGCTAGGGGCGGTGGAGCTCCGACGAGGAGAGCGAGAGCACCATGTAGAACATGGAGCAGTGAACTCAACGGAGTGGACGATGGCGTCGGGGAGAGCTCGACGGTGCCAGGAACGGGGAAGAAAAGGGTTTCGGCCGGTGGGAGGAAACCTCGAAATATGGCGAGGAGGATGTTAGAGGAAAGGGGAAACTCAGGGAGGTGGAGGAGGCCAAGGGGCATGCTATGACGCGGGTGGCATGGCGAATGACTGACCGAAGAGGGAGAACGGAGGAGGTGGCGCTCCGACCGGTTTTGGAGAAGAAGAAGAGCTCACGGTGGGGAGGTGCTCCAGGGGTAGGGAGAGGAGGAGAGGAGGGGAAAGGAAAGGGAGGAAGAGGAGGTTGCGCCGGGCTTTCATAGCGGAGGAGAGGGAAGTAACTTGAGGCATGGCGTGGGCGTGAACGGGATTCATGACGTGGCAGGACGCGGGCGCGAAGCAGGCGCAGCGTAGGGCTCTTATTTTCCTCGGGAAGAAGAATAGTGCTAGAGGAAAAGAAGGAAGAGAGAGAAAAGAAAAGGAAGAAAAAGAAAAAGGAGAAAAAGAAAAAGAAGAAAAATAAAATAAATTTGAAAAATCCAAGAAAATTTTATGGTATTCCTTGGAACTTGAAAAGATCAAATAAAGTAATTTTGGATTTAATGGAGGTTTATTTTAATCATTTAAAATGTTTTCATTTTCCATAATTTCAAATTAAGCTTTAATTAATTCGATAAAATGAAAATGATTAATTTTATTTTTTAAAAGCTTCAAAATACTCTAAAAATTGGGATGTTACAAACCTACCCCACTTAAACAGAATCTCGATCCCAAGATTCAGGCTGACTAGAGAATAGGTGTGGAAACAAGGCTTTCAGGTCGTCTTCACACTCCCAGGCGGCTTCCTATTCGGTATGATTGCTCCACTGAACCTTGCAGAAATGGATGAACTTGCTCCTCATCACTCGCTCTGCTACCTCTAAAATCTTGATGGGTTGCTCCTTGTAGGTGAGGTCTTCCTACAGATCAACTGCTTCGAGCGGCATCTGCTCCTCTGGCACACGCATACACTTCTTCAATTGTGACACAAGAAAGACGTCATGCACATCTGACAACGGAGGTGGGAGCTCCAATTTGTAGGGAACTTCTCCTCTTTTGACAAGAACTAGAAAAGGTCCAATGTATCTTGGTGCAAGTTTTTCGCTTACTCTGAAACGTCGTATTCCTTTGAGAGATGAAACTTTCAGGTACACATGATCTCTAGGTGCGAAAGCTAAATCTCGGCGACGATTATTAGCATAACTTTTTTGCCTAGTCTACGCGGTTCTCAGCTTTTCTCTAATCGACTGAACTTGATCTTCGGCTTCCTTCAAGATATCTGGTCCAAGCAGTTGTCCTTCGCCTGTTTCGGTCCAATGCAAGGGTGTTCTGCATTTTTTTCCGTAAAGAGCTTCAAACGAGGACATCTACAGACTTGACTACTAACTGTTGTTGTATGAAAATTCCGCATAGGGAAAACTTTCTGTTGGTCTTGTTTTCTAGAGCACAGGCTCTCAGCATATCCTCTAGGATTTGATTTGCTCTTTCTGTTTGTCCATCTGTCTGCAGAAAGTAAGCTGTACTAAAATTCAAATTAGTACCCAAAACACTATGCTGCTTCTGCTAGAATCTTGAGGTGAACTGCGATCCTCGATCCGACACGATCTTCTTGGGTACACCATGTAGACATACTATCTTTGCCATATACAATTCTACAAGCTTGTCTCCTGAATAGGTAGTCTTGACTGGAATGAAGTGTGCAACTTTTATTAGGCAATCTACTATTACCCTGATAGAATCATATCCAGCTCTTGTTCTCGATAGACTGGTGATGAAGTCCATGCCAATTTCTTTCCATTTTCATTTAGGTACCATCAAAGGTTGCAAGAGTCCAGCAAGTCTCTGATGCTCGGCTTTAACCCGCTGGCAAACATCACACTGAGCTACATACTCGCCAATCTCTCGCTTCATGCTAGGCCACCAATATAGCTCCCTGAGATCTTGATACATCTTAGCGCTCCCGGGGTGAATGGAATACAAGGTTTCATGCACTTCCTTGAGTATCAACTGCTTAAACTCTTTTTGGTCCGGTACACAAATATGTTTCTCAAACCAAATAGTTCCTTGCTCATCTTCTAAAAATTTTAGGGATTTACCCTTCTTCATGTTGCTCTTTATCTTTTTGATATATGCATCTTCAACCTAAGCTTTCTTGATCTGATTCTGCAGAGTTGGTTGTATTTCCAAAGTAGCTAAGTAATCTTCTTCAACTAATTCAAGTTTGAGCTTCTGAAACTCTTCATGCAGTGCTAGCTGACTTTCCTTGATCATCAGAGTATTGCAGTAGACCTTTCTACTGAATTCATCTGCTACAACATTAGCTTTGCCTGGATGATAATGGATTCCAATATCGTAATCCTTGATCAACTTCAACTATCTTACTTTCCTCATATTAAGATCGGCTTGAGTGAAAATGTACTTCAAACTCTTATGGTTAGTGAAAACTTCACAGCGATTACCGATGAGGTAATGATGCCATATCTTCAAAGCATGCACTACGGCAGCCAACTTTAAGTCATGCGTAGGATAGTTCGCTTCATGAGGCCTCAACTGACGTGAAGCATACGCTACTACCTTCCTTTCTTGCATCAGGACACAACTGAGACCTTGTCGTGATGCATCACAGAAAATCTCAAAATCCTTTCGAACATCAGGCAGAATCAACACTAGTGCGGTGGTCAAACGCTTCTTCAATTTTTAAAAACTCTGCTCACATTCTATCGTCCAAGCAAATTTCTTTTCCTTCTTCAACAAATGAGTGAGGGGTCTTGCTATTCTAGAGAATCCTTTTATAAACCGATGATAGTATCCTGCCATACCAAGGAAACTTCTGATCTGAGGCACTGTCTCGGGTGACTCCCAATTGAGCACATCCTTGACTTTGCTAGGGTTGATAGCAACTCCTTCTGTAAACATGACGTGTCCCAAGAAAGTCACTTCCTTCATCCAAAACTCGCACTTGCTGAATTTGGTATATAGTTGATTATCTCTAAGCCTATTCAGGACCAAGCGAAGGTGCTCTTCAAGTTCTTTCTCACTCTTGGAGTACACTGAAATATCGTCAATAAAGACAATGACAAATTTATCAAAATATTCTATGAATACTTTATTCATCAAGTTCATAAAGTTGGCAGGGGCGTTGGTCAATCCAAAACACATGATAGTGAACTCATATAGTCCATAAAGGGTTGAGAATGCTGTCTCTGGAATATCCTCGTGATGAATCTTCAGCTGATGATATCCTGATCTCATAGAGAACACTTTGGCTCCCTTTAGCTGATCAAACAGATCATCAATCCTAGGCAGAGGGCACTTGTTCTTGATGATGACTTCATTGAGTGAGCGATAATCCACACACATCCGCTGGGTACCATCCTTCTTTGCAACAAAAATCACTAGGGCTCCCCAAGGTAAAGAAATTGGTCGAACAAAACTTTTGTCCTACAGCTCCTTGATCTGCTTCTTCTGCTCGACTAACTCATCGACAATCAAACGGTAGGGTCTCTTGGAAATTGGTGAAGTTCCTCAAACTAGGTTGATGATGAACTCTAGGCCCTTATTTGGTGGCATTCCGGGTAAATCATTATGAAAGACATCTGAAAAATCTTTGACCACTGGCACGTCTTCCAAAGATACAACCTTGACACTGCAGACTAGTGCTCCATCAAGCTTTTCCATGGAGGCTTCAAATTTACTTTGGTTCCAACTGGACTGACCAAAGTGATGCTTCTACCACCACAATCCAAAATTGCTTAGTGAGAAGCAAGCCAATCCATACCCAAAATCACATCTAAGGACTTGGTGTCGATGATTTTGAGGAGCCTTCCCCTTGGATCCGGATTGCGTCTAGGTGACGGGGAGCGGTAGTATGCCCGACAGTCTCACTTGCAGAAGCCTTCCCCTTGTCTCCTTGCTGCTCGTTGCGGCAGCGGCCAGTCTCGAAGTCATCCATGTCCTACGAGACGGGCTGAACGGTTGAACAATGTTAGGATAACGCAATGTCAAGCCAAATCAATAATTATGATGCTTAATGAACAAAACTTACCTCTTCAGTTCGGAGTGCGCCCGGGCGACGGGGAGCAGTAGTACCACCCATGGTCTCACTTGCGGGAGCCTTCCCCTTCTCTGCCACCTGCTTGGCCTTGTCGTACACATCTGCTTTCTTGGGCTCATCCGATGCCTTTTTAGTTGGGTTGGGGTCTGGTACATAAGGTGTCCAGTGCTCGAAGACCTCGGGTGGCCATGGAAAGTTGAATATGTACTCCTGATAGATGAACGCCCTATCGTACATCTCTGGGTCATCAATCCATTGGAAGAAGTTGTATTGCATCTCTGGCTATCATTATGTGCGTGTGTAATCAGAGATTTATGGAATGGAACGTATGATGTGAAAAATCTTTGTGTGTGCAAGATACGCTTACGAAGTGGTGGCCGCACGTGTAGTACGCATGAGCAGACGTCACCGGGTGTGTGGACTAGATGATATGTGCTGGTTCTTCGCACACACACATTGGGGGTGTGGGAACTCCGGTGGTACCGACGCATCCTTCATAGACTTATCCGAGTAGAGTTTAGCCATCTCGGCAAGCCACTTGCGCTTCTGCAGTATCCTCTTGTAGAAGTTCGCTGAATCCTCCATCTCCTTTTGCACATATGACAGATCCACCAATGAGGGGCATCATTGTTAAGACCGACACCAATGAACTCTTGAGAAGGTTGCTCCTCCATTGGGGGACCTTGCGAAAGATTGATAGCGGATTGTAGTTCCTCCATGTTGCCATCGACCACATCCAAATTATTCCGCAAATCCTCAACAACAATTGTCCTCTCCACCACAACCTCCAATGACCTCACATGAGATGCGAGCACAACCTCCTTGTACGTGTCCCAATCATCGTCGGACGAGATTGGCATCAACAAGGTGTGCACCTTAGAACCCAGCCCCATGTCATATCTCCCCTGCATTCCGACAACAACCCTGAGCTCATCCCATCCAAAGGTCGACTTAATCCTCGTTAGAAGAGTTTGAAAGGCTGGTGATTCTCGAAACACAAGAATAGTCACTTCTATGCCACCAAAGTCCGGACCACTACCCGTTTGGCTAACTGGCCCACCGTTACAAACACATACAACGTTATCCATCTACATCCAACAATGCGAACAAAAGATTGCATAGTTAGTATTGCATGCCATTAATTTCAAATAAAAGTTGAATACAAGTTCTTTTAATTTCTCATAATATTCTTCTAAGGAACAAATTCTCCGAACGTAGAGTGCTTGGTTTTTTGGATAACTCTAAGTCATTTCTTCTTGTCTTAGAATAGCTTTGGGATGCATCTTGAGTCTAATTTTTTTTGGATGCAATGCTTCAAGAATGTAGCTAGGGTTGTTCAGCCAAGTTTCAATTTCATCGTTCGAGCTTCTTGGCTTAAGTATAAGTTAGTTAATTTAGCAGTATTGTTACAAGTTTAAAATAAGCGCCAAGTAGGTCGTTCGATCTAAAATAAGCTAAAACCGGTGAAAAGAGGCTTCTGAGTTGATAAGCTAAAATATCCTAAGTTGGCTTTTTTCAAAAAAAAAACTTAGCTTGGCCAAAAAGGACATTAGTGCGTTGCCATTTCATAATAGCAAGCTGAGTTCTACTAAAGTTCTTAGTACACGAGGAGAAAATAAAATGTACAGAAGTTCTTATCATCAATTAATCAAGTTATACGTAATTACGAATGTCTTATATGACTTATTCTAATCTCGCATTGTCATGTAAGCAAATCATTAGACAGACAGCTCAGTGGTAAGGACAACTTTCTTTACCAAAGAATTGCATGCCAACTACAACAAGCAATCATTTTTTTGTTTTTTGAGTAGCCAATTAGTAACATGTTGTTAACCAATAGTTCATCTCACACTTCATTTTCTTCTTCAAGCATCATAGGCAAGCATGACAAATACCAGTCATTAGCTCTAGAGATCACGAGTATCACTGACGAGTATGAAATACTTTTTGCATACATGCATCAAATCAAGTATCAACAACTAGTAACCACAGAAGCATATATGATGCAAATACTCCACAACTCAATCCTAACACAATGCCTAATATGTCCAAAGAATGAATCCAGCAACAATCCATATAAAAAGTAATCAGGGGGAACATGAATAAACCCTGTGCCTCAACATGTCAGGAACCTCTCACCACACGAGCACCAAGCTCTCAATACATGAGGTTCTTATCAAGCAACAATCCATATAAAAAGTAATCCGGGAGAAGAATGTGTAGGTTCTTACCTTCGGTCGACGGGGGGAGGAAGGCCGGCAGGGGGAGGACGTCCAGCGGAGAGAGGACTGCGGCAGGTGGAGGATGGACAGCCGGGAGGATGACTACCGGTGAGGGGGTGGGAACGGGTGGAGGGGGGACGACGGCCGACGGTGGGAGGACAGAGTAGCTAGGGTTGGGCACGGGAGGAGAGAGGGGCGCACGGAGTGAGACGGGGAAGACAAGGAAAAATGAAGAATTGGCTGGGTTGCGCGAGCTAAGTCGCCACTGTCACGCCACGCGCGTTGGCGTGACAAGCTAGCTGGTCACGCCATGGGATCTGGTGCGACAACTGCCACGCAAGCCCTCCAAGCTAGCACGGTGTGCCCACGAGGGCTAGCGTGATAGCTTTAGCCATGCCACGATAGGCGGCGTGATAGTACAGCTTGATCACGTTACACGTGATAGCGTGACCAAAGAGGTTAGAATTAGAAATAAAGTTAGCGATGGGTTAATTTTAAAATATTAGTAAAAAAATTAAATAAAAAAGTTCTAGATGCCCTAACAAATAAGAACCCTCCCTCGAAAAAACAACAACAAATGAGAAAGAGAAATTGAGAACCCCATTTCTTTCAAAAGAAAACTAACCCAACGCAAACCAAAACGATCCCCATCTCCGTCTCCATCTCCAAGAACAAGAAGAAGGCCATCATCCGCCGCCGAGTTCCGATGGCCCCCAAGCGCCGCGCCAGGCCGAGCAGGTCCAAAGACTCTGTCGAAATCGGGCCGAACGGGGTGTTGGTGGTGGAGCAGGAGCCCGCCAAGAAACCCTCGCCGCCGCCGCCGCAAGAAGAGGAGGTGGACGAGGTCGACGGGAGGGATGCGCTTCTGCTGCTCTGCAGGTCGCCCCAGCCGAAGAGGACCAAGCCGTCGCCGCAGCCCGCCAGATCGTCCAGGCCCAAGGGGGATGGGCCAGCACGCGAGGCCACCAAGCCGCCGCTCCCCTCCCGGCGAACGTGGTCCGCCGACGACGAGGTCCGCATTCTGGAAGCGCTCTCCGAGCGCCAGTCGCCCCCGGACAAAGCCTTCTACAACTCCCTCCTTGGGCTCCTCGACGACAAGAGCTGCGACCGCAGGGAGCTCGAGGATAAGGTCCGCAGCCTCCGCCGCCGTTTCTTCAACGACACCAGGAGGGGGGTTGTCCCTAGTGGAGACCATGATCGCCGCCTCTACGACCTCTCCAATGCTGTGTGGGGCTACATGCCGACCAATGCTGGTGCTGCCAACCAAGTTGAGAATGGCGACAATATGCAGGCCGAGAGCAGCGAGCAGGCGCTGCCCAATGCGGGGACAAGCCTGGAGGAGATCCACAAGCGCTATCCGTACCTTGCGCAGGAGGTGATGAGGCTCGAGCCGGCACAACGCGAGATGTTCAACATGGCGTTGCTGCGCATGGACGGTGGCAAGGCGCGCGCATTGGACGCTAGGATCAAGAAATTTAGGTTGGCTAAGCTCAAGTTGGACTGGCAGTTGGGGAAGAGGGCCAAGAGGCTGATGGCTGACTATTCGTCTATCATGGATGAGCTGACCAAGACTACCATCGAGTTGCTTCAGTGATATGTTCTGGTGGTAGTGGTACTAATTCTTTTGCTTGGTATGATGAGACTGTGAAGCAATTGTCGATTCAGTACTTACATGAACCAAGGTTAGTGAATAATTTAGCTGGGTAAGTTGTCTCAGACTCTCGGTGGTGCTTCATAGTGATGGTACTGGAAAGAGGTGAAATGTAAAGCTACTTTTGTCGTCAATGTTAGAGGTGATCCCTATCTTAATGCAGTTTGTCTTTGCTGCCATTTGATCATCGTTTCGTATTGGTCCTTATATTTCTGTTCCTATGTTGGTCTCAAATACTGTTCTAGAACCTACGTTGTAGTGTTCATGTAACAGATCTGATCACTACGAAGCATCCTGTATAACAGATTGAGATATGCAATAAGTAAGCCTTTACCATGCCATTTCAGAATGACAATGTCACAATATCCATTGGGGGAAAAAAGAGGCTAAGAAAAAACTCCTTTGTGATTATACTAATATGAAATTTTGATATTTTTAGAGGCACCAACCAACCGATAAAGTATCAATCTGGCCTGTGTACAACCAATGAAGAAAACAGGGGTTTTGTTCAGGTATTGCTGCCAAGGTAAGATTGCTACATTGGTTAACCCAATAATCATAGTAACAACAATAAAGAAGAATCTGATTGTGCCTAACATTACTCCTTGTGTTAACAGGGGTGGTTCACATGCATAAATAAATAGCCTTGAAACCATGTTCTGAATGGGATCTTTGGTTGTGATAGCGCTAAAAGATTGGCTGAGTACGTCTTACAACAGATGAACATCTCACTAAGTTGACTGTTCTGTTGATTCTGTGACTTGACCATGCCTATTTTTCTTGAAGAAAGATGAGTAGTAAATTGTATTTTGTGAAATGTGTTTCACCGCAGAGGTAGGAAGTAATAGGATCTTGCTTTTGTCTCTCTTATGCAATGGCAGACATAAAAGCATTCTTACTGAAAAGAATTCATACGTCTGAATTCAGGAAAGTAAATCCTGCTGATTTACATAGACCTAAGCTAGTAGCAACCGGTGCAAACTAAAGAAGCCTTGCTGTTACATGTGTGTTGTGTGTTAACTTTGTAAAAGTTTGCTTAACCTTGGACTACTTCATTGTGCAGTTGTACATGTGACGAGGATCTAATAATCCTTAATTATTTATTTATCTATAATTCTCATTATAGATAACAATACCTTTATACTGCTCTTAAGCATACCTCTTAATGTTTATAAGGGAGAAACTAAACTAGATGGTCGTAAGCCTTTCTATGGCCACCCCATGATCGCAGGTATTTCTACGACTATATCATTGTCGTAAGTTCTTCTACCACTACCTTGTAGTCGTAGTACTTTTTACAACCAGATCAGCTACGACTACTCTGTAATTGATGAAGGCTACAGACATGTGGGCTTAATTGATCAGGGAATCTTATACGTTGTGTTTAAGACATGGAGCAGTTAGCATACGGTGTTATTCTCCAGAATAACTGCATTACGCCACTGTCTCTTACGGTAACTACCAAGTGACGTGGTGGTATCGTAACCTATAGTAACTACCGTCAACGTGCGTGATACATCAAACGACGAGGCGCCTCTTCGCTTGTAGAAACGGTCACCACTACATGCACTATATAAGAAGTATAGTTGTCAATTCTCTTTGGAGAAGGCCTAAATCTATCTAAAATCTTTGTGTCATTCTCTGTATGGTTCGGATTCTAAGAGACCCCTGATTATTCATTCGTAAGATTGATACTAGATCATCGACAACATGGAATGGACAAACTCAAGGCCAGGAGCTGAACTGAAGACTGCATACGGAAGTGCCACTTCTGACAACAAAAAGGATGTGAGAGAACGACGTCATAGCACAGGTTAAGAAACTTCCCTTTTTTTATCTCATTCTAAGACATTCCTGGCTCAGTGGTGGAAATGGAACCAAGGAATGCAATCAGCTGATGGATGGTGCTGATTGGGCTTCCATGGATCCAAATCCAGCAAAAATCTTCGTACCTAATTACCGCAGACTGAGAGCTATTGCGGACAAGGCACAGCGTCTGCACAGTGGGAAGCGAGGATAAATTTGTGTGTAGATTGACTTGATACCTATACTTACTTTGCTTAACTAGTTAACTTGTAACTGAGGGAGGTTTGGTATCAATCAGGGTTCTGGAGTACTTCGATTGAGTTCAGCCTCTCCAGTCCAGTAGGGGCTTATGGGATTGGTTAAGGAATTGATTGGAGGCTTGCCACTTTGATTTGATGTCCTAATTGCAATAGCACCAAATCCAGTTCAGTGTTGTCTACAAATATTGATCCCTCAATGCTGGTGATGCCACTGAGTCATCTCGTTAGGATGACATCCTTTTGTTAGTTTGAGATCAGTATATAGCTTCACATTAACGTATGCATGATGCATCCAACTTCAGATGTTAAATTTCATAAGGCAGTAGAACAGTCTGGTGGAGCGCTGCTGTTTGCACCACTTCGATTAAAATTCTGTATTGACTTCTTAATTTATCTGGAATGCGGTGATGTGATGATGATTGTATAGCTCGTAGGAGTGCCTATCCGCTAAGCCGCTAGCCCACCCCGCAAAAACAGCCCACTTAAATGTCCGCAAAAACCCGCGTACTGCTAGCATATTCGAGCAGGCCAGCCCGCACGGCCCGCTAGGCTCGGCTGGCCGCGCCGCCACACCACCTCCAGGAGAGCTCCACGGCGTGGCTGGCCACCACGTACCGTCAGCTGCCAGGTCGTACTCCTCGACCACCGCGGTGCATCCCTAATAGCTCCACTTGCACCCTGCCCAAGCGGCCTGTGCGGGTGGGGTGCGGGCTGTCCGCAGCCCGCCCCACTTGCACCCCTAATAGCTCGTGATTGATTTCCAAAGCGTAACGGAATGTTGTTGGATTGTGTACAAAGCTTGAGTTGGCTAGTAAGTTGGGTTACTACTGAAATGATTATTGCCATCATTTGAACATTGAGTACTTTGTGTTGTTTTCTCTTTGTACAAAGGTGTGCTCCTAGCTCTCATTGCATTGATGTATGAAACATGAGTACATGGTGCCACGATTGATCCTCTTTGTACATCCGCGAGTGCTAGTGAATTGTGATAGATTGTCATGGCTCCTGATTGTTGTTTTGTGAACGAAAGGCTAATGCTGCTGGGTAGTTGCTGCTGTTGCTATTTGCTAACAGAAAAGAAAAGGCTGAGACAAATCCTCGACAACCAGAGCTGGAGCCGGAGGCAGCTCAGGGAGACTCCGGTGCAGTTTCTAAAACGACACCAGTACTGGAGACCATAAGGGCCGCCTCTACGACCTCTCCAATACATGTACTAAAGGGCCGTTTAGTTTGCTTCCAATGCTTGCCTTTTCAAAATTTGGTAGCGTTGACCGAATTTGGTAGGTTGGTTTGTTACCAAACTTTGGCAAGATTTCCTTCTTCCTTAGCTCTCTAGTTTATTTTCTTATCAATCTTTGGTCAAAACATTGGTAGCTAATTTGGTGACCAAATTTTGGTAAGACTTGGTGGTGCAAATTTGTATTCAAACCAAGCAGCCCCTTAAATGTCAAGGAATGCTGCTGCTGCTCCTGCTGCGAACCAATGAGAACAGCAGTAATGTGCAGGCCGAGAGCAGCGAGCAGGTCCCGCCCAATGGATTGGTGCAAGGATCGGATCTACGGTGCATAATATTAGAAGCAATATCCACCGTCCGATCAAAAATCAAAAGCCGAGATCAATAGCTACAATGTTTTTTTTTTTGCTACACTGCCTGCCTTCATAACACTGTTCTTTTGCAGAACCGGATTCCCCGTGGCCTGGAGGAGGTCCACAACCACAAGCGCTATCCGGACCTTTGCAGGTGGTAATGGGGCTCCAACCGG
The DNA here is from genome assembly GCA_036346405.1 of Phyllostachys edulis. Classification (NCBI taxonomy): domain Eukaryota; kingdom Viridiplantae; phylum Streptophyta; class Magnoliopsida; order Poales; family Poaceae; genus Phyllostachys; species Phyllostachys edulis. Next base: position 176,798 of record CM070547.1, read on the forward strand.
CGGGTCGGGTGGGTGCGCGCATTGGACGCTAAGAAATTGAGCTCGGCTAAGCTCAAGTTGAAGTTGCAGTTGAGGAAGACACCATGAGATGATCTAGACGCTTCAGCGATATGTTCTGCTGGTGGTGGCACTAAATCTTTTGCTTGGTATGATGAGACCGTCAAGCTATTGTCGATTCAGTACTTACATGGACTAAGGTTAGTGATTAATTTAGCTGAGTATGTTGCCTCAGATTTCCTAGTGATGGTACTGGAAAGAGGTGAAATGTAGAGCTACTTTTGTCGTCAACGTTAGAGGCGATCCCTATCTTAAGGTAGTTTGTCTATGCTGCTGTTTGATTATCGGTTTCGAATTGGTCCCTATTCCGATTATCGGCCTTACCGTCCCACCCCGTTAAAAAAAAAACTGGTAAAAGAAACATTGCTGTATATATGATTACGGCTCAACCGCCCTGGCCGATTCCTTAGCTCAGTTAGTGACAAGAATTAAAATCTCTATGTATTATTTTAATACATAATAAAAGATCATATGTCTTTCTGGTCGTAATCCCTAAGACTAACGACCTCTATGGTCGTAAGGATTCCAAAAGTTACATAATGGGAACCTTGATCGGATGAGGTCATGTGCCCAGTCCCCGACCAGATGACTGCCCGTAGAAATAATAAACTGGCATCTGGATTTAACTCCAAGTATATTCCTTACCGTATGATGAATGGAACATATGTTATATTTGCTCCATATCACGCAACGTTTCATGGTCCTAAGACACTGCCAACAACCACCATACGATTGAGTGTTTCATAGACATCAACTGACGATCAGTTACTGTTTTACTAACTATAACCGACCTTCCAGCCAGATGCATCACTTCCAACAGGCGTCTTCTCCAAGAGTAATTGCCACCTCTTTTATGGTTATTTAAAGATGGAGCCCGGAGGAACAATGGCATTCCATCAGATTAAAGCACAGAAATCAACATTAGATTCATGTTTCAAACCTGATTCAATAGCATAGCGAGCCTTACGCTCAGCATAATTAGGATTAGTCCACCGCCTTGTCGAGGACACCCCCTGTAAAGAATCAAGTTCATAGCAATAAAGTGCAGTCACATTCTCTCCTAAGAACTCTTTGCCATTTTCCTCTGTTTATTTCGTATGATCGACGACTCGATCGCCGACAGCTGGCGCCGTCCGTGGGGTAGAAGGCATTGAGTTTTTGAAGATTACTTCGCTCAAGCATTCATCATCCACTTTCTTTGCCCCATCATCGCTAATACGAACATGGCAGGAACTTGGGATGAGAAAAACTAGTTTGACCTAGCGGTCTACTCTAACCTCAACATGGACGCATGCATCCACGCCATGGAAGAAAACAGGATGTCATCATCCTCCTCCTTCGCCGGCTCGCCATTCGCAAAGATTAGCGAAATCGATCGGATGGATGAGAATTCACCACCACCATCAATGGCGCTCTCAGATGAACCACTCCTTCCGACCAGTTCGGAACGTCCGAACGCCTCTACAAAAACAGCAACAGAAGCCTAGCGCTGCAATCAGAGAGTCCATGTACTCTCGATATTGTTATGGGTGATCAGTATTCGCCAACGGCTCCTACGTATTCCGGGGGCCAACTGACATCTGGTAAGGGTATCAGTGAAGTTATCACCGATCGTAGGCTAAGTGGGCATGGTGAAACTCAGCATACGATCGGCAATCCGCCGGATCAGGTTGAGTCCACCACAAAACCCACTAAAGGCGATAATCTCCAACCGCTCCACGTCGTGGAGGCTCCTTACCGAAGCTCTAGAAGGCTCTCCCTTAGCTACGACAGGATCTCATCGGAAGATCACTATTGGCGCCACGAAGTTAACGCAATCGAAGATACCAGTCCGAATGCCATGCACGATCCTAAACGGCAATGGCCGCGATCGAGTTTAGTTTGACAATCTTGCCTCCCTCTCGTGCATTCTTCTCAACACACGGCAGTTTGGGCCGAAGCACTTACCACTTATCCCTTTTCAATCGCCGGCCTTCCAAACCAATTCGCCTTAATTTGAGCTCCCTCCTCGATCTATGGAATTAACACCTCCGCGTCCTCGGTTGTTTATATATAATACATATGCTACGTACCCGGCCAAATACCTACGTACCTCTGCGACCGCCCCCACGCACAAACTATATATCTCTATGTTCGACTGCCTACGTATTCCTTGGCTATCCCGCGGATCATAAGGGATATATATCGTTGTTTTGACATCTCGCCATGTCTATATATTTCGATTCCCTTCCGCTCCAACCCACCACAAGTCTCTCCTTAATTCGTCCACTCCCGCTCTGGACTATACATTGACGATCCCATTCTCATACCCACATGCTCCTTCGATCACTGTCCCTACCACAACGCGTGCTTGTTAGCTTTGCATGAATCTTGTATGAGTACGTTGGAGTACTAGTTTGCTAGTTGGTTGTGGCACGTTTGCATGCATCAAGCTGTTGGCTATCAGTTGATTTGCTTGTAATCAGTTAATAGTTATCTCCTCACACGGTTACTTGGTTAGTGTAACGCCCCCAAATTTCTGGGGACATTAAACTCTTCACAACCGTCCAGGATGTACAGTTACGAAGTAAGCAGTGTCTCAAGCAAGCTTTCGATCTTAACAAAAGCCAACCTTTTATTACATAAGATAGGGCTTAACAGCCAGTTTCGACACTAACACGGGCATCCAAGCCCAAAGTTAATATAATACAAGACAAAAGAACTTCTAACCACAGTCACACTTGAGTGCGGCTGAGACCTAATAACAGTAATCGTTGCCTTCCGTGGGTCCACCAAAATCTTGTTCAACCAGATCTTCTGCATTTTTCCAGGTTTCTTCTGTAGATTGTTTGCAGATTATGCAAGAATGAGTACAACTACCGTACTCAACAAGCCACATGGAAAGGCTAAATAATTACATGCAAGGAGTTCAAAGGATGATTAGGTTTTACCTTAACAGGCATATGTGGATTCAATTTGCAGTTTAAATCAGTTTACAAGACAGTAAAACAATAATACATAATAACATCAGGTGTTTCTCAACAAACCACAATTACCAGCTTACCATCTCTAAACTCTACTTATGCCTCGTGTACTGGAATCACCCATTAACACAGCTTCATTAACCGGAAGCACGGTGTATTCGAATAACATTGATTTTCACTCTAAAGAGTTACCCAACTTTACCCACACGATATCACAAAACCACATTGACACGCATCGCGTTTGCGTACAACTGAGTTAGGATAACAAAGCTTTTTCACTGCTTATCCTTTTTAGTCTCTACCGGTAGATCTTAATCCATCTGACCCTCGGAGACCACCGCCAATAGTGGACTTTGCACCCCGATGCTGACGGGCCCATACCGTTGTAAGAACCAGCGAGTGTCCTTAAAGGCCCACCCCTGTCTCACCTTTGATACTGTAGATATTCAATTGGATGAGCAGTGTACTAAGCTAGGGAGTAATGACCACGCATGTGGTTGAGCGGTTTACTGTGCCTGTTACTTGGCACAAGGTTCTTGTCCTTACATGTCACCTAGTGAGGCGATGGCCCAACCCGCGGTTGCCCACCTCTAGATCTCACTGATGACTCATTTTACCAAGTATCTTGGGTTGTCCAACATTTTGGTCTCAACCCTCAACTTACACCCAAAACCTATTGGCCTAAAGCCAATACTGCTTTTGATTAATGATCACAATTTTGAGTGACAAAGCTACTATATAGATAACATTTTATGTGAATTTGTCAAGGTGAATATGGCCTACAAGTGCTGGGTAGGTTTATATGTGGGGTTATAGGAATTATCTATTTATCATGGCATTCAAAAGTATTATTTGAATAATTAAAGTAATTGGCTCAAATATAATAATGAAAGTATCAATATAAATATATGACATGTGGGTTCAAAATGATCAAGGAATGCGACTTGCCTTCTTGCACAAGGTCCTGTTGATGCTGGTCTTGTCCGGCGTCTTCTGGCGTCTGGTCATCTAGATCGTAACCTAACGAGAAGCAATGCAATAAAAAGAAACCAAGTAAAAACTAGCTCAACAAGGAACGAGCTGGAAACGACAAGCAAGTAAATAAAACCAAAAAGAGACTTAAAGGAAGGGTGGTGCGGATTGGTGGGATTTTATCTGGTGTTTATTTGGACTGGACGAGGTTTGAGATTCGGATCCAACTACAACAAAAATATTGTAAGGGATTAAAGAAACTTTAGGAAGGTGGAAAGGTTTGTTTGGAGCTTGGTATAGCTGAACGGAGTCAAGAAATAAACTCGGGGGCTCGAAACGGTCGAAAATGACATATAATGTCAAATTAGGGTTTCGGGTGAAAATTGCCAGATAATGAATAGTATTAAAATACTATTCATACACGACAATTGATCAGCGAAGAGTAATTGAAATATTTGTGTTTGGCTGAATTGAACTGTAGTTAAGGTTTATTATTTTTGGCTAAAGAACAGTGTATAATTGGATTAGGAAATTCAAATTTTATTCGGATGAACAGTAACTAAAATCACATGCATGTGAACAAGAAAAGGCGAAAATTAAGCTGAGCGAGAATGGGCTCGCCCATTCTTGTCTTGCCCACTCGGCAGCGGCCCATGGATGTATGTGACCTAAAAGGCCGGCGTGGGGCGGCCTTGAGGCCAAAGCGCCTCATAAGCCTTGCGTGGCGGAGGAGGAAGCAGGGCGGCAGCGCCTCTGCTGAGGAGGAGAAGGCGGCGGCGGCGAGCGACAGTGGCGCTTCAGCCTTGGCAGCGACAGAAAGCAGGCGCAAGGGAGGCGGCGAGAGATCCACTGTAGGCCCTCTTACCTAGGGTTTCTTGGTGGGTCTTGGGGTGGGAATTCTTGGCGGCAATGGGCGGCTCTGGCCGGCGTGAAGGGAAAGGTGGGTGGAGGTGGGGATGAAGAGGAAGTGGGGCGGGTGGCTTTTTATAGGGCAAAGGAGGCGGTGGGAAGCGATAAAGCGGCAAGCAGGCGGCCATGAGCGAGTGAGTGGCGGGTGAGGTGGAGGCGGCGAAGGCGTGGAAGGCGTCTTGATGGCTTGGTGGCGAGGTGGCGGAAGATGGCGACGACGCTGGGCGATGACGGCGTGGAGACGGGGTGGAGGCGGCTCAGGCAAAGGCGCGACCGGGAGGGGAAAACGGGGAGGGAGAAGGGAAGGCGGAAATTAGGGTTAGAGTTTGGGGATTTGGCCGAATTTGACCGGATTTTGAATTTGATTTTGAAATTTGAAAATCAAACTTAAACTCAAATTGATATTTTAAATTTTGAATTTTGCAGGTGTTTCAGTTAGTCTGTTAGTTCTCTGAGTTGTATGCAGTTAGTTGGTTCGGTTACTTGGTTAGTCTGTTAGTTCTCTGAGTTGTATGCAGTTAGTTGGTTAGTAGATCATTACGGCTGCATGTAATCCTATATAAAGAAGTCAGATGAATAGAAAAGCGTATGACAAGTTTTCAATGGCGGAAAAAATTCCTTGGACTCTCTGTTAAATGCGTCTCCTGTTTATAGTGTAAGCATGTGTGTGCTAACCGAAGGGCTTGTGCACAGCATGAACTTCTTCCGAGCATGAGTCTTTTTCGGCTTGGTTCCAACAAATGATATCAGAGCTCTAGATTCGAAACTGCTGCCCCGGGAGAGGTGATCTTGACTCCCGGGGTGGTATATACGGCGTGGCGCTTCTGGCCTTGGCGCATTCTGGCGAAGGATGGGCTCCGTGGCGCGATGGGAGTACACACGGGCGAGATCTGTCGGCGATCGACGCCTTGGCGGCGGAGGCGCGACGGCGGCGTGGCGGCTCGATGCGGTGAGACCGACACACTGCACGGTGCATACGGCTTCGCCAATGATCTCGAAGGCTGTCTTGATCAAATCTCCACAGCTGTGTGTGTTGGCATACCCTTGGACCTCCTCGGCGAGGTATGGATACAAGCTAGCCAGCTCACTGAATTCCCTTCTGACATATGCTGCCTTAACTTGTCCGTCTTCCTCAACTCGCCCTTGTGTGTGCCAAAATTAACATCCCCATCTTCCTCGAAAAGCAATTTCTTGTCCTTGCGTGCGCCAACATCCACGTCAGCTCCCTTCACTTGCTGGGATTCTCTCTCCAGTGTGCCAGCATCCCCATCTCCTCTTCCCCCTCCTCCTGCGCGAACATCTAGTGGAACCACCTGGCCCCCGTTGCTCTTGCGTGTGCGAATTCTTTTTTAATTTGGCCCCCGACGCTAAGTGCAAAAATAACCCTCCTATGCATCGAAAATTTTAAATTTAGCCCTCTTTCGAGCACGGAATAACCGAAGGCCGACACGTGTCACTTTTCACATTCGCGGAGCACGGATATGTCACTTTCCCCGCTCGGGAAGCGCAGAACCTTGGTGCTACGCGCAGAAATCGGTCGGGCGCGAAAGCCGGAGGCGCGGTGCGGAAGGACAGATGTCCGGGCACATTCCGCGCCATTGCAGAGCGGAAAGGAGTGGCAGAATGCTGTTTTTTATTTATATTTACTGTTGCTCGAAAGTGAAAGCCGTACTTTTTTACTGTTTTTTTTCACAATTTACGTGGCGTGAAGGCTCGGCGGTAGCAGGCATGTGAATTTTTTAATGTTTTTAATTCACGTTTACTGTTGCTTGAAAGTGAAACCAATGAATTTTTTATTTTTCTCACGAGCGGATTGCGGTTTAGTTACTTACCGCGCTCGGTTGGCGCGGAAGCAGCCTCGCTCCACCACGTTCCGCGCTGTGCCTCTGGCTTTCACGCCCGGCCGGCTTCCGCTCCCCACACTAAGGTTCTGCGCTCCCCGAGCGCGGAAAGTGACACGTGTTGGCCTTCGGTTATTCCGCGCTTGGAAGGGGGGCCAACTTTAAAAATTTTGGTGCACGGGAGCCATTTTTACACTTAATGTGGCGTTGGGGACCAAATTAAAAAAGAATTCCTCTCACCTGATATGAAATATGTACTAACAGGAATAGTTCCTCTCTATCTATAGTGAACACATACACATGGGAGTGCTTCCTATCTATGGTGAACAGGACAACAGGTTTCATATCCTCTACGGCCCTACCATTATTTCAAACCATGCAAGCTTCTGTTTTTTGAAGGACTAGCAGGTTGAAATTAGAACTCATTTCAGCCTTTTATTTATAGATAAGAATAGTGGCTGTTATACTTATATGCTACATTTTTTCTAATATGTAACATCTTGTATATGACCTGATGAGTCATTTGTTCAAAATTCTCAACAATACAAAAATAATATTGGTTCTCTAGAAATAAAATCAAATATTGATGGCATGTGCATCTTGCATGAAAAATAAATGTTAATTATTTTTAAAAACTATCCATAACAAATATGGAAAACAACGATACTTCGTTAGACTGGTACATACTGTATATGCCAAAGAAATATGGTGGGCCTTGAAGTTGTGGTTCTAAATAGGAGTATTATTGTGCTATAAATGAAGTTCCTTCACAAACACTACAGTAGAGAAATATCCCCTGGGCCAATTTCCTTTGGCAAGGATACTATAATTCCCATGCTTCTGACAAATAAAGTCTTTTTTGCTATTGGAGTGCCTTCTCAGCTATGCTCTGCTCACATTTGTATTTGGGATGTAAGCGAAAAAGTCTATATTTATACCCCCGATTACATGTTTGGCTCAGACACGATGAAACGGGAATCAATTCATTCATGGACATATTATGGTCGGTTTACCTAAAAAACATCATTGGTTCTGAGTTCTGACCGCAAATGCGTGCATGACATAAGCTATTAAAACTGTTTGGTCTAACTTCAAATATGTCCCTACAATTTTCTAATATAAATATATGTTTATTGCTTGCTTTGAACAACCGTTTGAGATTTTTGTTCAAACAAATCTTGAGCCATGGAATGCAATGCAAAATTGTTTTGCATTCCTGACTTACTAACAAATTTCAGTGAGAGCCGATTCAGACAGCTTCAGCTTTGTACGTACACTTCACGAAATATGAAAATTATTTCGTTCAAAATATGAGACTCCGTCGCAACGCACGGGCACCCTAGCACCCTACTAGTATATACTAAAATCTAACCATTCCCAATTAGTCCAGATACTGAAACAGCAGCTATTATAAGCTACTGCGAACAGAACACATAAATGTGCTTACAGTGGCAGGTCATTAACAAAGCCTGTCAGTGAACTTGATCAAAAGACATTATCAGGCCATCTTTAGCAGCAATTATGACCAAAATACCAAGCATGTTTGTCTGTGGCACTGAAAGCTTAATCTATTACCATTCCTGTTTCCTTATACTGTTGTCAATCTGTCTTGATAAAAGCTCAGCCTTCAGAATTAGATTTGCTTTTCCTTGTTTAATAAGCTTCTAGAAAAATGTTGCTCAAGTGAAGTACAATACTTGCGGACTATTGCTTAGTTATATGTATTTTTTTAAAAAAATAATCAATCTCGTTAAGTAGGCAAAATTAGGTAAACTGTACATGCCACTACAAGAGAGCGCAACTTGAGAAATGTCACCCTAAAGATATTTACTGGGCTAAATGAATGTCGCTGCAACTGCAAAAGATGTCTAGTTAGCAAAAATGCCACGACTTAAATTTCAATTGCAGCAACCCCATGAACAACCGTATCTCCACCTTGTTGTTCCAATATTACTGTAGTCTGTCACACAGATTTGATGGCGATTGGCGAAGCGTGGTAAGATTAGGTGTTCGAAAAAGGCATGTCAACAATGTTATGCGTGAAGCTTAGAAATGCTCTTGTTTTACAATTCATGACACTGTCTGTGCCAGGTCATGTTCGAAGCTGAGAGGATCTTTTTGCTTCGGCATCTGCTCTGTTTCAGTTAGAGGAGTCTATCTTTGCTTTAAATAAGGGAAAATGGAAGAAATGATTAAACTTAGTAGGTTGGTCAGCAGTTTCTTGGATGACCCCAATGCTTAAGCCCCACTGACCTGCACATTATAAAACAAAGATGAATCTACTATAATTAACTATTTAACTCTCTTCCCGTAAAAAAACTATTTAACTCTCTAATCATGGATTTTTCGCAATCCCTCTGGTGAAGACAACAGGGAATGGCAACAATAAGCTCCTTACATAGTGTAATTGTTTGTGTAATTTTTTCAGAATTTTATATGCTCTGAAATTGTCTCACAAATTAAGGGTACACAATCAAGTACATCAGTATCGAAAATCTAAATTCAGAATTGTAGAGGCAATTTCAGAGCATATAAAATTCTGAAAAAATTACACAAATAATTACACTATGTAAGAAGAATTCACAAAAATTTCATAATTTTAGACCTCATTTTGTGTATTTACAAATTCTACAAATAGTATACTTAAATGAATTTTAGAAACAAATTCATAATGGATAAAATTATGAAAAAATTACACAAACAATAACACTCTATCGGGATGCTCCACAAAAAAAATTGTAATTTTTTGAGCTTATTTAATATATTTAAACATTCATAGATTTATGTCGCCAGTTCAACTGGCGATAGGAACCTGTCGCCAGATGAACTGGCGACAGAAACCTATTTTTGCAATTTTTTGAGATGATAACCTAGTTTTGTATTTTGTTTTAAAAAATATATTATTTCAAAAAAAATTCTCTTTGTAGGGACTTTTTCACTTGCTGTGGGCATGTAGCTAACATAATGTAAGTGGATTCCAAATCCAGAAGGCTCTGAAATAAGCAAGTAGTTTTATGTGGAAATCTGCAAATCAAAAAAATTGAAATGGATGGAGTATTACTATGTTTGAAGAGGGCCTTGTTAGGAACTGAGGCTAGCTCAGTTAGTGGGAGGTGTGGGTGTACACTCTCACCACCCAAGTTCAAGTTCTCTTCGACTCGAATTTGGGTGTCTATTTCTTCTTAAATGTAAAAATACCTAGTTCCTCCTAGGTATTCTAAGAAGAGGGCCTTGTTGACCAAACAAAGTACATATTGTTGAGGAATCGTCGTTGGCGAGTCCAGTCCGAGCGATTACCTCGTAGACAAACTCAGAATCGTAATAATAATGTAAGAACATAAGAACAGAATAGTAGATTGAACACAGAGATGTGAGGGGACTTCTGATTTCTCTTTATTACTCTTCTATAAGCGGTAGTACAATTGTTGGGGTCCCCCCTCCTTTATATAAGCTATTGGATGGATGTAGAGCCCATCGTGGGCCAGACCCGCGAGGCCTGGGCCCGATTTCTTAACACTCCCCCTTGGGCACTCATCCGTCATGTTTATGTCTCAACAAAACCCCATAAAAACCCAGTGGAAAAAATTTAGAGAAAGAGTACATGGCACACGATCTGCTGTGCTGCACGAATTGCCTCATTAAAAACCTTAGCTGAGAAACTTTAGAAAAACTCGTCAAGGGAAAAAGAGTACAATCCACCCAATTTTATTTAATCTCCGGGATTTATTCTTTGGGTACTCGATCTTCGTGACCAAGCTTTAATAATGAGTTCGTGAAGATTCTCCCCCTGAATTATGCACTTCTCTAAGTCTCATCATTTCAATTCCACGTATGCACCTTTCAAAGCTAGATACTAAAAGTGACTTAGTGAATAAATCTGCAAGATTTTCATATGATTTAGTATGCAGAACTTTAATTTTATCCATCTTTTGCAATTCATGAGCAAAGAAGAATTTGGGGTTGATATGCTTTGTGAGATGACTCTTCACATAACCCATCTGCACTTGTGCAACACAAGCTGCATTATCGTCATAGATAATAGTGGGGGTTTGCGCGGTATTCAATCCACAAGACTGCTAGATGTGGTTAATCATCCGCTGAAGCCAAGCACATTCTCGTGAGGCCTCGTACAGTGCTATGATTTCCGAGTGGTTCGTCGAACTCTATACAAGACTTTGCTTAGACGATTTCTATGAAATTACAGTTCCACCACACAGGAATATATAGCATGTCTGCAACTTGGCTGTATGCGGGTCCGACAGGTATCCGGCATATGAATAGCCATTCATAGTTAGGTCTTGGTTCTTTCTATAGAACAGACCAAGTTCTTTGCTTCCTTAGAGATATCGGAAGATATCCTTTATTCCCTGCCAATGCCTTTGGTAGGTTCTGCACTATACCTTGCTAATAGGTTCACGGCAAATGCATTGTCTGGTCTAGTTTAGTTTGCTAAATATATGAGTGCTTCAACTGCGCTCAAGTATGGGAATTCCGGTCCTAAGACTTCATCCCCCTCTTCTCTAGGTCTGTACGAGTCCTTGTCTTGCAGCAAGGATCTCCCGACCATCGGCACTTTCGAAAGGTATGCCTTTTCAAAACCAAAACTTTCTAACACCTTCTGAGTGTAGGTTAACTGATACACTAATATCCTTTTAGGGGCATGCTCAAGCTACAAGCCTATACAATATTTAGTTTTATCCAAATCTTTCATTTCGAATTCCGACTCCAGGTAAGAACTTGCTTTCTTAATACCTTTCAGGGTTCCAATGATATTCAGATCATCTTCATACACTAAGATTATACAAAATCCATCCTAGGATCGTCGTATAAATACATAGATACAATCCTTATCGTTTGTGTAGCCTTTCTTGCATAGAAAGTCGCTTTAAGTGATTATACCACATCATGCCTGATTGGTTAAGTCTGTACAGTGACTTTCAGAGTTTCACACTGTACATGTTTCTATTTGCTCTGTATTGGTTCGGGACAGGGATACATTCAGGTTCCTTCATATAAATGTCTAAATCCAAATTTTTATAAAGGTATGCAGTTACCACATCTATCAAATTTATTTCTAAATTCAAGTATACTACCATTGAGATTAAATATCTAAAGGGTGGTTCCGCCCATGATCGGGGAATAGGTTTCTTCATAGTCAACTCCTGGCCGTTGTGTGAAACCTTGTGCAACAAGTCTTACTTTATATCTTACAACTTCATTGTTTTCATTTCTCTTTCGAACAAATACCTATTTATGCCCTACGGGGTATACATGGGGAGGTGTATGGCTTACAGGCCCAAACACTTCTCTTTTATTCAGAGATAATAATTCTGCTTCTATTGCCTTCTTCTAATCTTTCCAATCCGATCTTTTCTTACATTTAGCGAGCGATGCAGGCTCTGGACCAAGATCGATGATTGTGGCAATTTTCTTTGCAAAATAAATATCGATATTGGTTGTTGTCTTATTCATAGATTCTCCCATGGTTACATAATTTATAGCTATTTCTTTATAGGGCGATTCTTCTAATGTTTCTACTTGCTCACCGCTGCTTCCAATGGCGGGAGTTAGTCCCTTTAGTTTTTCAGCTCCGATGTGTGCTCACACATCCATGCTGATGTCTCCCTCCGTAGGAATGTTAAAATCTAGTATGCCTTCTATTGAAGGTTCCATACTGGTGCTAGGTCTCAACTGGCTCCCCTTATTATTCTGGAAAACTTCAGTGATCGGTTGTGTCAAGTCCTCCTTATCCTTTTATCACCAGGCGTCCCCGGTTACTTGGGATTCGAGGGGTCAGACTTCTCGTCCTTTTCTGAGGCCTTAGGACGGGATTAGGGATACCTTCATCGGTATTTCAACCCTCTCTGGTGCATTGCATGCTGGCACATACGACTTGGTCACGCTCTTCAAATCACTAAAGTGGTCAGGCAGTTGATTCGCTAATGCTTGCAAATCAATTATCTTCTGGAGTTCAATTATCTTCTGGACTTCTCTATTTGCTTCACTAGTGCGTGGATCATGTGCATGGATTCCTGTGGCTTGTCACGTTATTTCTCGATATTTTTCATCAAGGGGTTGATTTCCTCCCCCCTAATGACAGGAAACTATCCTCATCAAATATACTACCAATGAATCGGGCAGTATGCAAATCTCCTATCATAGGGTCCAAATACCTGATTATGGATACTGTCTCATAACCAACGTATATCCCATACTTGCGGAGAGGGCCCATTGCAGTTCGTTGTGGTGGTGGTATAGGTACATAAACCTAGCACCCAAAACTGCGAAGATGAGAAATTTTTGGTGCTGACCCTTGCACTAGTTGCATAGGTGAATGGATGTTATATGCCGATGGTCCAAAATTGATGAGAGTTGTTGTGTGCAGGACTACGTGTCCCCAACATGTAGTTGGTAAATTATAATTCTGCAAAAATCTGCTAGTCCATTCTGGGTGCAGATATGCGGTATGGAATGCTCATTGTTAATTCTCATTGCCATGCAATAATCATCAAATGACTTCGAAATAAATTCTCCAGCATTGTCCATTCTGATAAACTTCACATGATAATCAGGGAAATTAATTTTAATTTTAATTATCTACAAGATTAGCTTTGCAAAAGCATGGTTTCTCGTAGACAATAAACATATGTGCGACCATTTCTGTGAAGCATCGATGAGAACCATAAAATACCTAAATGGCACATGCGGGGCACGCAAAATCTTTCTGATTCGGGAAATTCTTTACATCGATATTATGTTCCTGTAAATTGTTAATTATCTTTCTCATCATCCTAAGACCTAGACGGCATAATCTATCATCCTAGAGATAGAAAAGTTCAGAGCTTCTAAATATAGTTTTGAGGACAGTATAGACTGCATGTGCCTTAATATTAATGTAGTATAGCCCGGTTTCATATGAAGGAAGTCGTTCTAATACGCTTTTGCACTTTTCTTCACGCTATACAATGAGCAGGTATTTCTTACCATACTCTTCTTTAGCCTCTACGTAGAAACCATTACCATCGGGAGTATAATTGTGGTCCTTCCTGGGCCTATTATACAAGCATCGCTGCCCGCGATTGTCATAAGACTACCAGCATTCTTGCTGATCTACTGAAAGAATTTCATCTCTATCAAGATGGCATTCGTTGTGCCGCTATCCGCTAAGCACACTTCCTCCATAGGGTGCCACATGTGTTCTGATACTTCAAATACTAGAACATAATTTGCTATTATAAATACAAAAAATTAAGCCTTGCAGGACTCATCATAAGAATTTAATGCTTTGCTCTCCTAGAGCTTGCAACCATTATTCAAAGAATAAAATAATTTAATGTTCTGCTTCAATCTGTTCCATGGCGATCTTCTCCTCTTGGGTAACTACGACTGCAGTCGCTATGATATCCAAAGGAGGGGTGATAGGGGCTACTGCTGGGCTGTCCATATCCATCAGTGCAACTAATGTCTATGGATCCTCTGTGCCTGTAATGGTAAGGTGTGCCCCATGCTGTCCTTTGCCCTTCTTCTTAGACTGGAAAGCATCAATAACGTGCGACCCACGACCTTACCCTTCTTACCCCTCTCCTTTATGAGAGGCTTCCTCATCTTGTAGTTGCTAGCATTGGCTTCATGACTAACATTACTACTAGGCGGCTGTGAGATGTAGTTCTTCCTTAGAACATCATCTTGAGCTTTCGCAACTTGCATGATGCCAATCAATTCGGCGTCGTCTTGGTGTTAGTTGTGTGCGGATTGCACCGCATTCGGGTGAAAGGTAGAGAGAGTCTTCTTAATCTTCTGCTCATCCATGATTATCTTACAACAGAGTTGAAGACTGATATAAGTTCTGTATAAATTCTGGCCTTGCTGGGCCAGCTCTTCGAACTCTCGATTTGTGATGCCAGTCATCTACATATTTTATGCAAAAAGTTCATAAGATTACTGCTGGTAATTTACATAAAATGGTTGTAAAATTCTCATAATGCTCTTTGAACTCTCAGTTCGTGATCCCGTATTTTTTTATGTATTTTTCATGATTTACTGCTATTTTCAGTGATTAAAAGCAATATAAATAATCATAGATAATCAAAACAGTCAATATAGTATAGAAATTGTATAGAAATAATAATAACAAAGTTAAACATGCTTCAAAAGTTCAAAATTATTCAAGAAGCGCGGCGGCGCCCGTGCGGGGGTAATAGCTTCAAGCGCGACGGGACGGCCACACGGCTTCAGGGCGTGTGTGGAGTGCAAGACGGCGCTGTGACGCTTGCTCAAGTGGTGCATCTTGGTGTCGCGAGTGCAGTGTAGCCGTCTTGCGTCTTGAAGCGGCAGGCGGTGCATGTCTGAGCATGAGTGGGGTAGCTATAGGCCGGCGGGGCTCCCGGGGTGCGGCTCCAAACTCCATGGCAGTCTGCGGCTCGAGCTAGTGACGCGCCAGCCAGTGGCGCGATGCGGAGGCCGACGGCCGCCAAGGGTCAGACTGTCTGCGCTGCGTCGGTGGGTGTAACCAGTGACGTTCACGTACACATGCATATGTTTGCTTCTCAAAAGGAAAGAGCTAATCTCAATTGATTCATTGCATGCACGTGAAGATTCGGTGCTAATCTCAATTGATTCATTACTTGTGGACGGCCGAAGGACAACTGCAAGCCAGCGGCGCGGAGGCAGGCCACATGCAGGCGGCGTGGTGGTACAACCATATGCAGACGATGTTTTTTTTTCTTTTACTGTTCATCCAAAAATAGTGTAATCAACAATCCCTATTTCGACCAATCATCCGAACGGTATTGTACCGACGACTGCAAGTCGGCTCGCGGAGATTAGAGGGAATTTGCAATCTACAAACTACAATGCAATTGTCATCTACTCTTTCATGCAACCCACCAATTGGCTTGGCCAGCGACTTCAAGTCGGCTCGCGGTAGATTAGAGTGAATTTGCACTGTGAGAAATAATCTAGAAAGCCAAATTTGCGGAATTGAAAGCGATCTAGAAAAGACGATTCGATCTATGAGCGTCATGCTTCGACGATTACCTTTCGATCCGAGTAGAGTAGGCCTAGAGGTAGGCCGAAGTCGATCGTGCTGATAACGTGTTGAGGAACCGTCGCTAGCGAGTCCAGTCCGAATGATTACCTAGTAGACAAGCGTAGAATCGCTTAGAACAATGCAAGAACACAAGTATAGAATAGTAGATTGAACACAGAGATGTGGGGGATTTCTTGCTTCTCTTTATTTCCTCATCAACCTATCAGCCTTTTACAATGATTAGTACCTCTATTTATAGGTTAGAGACCCGCTACGGTTTTGGATGGAGCATCCCCTATGAGCCGGCTGCTGGGCCAAGTCCATAGTTTCTCAACACTCTTATATTCATGATGATGTCACTAAGACAAGGTAAGGTTTCTGATTCTGCTGAAACATAGTTGGGTGTTTTTAATAAATTTATACTGATTAGTGGTCTCCTCAGGTTTATTTTCTTTGTGAGAAGCAGCAGCATTCGTTGTCCATTCTACGCATTAATATGTACTTTAAATTTTTTTTTAAAAAGTATCATACAAGCTTTGGTCGCTTTAGCTCGCCCCTTTTGCGAAGTGGCTTTACTGCTTAATTTGTTATCTTGCTATTTTGTTTGCACTAGTAAAAGGAGTATGCATTAATATTCATTTGAAATGCAATCAAAGGGCCAAGATCCACTTATGGACAGGTTTCGTCCAATCCCTTTTCATGTTTCAGTGAATTAATGGAAGAGTTATGCTTTCGCTGCAAACCTGTATGATTGATCTCACTGGGTTCAAGTACATATATACATTCAACTGTACCAGTTGCCAACAACTTTTTCTAAGAGTTTTGAAATGTTTGATTTTGACTAGTGAAGAGAACACGATACTCAATAGTTCGTTTTTTTTAACGGATGGCGGGGGCTCTGCGCATTTATTTTAGAGAGGAAAAGAGAATTACAGACACAAATCACCCGTCACAGGAGAGAAAGAGCACCAAACCCCACCTCACCTGATCACCACCACTTTCACACAAAAATAGTAGTTCGCAAAATTGAGATTGCTCCAGGCTGTGTGGAATCATATTTTTACATTGATTCATGCAAAATGTATACAACTAACTCTACTGAGATATCTTTGCAGGCCCGGGCCATTTATTGCTGTCACTTGTGTGGGCTGGTCTTTGCATTGGCAATGGCATCACACACTCTGTCAGAGCCAATGGTCGGATGTTCACCAACCGACCTCGTTACCAATCGCGCCATTGCATTAGTGTGCTGCCTGCCTGCCTGCCTGCCTGATAGAGATCATCATTCATCAAGCACCTCGTTCTATTTGAAGATTTAATTATTGCATTTTTTTTGCAGGGCACATGCCCTTACCTATTTGTTAATAAGTTTCCTTTTGTATTTTGTATGTTTTTCTTTTCCTTTTTTTTTATTTTTTTAGATGGAAAAGATAACTCCATTAAACTAGATTGATTTCCCACGCTGTTTTGGGCATCATGGTCAGTTTTTCTTCTCTTTGTTTTGCCTTTTTGGTGAGTCTGACAAGTGTCGTAGCAGTTTAGTGATGTATTATCGATTGATATGCCTGATGATTCCACCAGGAATGGTTGTATTTCCCATCCTTTTCTCATGAGAAAAATCGTGCTCTATATTCTCGTTCCTTCAAGTTCAGTGTTAGAATTTGACTCCTGTTTTGATACTGCTTCGAACAAAAACGAAGACACGATCGATTTCTTTCGGGAGCTCTCCTCTCCTCTTTTTTCTTTTCTTATTTCTTCTCTCAACTCTGTTATATGACTTCATGGCCTTTTAAAGGCTGAGTTATACGACCGGTACTCGGACTAGGATATCCTTGCCGGACTCGACTTCTAAGACCTTATACGATACAAGCTCTACTACTTTTATAATCTTTCCTAATCTAAAAAACAAGATTAAATCTAACATTCAGAATGGATTGTTGGTCAATAAACAGCAGTTGCTACTTGCTACGATCACTTTCAATATTCAAACACGAGCTGATTTTCGCAACTTTCTTGTTATGCCCAAGTTACAAAATCCTGTTTATCCAGAGCTATTCAGTTCTGCCGTCAAGTACATTTTGGAACAGTAAGGGCGTATTTGGTTGGGTGAACCAGGGTGAATGAGATGAGATGGTACAGAAAGGATGGGATGATCCTGCATGGTATGGTATAACTTGTGTGTTTGGTTAGTAGGATAGGATCATTCAAGATTTTGTTTGGTTGCATGAATGAGATGGTACCAGATGATTAAAGATGGTGTTTGGTTTGAGGGATAGAGTTGAATGAGTTATATATAAAGAGGGAGAGAGATTATAATCAAATTACATGTGGTTAGTTATTATTGAAATATTAGCATGATTATTAAATTTACCTTTATTACAAAAGGAGTATTTAACTAAATTAATTATTTTAGCTATCCACTAATTGACATG
This sequence comes from Phyllostachys edulis, assembly GCA_036346405.1. NCBI lineage: Eukaryota > Viridiplantae > Streptophyta > Magnoliopsida > Poales > Poaceae > Phyllostachys > Phyllostachys edulis. The sequence continues at coordinate 195,000 of CM070547.1, forward strand.
GCCCACTGGTTAATGACGTATACACAGAGGGGAGCAAAGGAGCAGGGAAGAAGAAATAGAGGTGGCGGCGCATGTCATCGGGCCGTGCCGATGGCGAATGGGCGGCGGAAATGCTAAAACGGGTCAAGGGAGGAGAGAGGAATGGATATGTGGTCGCGATGTGGCTCGAGGCGCACGGAGGCGAGCGAGCGGCGGTCACGACGACCGGGCAGGGGGAGAAAGAAGGGGTAACGGGCGGCGGCTCGCGGCGCGAGGCGAGACGGCGAACGAGCGGCGCGAGGTGAGATGCGAGCACGAGGGGACGCGCTCGTCCCCTGTACCGCGTGGTTCACCTGTTTTTGCGGAACCGTTTGGCACATCATATTTGGAAAATATTCATAGAATCTGTATGATTTCATCTAGGACAAGTTGGTTTAGTTCTCTCAACCAAACAAAGGAACAGGGGCATATTCAGGACCATTCCGTACATGTATGCTCTGATTCACTAAGTCAAACACACCTTTAATGACTTGCGCGTCTGTTAAATTGTCTTGCACGATTTTGTTTTTTTTTTGTTTTTTTTTGGGTACCATCAGTGAGCTGCCCTGGTGCAAATACATTTCTTTCGTCTGTGCAGCAACGCTGTGCACATTGTGAAATAATCTTGCAAAGGATATTTTCCATCTCCTGACTCTCTGGTTGTGTGTGGCAGTTGGCTTGTTCATACATGAGACTACAAAGGTGTGTATGGTATGGTTTTGCACTTTTGCTGTGCCTTGTCAACTGTGCTCCAGCATTTGCCCTGAAAGAAAGCTTTTTTCCTGCGTTTGGTGACAAGTCCCCTTCTTTTCCCTCCACCGGTTTTACTTGACCTTGACACAAGGGCCGCCTGTATTCTGCTGCTACTCCGGTCCGGTTGGTGTTTGAAGTAGAAGCAAAGACAAAAACAAGAGGGCAGCGCACATACGTCTACTTCACCCCTCACATTGTTGCATTCCCATCATCTCTTCACCAGCATTGCCAGCAACCTCTTTCATGGAGATCACCGCCGCCGCGGGCCGCGCCGAGATCGACACCTCCCGGCCGTTCCAGTCGGTCAGGGAGGCCGTCGAGGTCTTCGGCGAGCGGTGCGTCGCTGGCGGCAGCTCCCACGCAAGCAGTGGATCCAGCTCCAAGTTCAGTGTGCCTCCAGCTTCTGCCTCATCATCCATAACGCTGGACTGCCTGAAGAAGCTGGAGGCAGACCTGGCAGAGACCAAGACTGAGCTAGTGCACCTCAAGCAGAGGCAGTCACAGATGGAGATGGCCGTGTCCAGCATCAGCGTGCAGTTCAGCAATGGCCTGGCCATCTTCTCCGACCTCAAGAAAGGCAAGGAGCTAGCCGTCGCAGGTGCGACGATTGGAGAGGAAGAAGACGATGGCCAGGTTCGCAGCGACCGGTGGGACGAAAGCCGGGCCGAGGAGTGGATGGCGAGCCTGGAATATCTGCCCAGCCTGTCAGAGGCACTGACCATCAAGATGATTGAGGATGACTTGGGAGGAAGGAAGGAGAGGAAGGTGAAGAAGGCCAAGAAGAAGCAGCACAAGAAGCAGAAGAAGAATGGGATCTCACTGGTTGGAGGCATCTTCTCCAAGAAAGACAAGTCCAGGTGATCAAGGGATCACTCATACACATGTGCTTTATTTATATCGACAGCCTTTTAAATTGTCTGAGTTTTTTGTTTTTGTTTTGACGAGTGTCTTTTTCTCCTATGGTTCATAAGCTGCACCCTGCAGTAGCAGTAGCTGCACAAGAGTGTAAAGGCCCCGTTTGGAACGCCAGAATTTCGCAGCAAAGGAAACCTCCACTTTCACTGGATTTGGGTTTTCTATGAGAATCCTGCAGTCCAAACGGGTGTTCTGAGTTTTCACTTCCTGATGTTTACTTTCTGTTAGCAAGTTTATGCGTATTTTCTGGAGACGTTGTTTGGTACAAGTTATCTTAATTTTCAAGAAAGTTGAACTCCACGTAACCAGATAATACATGGACTTCTATTTGTATGTATTGCCAGACTTTGTATCGAGTATTAACCGCAAACTTATGCATACCTTTGGCCAAGTCCCATTATGATACTATCTTTGTGTATGGTGGAGCTCTACAGGTTTTCTACTTCCTTTTCTTACCAGAATTTCAGAAAAGAAAATCCAAAACCAAACAATTTAAGTTCAACAACAGAAATTTCACCCTGTACATGTCACAATCATCATGATCTTTCCATTAACTGATCAAACGTTATATAAATTAAGCTAAAACGTCAGAGTCACACAAGCATCCATATATGATGTACTAACTTTCAGTACAACAAAACCAATGCATCTTAATTGATGCTTAGCTTGCAATACCCTGCAAGGGTTCAGCTATGGCTATACTGATTATTTTCTCCATGGTACTACTAGTAGTAGTTGCATACTTGCAACAGGCAAACATCATATCAGCTCAAGGCAAGGCACTACAGTTCATTATATGGCTTCAATGGTAGTAGTTACTTAAGGAAGAAAGCAAGGAACTAAGACTGAGCAACATATACTAGATGGTGAAGTGAGGGAGAAAGGTTGCCCAAGGTTATTGTATACTGTTAGGGTTAAGGAGGGTGGAAGAAGAACATATGCTCAGACGCACATTCTCTTCGCATCGTTCTGTGGCACATGTGTATCGGTTCCATTGCCATTGGGAACACCTCCTCCTGATTTACGAACCTACAAACAGGAAATGTGGAGTGATCCATCAGTGACAGTCCTACCAAATGATCCACATGTTCTTGATTGAAATGGTTCGATGGGAGCTTATTCTTTTAAAATAAGACAATGAGCTCACATTCTCATCAGGGACGATGGCGTATCGCTCCGAAGGCGAGACCCAAACTTTGGCTGAAAACATCAAAGATATGCAGTAAGTTGTCTGTCTGTGTAACAAATGTAATCATGAACATGCAAACCTGCCATTGGAACTGCTTTTGATGACTCCAGCTGCTTGCAAGCAGATCCATCCGAGCTTAAGGCATCGATCATCTTGGGTGTGTTCCTTCATGGACCGTGATATTTTCTCAATTCAGTCATTATACATTAGGAAAGCAAGCTGGCCCTTCAGAAATATTTAAAGAGCTCTTTTACCTGTCGACTATTTCACCATGACCAAGCTGTCCACTGGTACCCCTTCCCCATGAGAAGACGTTCTTATTTTCTGTAAAAGCAAGAGTATGCCTCCATCCACAAGCAACTTGAGCAACTTTCTGCAATTGTGCCCGTAAGTAAATGAGCGACTGAAGATGGGAAACTTATGACGTCAATTGACTGAATCCTTGTCCACATGAATCAATGAAACAGCTTTAATCATAAACATTGAGGTCAAAAACTACATGGAATTAATTTAGATCTGAGCAAAAGTTTGAGCACTAGTACTCTTATGGTATACTATCACTCACCTGTTCATCCGGAAAATTGACCTGTACAGGGGAACAGTGATCTACATTATCGGCAACACCAACCTGTCCAAACTACATATTCAACATACGAGGCAGGATCAGCGGAAGTGGCGATAAGATATAACCATTATGGAGGTAATTGGTGCACAATGGTTTAAGCATGCCGGGAACAGAAGTCCAACTGATTCTCGTGTATTACAACTTGCTCAAAACTCAAATTCAAAGTAATGGCATAGACTCCCTACTTCATTTTATTCCCCTAAATACCGGCAAATAACACTCACACTTCAAAAGCCCACAACATCGAGGTGTAGGTAGTGGTGTTTGGTGGAATGCTGAACTGAAGTGGTGGGTAGGGCACTTTGATGGTGGAGTCAAGTAGCGTGAATGGTAGTGATAGTAAGGTGTACTAGAGGCGCAAGAAAAGGTAGGAAAAAAAAAGCAAATGAAAAACCTAAGAGAAGCTCTATGGTACAGTGGTGAGAATTTTTACAGATGCATGATCAAGACTCAAGAGAGTAAATTGTTAGAGATATATGTCTAAGTATGTTATTCCCCATTGTTATGAGGGGTTTTGTGCATATTCACCACCTGTATTTGTGTATATATACTGGCCCATTGGCCTCATATTAAATACAAGCGATATTCATAACATGGTATCAGAGCATACCTAGGGCTTCCATCGCTTCACTTCGCTTGTCGCCCGCCGCCGCCTCTCGGATCACGCTGGTCCGCGCGGCCTCGTCCCACTCGTGACCGCGGCGCCTCTGAAGTCGCTCGTGGTTGCTTCGTCGTGAGGTCGACTCCAGATTTTCCTTCATGCGTGGCCGCGCTCCCTTCCGCCGTCGCCGGATCGACGTCGTCGTTGCCACCGGGGCCGCCGCCGGCCGAGCCGCCGGCGTCTGCCGGGCGGCTCGACGCGCTGCGGGCTCTTAGAGCACCGCGTCGCCGTCCCCCCGTCGCCGCGGCCTTCTTCGTCCGGAGCTGCTCGCCGGTCGCCGCCAGGACTCCTCCGCCGCCGCGCGTGAGGACTCGGAGCCGCCGCGGCCGCCGGTGTCATCCGCCGCCGCCGCTGAGCGCTGGAGGACGCCGAGCCGCCCGCCGCCGCTGGTGTCATCCGCCGCCGCCGCTTGAGTCGCGGAGGACGCCGGAGCCGCCGCCGCCGCCGGTGTCATCCGCCGCAGCCGCTGAGCGCGAGAGGACGCCGGAGCCACCCGCCGCCGCCGGTGTCAGCCGCCCCCGCCGCCGCCGCTTGGGCCAGAAGAGGAACCCTACCTCTGCTGTTGTGAGTTTCGGCCAAGCAGGCCGACGTTTTGCTTTGTTGCAAGCGGGCCGGCCCGAGAAAAAAAAAACATCGTCCTAACCGTCGCGCCGTCCAGCGCCGCCTGTTAGACTTCGTTGCCTTGGTCGCCGCGCCGTCCAGCGCCGCCTACCAATGGCTACTGTTTCTCTCCCTCGCTGCTCGGTGATCTTCGATGGTGTTAATTACACCGACTTCGCGTCTCACATGCGCATTCATATGCGTGGTCTTCGTCTCTGGGGCATCCTCTCAGGCGATGTCATCTGCCCGCCTTGTCCTACTCCTCCGACGGAGCCTACACCTGTCGCGCTGCCCCCGACAGCCGACAAGGCTGCTACTGAGGCCGCTCACTTTGCTGATGATGCGGCTGCCTCTGCCTACCAAGAGGCTCTGGATTCCTACAAGGATCGACTGACCGTCTATACTCAGTGGTACGACGACGACGCTCGAGCTGCTGCTGTCCTCATTGCCAGTGTCGACCTCGGTTCTCTTCGAGGTTGTGGGACTCTTCTCGCTTTCGGATGTGGACTCACCTTCGTCGGCCTTCTGAGCCCTCTGGTGATGCCTTGTACTGTCCGTGGTCCGCCAGAGCACTCTCTTCAGCAGGTGATGCTATTGTTGACGCTTTTACGCTCGAGCTCTCTGTTCTGGCGTCGTTGGACTCTCCGCGACCGCCTTGTCGGTTGTCGCTCTGTCCGTCTTTGTCAGTATGCGTCTTGACACAGAGTTTCAAAGAGTCTCGAGTTCTTTACTCGCCGTCCGAGTTCGGCAGAGGCGTGCCCGGCTTCTTGCACGCCACCCTCGTGTCACTCTCCTAGAGGCCCTTACCGAGATACGCGGAGGAGACTACGCCTGAGTGGTCTTTGATGCGATGCCACTCCCCTCAGTGCTCGCCGCCGTCCACACTGCTACACCGCTCGCTTCCACGCTTGACAAAGACTCGCCTCCTCCAATGGCCGCCACAGGCGGTGGTGGCCGCTCCATCCGGAGGTGGCCGTCCTCATCGCTTCCCTATGCGACAAGGTCGGCCACATTGAGTCGGTGCTATAAGAAGAAGCGGCATCTTTCACGTCGTTCTTCTACTAGCACCGACATCGGCTCTTCTACATCGACGTCGCGATCGACTCCTTCAGTTTCTCTCACGGAGCAGAGATAGCCAGACTTCGGCCTTTGCTTGCCGCTTGAGTTCTCCTCGGCAGTTCTGCGGGCTCACATCGATTCTTGCACCGAGAAACCACCCTCTACACAGTCAGGTACCTCCCCGTGGATTCTTGATTCTGGAGCATCTTTTCACATGACTTCTGATGCTTCCACTCTGTCCTTCATTACACCTCTTGATTCTCCTGTTAGTGTTCTTACTGCTGATGGTACCTCTCTCTCTGTCTCTGGTCGAGGAACTCTTAGCAACTCATCCTTTCATGTACCGTCTGTTGCTCATGTTCCTCGCCTTACCATGCTGACTTCTTTTTCTTTGGCGGACATCGATTTTGGTTGTCGGGTCATTCTCGACTCTGACTCTTGTTGTGTTCAGGACCGCCACACGGGAGCTCTGGTTGGTTCTGGCCCTCGGCGCCTTGACTCACAGCGTCTCTGGGAGCTTGACTGGCTTCACCTTCCTTCTGCTGCCACCGTCGCCGCCAGTCTCTCCGCTTCTGCCACTCCGTCTACCGGCTCTTTCCAGCAGTGGCATCACCGTCTTGGCCATCTATGTGGATCTCGTCTGTCGTCTTTAGTTCGTCGTGGTCTTCTGGGGTCTGTCTCAAGAGACGTGTCTTTAGATTATCGTACGTAAGTTAGGCAAACGACTTGACTTCCTTATCCTCATAGTGAGTCAAGATATCTCGGCGTCCTTTTGATCTTGTTCATTCAGATGTTTGGGGTCCGGCTCCTTTCGTTTCGAAAGGGGGTCATCGATATTATATCATATTTATAGATGATTTCTCTCGCCACACTTGGATATATTTCATGCCTTCTCGTAGTGAGGCCTTGTCTATCTATAAACAATTTGCTACTATGGTTACTTTACGAGTTCTCCACTCCTATTCGTGTCTTTCGTCGGCCGACTCTGAAAGTACCTCTCTCGTCACTGCTGATTTCCTTCTTTGGCGAAAGGTGGCACTCTCGCTTCGATTCTCTTGTTCGGTGCTCATGCTCGTAATAGTGTTCTTGGCGTAAGCATCGTCACCTCCTTGAGTCACTCGTGCTCGATGATTGCCGCCTCTATTCCACCTCACTTTTGGGCCGAGGTCGTTTCCCGCCACCTATCTTGTCAACATCCGGCCTTCTTCTACTCTTGTATGCAATCCCTTTTGAGCGTCTCTGTGGTCTCCTTCCGACTACTCGCCGCCGTCTTTTTGGTTGCGTTTGCTCGTTCTTCTCGCACCTCGAGAACGTACCAAACCGACCGCTTCGATCTGTTGAGTGTGTTTTTTCGGGATCTGATGCGAGCACAAGGGCTATCGGTCTTTGGGATCTGTTGGTCGACGGATGCGAATTTCTCGGGATGTGACTTTCGACGAGTCTCGTCCTTTCTACCCACGTCCTGTCTCTCCTTCGGCTTCCTCTGTGGCGTCTCTGTCCTTTTTGACCTTTCCAGATACACCTATATCTGTTTTGCCCTCGTCCACCCGTCCCACTGAGTCTCCACATATTCCTCCTGTAGCCTCTCCGCCGTTGTCGCCGCCTGCTTCGTCTCCTGTGACTCCTCAGGCTCCCCCCACTACACTCGTCGACCTCGTATTGAGGATCTTCCAGATGAGCCATCTTCTTCTGATGTTCCATCTTCTTCTGATGCTCCATCTTCCTCTGATGGGTCATCTTCTCCTCGCCACGCTCTTCGCGATCGCCCGATCGATTCGCCTCTGCCCGCTTTTGCCTTTGTTTGGCGCAGCCTACTTGTGAGCTTTGTTTCCTCCGGATGTTGTTGCTCATCCCGAGTGGCAGCATGCCATGGCCGAGGAGATTGCTGCTCTTGAGCGTACTAGTACTTGGAATCTTGTTCCTTTTCCATCTCACTCTCGTCCTATCACGTGTAAGTGGGTTTATAAGATTAAGACTCGCTCGATGGCTCTCTTGAACGCTATAAAGCGCGTCTTGTTGCTCGTGGCTTCAAAGAGAGCATGGTCGTGACTACTGACGAGACTTTTTGCTCTGTGGCCCACATGACCACTTGTCGCACTCTTCTTTCGGTGGCGTCTGCTCGCCATCGGGTCATTCTCGACTTGATGTCAAGAATGCCTTTCTTAATGGCGAGTTGCGTGAGGAGGTCTACATGCATCCGCCACCTGGGTATTCTATTCCTGAGGGCATGGTCTGTCACCTTCGTCGATCTCTCTATGGCCTTAAGCAAGCCCCTCGTGCTTGGTTTGGCGCTTCTCCTCGTGGTCACCGCTGGCTTTTTAGCAAGTGATCATGATTCTGCGCTCTTTGTCCACACTTCGTCTCGTGGTCGGACTCTTCTTCTTCTGTATGTTGATGATATGATCATCACCGGAGATGATTCTGAGTACATTGCCTTTGTCAAGGCTCGTCTTAGTGAGCGATTCCTTATGTCGATCTTGGTCCTCTTCGTTACTTCCTTGGGATTGAAGTTACTTCCACTTCGATGGTTTCTTTATGTCCCAAGAGAAGTATATTCAGATCTTCTTGATCGCGCCTCTCTCACTGATCAGCGTACTGTTGAGACTCATGGAGTTCAATGTTCACCTCCGACCCTCTGATGGCGAGCCACTTTCTGATCCGACTCGCTATCGTCATCTTGTTGGGAGTCTTGTCTACCTTGTTGTTACTCGTCCGGATATCACTTATCCGATTCACATTTTGAGTCGATTCGTTTACGCTCCCACTCAGTCCACTCTGACCACCTTCTTCGAAGTTCTGCGATACCTTCGTGGGACTATCTCTCGCCGTCTCTTCTTTCCACGCCCGGCTCGTTCTGACTTCAGTTTATTCGGACGCTTCTTGGGCCAGCGATCCCTCGATCGCCGGTCTATCTCTGCCATCTTGTGTTTTTCTTGGTGGTTCTCTCATTGCCGGAAGACAAAGAAAGCAGATCGGTGTCCTGCTCGAGTGCAGAGGTGAGTTATGAGCTATGACTCTCTTGACAGCAGAGATTACTTGGCTATGGTGGTTACTTGAGGATTTTGGTGTTTCGTCACTACACCAACTCCTCTCTTGTCCGACAAAGACAGTGCTATCAAGATGTGCCGTGATCCCTGTGAAGCATGAGCTCACCAAGCATATTGGTGTTGATGCTTCCTTCATGCGGTCTTGTGTGCATGATCAGGTGATTGCTCTTCAGTATGTGCCTTCCGAGCTTCAGATAGCAGATTTTTTCACGAAGGCCCAGACTCGAGCACAGCATAGCTTCTGCCTCTTTAAACTCAATGTTGTTGATCCACTATGAGTTTGAGGGGGGTGTTAGAGATATATGTCTAAGTATGTTATTCCCTATTGTTATGAGGGGTTTTGTGCATATTCACCACCTGTGTTTGTGTATATATACTGGCCCATTGGCCTCATATTGAATACAAGCGATATTCATAACATAAATCTCCTACATCTATTTTTCTCTTTTGTTACGAAGGAGCTTCCAGTCATGACCATGAATCTCAACATACGTGAGTAACATGCATGTTCACATTAAGAATGATGAATACCAAATTAGAAACTAAAGAATTTTCAGTATTAATGTTCATCAATAAAATTTTGTGATAAAGGTTAGATTGGTGCCATAGTTGAATCAGTGCACCAAACAAAGGGCAGAGATAAAAGTAAAGGCGAGTAGGTAAACCACCTTATTCCACCCCCATCCGTAAAGTTTCCCATCTGCTGTAAGTGCCATTGTATGCCTCCACCCACCTGAAATCTACACCACCAAAGCATCTGTTCTGTAAATCTTCCTCACAAAATTACCTATATGAATTCTTTGGACTTCAAAGTTCCATTAAGTAGAATGTATATTAACATAATGGAAGGCTATTATTACGCAGTAGTAGTACCTGAGATATGGAGCTATCTTTTAGGGCTCCCAACTTGTGTGGGACTAGATGATCTTCAAAATCACCATGCCCTAGTTGGCCATACTTGCTCCAGCCGTATGTGTACAGGCTACCAGAGGAGGATACAGTGATGGTATGGCGCCATCCACATGCAACAAGCACCGTCTTTTCTCCCTACGAAGTTAAGAAATGAGATGATAAGAGCATAGATGAAGCTGGAAAGACACACAAAAGTAAGATTATTCACCTCCACAGAAGAAACTTTTTCCGGGACCAAGCGGTCATTGCGATCACCGAGACCTAAGTTACCATATCGACCCCAGCCCCATCCGTAGAGATCACCATCTTCTGTTACAGCGGCAGTGTGCTCAGCACCAGCAGCAATCATTTTTACACAGACACCCTGAACCCATTCAGCACTGTCAGTCGCAATGCACGTTGTTGGTGTAGGAGAAACAGGGTGTTTCTGTTGTTACAGAAACAAAAAATTTACAGTGTCTACTGAATAGTAATAAGAAATACTGATTACAAGTTAAGCTGGTAAGTAAAGGTTTGAGTTTTCCTTTGTTGGTGAGGGGTGACTTGGTGTTGCTCGTCCTCAGTTGGGATTCAGGTGGCTCACATGTCTAGTCTCATGACTAGTAGAATGCAAAGATTCCCACTAGGAACCCATGGACACAAAACTATTGTCCCCCAGAATCCCAGATGGTATCAGGCAAAGGAAATTTTCTTACCTGTCGTTCTAACAGCAGAATTAAAAGACACTTCATACCTCGAAGGCTTGGATCTTTTGTGGGAGCAAACAGTCCTCGGTGTTTCCAAGGCCGAGTTGCCCATTTTGATTGCGCCCCCAACTGGAACAAATTAACCAGCAGGGAAGCAGTCAGTAACTGAGACATGACACAATAAAGTGAAAATGCTGTTGCTTGAACCATGTGGGAGTTGACAGCAACCTCCCAAGAATCTGCTGAATATGGGCATTATTTCTCGAATCAACAAATCAAAGATTCATCTTTCCTTCAGAATCTTTTTTTTTCTTATATACAATTAATCATGACCCTGTACTGTAGACCATACATATTCACGAACTGCATGTAGCCATTGCTGTAGTACGTACTCTCTTCAAAAAGAAGTATGTGAGCTCCGCTGTAAAGCCTTTCGGAGCATGAATTGGAAAGCTGAGGGAAGAACAACGAAAGATTTCACTGCAACGGAGTAGAGTAGAGTAGGTACCTTTGCACTTGCCCAGTGACAGTGACAGCAAGACAGTGGCTATCCCCACAGGCGATCTGCTTGATCTTGAGCCCCTGCAGCGCCTTGATGGGCTGGGGGTTGAACAAATCGCTGGAGTTGCCATGGCCCAACCTCCCAAAGTCTCCCCTGCACATGCGCATTACAGAAGCTAGCGCGCTCACAAGCTGGTCAGCAAACCGTACGCCAAATTAAACGAGAGCGCACGTTGTGCGTACCATCCCCAGCTGTAGAGCTGCATCTCGTCGTCGGAGTAGGCGGTGGTGTGGTCGGCCCCGCAGATGACGGAGACAATGCCGGGCGCGTCAAAGGCGCTCAGCACCGTGGGCACCGGCCGGTCCTCGGCGTCGCCGTGACCGAGCTGCCCGTCCTCGCCGCGGCCCCAGGAGCACACCAGTTTGCCGGCTGCAATATGCATGCACTGTTAGTGATATGTCAAAGAGAACTATAGAGATGATTGTATACGTTTATGAACTTTTAAATAATACATTATTTTGTCTTTGGAATAATATATTATTTATATTAATTGGCAAGAACTGACTTGTTCATAAAACTCTCTATTTATGTTTACAATATAATTCTAAACATCCCTTATTTTGTAATAAATCTTATATCATTACGTGAAACACTTATGATTTATGGATCAATACATGTATGGTATTTGTGAAACAAACTAGTTTGGACTGGATCTGTTATAAGTTTAAATCGGATTATAATCTATACTGATGGATTTCTAACTTAGCTGTATTGATGGGTTTCTAACGTAACGATCTGTTAGGGGTTCTCTATAAGGGGAAGGTGTGGCGGTTTTTGGAAGGAGGATATTGCACCACATATCGAAATTGTAGCCTCCACCTCCCTAAAGGTACTGTTGTGCGCGCTGATGCTAGCACATTGGGGCGCACGGTGTTTCACTTTTGGACGTGCAAGATACTGTAGAGACGATGCTGCGATCGCTGCTGTGCTGATCAAGAACGATCTGCATCATACGCTAGGAATACGAGAGGTTGCTGGAGACTCTTCTTCCGCTGCACTGCACGTTTAGTAATAACGATTTATGATCTCTTACTTCTATGACTTTCGAGTTTATTACGCGGCAGGAAGATGAAGAGAGGTGCTCGCCGAAATGACCAAGCCAACAAAGACTACAAGGTGCACGCAACGCAACGCAAGAAAGCCAAGAACGTACGTAGAAATTAACACGCGGCAGCGGGAGAGGTAAGATGAGATGGCGAATTAAGCTAGGTATGTATGGATGGAGTGCGAGCTTACAGAGCAGCGCGACGGAGTGGCTGGCGCCGGCGGAGATGAGGACGACGGACTGCTCCGGCGCCTCCGGGACCGCCTCGTCGTCGGCCACCTGCGCCTCCGCCTCCATGTATATATGTATCCTGATCGATTATCTCAGCTGCTCGCTAGCTCGATGGCCGGCTGGGTCGGCCAAGTGGAAGCTGCTGCAGACGCAAGAGTGAGAGCTAGCTAGCACAAGATGGAGAGCTAGGCAGTGCTGCTGCACTCGGCGAGCAGGAGCAGAGGATGGGATGGGATGGGCAACCCGCCGTATTAATGGATTATTTAAGCGTAGCGAAGCGACCCCTGCTACTAGTACATTCACTTCGCCTAGGCTAGGAGTTCACTCTGCTGTATGTCTTCGATCTATACGCGGGAGAATCCTGCCTTCTCCTTCTCTCGGGTCCCGTCTGTCATTCTGCGTAAGCCATCTCCATCGTTCCGCGTCTCGTTTTCACATCGGTGTCTCCATCCGTCTGTGCTTCCGTTCATCTACCCACGTGTCTCCCATCCGTTTGGCTTTCTCTTCGTGCCGAGCCACCTGCCTTGTTGCTTGGTTGGTGCTATCTCATGCTTTACGTAGATTGCGCTTTAGCTAGTGTTGAAAAAAAAAATCTTGTTAGTGGAGCTCATTGGTTCGGCTCAAAATAGCTTCAGTTAGACTCAGTATTTGGTTAAGCATTAAAATAAGTCAATTTCAAATGAAATTGAATTTCACTCTGGCTCGGCTCGTTAGCTCGGTTCTAAAAATACTTCCAAACTATAAATAAAATAATATTAAATCAATTTGTGTCAATTTCGAGAAAAGCTCGATAAGACAACTACCTCGCTCGATATCCAACCCTAGCTTTAGCGGCTGCATAGTGTGCTTATCCTCGCCTGCATCGCCCTCGTGGTCTTCTGTTCCGTTTGACCATATCTTCTCAGTTTCCTCGCCCCATTCGCATCTCTCCCTGTTGTCTCCCATTGTTTCCTCCTACAACGCGTCGGACCACTATCCGAGCGCAGCACGGGTTGTGGCCTTCAGCTCCGTCGCCTCCAATCGTCTCCTCCCCACCTGCGTCGGCAGCGTGCGGTACTCAATTTTGTTGGCGCGTTGTGCTCACTCATTGCGACGCACTGGCACGCCAGCGGTCTGCTTCGTACACATCGATTTCATAGGATTCATTCGCGACCGTGTGACGTTTCACTGGTTCGTCTTCGTGCTTTCTCGTTTTGTTCTCTGCTTCTCCTGCTGCGCCCTGATTTCGGCCACAGAGCCCTTTGTTTGCGCCTTGATTTCATGCTCGTTTTCGCCAGGAGTTGTCGTCTCCGTTCTCACAAACTCAGATTGAAGGTATTGTTCTTTGTTTTGTCTATTAGTTAGTTGCTTTTGTATGTGTTGTTCATGTGCTTCATCTCTGTGTTACTAGGTCTGTACTGCTATTTACATCTCTTGCATCGTTCTTGGTTATCTCTATTAGTTAGTTACTTGTGTATATCTCTATGCATGTTCTTCCTCCTACAACGCATTGAACCACTATCCGCGCCGGTTGCGTCGACCCATCGCTGCCGCGACACAGGTTGTGGTCTTTAGCTCCGCCGCCTCCAGTCGTCTCCTCCCCGCCTGCGTTGGCGATGCGCCGTACTCGATTTTGTTGGCGCGTCGTGCTCTCTCATTGCGACATGACGGCACACCAACAGTCTACTTCGTACACATCGATTTCACAAGATTCATTCACGGTCGTGTGACGTTCCACTAGTTCATCTTCATGCTTTCTCATTTTGTTCTCTGCTTCTCCTGTTGCGCCCTAATCTATAACATCCCAGTTTTCAGGGATTTTTGAGTTTTTTTCAAATTAAAATTAACCATTTGATTTTACTGAATTGATAAAGCTTAAACTTGAAATTTTAGAAAATAAAAATAATTTAATATGAGTTAATCAAACTTTAATTAATTTAAAATTTGGTTTATTTGAATTTTCTTGGGTTTTATTGGATTTAAAGTCAAAATGAGTATATTCTTAAATTTTCTGGTTTGTACAAAGGCTTTTTCTATTTTTCTGAAATTTAAAAATAATTTATGTGCAAAATCAAAAGCTAAATTTAAGTTATAAATAATTTTATTAAGTTCAAAATAAGTTAAGAAATTTCTGTGAATTTTTTCCTTAAATTTTGAACTCCTTTTGCTATTTTTCTAAAAACCTATTTCCTTTATCTCCATTTATGTAATTATTAAAACCTCAAAAATCCAAAAATTCATTTTGGGTCGAAAGCCTTTGCTCCCGACCCATTTCCTCCTCCCCCGCTTGCACTTTCGGCCCACTACTCAAGGCCTTGACCAAATGAGCCAAGGCCTCCTTCCCTTGTCTCATCCGGTAACTGCCCACCCGTCGTCGGTGCCCATGTCACGAGTCTTGCGCGTCACGACCGTCGCAAAAGTCCTTGTCCCCGGTGCGTTTTCCTCCCTCTCTTCCCTTCCCGACGCGCGCATTAAATGTTGTCACCTCCGTCGCGCCCGTTGCCCTCCTTTTCTCTGCCTCACCTGCCCCCGTCCCACCGGAGCGCGACGCCCATGCCGAGCTCCCGTCAACGTCACCGCACGCCCTTACCGTGAAGCTTCTCCCCTACTCCTCCCCGTGCCCTATAAAGAGGAGCACTAGAGAGCCCTCGCCCCCCTCTTTCTTCTCCCTCCTTCCCCCTCTCCTCTCTCTCCCTTGTTTTGCCACGTATTCCGCCATTATAGATGCATGCGAAGCTTCTTCATCCAAAGAATTGCGCCCATCAGAAGGCCCCCATCGCACGACCCGCCGCCCCACACCACCTCGCCAAGTGCTACCTGGTGCCCCCTCGATCTTCACCGGAAACCAACCGGAACCCCGTTGCCACCTTCGACCGCCGCCGCCGCCGCTCTTTCTCCTCGCCGCCGCCCTTTCCCTTGTGCTCCGTCGCCAAAACCAAGAGCCCTAGGTTCGCCACTGCTCCCTCTCCCTTTTGGTGCCCCAACCAAGGTTTCGCCACAGCCAGCTGGCATGAAAGCGCCACCAGCGAGCACCACCACTCGTCGGGGTGCGCGCAGCACGAGGTGCCACCTCGCTGCCACGCAAGGCCACCTCAGCGCCAAGAGCTGACATGGCAGCCCGCGTCCGCACCCGCGTAGACCCTAGCACTATTGCGCGAGCCGTGTCCACGGTGGACCCCCGTGCCATGGTGGACTTGGTCCATAGCCGTAGGGCCCACTTGTCAATGGCTCGAGCCATTTCCTTTTGAAAAATATTTCAGCCAAAAATCAAAATACAACCGATGACGTCAGCATGATGCAATAAATTGATTTTCCTTTAGAAAATTAATTCCAAAAATCCCGAAAATTTCCTTTTCATCATTTCATATATTTTCAAACTTCCAAGAGCATGTTCTCCTTCGTTCAAACTCCGATTCGAGTGATTCAAATTTCTAAATTCATCTAAAATAAAGATCTAGCTATCTATACTGAAATTATTTAATTTAAAGTTCATTTGAATTTATTTGAATTCAGCTCGTTTTCGTGTGTAGATTTCGACGACTTCGGGGAACCCAAATATTTCGAAGAAGTAAATCCTCAAGCATTTGAGCAAGGTAAGTTACATATTTGATCATATTTGAATCTCAGTGTTTTAAATTATTTAAATTCTGTTTTAAATTATTATTGCATGCGTATTTAAATTCAAGTAATTTAAATCTCTGTTTTAACTTCATAGTTATTCCTAATTCCTTTGTACATCCAAATTTGTTATTGAATTAACCACCCCTTGATACCATAGTTAAAAGCTAGTTGGTACATTAGTATGAACTAGAGCATGTTGCAAAACTTTATGCTTAGTCTGAGCTTAGCCCAAAAATATTTAATTTAGGGAATTTAGCCAAAAGTTCAACTCTGATTTAAAATGACACTACGGTATTGTCTTTACCATAGAAATTTATAAAATAATTTGACATGATAAATAAAATAAAAATTGGTTTAGACTTGGGTGAAATGGGTATTTGGATGGTGCACATTTGTGCAGGGGATTGAGTCATTTCTATGATTGAGACCCAAGAGTTCTTTTGGAAAGTCGTCCAAGTCAATTAAGGACTGGTCTTCGAGCCGCATCTTGCTAAGCCCCATTGTACTACCACATATCCTGAATGGGCGGGACTTGGCTAACTAATTTGCAACATTCCATCGTGGTTGTGCCATCCAGTTGCGTGGGTGTCTTTATTACCTACTTTTATATATTCCCACATGGCGCAAGAGGGGGCTTAAATCCAGTGGATGGTTCAATCCAAAGGGAGCGAAACCTTAGCGAGACGAGACTACGATGGGATGACGCATTGTAAAGGATTTGTGATAATGACTTAGTCGCACACCTTCGGCAGTGTGTCAGACGGACATTATGACTCAATTATCTCTTATGGGTAAAGTTATACAACCTCTGCAGAGTGTTAAGAACTATTCGAACAGCCATGTCCACGGTCAAGGACATGCTAAGCAAAGTCACTCAAAGTTAGAATTTTGTTTTGATTTCAAAAGACTTTATCAATTGTTGTTTGATAGTTTATTTAATTGGGAAATTGGGCAGTTTGCCATTTGATAGGAAGGTATCCTTCACCACTCGTTGATGAATGTTACCTCACTATAAAACTTGAGATTTAGAAAATGAATTTTAGTTATAGAGTAAACTGCTATAGAACTTAGTATGAATATTTAAATGGAAAATGTTGCTTTATGCAAATTGAGTCATATAAGTCTCCCATTGTTAGATCCTTGTATACATTATAATCTGTTATTGGGTGTAACTTGCGGAGCACGGTTGTTTGTGCTCACCCTTGCTTAATAAATTGTTGAGCAGGAGAAGAGTACTACGAAGAGCATGAGAACTTGGACGACTAGCCTACGCCCCCAGACGATTGCCTGTGGCAAATCGTGTGGTCTACCTTATTGCTTTTGCTTTCGTTGTATTTTACTTATTGGTTGTATGCCCCATTTGTAATAAACTTTAATAATTATCAATGAGTGGCGTTGTATGGTTATGCTATCCACTTTTGTTTGACTGTATACACTAGCTGTTCCTAGACTAGTGTATGAAACACAAAGAATCTGGGATCCTTTGCTCCCGGGTTCGACATGATTTCAGCCACAACCCCCTTTGTTTGCGTCTTGGTTTCATGCTTGGTTTGGCTAGGATTTGCCGTCTCTGTTCTCACAAACTCGGATTGAAGGTACTGTTCTTTGTTGTCTCTATTAGTTAGTTGCTTTTGTATGTTGTTGTTCATGTGCTTCATTTGTGTGCAGAACTAAGCCAATTTCCCCTATTCATATTTGTATCCATATAGTTGCACACTCTAACCTATTGTTCACCTTTTTACAGTAAATACATTTTCTTTGACGTTTCGGATATAAGTTAGCCATTATTGGAACTGATCCATCTGATATTTTTGAAGACGATGCCCCTATAGCAGAGTTCCTTTTCTTCGGTGCCATGGCTAACAAATTAATTGGTGCTCCTGTTTTAGCTCTAATAGCAATAGCTCCAAATATCCATGGATTTGTGCCACCACAAATAACAAGGCTATACAATAGGCAATACACTTTCAAAGTGAGCGGTTCACGTGGATCATTACAGAGGATGAAACCTTCGTTTCATGTTGATTCAACAGTGCCACTTCCAATACTGATGCTTTCAGAAACAACACACAACACATGTGCTCAGACTGCTACCTCCTCACTGTCTACAATCCCAGATCCAAATATTGAGCCTTCAGCTAATAGGAGTAGCCAAGTTCAAGAAAGTGTGAAAACAGTTCGTGCATCTCCAACAAAACAAACGTGCTTGCATTTGTAATGAGGTACTAATTTTTGGCAATGCACCTACCATACCTGCAAAATTATTTGTCAATGTTTGTTTGCGTTGATTGGATAGCAGCGGCTAATTGACCTCAAAATTTACAGCCCATCCGAACTACACCTACAGATTGGATAACATCAGGTGACACAAGATCAAGATCAATGTCGACGATGTGGATTCAAGTAGAGAAATTTGACGACTGAGGGAATTTCATCGTGAGGCAATGTGTGGTGAAGGATGTCCTAGTCCAGCAAGTGTTAATCGATGCTCTTGAAGGGGACAGACTGAAAAAGACGTAAGTTGAAGAATGGAATGTGGTGGAGCGAAAGGCTGTCAGTACAGTCCATCTATTTCTCTCCGATGAGGTAAAGTACCCGTTGATCAAGGAGAATTCACCGAAAAAATTATGGAGTGACTTAGAAGAATTGTATATGGAAAAGCCGCTGACAAACTGGTGGGTGCTAAAGCAGCAACTGTACATATTGCGCATGAAGGAATGCACATGGTTCATTGACCATCTTAATATCTTCAACAAGCTTACCACACAGCTGATTAGTGTGGATGAGAAAATTGAGGAGAATGACAAGGTCGTCATATTGATGCCATCTCTACCACCATCATGGTGTTGGCACTCGATATATATACTTTTCTTGCCGTATTTATCACCATTCTATGCGATATTTGATGCTTAGTTGTGCCTTTTGGTAACTATCCCTAACGATTCCTAAATATGTTGGATATTTTAGTAATGTGTAGTGAATATGTTAAAACGTGCACTACTACAGAAAAACTCATCACAAACAGTCTGAAAACATCACCATGGACGGTTTCCTAAACCATCTATGCTTATGGGTCAGTAATACCCTAAGGGCATTACATACGGTTTTTGAACCGTCTGTGATAACCCTTATCACAAACAGTTCTTAACTTAAGAACCGTCTGTAATAGTTATACTGTCTATTGCAAGATGGTGATCCTGTTCTCATAAATAGGCCTCCTTCAGTTCATCAACACTCTCTGATTGTGCTATAAAATAGCACAATCAAAGAATGCAGATGAACCAAAGCAAGCCTATTTATGAGAACGAGATCACCATCGTGCAATAGTCTTTGGCACCATGTCTTCATCCTGTAATAAAACATGAATTTTAACAAGGGACAAAACCCTAGCCATCCATCAATCATCACAAGAACTAGAGGCATCAACAATTAATTTTCACACGCACAAGCATCAAGATTTACATGGCTGAAACCCTAGCCATCCATCAATCATCACAAGAACTAGAGGCATTAACAATTAATTTTCACACGCACAAGCATAAGATTTACAAGGCCGAAACCCTAGCCATCCATCAATTTCGTAATTTCAGATCCAAGCATCAAGGAAGAGAGTGGAGGGGATCGGATGGGGGATATCACCGGCGATGAAGGAGAGGCGGCAACAGCGTCACCGTTCTGTCACGACGGTGACACTACACAAGACACTCTTACGATAAGAGTGTCTTCTGTAGTGAACCGTGGTGTCACAACCAGAGGCGGAGGAGCTCATGGCAGTAATCGGCGTCGTCGGGGGATAGGGTGCTTCGATCGGTTTGGGGGAGGCGGCGAAATCGATCTGGGGTAGTTGGGCGCGTGCAGGCAGTATATATAAGGGGATTTGGGTAGCAGAACCGATCTGGAGTAGTTGAGAGGTCGCGGTGCCGCTTCGGTTTGAAAGTTTGGGCGACGAAATATCACAGACAGTTTTTAATACAAACCATCTGTGATAAACTCATCACAGACGGTTTGTATTAAACACCGTCTGTGAAGTATCACAGACGGTTTTAAGAAAAAATTGTTTGTGATATTTATCAATATCACAAATGGTTCTTGTTCAAAACCGTTTGTAATACTTCACAGACGGTTTTCAACATGAATCGTCTGTGATATTACCTCTTCACAAATAGTTTTTAGCGCAGCTAGTAACACAGACGGTTGCTAAAACAAAACCGTATGTGATTGTATTTAGTACTGATGGTTTTGGTCAACCATCTATGATGAGACGTCTAACATTAGCCTTTTTGTAGTAGTGGCGCCATATTTAGCTAAAAAGAGCAGACAAAGAGCTTCCTCGGAAAATGTGCCAAAATGAACTTCATCAAATGGCAAATTGAAGGACATCATGACATCTACCACGTCGAAATGATTGAAATGCATACATTATTTGCTCAAATTGGAGGCCAGACGTGAAATTTTTGAAGCTCGGAAACTGTCAGAGCCCGGCCTACTAGGCCCTACGTGGCCCCGGTGCCCCGCACGAACCTCCTTTCCTCGCCATTTTCGACTATAACTTTTCCCGAGGGGTCCCTATATAAAGAGGAGGCCCTGCCACGCCAAGACGATTGAAGAAATCCGCCGAAAATCGTCAAAATTGCGAGATTAGGGTTAGCTATCAAAGAAGTCGCCGAGAGCACGACCCTGTGCTGCCCACGCTCCCCGAGCACTACTCGGCACTCCCTGTGCGCTGCCACATTGTAACACCTTGAATTTCTAAATCCTTTTCAAATGTGTAAAATAAATTGACACTATTGTATTTTAATAAAAGTTCCGAGTTGGTTCGTTTGGAGAGGTTGAACTGTTGAGATTTTCTTTTGGTATGCTATGTAGACCTTTCCCTAGCATACCTCCTGTGGATATGTGGGTTTAGACCTCCTCTGCGGCCTAGACCCCATTAGTGACACATGAGGCTAAGCCTCCCCTGAGGCTTGGATCCTTCCTTACTGGACGTAATCCTACGTCCGGGCTTGTTCTTTTGACTTTGGTCATTTAGACCTCTTTGTTGGTTTGAATCTCTTAAGGTTCAAACCTCTTTTCTGTTCAGACTTCTCTTAAGTCTAAACTTCTTGTTGCCTGGGCACCTTTCTATGCCCAGACCTCTTTTCATTCGGACCTCCTTGTATTCTAGTGGACTGCTTATGTGCCTTTGAACCTCTTGAGTTCACCTGATCCATCTTTACATCTCTTCTTGACCGAAGGGAACTTGTTGGGGCTCACTCTAATCATCATGGCTTTTGATCTCATCTTGAGCGGGTGGAAGTCACCCTTGAGTTGTTCTAACTCATGAGTTTCGTCGGACCTCTTTGTAATCCCGTGGGATCTCTCTTTCACGGAACCTCTTGTGCTGGACCTCTCCTTGCTTGAATCTAACGGTTTGGACCTCTCCTCATTTGAATCTAAAGGCCAGACCTCCCATGCGTTATGTTCCTCCGCGGACCTCATCAAGACGTTGATCTTGGCCGTGGACCTCCCTTTGGAGATCCAACCGCCTGACCTCAATTCACTTTTAATCTCAACCACGGACCTCCTTAGAAGTTCCTTGGACCTCTGTCCAAGACCTTCCTGGCTTTTAGAGAGCTGGCTTGGGACCTCCTCGCCAGACCTCCTTTGATGAGATCCTCACCGTCAGGATCTCCTTTGTTGATCCTGACCGTCAGGACCTCCCCATGTCCAGACTTCTTTTGCATGTTTGGACCTCCTTGACCTTTAGACCTCCTCGAGGACCTTTATTGTGGGTCAAGACCTCCCCATTTTTGACCCGACTGTTCCTATATTGACTGGCCCCACTTGACAGCCTCGGTCATTTTCATTTCCTCCGCCACGTAAATATCTTGGGGCATTTAATGCGTGTCTTGTCACATTAAATGCATGCGCATACGTGGTGTTTACTTTGAATTGGGTCACTTAACCGTACCCTGACATTTTTCTTTGTTCCTTCCCAAGCAACATACATTGTCCTTCCTCGTACCTTTTGTCCAGAGTGGTAGTGACATCTGCCCTGCCACTCACCTACCCTTGACCCATTTCTATACTTATCCTGGACTCGTGTATTTCTAGTTTTCTTCACCACTTTGACTACAACTTGTCTAAGAAATTCCACCACTCCACCTTCTCCATTTTCACCCTCTCGGCTTTGGATCGAGGCTTTCCGGAGAGCTTGGTTCTTCGACCTCCCTTTCATCCATAGCCACGGTCCTTGGTAAGTTCTTTGATGATCTCCTCCACTCTTGAGTTCACCACTACACTGAGCTGGTCATGTCCTTCACAGGACCTTCTCTTGTGCACTTCTTTTGGGATTTCTATGGTGCTCGGGTGAGGACCTCCTCTCTGGACCTTGTGCAAGCACCATTGCCTCAGGACCTCTCTGCCGCAGCTTAGGTCATACCTTTGGGGCCTTTTTCTAAAGACCTCCTTCTCCTCTGGTGAGTTAGACCTTCTCCAAAAGAACCTAATCTAAATACAATATTCTTTTGTTAATCGGGTTTTTGAGATTTCTCTGGAGTTCTCTTGATTCTTTATTTGGATCTTTGTTGGATCTTCATTTGAGCCTTCTTTGAAGCGCCTCTTATACTTGTAGATCTGTGAAGACTCGGAAAGTCGAGGATTCTCAAGAGGAGGAATCTCAAAGTAGTGAGCAAGGCAAGTTGCACTTTTGATCATATTGCACCCAGTAATTCAAATTATTTATGTCCTGTTTTAACATGTACTGCATGCCTATTTCTATCAAGTTAGTTCAATACCAGTTTTAACTTCATAGTTATACCCATTTCCTTTGTATGACTACTGTTGACTTTGGACAGCAGAGAAATCTCAAAAAGTATAAGAGGATTTTGAAGAGGAGGAATATCAAAGTAGTGAGCAAGGCAAGTTACACTCTTGATCATATTGCACCCAATACTTCAACTTAATTATGTTCGGTTTCAAAGTGTAATGCATGCTTATTTTTACCAAGTATTTCAATACCCTGTTTAAATTCATAGTTATACCTACTTCCTTTGTATGGCCACTGTTGACTTTGGACTAAACTTATTGTCACCTTTAGGTCAAACTTGGGTCATGCAATAGTGTGAACCAAAACCATTCGAAAAACTGGTGCTTAGTCAAGCTTAGACCAAAAGTACTGATTTGGGGAAATCTTTAACAACATAACCAAATATTGCTTAAAATGTTTTACCATGACATTGGGTTGTCATGGAAGGATGAAAATGTTGCTGAGGAAGCAAGGAAAATGAAAATGGATTGGGACTGGGGCGAATTGGTTGGCTTGGTTGGTGCAAGTTCATGCACGGGATCGTGCCTTTATGGTAGATCGATGCCCTTGGGTTTGTGGAAGTCGCCCTAGTCATTTGAGGACCGGTCTTTGAGCGACCAATGCCATGCCTATAATGGGCTATGCCACAATCGTGCAACCACATGTCTCCAGAGTGGGGTGTGGGACCTGGCTGAGTAATTTGCAAAACTCTACCATATGCTGCTCCATTGGAGGTGTGGGAGGTCTTGTTTGGCCAATGGTCTTTTATAACCTACCGTTCCCACTGGTGCAAGAGGGGGCTTCCGGATTGCTATCCACAGGGGGGTGAAACCTTAGCAAGGAGAGGCTGTGGTGGAGCAATGCATTGTAAAGGCCTTGTCATGAGCTCTAGATCTCTTACCTTTGGAAGTGAGAGGTGGCATTGACGAATTGGGACAAACTAGAGTACTCATGTCGTGTGGGTAAAGTGCACAACCTCTGCAGAGTTAAATCTATTGAATAGCCGTGTCCACGGTCATGGACGTCTTGGCAAAGGCCACTTGAAGTTAGATGTTGGATTTGGGGTTTCGAAATGTTTGCTAAAAGCTGTTTTTGGGATTTTATCCCATGGGTTTGGGCAGGAGCCTAATGTCGGGAGGTATCCTTCACCAATTCGTTGATGAATGCTACTCAACTGAAAAACTGCTTTGCTAACTAAATTTTAGCTATTAAAGATCTGCTTTGGAACTTAGTAATGGTATTTGAAAGAAAATTGGCTTTGTGCAAAATAACCATATTATGCCATCCTTTGATTATCCATCTATGCATGTCATGTTGCTAACCCACGGGTGTAACTTGCGAGCACGGTTGTTGTGCTCACTCTTGCTCATTGCAATCTTTGCCAGGAGAAGACATTGATAGCGAAGAAGACCAAAGCAGCTAGGTTATGCCCTCCAGTCAGCTGCCTGTGGCGTGTTGATGGACCCTTTTGATTTATTTTGTTTTCATGTATTTATGTTTGGCCCAAGGCCACCTTGTAAATAACCTTGTAAATGTTTTGCTTATATAAAGGTGTGTTCTGGATGTCACCACCATTGTGTATATCTTTGTGAAGAGCTAGCCATGATCCTTGGGACTAGCTCAAGTTTCACAGAGGACCTTGGAGCAGCTCGGTCCACCATGTCCTCATGAAGGAATGAACATGTGGGGTTACAGGTGGTCCCAGACCTCCACGACCTCCTCTGGAGGGTTGTGGGAGGTCTTGGTACGCCCTCGGACCTCCTCGTTTGTTTCTACGTGGGGACATAGCAAGCCGTGGGTGCTCCACGGTTCAAAGACTCTCTCTCGGGTCATGTTCTCCTGGACCTCCTGGGTGGTCTTGGTGGACTGTCCGAGAGGTCCTTTATGGACCTCCTGGGAGGTCCTGATGGACTTTCCAGAGGTCCTGGAGGATCTCTCGGGTGCCCTAGGATTGGTTCGTCACACACATGCTTCCACCTCTGTTCGTCCCGTGACTTCCCCTTCGACTCTTCTTCGTCGGTAATCATGTGTAACTCTAATCCTCGTATTGAGTAGTCTCTTTTCTTTCCTGGGTGTGGGGATCTTACTGTAATTTAAGACATATGGATTGATCTACTATTTTTAGTACCTTTTATGCTATGGTTGTGTCTTCTTGATATTGAGCATCTTCCTCAGTTGATAATTAGGTATGCATGATTATCGATTGCTTAGCCCTAGATATAGACATGGTGTTTGGATCTAGCATGCGGGTCTATATCAAGTTGTGCAGGACATGTCATTGTTTTTTATCTCGATGCACCCGTGACAGATGAGAACAGTGAAGGCACCGGTATTGAACTGTAGGGTGAGAGCCAACATAATATTATTTGGTGCTATTTGCCATTATATCGATCTAGTCTTTCGTTATAGTAAGTGAACCTAGCCTAGGGAAGGAATTTTCACATCTAGTCTCTCTCATCCTAGCTCTGGTAAATTGTTTTAGTTGCTTTCATAATCTCATAACCATTGCTTTTGTTTGTAGTAAGTTAATCTAAGTAGTAAATATATCCGTCACTTCCCTGTGGATTTCGATACCTTAGAATACTCTTGGTTGAAAAGCTACAGACGACTCGTGCACTTGCGGATATTAATTTGTATGTGCATTTAGCGTCAACACGTAGAAGCAATTGGTTATAAATATTCTCGTCGAAAAAGGCACCCTCAACTTCAATGAGGCAGTTGCATATATATTAGAGGCGTAGTCCTTGAAGAAGTCATCGGATTCTTCGTCCTCGGGTGATCAAGCATTGGTTGTCATTGATGTTACAAGCAAAAGCAAAAGTCACAGGAAGAAGAAGGGCAAGAGCAAGGGCAAACGTGTATGCTATCTATGTAACGAGGAATGTCATATGATAAATGATTATCTGTATTTGAAGCAAATGAGGGGTGCATACTCAGTGGCGGTAGCGAAAGATGATTCGAACGTACTTATCGTCAGTCAATCAAGTTTTTCTCATGGATGGATATTAGATTTAGGTGGTTGCTTCCATATATGTTCAACGATGGAGATGTTCGACGAAGGATCTCTACGTCTGGTGCATAGAACTGTTCTCTTAGTGGTTTGCAATGAGTATGCAATTACTAAGGTGGGAACAGTCACGTTGGAGATGTATGATGGCGCATATCGCACATTAATGGGAGTTCAGTATGTTCCCGGCTTAAAAAAGAATCTAATATCTGTGAGGTCGTTTGAACTCGAAGGTTATGAGGTATCACTTCGAGATGGAGTCATGCGAGTTACTTGCAAATGGAAGGCAATCATAAAAAGTACCTGGAACAATGGAAAATACTGATTAAAGGGTAATCTTGAAGATGGAGAAACAAATGAAAGTTTTGATAAAAATCCTGGTCAGGAGAAGGAAACTGTGTCGTCAGCGGTAAGTACTTAGATCTCATCTATGGTTATGTGTGGAACTACAAAGACGGTTGCAAACTCTAGCAGTCATAGAGGCGAAGGTGCGAGATATTGGAAGAACAAAGACGTGGTGGGACCAACCACGCTGTACCAGCGAGTAGGTGGAACTCGGAGGCGGGACAAACCTATGGCATAGAGGGTTATAGAAACAGGAGGTGTGGTTAACCAAACTACACAATGAAGGATCTCTGACGTGGAGGGTCCGGGCAGGCTAGCCCCGACATCGACATGCATATTGCGGTGATATGCATGAGCCTTTTTGGTGGGGCACTCCCAAAGGTGGGAGGAGAAACAAAAAAAAAAGTGAAGCTGACTTAATGCGAGTTTTTACGGGGGCACGATGACTTCAATGGATAAGAGTTAATATGAAGATTGTTGAGTATGATGTCTCGTATCCTAACCTACTAGGACTTGAAGAGGTGTCCTACAAGGATTTCTATATGAAACCTAATAGGGTTAGATTCCAACTTCTCTTTTGAGGAGAACTAGGGGCACTATATACTGCTATAAGGGGTGGTCATAGAAAACCCCAACTACAAATCAACTGATCCAAAGTAAGAGGCGCACAAGAGGATTACATGCTATGTTATTCTTTAGCACTAGATTTTTATATAGGGTAAAGATCCGAGAGTTCTAAAACATTTGAGAGGGCTATGAGAGAGCGACAATCTATTGTACTCGTTTAAGGTTGTGCAAAGGAATTTACAGTCGGTTTTGCAAAATCTCTCTCTTTCTCTCTGTGATTATTTCGTCGTCGTTATTTGATTTTCTCTACGGGTTAATCCACTTTGCACAAAGCGTGGGTGCATACGATGCGTCCTGCGTCAAGTCTTTTGCCTTAATAACTTGTAGTAGTACGGGTTAGTCGTGTCCAGTCAGATCAAGCGGCTGGGACAATGGATTTATTGCCTGCGTATACGGAGGGTGCAGTATGTACCAGCAGTAGTCCAGTTAGTACTAGCTAGTACCCATGTAGTTATGGTGCAGTTGGCAGTTGATGTCACGTCCCTTCCCGGACCGATCGATCGTCATATCCTTAATTTCATTCACAGGAAATGACTCTCTTTTTTCCGTTTCTCAAGCACGCGACAGACTAGTACTCGATCTTAATTAGTGTCCCTGTGAGATTCAGATTGTTAAGTCGTTTCTAGCATTCATGCCGTGTCCCTGTTACAAGTCATTCCTCCCCATCCCCTTATTTTCCGAGGAGAGTTCACCATACTCTCAGTTAATTACAGCAACATACTCCCCAGAACTGCCGTTTGATATACTCCCATCAGTCACACAGAGTAATTTTTTTTTTTACTTTTAAAAGTTGGTCACTAAGTTCTCTTATTATATATTCAAAAAATTGTAAAAGTGTATTATCATAAAAATATTTTTATGATAAATTCACTCGTATCATTTTCATACATCCAAACCATACGTTTTGAATAATATCATTGATCATAATTAATAAGGTTTGACTGCACGTATTCTAAGGCATCACTCTTATGTGACCAGAGAGGGAGTACCATGGTACCAAGACATGTTAATTAAACAGGGTTAAATTGATAATTTTACCTCGTGCGCCGAGAGCTCGAATGACTTAATATGAAACTGATGGCATAAGGTTGGTGCAAGAAAAAAAAGAGCTAGCTGGTTTTCTTTTGTTTTTGACAATAAGAAACATTTCGGTTTGTTGTGTACCTTTTAGTTGTTCGTCAAAAGTTTCATGTATGTAACATCCTAAAATTCTGTTACTAAAAATAAAATAAATAAATTTATTATTTTATTGGATTTTAATATATTTAAAAGAGTTTTCTTGGTTTTTCTAGATTTTTACGGTTTTTAAAGTCAAAAAAGAAGAAAATTTATTGTGTTTTCTAGGTTTTTCTTGGATTTAAAGTTAAAAGGAAATTTTAATTAATTTCTTAAATTTTCTGGTATTTAAAAAGGCTTTTCCTATCTTCCATGAATTAAAAATAATTTATGTGCAAAAATAAGAGCCAACTTTAAGTTAGAAATAATTTTATTTAAGTTCAAAATAATTCATGGAATTTTATGTGAATTTTTCCAAATTTTTTAACTCTATTTGATATTTTCTAAACTCCTATTTGAATCCTTGCAATTTCTGCAATTCAAAAAGTATTACAAATCTCCCAAATCAAACTCGGGCCGAAACCCATCCTTCCTGGTCTGTTCCTTTCTTCTTTCCGGCACGAGGCCTGTTTTTATCTTTCCCTTCCTTCTTTTTCTTCAAATTAAAAGCCCAACTCCCCCCCGTGGCCCACCTCCCCTTCCCCTCTTTCTCTGTCTAATCACCCGGGCCCGCACATCAGCTTCCTCCTCCCCACCTTCTTCTTCCTCGCGCCCAAAGCTTGAAGCCGGCCATTACCTCCACAATTGTGTGCACTTAAAGCCATTAACGGCCACATTCTCACCTCCCACACTTACTCCGCCCGTTTTTGCCCCTTAACTTCCATTAAAACCCCACTTGCACCGCTACTCTATCACACAAGAGCACACGCCTGTAGATATTCAATCGGGAGAGCAGTGTACTAAGCCAGGGAGTAATGACCACACATGTGGTTGAGCGGTTTTCTGTGTCGGTTACTTGGCACAAGGTTCTTATCCTTATCTGTCTTACAGTGAGGCAATGGACCAACACCAACATGTGGCTGTCCATCCTCACCTTTGACTCCCTTTTCAACACAAGTCTATTGGGTTGTCCAACTTCCTGGACACAACCCTCAACTCTCCACCAAAAGCATTGGCGTACCGCCAATACTGCTTTTCAGGATTATAAACATATATTTTGTGACAAAGCTACTTATATAGCTAATATTTATGTGCACTTGTCAAGGTGAAAATGGCTTACAAATGATTTTAACCTTGTCAAGGTGAATATGGCCTACAAGTGCTAGGTGGGTTTGTCTGTGGGGTAATAGAATTTATCTAATTATCATGGCATTCAAAAGTATTATTTCAGTAATTAAAGTAATTGGCATAAATATAATAATGAAAGTAATAATATAAATATATGAATTTTAGGCTCAAAATGATCAAGGAATGCGATTTGCCTCATTGCACAAAGTCTTCTAAATACTGATCTTGTCCAGCGTCTTCTAGAGCCTGGTCGTCAAAGTCGTGACCTAGCACGAAACAAAATAAAATAAACCAAATAAAATCCAGCTCGACAAGGAATGAGTTAGGAACAACATGCAAGTAGAGGAATTCAAAAAGAAACACAAAGAAAAGGTGGAGTGGGAGGGTCGGTATTTATTTGGAGCTTCATTTTGCTGAACGGAGTGGAGGTTCATGGGGTCGAAACAAGTATAATATGTCAAATTAGGGTTTCGGGCGAAAAAGTGTCGGACGAGGAATAGTGCTGATTTTACTATTCATCTGCAAATACTGGAATTGTTGTTTTGGACTATTGAACAGTAATTAGGGTTTACTATTTCTGCCAATGAACATTAATTAATCTCACTGTTTTCGGTTAAGGAACAGTAACAACTTTTACTGTGCTATGAATAGTAAAGGGCTGAAACGAATGAACAGTAATGGGTCGGTCCCATTTACTATGCGCCCCACGACCCAATTGGTCAGGCCTTAAAGGTTCGCGCGGCGACCTTGAGTCAGGTTTCGTAGAAGGCCGAGCGTGCTCGATCAGGTTCGAGCCACCGGCGGCGGCGGGGGAGGGTGTGGTGAGTATCTCTGAGATATGAGGGTTCCATTTTGGGTCTTTGCCGGGGCTGAGGAGGCTTAGAAAAGGGGTGGCGGCGTGGGCGGCGCACGGCTGGGACAGGGGACGGCAGCGGTGGCACGTCGGCCACGCTTCGGCCAATTGGAGTGGCGAAGAAGCATCAGTGGGCCAAGGGGGTTCTAGGGAGGGTGGTGGCATGGCTCGGGGTGCACCGAGTTGCTTTGGTGACGGCGGCCGTGAGAAGAACAGCAGATAGGGATGACGCCGGCGAGGTTCTGGTGGGTTTTGGGGCAGGGAACAGTGGGGAAAAGGAGCGGGGTGGCGTGAGGGAGCTACCGCCAGAGTGGGGAGGGGAGGGGAGGTAAGGGGACGGCGAATTACCTTGCGGGTTGATCGGAGACGAAGAGGATGGCGGCAGGGAAATCCCAAATTGGGTTGGCTCTAGAGGGGATGAAGTAGAGGGGAGGTGGTGTGGTTGGAGGTGGGATTGAAGGCGAGCCGGGGGTGGCTTTTATAGCCCAGGGAGAGGCGGTGGCGAGCAAGGAGGCGATGCGGCGGGTGCGACGTGGTTGTCCACGCACGGTTGGGCGGCGTCGGGAGAGGAGAGGTGGCGGGGTGAGGTGGCGCTACTGATGGGGGCAGAGTAGGAGGCGGCGGCGTGGGGAAGGTGACGTGCGGGCGTGACGGGGAAGGAGAAGGAGAAGGCGTCCGGGGTGAAGGGCGTTTTCAGATGACGAAAACGGGGAGGCCCGAAAAGAAAAACGGCAAAAGAGAGGAAATTCCGAAATGAGAAGGTTTTCAAATTAAAACCAAAAAGCTTAAAAAAAATTTGAAAACCCGAAATTCCTGGGCTGTTTCAGGCACCTGCTGAATTCGTTTTGCAGTTTGGTTTTCCTTTCTCTCGCTTTGTATTGTCTATTCATGCGTTTGCACACTGTCCAGCAATAATTGTAAAAAAAAAAGACATATAATACGTACAGAGCTTTGTAACTAGGAATACCTTTAACGAAATGTCTGAGAGGACATGTTCATAGGCCACACATGACATGCATATAAATATTTCCTTTTCCGGTTTGTCCTTAGTATCTTTGGGTCGAAGCTATAGCGACGAATTAAACAAAAAGTCTCTTCCTACGCTCTTCGACATGTAAATAGTTTGGTTCTCCAAACATACGCTACAGCGATTACCTAGCGCTGTTCATTCCATATAGCTCCAAAAAAAGAAACGCTAAAAGTGCTTTCCAGCATTTTCGAAAGGACCGTACTGTGTATCAAGCTTACTACAAATGTACGGCGAGTGCCTCAGCAATTCTAAGATGCTCCTCGAATACTAATTTAGGTATTTATTGAACTTTTTTTATTGATTAATCCTTTTTTAGCTCTGTCTGTTGTATGGGGTAACAGCGTTGGAAGAGCTCCTCGAAGACTGACTGCTTAGTTTGGATTTGGATCCATGTGAAGCAAATCCAAGCTAGAGAGGTTCAACCTAACAGTAAAATTTCAGCAAAGAAGGTAAGTAGAGGGCAGTAGGGAAGATTGGTTGGCTCAGGTGCAGATTGATGGCCTGACAAAGTTGTTGGACAGTAGCCAGGATCACACACGCTACGTGGACACACACACAAACACTCCTGGGAGGAACTCAGGAAGAGCACGAGAGAAACTCACAGGATTGCGGCACAACAGCCCGGTGCTTTTTATCGAGGAATCCTCGCTGGTGAGTTCAGTCTGAACGATCATCTCGTAGACAAGCATAGAATTGTTTAGAAGAGAGACAAAGGTGTAGGAGATATTCTTCTTCTTTATTTCTTCTTCATGCGATCAGCCTTTTACAATAACTAGTACCCCTATTTATAGACTACATACTTTGCTAGGGTTTTAAATGGGACGTCCACCTCTGGAAGACTGAGCCTATGGTTTTCCAACACTTTTCATGGTTTTCTATTATTCTCATATATTACTTATGCCTCGTACACGAAATAAATAGGTAGCTAACCGGCTGACTCCTGATGCCATACGCACATGATCCGAACAGCAAGGAACAAACTAACCAACAAGCTAACTAATCAAGCTTCCTGCATCCGTGTCAGGGATACACGCACGTGAACTAACTAGCTAATGCATGCAAACTCAACAAACTAAACAGACTACATGCATGACTAGATAATTAAAGATCACACGTATGTAACACATCTCCTACATGCACACTCCCTAACACGACTCAATCAAAAAACGGATTTGTGCGGTAAGCGGACGTCTTGCGTCGCACGTACACAGAGTCCGCAACCTTGTTGGACTCAGCTTCAATTTGACTCTGTTACAAGATTAATTCTAACTCGAACACGTCTTGAACTCGACTCTGTTAGAAGATTAATTCTAACAAAAGTGGCAACTAAGATGCAACAAGAGAGAGAGGAAACAATGGCCGTCGTATCAACCTTACCTGGCAGACATCACCATCACTGCGTAGCGAGAGCTGAAGAAGAGTTTGATCAGCACAAATCAACTCTGCAGCAACCAGCAAGCAGCTGTAATGGTCAGTGAGGAAACGAACATCGAAGCATTCACGGAACAAAACCTGCCTCTCATAAGAATCAGCGTGCCGATCCTCAATTGCTGCATATCGCTGAGCAGTATCCCGGCCTCTGTTCCATATAAAAGCAAGAGTAGGATTAGTCTAATTGAGGATACCAATGCTCGGATCAGACTCATACAGACCAAGTGTTCATTGCATAGCGAGCTAGCATACCGGTGTCCCCAAGAACATCGAATTTATATCAGAGAACAAATATATACATGTTGCCTCAACAACATTCTGTTCGACAACCTTGATGCAGACAAATCATTCATTTTCTCACTGGTAACGAGTGAAAACGCAGGGGCCAATATATACAATTTTTCTGATTGTTAATTGACATCCAAATATCCAAGTGTATCAGGCTGGCATGAGACGATTCACCTGCCATTAGTACTTGTAACGTCAGAGAAGGATAAACAACAGCAAGCATTAGTAAATTTGAGCAGATCATCGGCACATAGTGTCCAGAAAATCTCGCCGTTGACATGCATACTGCAGAACACAACTAGAACTTGAATACAAAAAAAAATGAGATAAGAGCATGCCATGTAATTTAGATTCAGGACTTTACCTGACATGCCTTGAGGTTGCTACAATTTTGTGCCTGCCCGTGCGCGTGCCCACAGAGGGGGCAGGAATCAACCTTGAGCTACACAGAGACAGCACGAGAGCTAGAATGTACAAGTAACAGGAGGCCTAAAAGTTAGGAGCCCTCCAAGCAATTGGCCTTTTAAAAAATCGACCAAATACAAAAGTTAATTTACCTTTCATATACATGATTCGATAAATAACTTGCTTTCTACTCAAGTGAATATGGTATAAAGTAAAGAAAACTACAATGATATGGACTCATAATACATCCAAACTAGGAATCTTGTCGGCATGACAGATGAACATACAGGAACGGAAAACTAAAGCCTGAACATCTTAAAGGCTCAAGATAATATCAAATCAGGGATCGCTTTGCTGCAAACAAAAGCTGCAGTAGGCAGCAAAACAAAAAGGAAAATGACGCGCATAACATGAGCATGAGCATGGAGAAGATTGTCAATGAATCAATTAGCCATTTAGCCTGTAAAATGATTTGAATCAAATCAATTATTCCTATTGAGATTACACATTGGGCAGAGAGCCAATGAGCAAATTAATTAGTAACAAAACTGCAATGGCAATGACCTACTTGCAGCATATGTTCTACTTCTAATGAAATGACAGTAACAACCTCTCCTGTTAAACAGAATTAAAGGCTCACACAATTTCTGTTACACTTCTGACAAACAAGAACTACCATGTATACCACTACTTGAGGTTCCAAAACCAGGACCAGGGGTCATTCTCTGCCCCTAAATCCTGAATCACCATACTCCTGAGGTCTTGGAGGCTAGCATCTTTCAAATCTATGATGGTTACTTGGAAATCTCCTTCCTTGATAATTGTATGGCCATCTCGTTCTTTGCCCATTCCGCCAATTCTTATGCACTCTTCCGCCTCTGTCCGCAGTCCTTCCACAATATCCTGAACTGTTGTGTTTCATGGCGAGTGTTCCATCATGCTGAGACATCTGAGTTGACAAAGTGGAAGGACAAGGACAACCTCGTGGATAGGGTGGCAGCGGTGGAAAAGGATTAAAAGGCACACCAGGTGCGACTTTCCATTTTTGGCGACACTGGCCTCCTTCAACTTCTGGAGTTCCGAAGTGCTGAACAAGAGCAACCGGAATCCCATATGAAATACTCAAGTTAGGTAGATACCTCTCCAGGGAGAATCCCGGAGCAACCCCCCAGTCTAAAGAAGCTTGTGCAGGCAGACATTCTTGTTGAGACTCAAACCCAGGAGGTGCTTCATCACCTGCACCCTCTGTTGAACTTCCCATGACAGGAACATCATTATGATAGCTGTTTGTTCCCCAATTCCCCTGCAATCTATTTCTCATCAAGCCAGTCTGAAGATCCAATTCGCGATGTCCAGAACAAACTTTCTGAATTTTTAATCCAGCCATTTTATAGTGGTCATCTGGTTGATAATCCCAACGGCTCTTGCGTTTTCTTCTAGTGAAATTCCAATCTGTAGAACAGTTTGAAGTTGAAACAGGTCCACCAGCTGCAGAAATTCCCTGGATATCCTGTGCGGATGTGGATGCACGTGGGTACTCTGTTGGCTCGCTTCTTGCTATATTACGAGGGATCCATCTATCACGGAAGTTCCGAGCAATCTGATGAACCTGTTAAAATCATCACAGAAATTAAACAGGTCACTTGACATATTGGAAAAAACTAGATTAGGCTTGACAGTGAGTCATAGCCGTTCAAGAACTACCTAGCCTATGCATGCAGAGAGTAATCACATATCAAATTATTATTGGGAAACCTATAACAAAGGTCAACAGGGCTGGGTAAGAGAAAATAATAAATACTGTTAACCGACAAGTAGCCAGCAGTTCCGAGATTTCCCTGTGAGGACCAAAACTGGTAAACCTTAGGGCAGTTGGGTTTCACCATGCTATTTCATGAAAGGCTCATAACATTTTTTTTATTGGGGGGGGGGCGGATTGAACTCACTTATGCAGTTATTCGTATGTTTTTTTTTGCAAATAATAATAATAATAAGTGGTACATAAGTAGCTGGTCTCTAGTGTTAAGTCGGGACAGGGCATGGGGGTGGGGACCTGGAACGGTTTTATGAACACTAAGGTAAGTGAAGGTTTAAAGAATACAACTATCCATGTAAATACGGTGATGTTCATGTACACTTCTCTTTTACAGCGACAGTTCTCACATTAACAAATTTGTTATTTGCAAAATCTATACATTAGTCCACGGATAAACTATGCATTTACAATTTAACAAGGAAGCAATATACAATAATATATCCAAAATAGAAGTTGAAAAGCATGCACTGATGTCGCCTCATCTATGCTTTTCTTAACAGCAGATCTTTCCTCCCGGATTAATCATTTTGTTCAATTCATTTGTAAATTTAAATTAAAAGGTGGTCTGTCTTTCCAAACAGCAGTCCATGCATTATCCACAGTATAAGTTCAAAAGAATGCGTTATCACTGGTATATCCATTACCTGTGTGTTGCTATGCCTGGTCAAGTTCAACATCGAGTCCCTGAAGCTGCAATGCAAATTCCAGACAAAAAAAGTAATGAAAATTGTGTAACTGACGCTTCAAAAAGAACAACAATAGAAGCTATTTTCTAGAGCACTGGACATTTTTCCATAGCATGTTATTGCACTGGCTAAGGCTTAGTAACAGGGTCCAGGGTAACGCTGTGCTAGAACTGCACATAGCTGTAAATCACGACCTACGTCATAGTTCTAAACTCAAGATCAGCACCTCCAAAAAGGCTTCCCTTGCATATTATTCACTCGATGCAGGATTAGAAAATAGGTCTAACAGGACTTAGGATATAAGCAATTACAAGGCTAAAAACAAACAATTCGACAAGTGACAGCCTGTTGCATAAGAAAAGGCCACACAGCAAGATATTTTAGGAAACTCGAAAGGTCAATTATCAAACATACAACAGAAATAACTAAAAGCAAGAATTTCTTTTTAAAACAAAAACTGTGTAGTCTTACATAAAGAAGTCGCTACACAAAACAAATATAGAAAAATGTATAATGGAGCCTAAATTGGGGGGGGGGGGGGCAAATAAGAATTCCTTCCATTAGTATTTAATAAAGTGGAATAAAAGACAAGTTTGAATAATCTAACCTTTCCATTCCAGCACATCGAGGACCACCATTTATATGTTCGGATGTCAGAATTCCCTTTGAAGCTAGAAACTCCAATACCTGAAGCAAGATGCCAACATTCATAAGGACAAAATATATGGCTCTGTTTCTATAATCCTGTGATAGAAATGTGATTCTCCTTTTCTTTTACACAGGGAATAACAACAGGTGATGGTGACATTACACAGATTACAATTTCACATAAATATATCAATAGGAAACCAAACAACAGGTGAATGTAGTAATTGATAACATCAAACCGGTGAAGTGCGAACCTTCAGAAGCTTCCGTATTATCGGTATCCGATGGAAGTTGCTTCTATTCTGCTTCAATATATTATGAAGCATTTGCAATCCTATGATAGAATAGAACAAAATAGTGTACTAGTCAGTAATTATAAAAGATTATCTTTCATCTTGAAAGTTGCAGAAAGGCGAGGAAATATACCATTCTTGCTGATGATATCCAACAGGACAGAATGTGATTTTGTTTTTAGAAGCGCATCAAGAATCAACGAAAGATCCCTTACACTAAAAGAGATAAAAACATTAGCACATTTAGAGTGGACAAAGGAAAACTTGCTTGACACATCAACTGGTAATCAAACCTTTTAGATGTGCCCCCAGCATTGTCACCTTCCGCTGCAGTCACAAGGAGAAGCTTCAAGTATCCATTTGTTGCATCCTGTTTGGAAAAAAAATGTTGTTGACACTAGTTAGAACATATAAGGCAAGGGTAAAATGGAAACAAATCTTTGCACTGTTGGAGGTATGATTGATGCAACATGCAACACATGTAGATAGCAGAACCTTTGAAGTTCAAGCCACGCCATGTACAGGCAATCTAAAAGCATTTCAAACCTAAATATGTCCAATAATACTAGAAATTCAATCAATCAAAAGCTGTTTCATACACTATATTCTTGAGCTTTTGTACTGAAGAAATGTGAGCACCACTAATCTATCTTTCATACACTATATTCTTGAGCATTTCTACTACAAAAATGTGAGCACCACTAATCTATCTTTCATACACTATGTTCTTGAGCATTCCTACTCCAAAAATGTGAGCACCACTAATCTAAGTTCTCTTAATCTCCTACGCCTTCCAAACTTTCATAAAATAATATCTAATTGTGTTGTTTTTCTATCTAGCAAATGACAATGTATACTAATTACAAGTCACCGCACAAAAAATCACAGTAAAATGCTCGGTCTAAGTCTAGTATTTAAGAGTTTATACGATAAAAGGGATAAAGATGGTACATACTTTTCGCTTGCTGATACCTCCATCTCCATCCAGCAGGTTGTTTAGTCTCCCTTCGACTACAGATACCAAGGAGAGATCATTAACACTATCATATTTATCTTAGGCAGCAAGAGAGATACATTTGGCAGCACAGTATTACCTCCCAAAATGTGCTCGTTGTCAATAGGAGATGACAATGGTTTCACATTCCTATGATGTTTTACATTGTTTTTCTTAGCATGGAAACCAGGTGCCAGGTTGCTCCCCAAATCAGAACTAGGTGCTGATCCATTCATTACATTTGGAGCCTTTGATCCATCCATTGTGTTTGGAGTCTTTTGCAAAAGTTCTGGTGACTGAGTGCCATATACTGAAAACTGCTGCAAAGAACTATCAATTGTCTGGGACACATGGACAGGTGTACGGATGATGTCTTCAGCATCCTGCGGGCTCAACGCTTCCAAGGAATTTTCTGCCTCACTAATGTCAAATACGGTTCCTGAAGTTTGTTGGTGAGGTTCTAACTCTGGAATTGCAGATGGGCAATCATTTGAATCTTCTCTTCGAATGGAAGTTTCATGCTCAACAATATCTGCATCTGCGCCATGAGAACAAGACCCATTTGCACCTAGCACTTCCTCAACATCCTTGTCAACAGCCATGGGTTCAAAATGCTCTGCTTCTACATCATCTTGAGCAATGATATCAGCCCCTGATATGTCTCCACCAATATAACCCCGGCATTTGGCAGTACCACAAAAGCATTTTTGAGGAGCAGCACCGGATACACGAACATAGTTGTAATCAAATGTCAATTCTTCACCCTGTGAAAAAATAAATATCCATTACATGCAGCATATAGATATAGGTGAATACAGGAAGACATTTCATTGGTGTAAGTTAAATTGTAAACAAAGAAAATCCTCAGTCTATTTCTTCTAGGAGCTGCACTGTGTCTTTAAAGGCAAACAGTTAAGTTTATTGATGATTTCTAGCCTTACCTTCTTGATGTTCCTCATAGCAAAAATTCCAATGCAGACTTCTCCGTTGACCATCCACTATTTCCCAGAAAACAAAAAGGGGAAATAATTTAGAACACTCACAATGGCAGTAAAAACTCTTTATCACTATTTCAAGCACCATCAGTATTTTTATTTGCGCATGCAACAGATGAAGTAATATTGGAGATTATCAGGATATGTTAACCGACAAGGACAAGGAACATGGGCAACAATACAAATATAAAAACCAAATAAAGCAAAGTTCCACCTTCTCTGTACGACAATTAGGACTGCAGCTATGATTGATGAACCGGCCCAAGTTTCCCTTAGTGCAAGCATCTATTACCTGGAAGCATTCAAAGCAAGCGGTTAAAAGTGGCATCCACGGATTTATCTAAGTGTGTTAGCATCAAGACGAATGACTTAAGAAAAGTGAGTGTCACACAGGTTTATGTGTATGAGATCATATATTAAAGGTAGAGGGAGGGATATACAGGGAAATAATTTGATAATTTCTCATCGAAGACATGTTATAGAACAAGAAAAAAGGTGAGATGCTTGCAACAAGAAATGAAGTAGCATCTAATGCAATAGAAAAAAGAGATGATCGACAAAATATAACGATAGGAAATCAGAAGGCATACCTCACCACCATTCAGCGCCATGAAGTAGAAATGCTTCTGGCCTTTAGAAGCATAATATCCTTGGCGGGATTCATAAGCCGTTATATCAAGGACCTGAGACAACAATGAAGTAAACAAGTCAACAAACGTATTGGGCATTATCATTGACAGGTATCATTTACAATATTGTAAAAGAGAAATAAGGGACAGAGTAGATTGCATAGATGACCACACTTTTGGATTTTTAATGGAACAGAACAGTAGGGAGGATTTGTATCCCAGTGGGTTGTAGATTTGGATTATAAAGTGTGGCGTAAGTTTATTTGTATGTTTGATGCTAATAGAAATACAATTGTGTTAAAATAGATGATTCGCATGTACAACACACATACATGGATGGAATGGTACCATGAAAGGATTGATTAGTTTGAATTATTCTCCCTTTTGTTCTTTTTGAGTTTTCACTAGAATCAAATTTGCATGTGAAAAGGGGGGGAAATGCCTCCGTGGGATCAGCACAAACATGGTATCAGCAACACCAAACACCCGCTCCCGTGGGAAAGTGCCACCAGTGCACACCACAACACCCACCTCCAACCTGTCCCGTGGAACCACCACCAAGAGCAGAAAGGAGGAAAGAAAGAATAATAGGCAGTATGAACTGGTACCTCTCCAACATATTCAATAAGGAACCGTCCTTCGGATACGTCTTCTTGCAACTGCAATCCATAGCCTTTCTTGCCAGATTGGAACCAAGTAAGTTTTGCATAGCTACGCCTTTGAAACTGTTCCACAGATTTTATAAGGTTAAACCCAATGTAGTACAGAAAAACACGCATTAAAATTTAAAACTAGGGGGGGGGGCAATGACCTGCTGATTGGAACAGTGCTCCCCGCACGGACATGTACGTTTGACGCATTCAATGTTGAGCATCCTGTTCAAGCAGCCATCTCTACAACCCATTCGGCCGTCTTGAGAAGGCTTACAGTTGCATACCATGCTCTGATAGTATTGAATGACAAAACATAAGATGAAAAAAATACGTCATTCTTTTGAAATTTTAACTAGTATTCAAGCCACAAGAAACCAAGAACAAATCATCAATATATTATGTATAATGGTTCAAGACAGTTAAATCTACAATGAACTAGAAGAATAATAGTAGGAGAGAAAATGTATTTATTGAGAAGGGGGTAGGAGCACAAACTAAAAAAAATATGTACCAAATGTATAGGGCAAACAAAGAGAAAAAAGATTAGGAGTGACTAGTGTGTAAAAAAAATTTAACTTTTTATGCACTTTACCAACAGTTTCTACCTTCCACTAATCATCCTACAAGTAGAAGTGCGAAATGGAACTATGTGCAAGCAGAGGATGGTTGAAAAATTTTGGAGTCACTATGGTACACATGTTTATCTTTGCATGCACGTTGCCAACAGCTTTTCGCTACTCATCCTACAACTGGAAGTGCGAACTGAGAAGTGGAAATATGTGGAAGTGGAGGAAGATTGAAAATTATTATGAATCTAAAAGGTGTGCACCACATTCATCCCCAAAAACATTTATAACAATGCAAGGTTCTGGGTCCAGTACATAAACTATGTGAGTCTATATGGGCTTCATTAACTAACTGTCCTTACAAATAAAAAGGCACTACAATAAATAAAAAAAACTAGATTGATATAATGAAGAAATAGCAGAAAAGGGTATCAATTCAGAAATTAAAAGTGGGTGGATCAGCACATACCTCATCGATGGATTGCGTCCTGCGGTTACGGTGTAGAAACAAGTTTGACCTAACATGAATCCAGGATGGTGCTCTAGAAGCTACAAAACAGCAAGATGCAAAAGGGCGTCATAAAATCAGATAAAATGGAGGCACAAAATAGGGGAGCATTTTTGCATTATATGACCAGAAAGTGTACAGACAAAAAGAAAAAATATGCAGAGGTTCAAAACCTTTTGATTTTGATCCATCATTATCGGCTTCATCAGCAGAAGCATCTGAAAGCTCAAGCTCAGCATTAATCTCAGCGTTTGTCTTCTCTTGTGGTATAGAACAACCGGCAAACGCCTTGTCACGATTGTCCTTACAAGTCCTTCATAGTGACAAGAAGAAAGGATGAATCAGAAGCATAAACCATTCAATATATGAACAAGAATTTAATATGAGTATGTAAACACATCACAAAAAAATGGCAACTGAACAGAATAAATCAAGAATAGAAGAAATAAGTGGAAGGTCTAAAATATAGATTTGCAGAGTGGCGGAGACACATATTAGGCTGTGGGGTCCCCACAACATTTTTGCAAAAAGGCTTAACATGTATGAGTATTCATGAAACGCCCTTGAAACACAAATTATTTAGAGGAATATACCCCCACAGATATTTGTAGCTACATAATAGAACCAAGAATAGAAGAAATAAGTGGCAACTGAACGGAATAAATCAAGAATAGAAGAAATAAGTGGAAGGTCTAAAATATAGATTTGCAGAGTGGCGGAGACACATATTAGGCTGTGGGGTCCCCACAACATTTTTGCAAAAAGGCTTAACATGTATGAGAATTCATGAAACGCCCTTGAAACACAAATTATTTAGAGGAATATACCCCCACAGATATTTGTAGCTATATCTTAGAACCCACAGGTACAAAATTATAGCTCCGTCACTGTTTGCACAGAGAACAATAATACGAACATAGGCATATCTGACATGCAAGGAGCATTTTTCAACCTGTGGATAACTGGCTAGAAGCTGGCCAGCTAATGCCAAGATAATTAGAGTTTACTCACAACTACGAAATATAAGTTTTCCTCTAGAAATTGCATGAAGATAGTATCAACATGTCATCTTTACACAGCACATGAGAAGGAATGCAGTGCATATGTGTGATAAGTATTTCCCTCTTTCCATAAGGGGGAAAAAGTCCTTTTTCCGTTTTAGCAAAATTCTTTCTATTTCAAGTAGGTGATTCTTGATTAGCATCCAAAAAAACATGAAACAATCTAAACAAAAAAGGATTTCCAAAATATATAATACATTACAGACTTCCATGGAGTGGAACAATGCAGTACCAAATTTCAGTATATGGTTTCTCAATTAGATTAGCAGGCTGGTGCAACCACGAAAATGATCAACTAAGATAACAGGAAGGAAACCTATACCATCTGCAATTTGTTTCCCCAATGATATCTGCCAGTTCAGCTGGTATGCAGCGCCATTTTTGGCAATCATCACAACACACCCAAGCAGAACGCAGTAGTGGTGGTACAGATGCGACATCCGTTTTGCAAGCAACATTTCTAGGTAATTCAGTAGCTATGGCAGCAGAGTTCTTGAATGTGAGTTCAGTAGCAGGACTAAGATTACCTATATAAATAACAGTGTCAGTATCTATTGAAGCTACTTGATATATGAAAGTGAAAACAGGATCAAATAATAAAAGCAGGCATACTTTGTTCATTCATATGAGATGCGGGACGGTCAGTAGCCAACTGAGAAGGTAAACTAAATGACCCACAATCAAGGAAAGAGTCATCTGCACTATTTTTCTTCTTGCTTTTTCCCTTCAAATGTGGATCCCGCACCTTACCCTTCTTCCCTCTATGATCATCCTTTTTCTTGCGCCTTAGTGGTTTCTCATTGTCAGTTACAGAAGGACCCTGCGTACTGTCCTGTTCATGCATACCAGCATCATGTGTGGCAGCCTCAAAACAAGAACCAACCTTTGGAGGTCCTGTACAAAGCAGTAACTCAGAAGGATCAAGTGAAGATGAATCAGTAGAGGAGACCCTGAGTTTTGAAGCTCCACTTGAAGAAATTTTGGTGGAACTTCTATTTTTCATGCCCTTTCCCTTTATTCCATCTTTCTTTTGGCGTTCCTGCTTTCCCAAATTTTTACTTTTCCTCACTGTATTGGACTTCTCTAAGGCTTGCACTTTTCCTTCACCAATATCATTATCTAATTTGGTGTGAGATGGACTGATCTCTTCCTTTCCTGTGTTCTCATTCGCCCTCACAGTTGTGGCCCGCTGCTCCAAATCCAGTGCTGATGAAGCGAGATTTTTTCCAAAGTCAGAAGTAGATAAAGCAGATGCATGAAGACCACCTCCAGTCAATGCACCAGAATCAGACAGGCTTTCACGCACTATAACATCATGGCTTGCAGAAGTATTGTTTTCACATGTAACAGAAGCTACCTCCAAAACAGAGTCCGGCGAAAATCCAACATCGGCATTATTCGGAGAAGGTTCAGAAGTTGAAATAGCACACTCTCCATGGATGTATGCAGGGCCTGTTTCTTTAGTAACATTCTCCAAGCCCCTGTCTGACCGCTGCCTGTCAGTCTGGATAGATGTTAATTTCAGTGTACGACTAACTTCAGTACATTGT
Source organism: Phyllostachys edulis (assembly GCA_036346405.1). NCBI lineage: Eukaryota > Viridiplantae > Streptophyta > Magnoliopsida > Poales > Poaceae > Phyllostachys > Phyllostachys edulis. The sequence goes on from CM070547.1 coordinate 238,418, forward strand.
GCAGTTTTGTGAGCATCATCAGATACATTAACCAATGCATGAGGAGCCAATTTTGGAATGTTTCCTAAGTGACCTTCTGAGGAAGCATTGGTATCAGTTGTAACTGAAAAGGTGGCTTGCCCATTCAATTTATCTGATGCATATCCGATATCAGAAAAGGCAGCGCATTTATGTTTTGAACATCTTAGACTTCGACTTTTCCGAATACTTGACTGCCTCTTCTCATCATATCTTCTATCTGATATTCCTTCTTCCGGGCAAGTCAGATGAGAATTAGAAGTCGAAGGCCCACAGTTCTGACCAAAACTACCCATTAGCTTTTGTAGACTGCGACTGCCCCAAACAAAATATTTCAGTGGCCTGTTGATGCCACTTCTTCCCTTTGTGGTTTTGTTTGGGAACTTAATCATGGTGCTTTGAAGTAATGAGCTTGAACTCTCGACCTTCTTAGATTTGCGTGTGCTATTGCTTGCTTTGTTTATTTGATCGTGCTTCTCAAGATTAGGATTTCTTGATGAGGCGGCTCTTCTTGGATTCCTACGTCTGAAGACAATTAATGGTGCTGACTTTTGGTTTTGCAATTCTCCATCATTACCATTCTTGACCAAATCAACAGAACAAGGTTTGTCAACAGCACAATTGCATGCATTGAGCTCTTGTGCCAAATGGTCTGAAAACCCCGATTCAACACCAGCAGAATCTTGATGGCCCAAGCACAGAGAAGATAATTCCCTGCCACTACAGCAAGGTTCATCTTCGCAAGGTTGGTTATAGGAAGAACTAGTTGGGTCTCTCTCTGGGGGTATTTCAGAGGTCCCATATTTTTGGGCAGTCCGTTGGAGTGGAATCTCTATTTCAGCATAAGGATCACAGGCTTTTAAACTCTCCATGTTTGCTTCTTTACAAGCAGAAGAAGTCAACCCCTTTGAAACCGCCATCGTGGAATGTTGATTCTCATCTCCAGAAGCCTCAGTCCGAAAACCGATCTCACATGAAAGCATTTCCCCTCCCAGCGAATCACACGCCAATTTCTCCAGACATGTTCTATCTTCAGATATCTTACCAACCAGATCAGCCTTGCCATCTAAAGGAACATCAGTGGGGTTCTCATAGATGGAAGGCACCGAAGCTTCATCCAATGACCAGGACACCTCTGCATCAATATTTGGCAAAAAAACGACCTTTTCCAGCTCATGGTTAGCATCAGTCATCAATCTCAGGCCATCAGCACCACGTGGCAATTTCTCGGTGTCATGCTTCGACGAATCTGGCAAGGCCCCATTCTCACGACATGCTTCCATCCAACATGTCTGTACGTGCTCTTCACTTGTCTTCACCTTCATTCTGGAACGCTGATTCTCATCTCCAGGAGCCTCTTTCCAAAACCCACTCTCACAGGAAAGCATACCTCCTCCCTGTGAGCCACAAGCCACTTTCTCCATGGCTGTTCTATGTTCAGATATTTCACCAATCTCACCAACCTTGCTATCTAAAGAATCAACAATGTGGCTCCCAGAAATTGAAGGAACTAGATCTTCGTGCACAGGCCTAGAGACCTCTACTCCATCTTTTGGCAAGAAACCATCCTTTCCAAGCTCATGGTTAGCATCTTTCTTCAAACGCATGACATCCAGGCAATCTGGCGGCCACTGGATATCAAATTTTACCAAATCTGACAAGCCCTCATTATCACAATGTGATTCCTTGCAAAACATCTGTAAATCCTCTAGGCTTGTCTTTACCTCCAATCCATCACACAAAACATCTCCCCCACCTGCCCAACTGTCCTGCTCACGTTGACTCCCCTCTGTCGCCTTGTCCACGGTGTCATACATGCATCCAGCATCCTTGGACTGAGATCCTTCGCCAAAAGGGGTGCATAAACCTTTGTTCCACACCCAGCCATCAGCAACATGACACGTCACCAAATCACCAGATATTTCACCAACCCGACCTGCCTTGCCATCTAAAGAAACATCAATGCTCCCAGAAACGGAAGGAACTGAATCTTCATGCACTGGCCTAGAGACCGCAGCTTCAATTTTTGGCATCAAATCATCTTGTTTTAGCTCATCATTATTAGCATCTGTCATAAACCCCACGCCATCAACCCCACGTGGCCATCGCTTGCTATCATGCTTCATTGAATTCGACAAGCCCTCATCATCGTGGTGTGCTTCCTCGCAAACCATATGTAAATCTTCTATGCTTGTCTCTACCTCCGTCCCGCCAACCCAGTCACCTTGGTTACCCGCCAAACACTCGTGCTCACATTGGCTCCCTTCTGTCGCTTTGTCCAGCGTGTCACGCACGCATCCAACATCCTTGGAACAAAATGCTTCCCCACAAGTAACACATAACGTCTTATTTGACAGCCCGCCATTGGCCACATGACACGTCCGCAGATTGCCAGATTCAGCAGATTCCCCTGATTCCACAGGAAAACTACATCTCTTCTGTTCATCCACGTCCATGGGCCTCTCCTGCAAACTAGAACCCTTCTCCTCACCTATCTGACCCCTTCCTTCAAAGGGGGCAGGAATAGCCTCAACAGACTCCACCGATTGCAGAGCAAAACCGCCTTCTCTCTCTTTCTCTTTCTCTTTCTCTTTCTCTTCCGCTGTGGACAGGCGTCTCTCCTGAGCACCGCAGGCCATCTTACCATCACCCAACCCATCGCCCACTTGAGGCGCGGCGGGCATAGCCAGACCGCCGCCGCCAGCACCGTCCACTCCTTCCAACCTTGCGGCGGCAACATGACCCTCCCGGCTGCGCGCGTACGCGTCAGGCTCCTCCATTGCAGCAGGTGGTCAGCAGGTAGCCGTACGGATCGAGACCATCCAATGCACGCCCCTCCCCTCGTCACCTCCACCGCCGATCACGCCGCGGCCCGCAAAAACCCTAAATTTCAAGGCCAGGCAGAAAGACGAACCCGATCAGAAGTCCGCGGACCAACGGCACAGCCCTACCCCTACCGAAACGAAACGTGGAGAGAACGAACCTTGGAGGGGCGCAGGGCGGCGAATGCCTGCGGATTGGCGGCGGGCGGTGGCCGCGGGCGGCGGCGGCGGGCGGCGACGCGCCGCGGAGGGGAGCGAGGAGGCAGCCGAGCCGGCGGCGAGGAAGCGGTCGTCGCCACCGAGTCGGGAGGAGACGGCGGAGGCGGATAGGGGGGAGGAGGAGTATGATATGAGGAAGGGAAAAAGGAAAAGCGAAAATAAAAGGGTCAAGGAAGGAGAGAAATGAATACAAGAGGAGGAGAAGGAGGTGCGCGTGTGCTGTTTTCTTCTTGGGAGTTTAGTTTTTCTGACAGTTGCAGGTTTGCTACGAGTTGTTGGGGAATCCGTGGGTATTTTTCTGGATTTGCAAGTACAAGGGTGGAAATGATATGGTAGAGAGAGTGGTGTTTAGGGATAGAAAATGGTAGAGGATAATTCGTTTTATTCTATATTTGTATTTGAGAAAATACAAATATCGTAAGTAAAATCTGCATTTGAATGAAAAATGAATATTATCCTTCCGGATGGTATTCGTATCCGGGAAAAAAACCCAGATAGCATCCAGAAAAATGAATATTATGCTATCCGTTTTTTCCCGAATACAAATACGAATACTATCTGTTTTTTCCCGGATACAAATACGAATAGGAATACTATCTGTTTTTTCCCAAAGCGTTTCTGTTTCGACGGGGTCTTGATTCGGTGCCGAATCTGTGGATATTGGGACTTGGGTGTTGCGACGACTCGTGTAGACAGTAGACTGTAAACGTGTAGTCATGTTACATAAATTTGTTCTACCGAGGTTTGTCGTAAAAATTGTAGGATATTCGCATTCGACCGAATTGAGTACATATTCGATTCGAATTCGTATTCATTACGACATTCGATTCGTATTCATATTCGAGAATGTTCAAATTCGTATTCGTATTCATTTTAAAAATATGAATTCGTATTCAAGACTACTCGATTCGTATTCGATCTGTTTCCATCCCTAGTGATGTTGCGGTTGCATATACACCCAAGTGTATGGTATGCAAAGAATGGTAGCGAGGAATGACTTGCTTGTTTATCTATATTTGGAACTAAAACGATGGGTGAAAGGATTTATTTATGGGTCTGAATTACATTCCCTTTTGTTGGAAAGGTGACATAAAACTAGTTGGAAAGAAGCATCCATGGTACACCGTAGGGGATGAGGGAAGAAAATATGATGGGTGAAGGTTTAGATTAGTATATCCGGCAGCTGGAGGGGCGAAACTACAAAACGGGGATCTCCGGCGCTACGCACACACGTCGGATGGCACGCAGTTCCACTGACACGTGGGGACAGTGCTCGCGTGGGATCGAGGAGTCAGCTGCAGAAGAGGTTGTCTTTGTGTGGTGGTGAATGGTGATGGCTTGGACCGACGCACCTGACCACCACCGCCGCCCAGGTCTACGCGGAACACCACGTTTTCTTTTTCTTTCCTGTGGATTCATCCTACTTCATTTTTTTGGTGTTTAGGGTGCTATTTTCTTCCGAGCGACACGGTAGGGGGTGTTTGTGCGTAGGATCCTGTTTTCAAATAAACATAATATAAGTTCTTGATTTAGAAATCTAATATACATAAAGTAATTATCACACAAATAACACATTTCCTATGAAATCCCCGTGATGTTACTAAACCTCTGTATGAAAATATATACTATAGAAATTATATATTTTTTAAAAATAGTATGAAAATCGTACAATTGAGACCGAATACTATAGAAATTATATTTTTTTTAAAAAATAGTCTGAAAATAGTACAATCGAGACCGAATCCTATAGAAATTATATTTTTTACAAAAATAGTATGAAAATCGTACAATCGAGACGGTCCCTAAATTTCTGCTTTCAGCCTGCTACTCTAATTGAGGTGATCTATTTTATGATGTTATCAAGCTCTCCTCATTTATATATATTTTTAAATATATATACCCATCTTTGGGAACCACTTCTGGGTGAAGTGGTAGAGTTGTAGGGACATATCAGATGCACGTGGTTATATATACTTTAATTGATAAATTATTACACTCAAAGAGATATTTCGTAGTAACGTACGAACGGCTAACTAGTTTCTGAAAACATTTTGGATGTGACATCAAGAAAAGCAGCAGCAGCTTCTGAAAGGTCAGGGTGACCAAGTAATGTCGAACTCGGGAATGAATGATCTCATATTCTCTGTGTTGAATACACTAGTCCAGGAACAGCTAGTGGGTACAATTAAACAAAAATGGTAGCAAATTCATATCACGCATTTATTGAATAATCAATAGAGTTTATTACACGTGGGCCTGAGGCCAAATAAAAGATACAGCGAAAAAACATAAATAAATAAGTAGGAAGGCCACACAGTCTGCCGCAGGCAATCATCTAGGGGTGCGGCCTAGTCCTCCAAGTCCTCACCGTCTAGGTAGAAGTCTTCTCCTGAACAACAATTATTTAAGCAAGGGTCAGTACAAAATGCACTCCGCAAGTTACATCCAATAACAGATATAATGCATGCAGGATAATGTCAAAGGAATGTTCATATGGCTGTTTTTGCATAAAGCGATATTTTCAAGTTTAAATACAATTACTAAGTTTCAAGGCAGTTTTAATTTATAATTGAAAGTCAAATGTTTATTTTGATTCATTAATCTCAAGTGTAGGATAAACCTCCATACATAAATGGTGAAGGACTAACCCATTTACACCATATTTTCTGTCCAATTTTCCCAATTGGATGAAATATAAAAAAAAACATCTGAGTTTGAAATTATTTTAAAACAAAACCAAGTCTAACCCACGAAAGGCTTTGCTCAGCATATCCATGACCACGAACGCGGCTATTTAAATCGATTATTACTCTGCAGAGTTGGTACAGTTTTACTCACAAGAGATAGTTTGCTTAACATGTTGGCCAAAACACGCTTCCGAAGGCGTGCGACTAAGCAACTATCACAAGGCCATTGCCCTACACTATTTCAACGTAATTATACCCGCTAAGGTTTCGTTATCGTAGACTTCACACCAAACGATGACCCCCTCTTGCACCATGTAAGTATTAACAATAAGCTTTCACGGCACCCACACATTTGTATGACATAATTATGGTGAAATAATATAGTTTAATTGACCAAGTCTGTCCCACTCCAGACTTATGGTGGTACAAGTTTGGCTTAATAATCCATTGCTCGCAGACCAGTCCTTACATGACTGGGGCGACTTCCAAAACAATCCTTGGGCCTCAAAGATTCACTAAATTGAGTGCATGCATAAACTTGCACCCACCAACAGTCCAATTCGCCTAAGTCTAAACTAGTTTTATTTATTTTTCATGTCATGCATTTTCTAAACATTTTATGGTAAAGATAATACCATAATCTCGATTTTAAATCAAACTTTGAGTATTTGGCTAAATTCCCCAAATTTAAGATTTTGGTTTAAGCATTGTCTAAGCATAAATTTTTCTAACTTATTTTATTTTATCTAGGGTTACAAGGAAATAACTATTCAAACATCAATATTGGCCATACATATGAATTGGATTAACTAGGAATATAAAATAGGAATTTAAAATAACTGAATTATAAATAAGCATGCAATAATTTAAAACAGAATTTAAATAACTTTAAATAATGGGCTCAAATATGAACAAAGAGTGTAACTTTCCTTGCTCAAAGTCTTGAGAATCTAACTCTTCAAAAGTTTCAAGCTCTCCGAAGTCGTCGAAATCTACACGCGAAAAGAGCCAAATTCAAACGAAATTCAAATAAAATTCAAATGAACTCCAAATTAAATAATTTTGGTTTAGATAGATATATCTTGATTTTATATGAATTTAGAAATTGGAATCATCTAAATCGGAGCTCGTATGAAGGAGAATGAGTCCTCATAAGATTAAACCCTAAAGAAAATAATTAAATCTAATTTTCTGGAATTCCGAATTAATTTTCTAAAGATGACGCCAACATGACATCAACATCGGAATTTCTTTTTCGAATGAATTAAATTTCTATTAGAAATCCTATTTATCTCTCTGACATGTGGGACCATGGTCCATGAATCAGGCCCACGAAAAGGTCAAAGTCTACCGTGAGCTGGGTGCACGGAGCAGTGCACATAGGCTTGTGCATGTGCTGGCACATTGCCACGTGGGCGGTGATGTATACAGATATGCTGGCGTGGCGACCAGGTGCCTGCCACATTGGCGTCCACGTCAGCTCGACAATGGTGGCGTTCTACCGACGAGCTCGCCGGCACTTCGTGCCACGGCGAGCCAAGTGGGTGCATGCAAAAGGGAGGTGACGCGATGCCGAACCTGACGCTCACCTTCGCGACGAGGGAGCGTGCGGTAATCGCTGGCGATAAGGACGAATGCGGCGGAGGTGTTCGGGTCTCGACGGTGACGGGGTTCTGGTGATTTGTTGGCGGTGTGGAGGAGCACCTGAGGTAGAACATGAGTTGGCGATGACGATGGTGCGGAAGATGGAGATGGAGCATGGCTGACGGCGATGAATTTGGCGGTGCTAGGGTTTGCAGCCAATGAGCTTCAAACCAAAATTCCAGCGATTGGAGGCAAAGAGAGGCAAAGTGGATGGCGGAGTTGGGATGAGGAGGAGGAGGCGCACTTGGGGTGCCCTTTTATAGTGCGAGGGGAGGGCCAAATCGGCGACGAGTCGTTGAGAGTCCGATTAGATTACGCGACAAAAACGGAGTTTAGCAGTATTACGAGATAAGATGAAGTTTGATTCGGGTGCAGAGAGATAAGGGGGTAAGAATGGCGAGGTCGACGCTGAAAAATCGGGTTGTTACGCCCGTTTTCGGAAACGAGCTCCAAGCCTTAGCAATGGCGGTCGCAAGCGCTGGCGCGAGGAGGAAGAAAGGGGAAGTAGGGGAAGACCTGACAAGGCAAGACCACAAGTCAACGAGAGAGGAGGAGCAAAGGGCACGGGAGAGAGTGGGTTGGTGGGATTGGGCCGGGAAACTGGGCCGTGCGCGAGAAAAAGAGGAGTGGGATGAAGAGATTCGGCCCAAAGCATTTTTCGAATTTCTTTTGATTAAGCAATTTCTGAAATCGAGTTTAATCAATTTAGCTTTTAGGAAATAGTAAATAAAGTCCAAAAATAATAGAAAAATTGCCAAGAAATAAGTACCAAATTTTTGGCGAACGATTTCCTCACCCTAGGAATTCCCGCGTATGACATTGGATTTTGTTGGTGTTACCAAACTTTTATTGACGTTACTATTTTTTTAGCACACCAAACGATAGCCAATTTTCATTGGTGTTATCAAAATTTGGTTTAGTTCATGTTAGTTGGCATTACCAAATATTGATAGCAAACCAAACAATAGCTAATTTTTATTGACGTTACCAAAATTTAGTTTGATTTGTGTTGATAACAAACCAAAAAGACCCTAAGTAGAGTTAGTTATCAGATTGTTCAGGAAAAATAAACTGGACCAAGGCAATCCTTTCAGGCCCGCCTGGTAAATGCTAAGGGCTAATTGCATCCTGTCGCTCAATTAATATCCACTGGATCAAAATGAGAATCGATGAACCACAAAGCAACCAAACCATTTAGACCCATTTTTAGAGCTAGAATGTAGCACAAGGTCACATTGTCTGGATAACCACGCTAACAGAGTACATAGAGGGCAGAAAAGTATAAACTACATCATTATGCCATGAGGTCACCTTCTCGACAACGGTAATTACAGTGTACCAAAAGTGCAACATTCCAGGTCGAGAGTGACAAACAACCATAGCCTACTTGCATACATCAGCAGAGAATGAGCAAAAGTTTGCCGGACACGATACAGCTCCAATCATGCATTCTCCTTAACAACCTCGTCTATAGCTTTGATGTTGTCCCTCAATATTTTCCACTGCGCATGTAAGAAAACAAGTGAGCTATTTATAGGAAGGAAATGATAACTTGCTGCTGCGTACCAAAGTAAGATCACAATGGTTGCTAGCATGGTACTAATCGTACTTTTGGGCCATGAACAATAACAGTTAATAAAGACAATCATGCCATATATATGTGGTAAGTGTGGTAAGAGGTTAGAACTTAACAGTATGCATATGACAATGCAAATCTAACAGATTAAGATACTTGTGATCATGCTCCTCGAATAGATAGCATGAGAGATGGATATTAAAATTAAAAGTATTCAGCTTTGAACTAGTAAGTTATTAGCCAAAAAACTTGCATAGCACTATCTTCTTATGTGTCCAGGATATCTTCATGCTCCAAAAAGGATGGCGAAGCTTGGCAAGTAAATTTTCATAAGGGCTAATTGGTATCCTTAGTGCAGCATTAAAAATAGCCATGATCTATCTTTCCAGGGTAACAGGTTTGCTGCATGTGATAGGATCCAAGCAGATAGAAAGTTGGGAATTTAACTGACCTCGTCCATTGGGAGTGATATACCTGAAAAGAAGGAAAAAGAATAATATTACAAAGCAGAGAAGCTGTGTCATCATCTCGAGCAATTGTTACTGATGGTACTGGATTTGAATGGAAGTGAACAATTGTTTTCTCCTATGTGACAAAAAATAATATTACTAAGCACAGAATCTATGCCATTGTCTTGAGCAGTCTTTACTGACGGTACTGGAGTTTAATGGAAATGAACAATTGTTTTCTCCTATGTGGATGCCCAAAATTCCAGCAGAATGCATCCACACACTTAATTAACACACCATTTTCCTATATTTTTAATGCGATCGAATATTCCTTAGAATTAAAACACATGTTCTGGGTTTAAAGAAGTGTAAGGCAGTTCATACATATTTATCTGCAAATTCAACACGCTCCCTGAAAGTCAGAATACTACATTAGAGGAGCCCTGCTTCGTCACTTGACTAAAAGGTTCACACTCATTTTTTTTTTCAAGCGATGAAGGATCACACATCCAGAGGGAATTATCATCAAGAATTAACTTTATAACAACAGCCAATGTACATTATGATTTTGTTTTTCAGAATGTCATGTGTTGTTCACTCCAGGGCATCCTAGTTAGTTGTAGATCCATTTTGCTACTTTGTAAACCATTCATTCAACAGACCACCAACAATTGTAAAGGACACAGGGACAAGTGGCGATCTGCTCAGATGCTAATTATGCTAGACCTAGCTTCTGCCCGCAAGATTTACCAAATCGTGGCGGCCAGCTAGGCTGTTACTGTTATCCCGTGCTATTTGGACCATACACATATTTGACATCCATGACCAAAAGGATTTACGGAAAAAGAACATGAAGAGAGTACGCGCAGCACCTTTGCGGGAAGGGAGGTTCTTGCCGTCCTTGTCGTAGAACTCGCGGATGTCGACGAGGACCTTGCCTTTCCAGCTCCTCACTGCCACCCTCCTGTTCTTGGATATCTAACAAAGATCCCCAAATCCACCGTGTTAGGGTTTTAGCCTTGTGAGGGTTTGAGTAACTAACGAAGCAGTAGGTTGGTAGGGACTAGGGAGCACGGAATCGGCACCTGGGCAACGACAATGCCGTCATCGGCGTCATCCCCGGCGGCCGGGCGCTTGGCCGGCGGCTGGTCCTCGGCGCCGCCGCCGCCGCCGCCGAAGCGCTTGTTCCCCTTCCGCCACATCTCTCTGGATCGCTCCGCGCCGCTCACTTACTCGAACAGAAAACCACAAGAGGCGAGGAGAGAGAGGAAAGAGGAGAGGAGAGGGAGAGGGCAGTGACGGGGGCGCCTCCGCTCTCCCGTGTTCTGTGTGGGAAACTCTTCCTATCCTAGGTCGCGCCCGAACCAGCAGCCGAGCTCAAGGATGGGGAAGCTAGTAGCGGTGGCCAAACCGTCGTGTCATGTCGGCCCATCTTGGGCCCTGTTGGACCGACGGGCCGGGTCCAGCCCACAGCCCATTTAGGCTCGAAAATTAAAAAAATCCAAAAAAGGAAAAGAAAACTGTGTACAATTCAGAAATACATAAGAAAATTGTAAAAAAAAAAGAGACAAGCATATTGAAAATATAATAAAGAGTTTTATTGATGTTCAAATGGCTGTCTCATTAAAACATTTGACAAGTAAAAACTCAACATGAGAAAACATTAGCAAAGGAAAAAAAAAAGAGTACAGTCTATAGCTCTACATACATTCTTGTTCTAAGTGTCGTTGTTTAGATACAGATTTTCAAACACGTCCGATAACTCTGGATTTTTCATAAAGTGTTGTGTCAGTGAATAAGCTTGTTCCCAATCCTTCACAGTTAGAAGTATATCCACCATCAAACCCGTGAGACGTCTTCTTCTCTCCTCCAATATCCTTCCAGAAAGACTAAAGGCAGACTCGGAAGAAACCGTCGAGATAGAAATAGTTAACACATCACGTGCAAGTATGGATAGCACGTGATATGTTAACTTATGGCTATGTGTGAGAACCCTAACACTTAAATTAATCTAAACAGCAATAAACAGTAGTCAGCAGTATTTTTACAGACTAAATCAGAACGAATGCCAACATAGTTTAATACCAAATTATATTATCCAAAGTTTACAACAGGACTTCTAAACCAAGAGTACAACATGAATAGAAACTCAGAGTTAATTACAAGAATTCATTACAAGCGGAAATAAAACATTAATACAATCTCTGAGATTAATTACAAGAATTCATTACATCAAAACAAAATAAAAATTACAACATTGATTAAAATTGCAAATGAACTTCTGCATGCTTGGTAGCCTCGAACCCCCTTTTTGCATCTTCTGTCCGTGCAATGCCAGCGACATAGAACCTTCCTCAGCCGACCCAAGAACCTGCCACCACTCCATCCTGTTGTCGGTAAAAACCAAAAGACTGATAGCAAACCAAACCTAAGAAAGTGGAGTTAGAATAGAGAAGTAATACCCTTAGAAATATTGAAGCTCACCGAGGTTCCTGTCCGGGGCCGATCGGCATCCTCTCACTAGGGGGGTTTCATCATTCGGTAGTTAGAAAAATCCGACACCCACTTTTCCAACTCACCTCAACCGCAGAAAATCCATCACATAGTGTCTATGGACCATCGGTCCATGCGTATTACCCAACCAAATAGCCCCCACAGAGAGAGGAGATGGGGTGAGGGCATTTCAGGCAAGGTACAGGAGGGAAGAGAAATGAGCCACAAGCCAAACCACAACTAAAGCTCAAATAAAAGCCCCTCACTCACTGCCATTCCACATTTGCATCCTGAAACCAACGAGCAACCAAGAACACAAAGAGCAACTCCCTGCCAGCCACATCAAGAAGCAGAGAAGTAAACCGAAGGCAACCATCAACCAACAGCCACCTGTAGGGGAATGGTAGAATGTTTTTACTTGTTGAGAGAGTAGTATGAGTGGTTCACGTCCATTTTTTTAGTAGGTCATTTGACAGAAACAGAGACAGATGTTTTTTAGGCCCAGATTTGTTGGAAGTTTTTAGCTCTGAACTTGATCAATGTACATTATATTTATATGTCTTTTAATGTATTTTCATCGCCATGTCTTTTTTTAAAGAAGAAAGTTCATTAATAGTTTTCCAAAAAACAGATGGGTGATGTGACTCCTGTATGGTCCCAATGATTCAGTTCTACAGGTGATTGTCTGTTGTGAGCGATACAATCAGGCGTAGAGTGTCAGGAAACTGCACGAGAGTGACATGGTTAGTTCATTCATGAATTTATGCACTTTTACACTTGGTTTCCTCAATGAACATTTAAAGTTACTTGCTCTCTGTACGAAATTACAGTAACTAGTGCTAAATTTTCTGCAGTGGTACTTCCCAATATGTGTTGACAAGCACTTGTTTCTGTTCATTGTTGATATCATCGACCGGAAATATGTATTCTTTGATTCAGTGTATAATGAGTATTCCCATTCCAAAAAAATATGCGATATCGTATTTGTGAGTTGCTAACTATTTTTTTAATCTCTAGGTTCAGTTTCATCTCTATCATCATTTGTTATTTTAAGCATGTCTTGTTTGTTGTAGCCCATTTCCAAAATAGGTTTACTTTCCCCCTGTATGCACAGATTGCTATTTTTTTTAAAAAAAAAGCTTGGAGGGGCTATATAATTGAGGTCCATGTTGTTTGATGTTTGTCTCAGTGTTCACACACTCGTCTATCTAAAATTAGTAGTGCAAGCAGGAGGTTAAAACGTTTTACATCTAACCCAATACCTTTTACATACTTTATGTACTAAATTTATAAATTTTAAATTACATAAATTTTGTGTTCGACACATGTACAATACGGAATGTAAACCACTTTTGTAATTTTTTTTTAATATCATACCTGCAAGCTGGATGAAGTGCTTGGTCATAACCTACTAACTTGACGCAACAGGTCTGTGAATGATTCATTTACCTAAATTTGTGTAAAAAATATAAGATTACATTAAATCAGTTTTAGGAAATTGTTCGAATTTGTCAATTGACATGTAATTTTTAGTTACATTGAAGCCCTTGTAGTTTGTGCCAAGATAAGTGCCAAGTTTGTTTTATCAGTTGATCACCAGCCATCACGTTCGGACAAATTTGTGGTGAATATGATCCAATATGTCAAAAACCAATAACACATCTACACATCTGTTGGTCTATTGAAAGTTTTCCTATAATGTTCAATACATTTTACATTAAATTGTACTATTTTCCAACTATGCAATTTCAGTACAATACATATGTAAATTCGAGTACTCGCCAACAGAAAGAATATATATATATATATATGTATATACTCGAATGTTACCTAGACCCTCCCTCCCTCACATAATCAACTAGGACGTTTTGGTGCGCTTCACTGCACCCGTGTTGAACCCGTGTTGAGGATAGTCTAACGATGTCTAGGGTGAGGTGTTCTTTGTGGGTGCAAAAATGATGGTGTAGTTTGCAGTCTTGTGTGTGAGTGTTTATGCATGCATAATATCTGTTTGCAAGGAGCTCCGCGTAATTAGAGATTGACTCAGAGACAAAAAAATTCACTGAGAGCTATTGAATACATCGGTGAGAAGAAATAAATTAGCGTAACTCTACAGGCTGCAGGATACCATCAGTCTAGGAAATTGGGAGTAGCGATCTGAATTGAACATAGTGGATTGTAATTTTTTTTGTATGTTTGCGATTAGGTAGTGCATCTGTTGGGTTCAAACAGGTTATGTTCAAACCGTTTATGTTGTCAGTAGTAAGTGCAATATATGTTATATCTAGCAATGAAAGATAACACAACTCTCTTTTTTAATGTCATGGGCATGCAGGAGAACAGGCGTGGTGGTTAGGTAGACAGTGTGTAAGTAAACGGTGTTATACACATGTAGGTTTCATAAAAATAAAAGCATATACGCATTACAGAGGTACCATTTCTATCGCTGTACTGGGCTATACTAAAAGAAACAGTACGACATGCGTTATCTGAACACTGCGAGTTACTAAGAGTAAAACACGAGTGAATACAGCTAACCAAAGCTCCTAGTAGTAGAAAATATATTGCAAATATGAGCTAGAGTGTGCTCAGATTGGTTGATCAAAAGCTGTGCAATGCACCGTTATGGCAGTGGTTTAGGACATAGTAGATCTGATCAGCAAAGAAAGGAAAAAGACAGAAAGTTCGTAAGGATTAGTGGTTAATACGGTAAGCTCACACTTTTGTTTTTGTTTTTTGGTTGTATCATATGGTTAAAATTCTTCTCTTTTGGGATTTCAGTAAGCAATCAGTGGTGAACCCAAACAGGTTTCTTGTGAGTTTTTGAGCTATACAATGATTCTAGCATGTATTAGTACATCGTTTAGTATTTGAATCTAACTATGACATGAGGTCGCTGCTATAAATGTATTGTTAATTAGAATTGCTTGACAGAGATGTGGTTAATGTTGATTTACAACTAAGTGCTATTCCCTTTTCTAAAAAAGGAAAATAATGATCTTCTGAACAAAGACATCCTGGTAAAGTTTGGATCATATTTGTCTGAAAAAGAACATATAACATGGAACTGATTGAGTACATTAGGTTTATATCTGTCTAAATACATTTTTTTGTTTCGTTTCGTTTTTTATCTGAAAAAGCATACAGGACGAAAAGAATTGATAGGTTGATCTGAACAAAAGAGGCATATGAACATGTGTTTTAAATAATGTTATCGGGAAAAAACTGACGTCGCATTGAAAGAATTTGGTAGTCTATGCCGTGTATAGTCTGTAGATATTCATTTATGTGAATCCGTTCTGTAGTTGTTTGAAGTTGTAGTATCTTCAACTGTACCAACTGTTTTATGCACAAAGTGATCATACACTAATATTTTTAAAACCTATGGTTGCATGCTAAGAAAGATGATAAACTATAAACCGTACTTGTATAATTGGAGAGGTGATCACTGAAGAACAGCATATAAAATGAATTGAACTAACCTAAGGTTTGCTAATGGGTCTGCCGTCGTCATCTTTGAACAGTTTCCTAGCTGTTTTTGATGCTTTCGTAGAGGTGTTGCGACTGTCATTATCTAGAAAATGTCAGCGCATGTATGTGGTGTTGTGTATGGTTAACTATGGCCTATAAGAGTGATCTAATTTATATTTTTTTTGGTGAAGGGCCAAAACCTTAAATTCAGTTTGTACCTTTTAGAGTTGAGCTGCAAGAGAGCATCATGCATTTCTGGAGGAGTTCTATCTTCGAGTGACAACCCTTTTTTGGTTGTTTGAGAGTGAGGTGACTACATCATTATAAAAGAGAATGTATTGCATTAGAAGACAATGAAGTTCTAAACTGTTATTGAGGACAGGATTTAACAGGGAGTGTTCCATTGCGTTTTTCTTTGGAGATGGTCTATATCTAACAGGAAAGCTCTTTGATGAACTATGTATGTGCAAAGACGCGAATCTTTGTATAACGCTGAAGCTCATCTGGTGCAAATCAAAACAGGAGAAGTAAGCAGGTAACATGACCAAATAATCCATATTGGTTTTCGATAATACTGTCGGTAGTACCACAAGTCAGACTTCATCGAATAAAATATCACATTATGAAAAGGAATGGCTATCTAGAAAGGAATATGGTATACACTATGGCCGCGTGTATGATTGGACAGGCACTTTCAAGCAAGATTAGGCTGGTTATTCCAGAAAGGGGTAATTCAAACATTTAGGGAACATGGATAACAATGAGGAAATAAATGCTTTACAGGTTAGGCAAATACTGCAGAGCGAACCAGAAAGGGTTAACCTTATCGTAAAATATTTTTTGGAATTCCATTGCTGTGAGGCTTTCTTGCAATTATTGTCAATAATAAATACGTATCCAATGGTTCCATCAGATTCCATCCAGCTCAACCAAAGATTAAGCAATTTTCCTAACCATAGATAGGACCTGGTAAAAAACTACATTTGTCTGTTGGTAAACGATACCTGTGACAGATAACCAACTGCATTTCTCACGTACAACATAACCATCCATGATACAATAATATTTCAGCAACGAATAGAAAAAATAGAGAAAAGAAGTCTAACCAATTCAAGAGGCTAGTTACTGCAAAGAGTAATTACCAGTGTAGTCTACATAGGTAACTTGTAAACACGGTTACGTCTAACCAAATAGATGAATTAACAAAGATG
Organism: Phyllostachys edulis; assembly: GCA_036346405.1. Classification (NCBI taxonomy): domain Eukaryota; kingdom Viridiplantae; phylum Streptophyta; class Magnoliopsida; order Poales; family Poaceae; genus Phyllostachys; species Phyllostachys edulis. The sequence continues at coordinate 255,008 of CM070547.1, forward strand.
ATATAAAACATTCAAAGATTGCAATTCAAAACTAAACGCCACATAGGATGAATCGTATCAAGAAGTTTGAAAGTAGCAAAGCTGGCTATAAACCTGAATAATAGCCTTTTCAATTAAAGTTGCTAGAAAGAACTTTCCGCATTTGGAGACATGAATCAACCCCATTGAGCTTGAAGGATGCACAGAGCTGCAGCATACGCAGAGAAGGCAACTTAACTGTTAGATAATCCCCTCGAAACATTCTCCATTGTAATTCTATGATAAATAAAGAATATGGTGCATTCTTTAAAGAGATATTCATAAAACTGGATGATACATGAGGAGAGTTTGCTAAATATTTTTGTTATCATGTTTGGGACAAAGATTTTCTGGTGACATACCAATCGCTTGAGGTGTTAGAATCTAGAATGTAGAGAGCTACAACCTATGAACAAAAGGTAAAAGAAGATAAATTAGTGGTTAGAAATAAATTATTTTTATGTTGTCGTAACCGAAGATATGTTATCCATGATAATTGGGAGAACAAACCTGAATTAGCTGTTTGCATGCTCTGCACATTCGAGCTTCAGTAAAAAAAACCAACTGTAATTGTGTCTTGTATGGAAAATGAGAAAGCAGCATATGTTACTGTCTAGCTTTTTTTTAATAGTATGTCACTAACAAATGCAAAATGTAGCTACAAATACTCTTTGAAGGCGACATGTTTGTCTATGAACTTTTTTTTTCTGACAAGCAATTTTTAAAAGATTACATTGACTATCAAATGGAAAGGGTAAATGAGCGAATCGATCGTTCTTGAATGTTTAAACGCTACGCTTCATTTTTTTTGTCTTAAACATTCAAGAATCTGAACCCACCAAAGGCTCACCTCCGTTGACAACAAACGAATAAAGTATTCATCGTTCACAACCACATACAGTAAGCACAGCGGCAATCATGCACTATCGAAACACATCCAAACCTTGAAAAGCGCAATGTAAACATCAACCAACCGCTTTGTGATTTTAGGTCCATCTCCCTTATTGGTAAGAAAATTCTGGATCAAAAAATTGACCGGCACAATAGCAAACGAAGTTAATTAAAAGGCTATCTGCTACCACCATGACAACCATACTTGAAATAACTATATAGTAGTTTGGGTAGATAACTCAGTATATTCCAATATCCAAAAAGTAAAACTTTAGACCAAATATGAACTACAAGAGAACCAATGCGCTCTGTGCTCTGTTTATGACATTATTGTGTTTATGACATGATGAAACTATGTTATCATAAAAAGGTAAGATAAACAATCACATACATGTTGGTATTTGGCCCTAAGCCCAACATGTGGTCTGAAAAGAAATGAGTCCGCCTCATATATCAGTATATCACAACGATGTTACCGTGTTTATGACATTATGAAACAATGTTACCATAAAAAGGTAAGATAAACAATAACATACAACTTGGTATTTGGTCCTAAGCCCAACATGCGGTCAGAAGAGAAATGAGTTCACCTCATCTATCACAACCATCTGCAAACTTAAAAAGCTCAATGACACAAAACATAATTGAATTTTGTGAAGTGCTTTGTAACCAAATATTCATAATTAACCATGTTGATCCAAAGCAGACAATTCATGACAATCAAGGAAATCTGACATCTTTGTAATGAACAAACACATATACCTTCATATTTGGATGAATAGACAGGAGACATGTTAACAGATATGCAGCACTTGATGCTGCCCTCCTTTGAGGATCTTTACATACAAAAAAAATTTATGAGTGAAGATCTATCGCAATGAAAGCGACCACGATATCGCTAACGTTGGCGGTTCTTGGGAGAAACCGAGGACAACCGGGGCATGGGGGCGACGGCTTTGGAGAGGAGAGGAGGAGCGTGGGCTCATGAGGGACGCAGCGCGAGGCAGAGAGGAGGGAGAGAGGACAGAGGGTAGGGAGGGGGTGAGGAGGAAGAGGGAGGCGTCGCGACAATGGTGAGGATGGCATTCTGGCAGGGGGGTAAGGAGATCGGGAGCAAGAGGAGTTCTGCACTGAGTATCCTGAGAACACAGAGCCCGATATCGATGTGATTGGCGGTTCTTGGAGGAGACCGAGGACGGACGACCATGTGTGTGGCTGGCGGCAACTCTGGAGAGGAGAAGCGATTGTGTTGGGAGACCAAGGACAAACCATGGCCATGGCAAGCGACGGCCCGGAGGAGAGGAGAAATGCGTGGGCTCATGAGTCTGCAAAGTGCTGGCCGAGAGGACACCGGAGGGCACGGGAGGGGGTGAGGGAGGAAGAGGGAGGGCGCCGCGGCAATGGCGGAAGGGAGGGGAAAAGGAGCGTAGTTGCTCGGAGCCGCGAGAACATGGGAGGAGAGAGGCAGGCGAGGATTAGGCTTTGGCTTCCGGGGCTCCTCCATGCGATCCCGCACGTCCTGGGACGATCCGACGGACAAGTTTTTTCCGGACGACGTGGCCTCGGTCGGAGATTGGCATTCCTCCCGACTTTAATAAAATGATAGATTGCCCTTGTATCCCACAGAGATGGAGATACCTCGGGTAGCTTGTTCCCGGAGTGATCTCCAGGACAGTTGGTAAACTGCCTCTCCTCTTTCCTTCTTTTTCAGCCTCATCGTTGTCGCTCTCCGCATGAAATGGCAGGCCTGGCTTAGCTGATGCTACCACTGGCCGCCTCTACGCCTTGACATTCTTAGCCCAACCTGCCACGCGTCGCTCCTCCATTGGACGCCCCAGATTAGACCCGCCTCTCTCTCACTGGCCACCTCAGTCGCTCACTCGGCCCAGCGTTACCAACCAATGGAGTGGAGGGAGCAGCCACCCTCCTCCCTCCAAATTCCAAGACCCACCACGCACGCGCCAATCCATCGCCATGGCAGAGCGCGTCGCCGCCGCTGCGCTCCTCCCTGCCTCGCCCTCGTCCTCGCCCTCCCAGCACACCCGCCGCGCCGCCGCCTCCTTCCCCTCTTGCTCCACCACCCGCGCCGGGCTCCGCCTGCGTCCGTCGCCGTCTCGCCTCTCACGGGTTCGGTTCGCCCCTCTTCCCTCTTTTTATCGCCCTTTGGTCTCGTCGTTGGATTGATCTAGTCGATTTCCTGCTTTGCTTCTTCTTCACCTAAGCCCGTGTTGTTGGTTGTGGGATTGCGATGCGTGCGTGCGCGCAGAAGGCGGCGGGAAGCGGGCCCGGCCCCGGGGGCGCCGGCAGGGGGCTGCGGGTGGTCCGGTGCATGGCGGCGTCGGACGCCGCGCAGCTCAAGAGCGCGAGGGAGGACATCAAGGAGCTCCTCAGGACCAAATACTGCCACCCCATCCTGGTATGAATATACATACATATACATATGATTCCCTGTGCTTGCACCTACTACTCTCTACTCTCTATGCTAAGTTAATTTATGTGGTATTTTGATTCCCATCGATTCGTGAATTATGATGCAACATTCCTGCGAATTATGATACCCATGCATGCTCAAACACAGCAGGTCTTGTACTTTGGGACTCCCTAAGTTAGCGGCTGATTCATTAAATTCGTTAAATTTTAGGATGTACTCAATGTACCAAGTTAACCATGACGCCATGTGCTCCTGGTTTTAATTTAATTGAATCGTTATTGTCCTGCTTGTGGGCTGCCGCGTGCATGGTTAACGCACAATGCATATGCCGTAGCATGTAAGATGGGCTGTGGTTAGAGCAATAACTGTTTAAGCTGCTCACAAGGAAAATTAAACCAGTCTCCCCTCGTGGCTTTTGATGATCAGGGAGCAAAAGGGTCAAGACAGTTGATGCCAAACAAATCATTGATCACGGAAGTATGGGAAAGTCATGTGAGATTTTGGTATGAATAGATGGATGGAGATGATCTCTTGTACAGATACAAGTGTGATTTTAACTAAGCAGTTGGACATGCCAATTCTATCAGATGATATGAAACAAGTCTCTTCTTAAAAAAAAACTTCAATGAGTCAAGGGACGAGATTGGACGATGCTCGTACTATCTTAAACAAGTCTCTTCTTAAAAAAAAAAGTGGAATGGGTCTGCAACAAATGCATGCATATGGCTGCTGCCACAAGTTTTGCTTGGTTACCAACGGCCATACATTTGCTATAGCTAAATATCTACTGTTGGAGGAGCTATCCAATTTTCCCAAATCAAAATTTAGGTGCCTTTGTTCTATTTAGTGACCAGCTTTCATCATTTTGTGTCAAAGGGCACAAGTTAGACCAATTTCTTATCTTGACATCTTCCAAATCAGTGCCAGCCTACGATACTGTACTTATATTAGTTTGCATTTTAGTGAATATAATGGAAGGTTGTCATGTAGCCAAGTGCTGCATTTTTTAATGATCTATCCCAAAATATAAGTCATAATTGTGCAACTATGTACAGAGGCAAGTTCATCATGGCCCTGTGGTCATGTTGTTGTATCCACATGCTAATGCTTTCTGCTATGTTCAGGTCCGTCTGGGGTGGCATGATTCTGGCACGTATGACAAGAATATCGAGGAGTGGCCACAGAGAGGCGGAGCTGATGGAAGCTTAAGATTCGATGCTGAGTTGAATCATGGAGCCAATGCTGGTACTTTCTCTCGTCTTGACAGTCTAATTTCCTTAATCCTTATACCTTCCAAAGTGTAGAGTAGTAACTAACAGATTTGGTTGGATTGTTGACAGGTCTGATTAATTCTTTAAAGCTTATTCAACCAATCAAGGACAAATACCCAGGTATCACTTATGCAGATTTGTTCCAGTTGGCGAGTGCTACTGCAATTGAGGTCTCATTCTTTTCTCTGCTCAAGTATCTTACTAGGCCATTTTGATAGACGATCAGTAGAGTCTATCTATGTACTCGTATATTTTGTCAATCTCCTTCCAGGAAGCTGGAGGCCCGAAAATTCCAATGAAATATGGACGTGTTGATGTCACAGCACCTGAACAATGTCCACCTGAGGGGAGGCTTCCTGGTTAGTGTTTCCGATAAGTTCTTTATTCTATAGCAACGCCTCCTTTTGTGTTTTGATCAGTGTTTGAAGTTATGACTTGTGAGAGGTATTTATCAAGGCGAATAAATTGGCTGCTGCTAAATGCGCTTGTTCTGCAGATGCTGGCCCACGCATACCTGCTGAGCACCTTAGGGAGGTATTCTATAGAATGGGCCTTGATGACAAGGTGTGGGATGATGCCAAAAACTTTAATTATCTGTCTGCCTGTGTGTTCTTGAGCTATGTTGTTGATCTCTTGGAGTATTTGTGCAGGACATTGTTGCATTGTCCGGAGCACATACACTTGGAAGATCACGGCCTGACCGGAGTGGCTGGGGAAAGCCAGAAACAAAATATACTGTATGTTTTTCTGGACCTCTTTGGTTAGGTTTAAAGCAGGAAAATAAGTTATTTTCCCTAATAGGAGGATTTGGGCATGGTCAGTCCCATAGAACGTCCATTATTCTTCATTTTGGGTAAAGAGTGCACAACTTTTTTTTAGACATGCAGGCAATCTGCATATCCTATATTAGAGGTGGAAAGAAAGAATGCACAGCTTTGCTATCATTTTGCAATAAAGAATTAAAGACCACATTGTGCTTTACAAATCCTTTGATACTTTGTCCTTATGCTGTATAGAAACAAAACTTTTAACTCCGTAGGACTTGACAGCTTTAGTACTCTTTATGTCTCCTTTATATGTGTATAATGACTCAAATAGAATCAAGATGCTAAAAACTTGATAGCTAACATTCTCAGTATTCTCTAACGCCTGATACTTCTCTGTTGAACAATGAAAATTTGCTCACCAAGCTTCTCCATACTTTCTTTGCAACCTTGATCTTACCTGGACAACTGTGGATCTTATTAATTTCAACTGACTGATACTGAGGTGTTCCTGTTATTGTGTTTTACAGAAGGATGGGCCTGGTGAACCAGGAGGGCAATCGTGGACAGTTGAATGGTTGAAGTTTGATAACAGTTACTTCAATGTGTGCCACCTTTTCGTCATGCTTTACAAATTAAATTATTCATTTGAGTCTCTGATGATTTGAGCTGTTAACAATGCTTCAGGACATAAAAGAGCAAAGGGATCAGGATCTTCTAGTATTGCCTACAGATGCTGCATTATTTGAGGACCCATCATTCAAGGTAACTTGGTTGTGCTCAATTAGCGGCTTGTGAGGATGCTATGAGAATATGCTCTCTGAGAATCTGCGACACATGCAGGTATATGCGGAAAAATATGCAGAGGACCAGGAGGCATTCTTCACAGATTATGCTGAAGCTCATGCTAAACTGAGCAACCTTGGTGCAAAGTTTGATCCTCCTGAGGTGAGAACCACCATCTTTTCATTCTAGTCTTCCTGGCAAACAGTTGCAATTTGCCTAAACGAGCAAAAGTGGGAGGGCAGCTAAGTTCTTTAGCTCTTCCATTCGACATGCCAGATTTGCTTCCTCTTATTTGCATTTTTAGATCATGACTTTGATTCCGTATCCGCAATGAGTAGATCTTCTACAGTTACTTGAAAGAAACATGGATGGAATGTAAGACCATAACTATAGTCCAATATTGGGAGCTTGAGGTGTATTGGATGAGTCTCTCTTGGGCCAATGCGATGAAACAAATTTTCTTATGGCCGGTTTGGTCAACTTTCCTTACCTGATCCAGCCATCTAGTTCTTGTAGAAACTAATGTATGCAATTATCCTGCAGGGATTCTCATTGGATGAGGACATGGGCTCTGCACCAACCGATGAGAAGAAGGATGTTGATCCAGCACCAGCACCAGTGGATGATAAGAACGGTGCAGCACCACAGCCAGAACCCTTCGTTGCTGCCAATTACTCTTACGGAAAGGTTTGCACTTGTTCACTCTATGAAGCTTGTAGTACAATCCAGGCCCAGGCGCCCAGCACTAAGATTTTTGAACGGAGCTTGCTAATAAAGTAGTCAGTAGTAAGTGAAAAGAGCTCGAAATTTATGGAGCATAATGTCTGTGAACTTGCAGAGAGAACTGTCAGACACGATGAAGCAGAAGATCAGGGCGGAGTACGAGGCCTTGGGAGGCAGCCCGGACAAGGCTCTGCAGTCGAACTACTTCCTGAACATTATGATCTTGGTTGCAGGGTTGGCATTCTTGACATCTCTGTTCATGAGCTGAGAACGTTGGCCCTGATAAATCTGCGCCCCCCTCTTTTTTTTTTGTGAAGTTGACCATTGTTCCATAAATTGATTGAGATACAGGATGAGCATGCGAACTAATTCCAATACTTTATGAGTGCCTTGACCAAATCTGCTGTTCTTTTTCTAAGGCCAAAAGAGGAGCCGTTATTCAATGATAAATGATTGCAGCATTTCTTCTTCTGTCCTGTGATTAATACACTGTTGAACTACATAATCTTGTCTTTGGTTGTGTTTTTGTAAAAAAAATGCATTTTGTCGTAGGTCTCAACCAAATATTGCATTAGTGAAAATTTGTTTTAGTTAATGTGATCCAAACAAAGTGGTCTATAAACGCATCGTAACATAATAACTACTTAAAACATGTTTTCCCTAAAAATCCTAATAAAACATGTATTCGGAAAACTTATTCTAATTCACGTCATCCAAATAGCCGCTAGGTCTTTCATGTTTTACTTGAAGTACAATAGTGTTTGCTTTCGTTTCCCCCTTTACACTAGGAGGAACGCGTGTTGTTGCGAACAAGTCGAAAACACAAAAGAGCATCTAATAAAATTGTTATTCCTATGAATCTATTTTCAGGCTGTGAAATATATTATGCTTGGCTGGAGCTGCTGCGACTCATCCAAGAATGCATTGTCTCTTGCTGGTTCTAAGCGTCTGTTTGGATGAGTGAATGGGATGGTCTGTACCGGATGGTTTGGAAAATAAGCATGCTCACCTATTTGGTTCGGTGAATGGAACTGATCGGTTCAACACCGCGTCGTTCGATCGGCATGAATATTCGGCGCAGATGTTGTACCGTCGCGTTCGACGAAAAAACGTGAACCGCATGGTTCAGGCTGCTGCGTGCACTCACTCTCTGCTCGCTACGCACTTCTTCCCTACTGCGCTCCTCTCCCATTCACTCGCTGCGCTCATCTCCCAAATCCATGCCGCACGCCTCTCCTCCCCCCGGAGAACTTCGTTGTAACATCCCCGATTTTCAGGACTGTTAAACTCTTCATAACCGTCCAGGATGTGCAGTTGCGAAGTAAGCAGTGTCATAAGTAAGCTTCTAATTACAATAAAAATCAGACTTTTATTACATAAGATTAAGGCTTAATAACTAGTTTTCACCTGACACGGGCATCTAAGCCCAAAGTTAATATAATACAAGACAAAAGAACTTCAAACCACAGGCACACTTGAGTGCGGTCGAGACCTAAACACTGAAATCACCGCCGTCTGGTGATCTTGCCAAAGCCTTCTTCATCAAGATCCTCGATATTTTCCCAGATTTCCTCTGTAGATGATTTTGTAGATTATGTAAGAATGAGTACAACTTCCGTACTCAACAAACCACATGGAAAAGCTAAATAATTACATGCAAAGAGTTCAATGGATGGTTAGAGTTTACCTTAACAGGCATATGTGGATGCATTTTGCATTTAAAGTAGTTTATAAAACAGTAAAACAATAATAAATAATAACATCAGGGGTTTCTCAACAAATCACAGACCAACTTAACATCTCAAAATCTCTACTTATGCCTCATGTACTGGAATCACCCAAAACACAACTTCATTAACCGGAAGCACGATATATTCGAATACTTTTAATTATACACTCTGCAGAGCTGCCCAACTTTACCCATAAGATATCTCAAACTCGTACTGTCAAGTTATAGACACGCAACACGTTAGCGTGTGACTGAGTTTGGGATAACAAAGCTTTTTCACTGCTCAACCTTTCCAGCCTCTACCCGGTAGGTTTTAACTCCATACATCTCTCAGGAGACTCCACCGGCCCCACTGGAGGTGGGTTGCGCCGGTGGTGGTGTTGCCGCGTCACACTGATGTGCACTACTACTCTACTTCCTCTCTCTACCCCTTGCTCTGTGATGTAGAAATGGATGATGATATTGTGGGTTATTGTTGTATGTGCTCTGTGGGCATGGTTTGGGTAAAAGGGAAAACAGTGGGGGAGAGAATGGTGGCTGTGGGATATACTTTCTGTACATGGTGTTTGTTTACATGGTGGCTCGGTTTGCGGCAAAATAATCGTGGGTGCAAGTATGGTGGTTCACCTTGTTGGGCTTGGTCGGTCTGGAAATGGAATGGCAGTGGTCGCGGTGGTGACGGAGTTGGCGAGGGTGATGGTGCTCCCTTGCTCCCTTTTGTGTCCTTGATGACTTGGTTTGGTCCCTGGTGGTCTGTTGCCGGTTCTTGGTCACCTCTTGTCGTCCTGGCTCCGCCGGTCTTCTCCTTTGCCTTTGATCCTCTCCTCCTTCACTATCTCTTTGTGGTTGGTTTGGTTGCAATGGTGGGTTGTGGCTTGGCTTGTTCTTGGTTGGCAGTGGAAGAGGGGGGCTTGTGAAGCTTGTGAAGTGTCTTTGCTTGCTTTGCTCTGTGGAGAGGCAATGGGAGAATGGCTTGTGCTAGCCTCGGTTGGCTGCTCTTGGTTTTGCCTAGGAGAATGATGCTTGTGTTGGCTTTGTTTGTTCTAGTGGGTTGCCTTGGCTATGAACTAATGCTTGTGAGGGCTTGGGTTGGTTTTGTGTTGGTTGTGAAGTGAGGCTTTGTGAGATGGGAGAAAGGGCTTAATACTGAGAGGCATTCAGTTGCCTCTTTTCTTTGGCCTGTTCATGACCCATATGCCCTCCCCTTATCCTTTTGGCTCTCACATAGGGCTATTCTTTGGTTTTTTCTGTTGCGGACGATAAGTCGGTAGTACTGAAAGTGGGCGTTAGGCTAGGTAAAAAGGAATGGGCTATTGGTCCATAAAGCATTGTCGGATTTTCCTACAGTTGAGGTAAGTCGATATAATGTGGGTGTTGGACTTTAATAAACGCTGGGTGATGAGACCCACTAGAAGTGAGACGGTGCCGATTAACCTAAGTTGGTCTAGGAACCTCGATAATCTTCGTGAAATTTGACGGCAATCTTCTTTATTCTAACTTCTATTTATTGCATTTGGTGTGCCACTTGTCTTTTGATGGTTTGGCGGTCGATGGAAATATGGCAGGGGTTCGGGTTGGCCGAGGAATGAGTTCGGCGGTTGGAGATATATGGACAAGGAAGGGAAAGGCTTTGGTGATATGCATGCAAGACTTTTATTTTATTCTTTTATAATGTAATCAAAGTTTGTAATTTATATTTTGATCTATTGTAATTAATTTGAGAATGTAACAATGTTGTATTATTACTTTCAAATTCTTCTGTAATTTCTGTAGATGGATTCTGTAATAATTCAGAGATGGTATTATTGTTTTACTTCTGTTTGTAAAGGATTCTTGTGATTGACTTTGAATTTTATAAAGATGATGTATGTTTATTTGACTGTCTAGTTGTATACTCTTGATAATGTAATTAATTCGGTGATTGTAATATCACTTTACTGTTGTTGTAATGATTCATATTGGAAATTATGTTGATGTATTCTTGAGAATATAATTTGTATGAATTTGTTTGGCGATATGTTCGATATTAATTTGGGCTTAGGTTTTGATCTTGTTTAGATGAATTTTACTTACTGCTAATCACCGATTAGCGTTATTTAGATTAGTTTGATTTTTAGGGTTCTCACAGTCCGTAACACCTTTGATAGCAAGACCGATGCAGCGAAAAAAGGGTTACAACTTTTCACTTGGAAGTCGGATTTGTGTGATCTCAGGCTCTATAGAAAACTTATCAAGAGAATTACACATCTCATCTGTTTGCTTGATTTCAAACACATTAGATCAAGGCAAGAAGTACAACTCTAAAGAGCCAACACATAGTCTAAGTTCACGGAAAAAAACAACAAGTAATCTTGGACCATGCTAAGGGAAGGGATGCATGAACTTCAGTCATTTGAAAAATATATTTGAAAACTATAGTCACATGTTACAAATATGAGATGCATGTGGCTCAACTATTTTGCAAAACACATTTGAAAAGCAATTATGTCTGTAACCGGTCACAAATAGTTTGTATCATGTGATTTTATGATTGCTTCAGTGCAGCTGCTTAATTATATGCTCTGAATCAGAAGTTTGTGTTCCTGATATGTTGGTTTATTCTGTATATGATTGGGACGAACATAATTCCGCATATTGTAATGGTTTATTTTGGGTTTTATGCGATCATTGTCAGGTTTGATGTACGAATTATGTGAATGCCTGAACCTGACGAGAATGTGTTGGTTTTTTTCGATTCTAATCTATATCCGATTCATATTTGAATATATACGATCCCATTTGGATAATCCTTTCCGTTTTCACAAGCAACGTATGTGTATTGCCTTGTAGATGGTGGACCCGATTCCTTGCTCGCGCCAACCTCTCCCTAGCGTAGGCCCCACATGTCATAGACTGGCGCGCGCACCGATCCCCACCCTTCTTCCCAAACCGAGATTCCTCACGCCTTCCTCTCCCCAAGGCTGGAACCAGACCGCCGCCGGCGCCATGGCCGGAGGCAGCCTTGCGGCAGCGTGGGAGCTCGCCGAAGTCTTCTTCCTCCGTCCCCTCCTCGCCGTGGCCTTCGTCCTCTCCCTCATCCTCCTCAGTACGGCACCCTCCGTCCTCCTTGGGTCGTTTCTTTGGTTTGGTTTGGTTTGGGACCTTCTTGATTCGTTCGTCTCGGGGGCGAGTATCCCAGGTTGGTACGTGGCGTGGAGGACGGTGCTGGTGCACGTCCCGCTGGTGCAGGAGATCGCCGGGCTGCGCCGGAAGAAGCCTGTCAAGCCCAAGCCCCCTAACCGCGGCCGCATCTCCAAGTTCTACCAGTCCCAGGCCCAAAGGTGAACGCTCCACCACCGCCTTTTTCTCATTTGGATGTGTTGTTGTTCCATTAGACCCATGATTCAGTATTTTAGATAGTTGTGCTGTAGATTGTAGACTAGGTTGGTGTCTGCATGACCAGGTCCAGGTATTGTCTGATTTGGTTAGCTGTATGTTGATGTCAATGACTCCTTATGAGAATGGCATAGTTACTATAGTTTGGTTGCAATTGGAATTGTGATTTCAAAAGTTGGTAAAACTACATGTTGCTCACTTCGGTCAACTCTCTGTGAAATTTAGCGCAATGCCATGAGGTTTGCTGAGTAAGCTTTGTGCTTCTTTGGGACTGTACTACAGCCTTTTCAGTATGAGCTTGGATTGGTAGTAGACAAGGGTGAAATGGTTTAGTCCAATTGGTCAACTTGACCTGTAAGAATGGGAAGCATTGGCCTTCTCTGTGCACCTGAAATTTGTATGTCATAGATTGTAGGACGCCAGATGAAGGTTTCCGAAGGCAGTGTTACCTGCACATTTGTGTTCCTTGTGTTTCCCCTTGGATGTGTATCTCAAATTCCTGCGTCTGACACTCATGTCTAGTCCAGTATTGACGCTGAAGTAAAACTGTGTTAAAGAAAAGCCTAGACAATTCAGTACATGGAGTATTTGATTTGCTGGGAGTGGGAACTGGGAAGCAGTAGTCCGTTTAAGAAACGTGGCTACTGTTAAATGACAAAAGGTGTTAAGATTTTGCATTGGATGTTCTTTTCAAAGCTGTATTTGAAGGCTTGAAACAACTGTCCATGTTAGAATTGTAGTTACTCTAAAAAACAAAAGTCTTCAATCCCTGGCATTGCGAATACCTGCAGGCAGCAGTCATATTGTTTCAAAAGTTGCAATTTCATATGAAATTTCTTAGGCGCGGTTCAAAAGAATGGATATATAATGGAAGAAAACAATGTTAATATTATCTAAAAAGCCTATCTGTCTCATACTTCATAGCATAACATATCGAGTTATGGTTAAATTAGGCCTGCTAATGGGTTGAAACACAACCCAAACCCACCCCAACCCACTTCAATGCAGCACATCAACCCAACCCAGACCAGCCCACTGCCCCACCTCCAAAACCCAATCCAACCCAACCCAGATGCAACTCCAACCCAACCCAACCCAATTTCCTCAAAATGGGTTCAACCCATTTCTCACCCATTTCTAACCCATTTCCAACCCATCCCATCCATCCAGCCCAAGTTGGTCTTGTTCTGGGAGGATTTTGAAACTGGATTTTTATTCTTTTTCGTTAGTACAAAATAGACCTAGACCTACGTGCACATAAAAATTTTAACACACTATTTTTGCTATTTAAAAACACTGTTTTATTAAAAAAAATGGCCTCGAATACCTCCTAATTAAATAATTAGCACATGATTACTTGATTACTAGTAATTAACAACACGAGATTAATAAATCCCCCTTGATAATCACAGATCAGGCACATACTACTAATCACGAGCTAATGAGAGTGATTAAGCAACAGACCTTGACATGGGTTTGACGTTGATGGCGCGACACTCGTAGCAGCCGAAGAGGCCCCTCAGGGAAGAAGGGTGGCGGCCGGTGGATGAGGCGGCGCGCGTGGTGATGGACGAGCGGCGGGTGGCAGAACCTTTGTCGTCGACGGAGACGGCGGCGAGACGACGCGGCGGAGCGGGCGGCGTCGACCACGTCATGGATGGCGCAGCGGGCGCGCCACCTTTGTGGTGCTCCGCGGTGGCGAGCTATTGAGCTGCGTCCCAGGAGGAGGAAGACGAGGACGCTGCCGGGGCGGTCGTCGATGCCGCCGCCTCCTTCTTGGAGTGGCGGCGATGGTGGTGGTGGTTCTTGGTCGCGACGAACTTGGTTCTAGCCTTGGGGCTCTTCTTGGATACGGTCGTAGGCATGGTGCGGTGGCTTCCAGCCGGCGGTGTTCTCAGTGTCGGCGAGAGCGACAGCGGCGGAGGTGGTGGCTTCTTCTTGCACTTGCTGTGGTGGCTCCAGCGGTCGGAGCTGTCGGCGGCAGCGGGAGCGGAGAGCCAGAGGAGGAGGGGGAACAACGGTGGAGATCCGGGAGGAAGAGATGGGAGAGCCACGGTGAGGCGGGATTAGCGGCAAGCAAGCAGACGAGGAAGGGAGGAGCCACCGAATCCATGGAGCGAACCCTATTGCAACACCCATGGGCTCAACCCGTTCTCAACCCGGATTTATGAACCCACCCCACCCCACCCCACCCTAACCCTTTCTATAAGGAAACCCAACCCGACCCGACTCATTGGCTCTTTCAACCCGTTGTCAGCCATCCAAAGCCAACCCAATCAAGAACCCAACCCGTTTAACCCGTTTGAACCCAACCCATTAGCACCCCTAGGTTAAATAGCATATGAAACTTCTTTGTTTAATCACTATTAATTGCAAATTGTACAAGATAAGTATGATTTTCAATTAAGACATATTACCTGCACAAACTAAAGTGGTTGAAAAGAGGAAATTAGTCAATTACTACCTTTAAACTGTTAGGATGTAGTATTTGATTTATATTTTGTTGTCTCCTTAGAGTCTTTACGTTTTTCCTTCACCCAGAGCGTCAATATCAGTAATACCACCATAAATTACCAGCCTTCCTTTTGTTCATCACAACGTTTCAGTTGTACCTTAATACCATTCCTGGTTTCAGTGACTGGCAACTGCTTAGAACACAAGAATGATATGTCATTGTTTCACCAAATGGTGCCGAATTTGTTGCTACTAGGTGGCTAATACCTGTTTGTAGCTAGCTGCCGTGGTAAACAGTTCGGTGTCAAATGTTTTTTTAGAACACGCAAGAGATCTGCACATCTTTTTCATTAAGAAAGGGGGGAAACCCACTGGTAACAGTTTACAACGATTTGACCACCTCTACCCTACAAGAACAGAAAGCTAAATTGTGTGGAATAAGCTACCACTACCTCTATCTCTATTCCTACAAACACTAGAAGAGTCTCTCAATACATGAAGCTCCCATCGCTCGCCATTGCTGGCCCTCTTCTTTGATTTCGCTTACCACCATCGGCACTGTTTTGTACTTTTCTTTGTGTTCAGTATCAAATGTTAAACTATTCCAGTGGTTTAGAGCTGCTGCAACTTGGTGAGGAATGGTTTCATGCCGGATTGCCGGTTTCTAGAAAATTCAGACAAGATAGCTAACAGGAATTGTGTTGTTTAGAGTGTTACAGAGTGTTGCGTGGTTTTCTGATTTTTTTTTCATTAAGTTTACACCATATTGTGTTTACTTGTAAAAGTTATACAAAATTTAGACAATATAGGTAACATGAATGTTTTCTTGGTGCTTTCTAGAAAACCCTGGTTATTCAGAGGGTTGCACCCTTTCTCAGATATACTCCAATGATTTCATATCATATAGTGCTCACTTGCAAAAGTTATATGACATTCTGATAAGATAGCCACATTCAGTATATATTATATATCATGGTGTTACTTTTGCTAAAAGACTAACTGGAGATCCGTAAAGCATCTGAAATTCTGAATACAGCACAGTGTTAGGTCAGTTAAGATCTCTGCTTTTTAGTCTGCTTTATACGCTGACTTTAACCTGGCTGTTTGTTATTTATTGGTTGACAGGAACAGTAAATCAGAAGGGACCTCTTAGGTCAAGACCTGTAATGCTTTGCAAGCAGCACCTTCAGACTGTAGCATTTGAATCTATCATTCCAATGTCGAATGCAATACTGCCAATGAAATGGCAGATTTTCATTTTTTAGGAGAGCATGGGTGTCAGCATCTGATGGAAGCTTCCCCCTGGCAACTATTTACACATCCAGCTTCCACAACAAAAAAAAAGGCCACTACTGTATCCACTGCATATTGCACCGTGTAAAGCTGATGATCTTGTAATACTGGATTGTACATACACCTGTATGAGAATAAAGAGAACCACTTGCCCTCTGGAATATCAGTGTACCATTTGTTCTACAAAAGTTTTCTTTGTTAAGTTGAGATCTAATCATTGGCTCATAAATGGCATTCCTAAAGATGAAGGCTGTTTTATCTGATGCCAATCTGGTGGCATTATGCCCTCATTCTTTCCGCTTTGCCTCGACAGGGAGATGAGAGGGGAGCAACCGCCGATCTCGATCGAATCTGGAACTGGAACTGGCCAAGACAGTGCAGTGCACGGCCAGTACGAAAGCGATGATGACAAAGAGGTAAATAAGTAAGCCGGCAACAATTCAACTGGCCTTAATTGCAACGTTGATAGAAATCCAGATAGCACAATCATGCGTGTCAAGGAATCTTCATTAATCCGCAAGATATTTTTCAGACCTGAACACAGCCATATCTTTTTATCAATCTTTCTTTTGGCTGAATTTGTCAATCTCTTCTTTCTTCTTTCTAAATTGATTTGGATCACAGACTTTGGCCGAGTAACACTATGCACATTTCTGAAACTTCACAAGTTTACATTTGTACTATATACCACTCATGATGCAAAAATCAAGGGTAATTGTTGGTATGTTACCATGGGTAAGTCCTAACTAGCTACCAAGAATGCTGAGTTTGACCAAACAAATAAGCTGCGACCAATGAAAGAGGTCCTCAATGTGCCATCATGTGTATGACAAGCTCTCCTTCGGCCATCATGTGATTCCTTTAGCCGAATGCATGCTGGATTTTCCTTTGAAGAGTTTCTTCTTGGCTTGCTTTTACTCTTGGCCCAAGTCAAGCTCCCCTTTTGTTGCAAATCTATGTCAATTGAAGATTTAGGACAAGATGATATTTTAGTGTCACTCGCCATTGCACTAGATCCACATAGTGCCTTATCAAGTTGTCGTCCTCGATCCTCTGTCCCACCATCATCAACTTCCACCTACACGCCCGTGCTACTCTCCCCTACTCCACGGGCAATGCCAAGTGTACTCCGACACGCTTGCACCAACAACACCCATTCATAGCCACGACGCCTGCACGCTTCCAACCAGGTTTGCTATGACTCCGTTCACTCCATAGGCCTCAACTCTTATGGGACCACTTCTGACGAACAACTCCACAATTATTTAACGGTGACACCATACAGTGTTGTGTCCAGCGAGAAGCTGCATGTCAGACAATGCAACACCTCCCAGATTTTAAGATCATCCGAGCTCGGGTGATACAGCGTGGTATACAGAAAACTACTCAAATCAACCCCACGTGGCCCCTCACGAACTTCTCCTTGCCCATAAAACACTTCGAAAAAATGTTGACCTTACATACATGCCACACGACTCAAGATATTTAGAATGGATGCTAACTAAGCATGCTACATCGGGTCTAACGAAAACCAAATCGTACCATGCATATCAAAATATTCTCTATTTCGAAAATGTTCAATTAAATTAAAAAATATATAAATAACCTAAAATCGGTATCCCTAGGTCATTCGGATCTAAACCTAAGCAACCTAGGTCTTTCAATAACCGATCTACTAATAGAGGTACCCTAATGTTTTTACGCTATAATAAATACATAGCTATCCTACGTTGTAACACTATACGCGACATTAACCCAAAAATTGCCGATCTACAACTACAAATCCTAGTTCTACCACTAAGTTACGTTTATTGCTGCTAGCCTAACATATTTTTTATAATCAAAGTGACCAACAAATTACATAAGCACAACGAACTCACTGCAAAAGGAGGAGTACACGGAGGCGCACCGAGCCGAAGGCAAAGTCTCCTCCTCCTCCCATCTCCTCTCATCTCCCTTCTTCTCCTCTCCTCTCAGGCACTCTCCTCCCTTCCCCTCTGCCGCCGACACTTTCCTCCCTTCCCCTCTTTCTATCGCGCAAGTCGATTTAGATTGGAACTGCCGACGCTATATTACCCTTAGTCGCGACAGTGTGGCGCGACTGGGCTCAAATCTCTAGCCCGCTGCGTGATTGGACCTAGTCGCCTGATGGGACAGCGACTGAGGAGGTTATTTCTATAAACAAATAAGTCGCGGTTTATTTTTGTAAAACGATTAAAAAAATCCTAAAATGTTGACATGTAAATGATGTAATGGGATAGGAACACCGAAAGAAAAGGAGGAGGAGGAAGAAGGATTTTTTTTATAAAATAATCTATTTTTTATTCGAAAATACATAAATAATACCGCTTAATTTTTATTTACAGAAATAATCTCGTGTCGCCAGACGATCAGGCGAGTCCAAGAAGTCGCCCAATCAAGAAGGCGACACATATTTAAGTCGCCAATGGAACAAATGACTATGTAAGTCGCGAAACGGATGTGCGAGTTTTGGACGTCGTGCGTTGGTTGGGCGACTTAGTTAAAGTCGCCCAACCAGTGGGCGATTTTAGCACCCACACCTGAAATTTTGCCAATCGAATTGGAACAATTGTGTTAAAATATATATTACAATTTGTAGGTATTGTATTTATCAAATCGTATTATATGATGTTATTTTTAAAAAAGATAACAGTGTGGTGACAACGTTGGTTGGTCTGTTTGTTATTTTCGTAGAATATGAAGGGCACGAAATTTGTCAGACTCGCAATAACATTTTTTGATCATCGCATATTGTTGTAGTGTGCTAAATTTCTGTAGAATTTTGTGAGGACGATTGAGATAGTAATGAGTGGTAAGTAGAAAGGTAAGTAATATTATGATACGTGAGGGAGTCTCTCCTCGATGAAGTTATGAAGATGCAAAGAACGCTCGTTCTTTCTGGCATACTTGCAATATAGGCTTGCTTTGATGGCTTAGCGGAGATACGGAACGAGAAGCACATTAAAGTCCGCGGACAGAAGCACATTACACGTTACAATTAGTTCCACAACATACTTGTTCCACAATTGCTTACAAGAACCAAAGTACTGACTGAAGTACATGTTACAACATAGTAGCAGTTGTAATACAAGTTCCTACGTGTCGACACGCGCCTTGCAAGTTCTGACAGTGTGCCCTTCTGGCGGCGCAATGCAAGAACGCCTTCCCGCCGATGCAGCCTTCCCCTTCGTCCATATCGTTACGAATGCGACGACTCGGCGACGCCCTTCCCCTTTCAACAGTCTAGATTCGAATCCAAGTCCTATTTGTAGTATCCAACGTGGCGGTTACCCACAACCACGAAGCCTCTTAGCTCGCCGCACCACACCGCCGCACCTTTCCTTCATGAAGTACTCCGACTGAAGTTTGATGGGTCCATGCGGATGGTCCCACACGCGCGAGGACATGAGAGCATGGCTTGTGAAGGAGCTTTAGCTTATTGCATGTGCAGCTAGGTTCATTCACATGGTCTCCAAGGCATACCTCATGGGTAACAAGAGACCGAGCGATCCGAATCGGCTGCCTCTCGGAGGATCACGTCGAATCGATGCTCAGTGTTGCCCATTACGAAGACCGTGTCTGCGATCGAGCCTTCTCGGTCTTGGCTCGCATGTATCTTTGTAATCTTCGAGCAATAGGGTGTCTGTGGGTTGGCTGCATGAAGTGTCGCATTTGCATGTCTTTCCCTGAAATATCCGATTGTACTATGCAGAACGCCTTCGACGATGGCAACAAGAGGTTGAGAACAGAGGCCCCTAATAACCCAGTTGTACGCCTCTGCAAGGTTAGTGGTCATTATGCCATACCTTGCACCATCCGTGTCTTGCAGTAAGGACCACTTCTCCAATGGCTCGGCCTCAATCCAATGAGAGAAACACCCGATGTCCCTCGAGGTCCTCCGCGTCAAATGGGGAGGGTCGAACTCTCGCAGATGGTGTGGAGGCGCCGGTCAGGCCGCCTAGGAATGAGGGGACGCTTGTTCCTCTCGACGACATGCTTCCTGGTGTGCTCGTCCAACCTCTCCCACAACGCATCAAATTTACACTGCTGGTTCTGCATAGCAAGCCTCTTGAACAACTTCATCAACGGTTGCTGCTTGAACTGCTTGAAGAAGTTGGCCCCTAGATGGCGAAAGAACCGAACCTCCTTTCCAAAGCCTTCTGCTTAGCACGCCATGCCTTTGCGTAGCTAATCTTGTACTTGAATTTCTGCTCGATAGCCACTATGATGTGCTTGGCCTCCAGGTCCGTCTTCTTCACTATTTCTCCATACATGACATTGGCTATAAAGGTGGATGTCAGGTTGCGATGTCTCGGCAAAACACTACTAAGCAAACAGGAGTGCGGTTCCACCTTCGAGACAATCCAGTGAGTCTCGTACTTGGGTCTCCTTGCGTGCACACGCCAAGGACACCCAAACTGCTTTCGATACCACGATTGCAATCGCTCTGGTGGATTTGAGTACACGAAACGGACGTTGTATGGATAAGGCCCACAGCTTAATGGCATCCTGCAGTGATCCCTTATCAGCAAACATTGCACGAAGCCGAACCTCTGTCCTATTGTACTCCCACGGTGATTCGTGCTTGTCGTGCACAGCAAGACCCTCAACGTCCACCCTATTCCATCCCTGCGGGATGGGACCTTCGTCCTCCTCAGAAGAGTTATCACCGTCCTCTTCTAAAGCTTCCTCTTCCGCCGATTTGTCAAGTCATCAATCTCCATCGACGTATTATCTTGTGGACATGCTCCTCGTGATCTGTCGGGGGATCGGCCTCGGCGGCACGGCACGATATTCGCCTCGGCCTCCTCTTACGCCTCCGCAACATTGGCCACCTCGTCCTCTTTCGCTTTCGAACGTCGCCACCTCGCCCTCTTGTGCATCCACAACATCGCCACCGCGTCTTCTTCATGAACCAAAACCGAAGCTGCTCCCACCAACCCGACGGAGGCGCGGAAGGGCTCGCAGGAGTATCTTCAGACATGGTCGCACGAGTAGCACTTTTCGTAGCCACGGCGCCACAACCTTCCAGATATCCTTCCATGCAACCGCGCATCACTCGCTGCTCAACTCCCACCGAATGTGTGGGAGACCTACTCCAAACCCCTTGTATGACGACACTCCACACCTCGGGGTCCAAGGAGAAGCTTCTGGTGAGCCAGTGTAGAACATCTCCGATTCGGGCATTCTTCAGGTTCGGGTGTACCAAATCGACTTGCTGGAAATCACTTAGGTCAACACCTTGCGGACCTTCATGAATCGTACCAACACCGTAATACACTTTCAATCTTGTGAGCTCCGACATGACTGCAAATATTACAAACGTTGCAACCAGTGATTTCTCCACATACATTCCCCGTATACGTCGTAAACAAACAAGTAGCTACACGTTGCCTACATTCGGCCGAGAACAAGAACAAACAAGAGTATTACCTTCGTTCGTCTTTCTCTTTCACGTCTACAGCTCCTCTCCTCCCGAACCGCCCTCTCCCGAGCTCTGCTCCTCCCTGTGCACCTCTCTCCCAAGGTCCTCTCCTCCCGAACCGCCTCTCCCGAGCTCGCTCCTCCTGTGTACCTCTCCCAAGCTCCTCTCCTCCTATTGTCTCCCTCTCTCGAGCTTCTCTGCTTCTCCTCTCACCTTCTCCCTTTTTTTCTCCGCCGAGACAAATGGTGGATCTGGGTTGCTTTATATGACCCAGAATCGCCAACCAGTAGTACGACTTGGCGTGAAGTGGACCAAGGGTTTATCGACACGTGTCCAACTCGCCATACGGTTGGGCGACTTTGATTGAGCGCTATAAATTCGCTCGTCGTATGGCGACTTTCTCCAAGTCAACAGACCATGAAGCGACCACGTCTCGAACGTTTAAATAGCTGTTTCATTGGGCGACTTAAATATGTGTCGCATTGCGGTTGGACGACTTTGCGGACTCGCCCAACCGTACGGCGACACGAGATTATTTCTGTAAATAAAAATTAAGCGGTATTATTTCTGTATTTTTGAAAAAAATAGATTATTTTAAAAAAAAATTCGAGGAAGAAGTGCTGAGATGCGTTTTTGTTTGTTGGCTTCAACCATATTGCTATTAGAGCACAGAGACAAGTGGTTAGGAAGATGCATAGGATTTGTAACTTAAAACAGATCCTAGCTAGAGAATGAGAGAAGTGGTCCGAAGTCCATGACTTGAGATGTAAGCATTGATTAAGAGATCAAGATTCATAATGGTAAAGCAGTATATTAAAAGAATGGACCTTGGTTTTGTACTAGAGTTAAGACAAGCCAACAGCTTACAGTAAGAGCATGTACAATGGTGTGACGTCAGCCGTCTATAGCATTTGCCACATAGGTTTTTTGCTGATGTGGAGGAAAGAGAACAAAGAAAGAGAAAATTGCTGTCTACAGATTCATAGCCGACTATAGCACAGAGATCAAAAAATAATAGACGACCTCGTCTCCCGTTGTATGGAGAGCCGGCTGCATCGCAGAAAAACCTGATCCCGTGCGCATTCACTCCCCTGTCTATCTCTATCCAACGCGAAACCGCTTCTTCTCCAACTGTGCGCGCGAACGATGCCTCTTCCCCCATTTTTCTCCGCTCGTGAGAAAAAATCCCTCAAGTAGCCTCGCCTTGAAATCCCTGCAAGGCTCTCCGCCAAATCCCAGCGCCTCCCAATCCTCGCGCGCCCGCCAAATCCTCCCAATCCTCTCGCGCTCTCGCTCCCAATCCTCAAGGCGCGCCAAATCCTCCCAATCCTCGCGCGCCTGGGTGGAATCGACGATGCCTCGTGGGAGAAAGCGAATCGTTTCGCCGCCGCCGCCACCACCACCACGGCCGCCGCCGGGATCACAACCAAACAACTCTACAGAGCTTGGGAGCGACGGCGCCCGCGCCAGTGCCGGGGTTTGGTGGGAGGGCGCATCCACCGGTAGCCCAGCCGCGTCGTCACCTCGTGTGTTCCACACGGACAAGCCGTCAGACCTTGCCGCGGTGGCCGAGTTCTCAACCCCGGCTACAGATCCGCAGAGCTGGTATGCGTGCTCTTCCCAATTCCAAAAAAATTGTTGTTTAAGACATCGGTTCTTTGTGCTATAGTGACTGCAATTGTTTGAGTTCTACACATCTCTGTGCATTATTGTCGTGACTTTTGATTATGGGTAGATTGCAATTGCATCCGTAGCTTAACCGCCTCATTCATGTTCCCAAGCAAGAAGCATTGTCATACCTAACTTCCTGAAGCATTGTAGAAGGTAACTCACAATGTGGCAATTTGTCTCGGCACCAAACCAGTATGACCAGATTATGTGGTAGATTGCCGGATACAGGTCTTGCCATATGGTGGCAATACGACACTCTTGGTAAATGACAATGGTGATTCTGATTTATGTATTATTGAGGGGAGTAGCAATCCTGCTCCTGGTCATCTATTGCTACTCCAGGGAAAACTCCATCATAACTTTCAACAATCCGTGTCTGCTAATCCTATTCTTCCTCGATTTGGAGGGATGAGATACAAGCCACATGATGAAAGAATTACTCTACGACTTGCATTGCAGGTCATCTAGCACTCTTTACTGCTGTGTTCTTCTTTTCCTTGTTAACTTTGTTTTACATGTCGCTACCAACCACTAAAACTCTGCTGACTACTCATAAAATTTTCCTTAGTTTCATTGCTGATGTTTTGCCCTTTCAATTCTTATTATGGTGTCAAATGCTACAGTTTGGTTCTTAGAATCAATCTGGAGTTGGTTGGTCATTGGATATAGTACTAGACCGCTTGTAGGAAAGGTGATATCTTGAAAATGTTTTTACTAGAAGTATGTATTTCAGCGTAATTCTGCTTGCGTTTTGAGCTTGTCAAAGTTTCTAGAATGCCTGTTTCTCCTGTGATTTTTCAAGGTATTGTTGTTAATGGTGCATGCATAGCTCATTTGCCATTGTTATTTTTTTTGTTAGTGTATACATTCAGCACTTATTTATTTACATTGAGCACATATTTACAATCAGCACTTATAATCTATAATTTATAGTTATATTCAGCGCTTATTTATTTTAAATTCAGTTGGTATGTACAACATAGGATGTATTATCATTTGCCATTGATAATTTTTACTTGCCTTTTTTAGGGGAAAGGATTATCGGCCGGTTGGAGGATTCCTAAATTATTTGCAAAATTCGGGATTGGGAGGGGATTTGGCGGGGCGCGCGAGGATTGGGAGGCTGGGATTTGGCGGAGCCTGCCGAGAGGGATTTGGCGGTGGAGCTGCCTGAGGGATTTCATGAGAGCTGGCGAGGGATTTTTTTTCACGAGCGGAGAAAATGGGGAAGAGGCATCGTCATACAAGACAGCTTGGAGAAGAAGCGGTTTCGCGTTGGATAGAGATAGACAGGGGAGTGAATGCGCACGGGATCAGGTTTTTCTGCGATGCAGCCGGCTCTCCATACAACGGGAGACGAGGTCGTCTATTATTTTTTGATCTCTGTGCTATAGTCAGCTATGAATCTGTAGACAGCAATTTTCTCTTTCTTTGTTCTCTTTCCTCCACATCAACAAAAAATCTATGTGGCAAATGCTATAGACGGCTGACGTCACACCATTGTACATGCTCTAAGTAGCTCGAGGGAGGAAGCATGAGACGGCCGGAGGCGCACTTGATTTCTTTTTATTTTGCAATTCATTGCACAGCACACTCCCTCCCTCCCTCCCACCATCCAACGGCCTCGCCATCTCGACCGCTCTAACGCGCGCGCGCTTCATCAGCAGCCATGCACTCATGCACCACGTCCCACTCCCTCCCTCTCTCTGCTCCACGAGGAGCTAGCTAGGTTCGAGCCCTCCTCCTCGACCACCTCCACCGCTCGCTGGCCTCGGCGCCGCCGCCATCGAGGGCTACTCCGCCTCCGCGGCGTGCTCTGCGCCACAAGGATGCTCACCTCCTTCCTCCTCACGCTCCTCTCCTGGGGTGACGATGTACGAGTTCCGGCGCACGAGGACGGCGGTGGAGGAGGCCATGGAGAGGGGCGGCGACGGCGGAGGAGGTGAGCCTGTGGGCCGGGTTGCTGCGGTCCGGGTGCGAGGACATTGTCGCGCTGATCGACGGCACTGATCGACGACCTGTTCGACGAGATCGTCGAGGGAGAGAGAGGCTGCTCAACGATCTGTAGCGGCAGAAATTAGCAGCAAGATTCCCCTGGTGCTCGCCTTGCAATGGCGGCAGAGGCTCCTGTTTCTTGAGTGTTCTCCGTTGGGTTCCTGACTCCTGAGTTGATAATAGTCTCACCATAGATGGTGGTACAAGGAATGGATGGAAAAGGTTGCAAACAGTGTCCAAGATGCTACTCTACTGAATATATCTTGTTCAATTTCTGCATGATTAAGGTTAACTTCTACGGGTTGACATGCCATGAAATACCGTGAAACAACTAATTATGAGGTGTGTCACTATGACACCACATCACACAGCTGGCTAAGCATAATTTCTAGCCATGTGCAGAGATTGACCCTATACATCCTTATTCTTTTCAGAAGGAAAAGAAATTAATACAAGGAAAAAAAATGCTGCAAAGCAATCTTTTTTAATAGGCAGAGGGAGATCTCGCTAGGTTTGGAATAGTTTGATTCTAGGATGCTAGAACAGGGAGGAATAGAACTAGTGGAGGGATAAACTAGGATAGGGACTTCCTCTCTACGACAAAATCAGAAACTGAAAGCATGTGTAGCTGCTGGAAGCTTTTGTCTGATGATATCCACTTGTTGGCCTCGGGAGCAACTGCACTAGTACGTCGTACAAGCTGGAACTGAGGCACCTGCAACAAAGATCTGCAAGCCCTGCGCCCATTATTCACAATCACAGGCAAGGCTCCTCCTGCAATGGAAAGATCTCCCATGACCCCCCATCCATCATCCACCACGAGCCCCATAACCTGACTGACACCTCTCTTTCTCTCTCTCCGGCGCCAAGTTGACCCCAGGAGAGAAGGAAGCATGGCAGGTACAGGTGCAAACGGAGCGGATAATTCCCGACCAACCGACAGACCGAATAAATATAGACAAAATTCGGAGCGTTTTTCCGGATATCCGGTTTTTTTCTTCCGGAATCGGATAACCCATATCCGATGAATTTAGAACTATCCGGTAAATAATTCGGATAGATCCGATTGACTATCCGCGAGACCGCGAGCGCCAAACATCCACGCCACGCCGCCATGGTCCCATTTGGACGCCGCTCTTCATCCGCTCCGCTGTCCGTGACATCGCACCATCCCGCGCTCCCAATCCCAAATCCCTACACCGCCGCCTCCTTCCTCCTCGCTGCCGCCTCCTTCCCTCCTCGCCGCCCGAGCCCCCATCCTCGCGGTACGTTTACGCCACGAGAAGCATTCGATCAAGATCGAGCTCGTGGTCGGCGCCCACGGTGGAGGGGCGACCGTCGGCCGGAGCTACGCCGGCGAGGCCGCCGCCGCCAGCCTACTCTGCACGCGCCCTCGGCGTCCTCGACAAGGCCTCCGAGACCCTCAAGGTCGTCCCTATTGCCGCTAACAAGGTGAGCGTCCCATCCAATGCTGTGGCTGTGAAGCTGCGAGCTCTTGTTGTTGGTGTTACTGGTTCAAGTGATATGGTATGATGAGATGGTCTCTGAACTTTTATAATGGAACTTTCTTTTTCATGAATTTAACCATTATAATGGTGTAAATTATTTGAAAAGGATCTAGAATTTTTTAGTTGAAATAACATTTGCATTGAAGGATCTGTAACATTGTTCTGAATGTCTCTATTTGCAAACATATTCTAAGGCTAGATTTACATTTTGAAGCACAACAACCGGCACATTCACAAAGATTCGAGGCAAAGCGGCGGTGAATTGGGTTCATCCACAACAAGTCTTGAATTGAAGATACAAGATCTTACCCGGGCATATGGAGCCAAGAAAGACAAGGACTCGGTATGTTTGTGTTATAGGTTTACCATCATGTTTTTTACTGTATTCGAAATTGCATTTCATTATTTGAGCTTGGACTTTTAAGTTGGTAAAGCTTGTAGAACAAAAGGTGCATGAATGAAGTGATGTCTCTCTATGCTCCTTTTTTTTCTCTTTGTAATCAAGGGAAGAGGTTTGATATGAACTGTCATGAAGCTAGCATGATTTTTTGTTAGATTTTTTTTTTCTGCGTGACTAGATAAATTTTGCTTTTCCCTTTTTTTTCCACATAATGAGAAATTTTTTCGTTGGATACGTATACCAGTGGTTTAAAGTTAGGGGCAATTCATAGGTCATAATCATTTTCATGATGTTACAGATGTGCTTATAGGGCTACAATTTCTTCCCTTTATCTCCCATGACCCATCTTAAGAGCATAACAAAGTGATACTCTGGCATGCGTAGTGCTTATAGTTTTGGATATAGCTATGGTTTGGTTTGATTGAAGCTATGTATTCCTCGCAGGATAATAAGTGGAGATCATTAAATGAACAAAGAAATGATCCTTCTGCTTATTTGAACCTTGACCTTGAAAAGTCCGAGACCGATGTGGATGCAACTAACAGTCAGACGTCAATAATTATTCGGAACAGTCCACCTTATGATCATGTTGCAGATACACCAGAAAAGGCATACCTTTTTTTATGAGATCATTCCAAAGAATATACAGCCACACCTTTTAGATATTGTGAGACATATAATGCTGGGGAAATGCCCAGACCTGTTGTAGCCACAATGAACTGTTTATCTGAGTAGTATTGAGATACATTGGATATTTCTCTCTTGTAAGTTGAAAAATGCCCAGATCTCGTACATTATGTGGCTTTTATGTTGGTACTTTGTGCAAGATCTGGTCGCTTTACTATCCATTAAATTTGAAGTCTTACTTGTTTGTTCAACTATCAAGTATTTATACGTCGACTACTTTACCTGTTAAGTCAATAGATTGAGCAAGTATTCGATAGCTAATAGTTGATATGCTTGCATGTTGATGCTTATCATTATGATTCTTGATTCTGAAATATGCTGATCGTATGCCTTTGGTTCTAGGTGTGAGCCTTTCTCAACATATCCTTGTACCTATGATCTCATTCATGCTCAGAAGGTGTGTATACCGAAGCGAGTGCATATGTTGCATTTCATCCATTTTCCCAAACCCTAAGATGCTAGAGGCTGCAGCTGAAACAACATCGATGGTTTATCCACTAGCACTTAGGTTTTTGACTCATTGAATCTTCTTTTGAATAGCATAACTTTCTCACTACTTGATCTATCAGCGTAACTCATTTTTGTTTTTCTTAAACAGGTAGATTCCTATCTTCAGATTGTGGAGGAGCCAAAGCTTCCTTCTTCGTTTCTGCATGTAGTTACATGTTTCCTCTTTCATTCCTATCCCATAGTAAGTTTTTTGGGTTAAATTATATTGTTTCGTTTTACTTTCAGATAATATGCTGGGTATTGGGAGAGTATGGAACATCAGATGAGAAATATTTAGCTTATTATATTGTTGGAAAGTTGTGTGATGTAGCAGAGGCCCACCCAACTGATGACACTGTCAAAGTATGCTCTTGTAGCTTAGCTTATGTTTCATTGATCAATTGACCTCTTTCTATCATGTATGCTCTACGCTGAAAGATGAGAAGATAGATTCTAGTTAAGGCAATACTATGTCGTTTTAGTTTCTCTGTCCTCGACTGTAGTTCCCCTGACACCTTGAGGGGGTCACAAACAGGGGGCGTAATTATGGTCTCCACATACTTGCTTAAATAGCCTATGTTATCGTGTGATGTATTTAAATTTGTTTGTTAAACTACTAATCTAGTTGCATTTTGGACATGTAATATGGTTGATTGATCTTTATTTGTGTGATATATATGGTTTATGTTTTCGCGCAATATCCGAATAAGTATTCATGACTGAGACAATCCGTATTCGGTTCAGCATGTATTCGCTCCGTATTCGTGACCGATACTATCCGCATTCGTATTTGTATCCGGCACTGTCCGTGTCCGATTCCGAATCCGAGAAAAAATATGGAAAATGATACGGGATGAACGATATCCGACCGTATCCACTCTGTTTGCACCCCTAGGTACAAGTACTAGCCAGAAGTGGACAAAAGATGCCAGAACTTTCTGTGCCTCATTGACCATGTGTGAGTGTGACCAATGTTGAGGGGCAAGAACTTTAGCTCAGGTCAGGAGTCAAGAGTTTGATGCTGCAGAGCAAACATGAGGGCATGGTGCAGGGTTAGTTTCAGGCCTTCAGCTTTCAAGGAGCTCAATTCAGAGTTTCAGACGTCCAAACATGACCCATGGAGATCAATTCAGACAGACAAATATGACCCATGGAGTGATGGAGATCAGACCAGAACTGTAACAGAAGCTGTAGAGAAGTTATATGTAAGAATGTTGATCAGCATGATGAGATGAACATCTTTTTCCACATCTATCTGAACCGAACAGTAGTCATTTGCCTAGCGTATATAGGCATAGCAACAATACTCGGTGCAATTTTCTTGATGGCTCTCATACGAATACACGATAAGTGTGCCTGACGAAATGAACAGAATGAAGGTCAAACCAAACATTTGTTCAAATTTCTTTAACATGGAAAGCAGGAGCATTAACCTAAGAAAATGGATTGTTGTGTAGCACTATATACATGCAAAATCAGGACCCAACATACTAAAGTAGCAAATGGTATTACAAATGATTCAATATAGGTTGCGTCATCAGTAGTAGAAGCAACAGTTCACTTCCTGTTATCGATCAAGTGAATTTGCAGCCCTAATAACAGTTAAGGAGGTTAACTCATGTATAATTACATAAATTATAATGACAAGTAATTTGCATACATTATGCTTTCTGTACCATCAGCCAAGAGTAATTGATGACTTTCTCTTGATAAAACTGAGGAAAAAACCCCATTTTTGAACCTTCAACTATGGCCATGGTCTGATTTTCAACCCGCGACTCTAAAACCGTTCAATTTACAACCTCGAACTCTTGAAACCAGTTTAAACACCCCCCTCACCCTAAACCATTCCGATTTAAGCTGATGTTGCATCCGAGGTGGCATATCTGATGACAGTGAGTCAACAAATAAAATATATATACTTTTATTTTTATTCTCTCACCCCCTGCGGCCCTGCCACATCACCTCTTCCCCTCTATCTTCCTCTCGTCCGACAACAACAACGCTGTGTCTTAAAAAACTCCGCCGTCTCCACTTCCACCTGCTGCTGCTCGATCTGCTGGTGCCTGCTGCCCGGTGGTGGCAGCGGAGGGGCCAAGGCATCTAGAGGCAGCGGGCGACGACGAATCGGCAGATATATTCTTATCCACGTCGCTGCTCGTCCTCATCCACAGCTCCATCCAACTAGCCCGTGCAATGCTCGACCAAGGAGGCTACGATAGCACGGTCTATTGCTACCTGTCCCCTTCTACATCCACCAAGGAGGCCTGAAACACCTGCAAAAAAAAATCAAAAATCAAAATTCAATTTGAGTTCAAGTTTGATTTTCAAATTTCAAAATCAAATTCAAAATCCAGTCAAATTCGGCCAAAACCCCAAACCCTAACCCTAATTTCCGCCTTCCCCTTCTCCCTCCCCGTTTTCCCCCTCCCGGTCGCGCCTTTGCCCGAGCCGCCTCCACCCCGTCTCCACGCCGTCATCGCCCAACGCCGCCAGTCATCCGCCACCTCCGCGCCATCCGATCATATCAGCGCCTTCCACCGCCGCCTCCACCTCACCCCGCCACTCTCCACAAGACGTGGTCGCCTTGCCACCGCCCTCATCGCTCCCACCGCCTCCTTTGCCCTATAAAAAGGGCACCGGCCCTTTCTCCTCATCCCCACCGCCCCCCCCCCACCTTCTTCTTCTCACGGCCAGAGCCGCCAATGCCACCCGCAAGCCCCACCCGCCGCCTAACCCTAAAAGACCCACCAAGAAAACCCTAGGTAAGAGGGCCTCACACAGTGGAGCTCTCGCCGCCTCCCTCCGTCGTGGCCGTTCTTGCGCCGCCGGTCGTCGCCGTCCGCGCTCGCCTCGCTGCCCTCGCCGCCTCCCTCCATGTGGCCTTGCTCGCGCCTCTCCTCGCCTTTGGCGGTAAGCCCTTAAGGTCACAAGACGGTGATGGGCCGTCGGGCCGTTTTGGGCCTGGCCGAGTTAAGGCCGTGGGCCGCACAGTGAACGGGCCGGCCCATTTTCCTTTTAAATTCGGCCTTTTACTATTCCATGCACAGTAATTTTATTTACTGTTCATACCGAATAAAAATAGAAATTCCTATACATACTGTTCTTTAGCCAAAAATAGTCAACCCTAGCTACAGTTCAATTCAGTCAAACACAAATATTTCTATTACTCTTCGCTGATCCATTGTCGTGTATGAATAGTATTTTAATACTATTCATTATCTGACAATTTTCGTCCGAAACCCTAATTTGACATTATATGTCATTTTCGATCGTCTCGAGCCCAGAAAACCCTATCTTAACTCTGTTCAGCCATACCAAGCTCCAAATAAATCCTTCCACTAGATTTCTTTAATCCTCTACAATATTTTTGTTGTAGTTGGATCCGAATCTCAAAACTCGTCCAGTCCAAATAAACACCAGATAAATCCCACCAATCCGCACCACCCTTCCTTTAAGTCTCTTTTTGGTTTTATTTACTTGCTTGTTGTTCCCAGCTCATTTCCTTATTGAGCTAGTTTTTACTTGGTTTCTTTTTATTGCATTGCTTCTCGTTAGGTTACGATCTAGACGACCAGACGCCAGAAGACGCCGGACAAGACCAGCATCCACAGGACTTTGTGCAAGAAGGCAAGTCGCATTCCTTGATCATTTTGAACCCACATGTCATATATTTATATTGATACTTTCATTATTATATTTGAGCCAATTACTTTAATTATTCAAATAATACTTTTGAATGCCATGATAATTAGATAATTCCTATTACCCCACATATCAAGCCACCCATTCTTGTAGGCCATATTCACCTTGACAAACTTGGTTCACATAAAATAATAGCAAATATTCTGCAAAGTCATGCAAAACTCTGTTTCAAATACTGTTAAGGAATGTTGGCTTTAGGCCAATAGGTTTTGGGTGTAAGTTGAGGGTTAAGACCAAAATGTTGGACAACCCAAGATACTTGGTAAAATAAGTCATCAGTGAGATCTAGAGGTGGGCAACCGCGAGTTGGGCCATCGCCTCCTTGGGTGACAAGTAAGGACAAGAACCTTGTGCTAAGTAATGAACACAAGAACCGCTCAACCACATGCGTGGTCATTACTCCCTAGCTTAGTACATCGCTCATCCAATTGAATATCTCTGAGATCAAAGGTGAGACAGGGGTGGGCCTTTAAGGACACTCGCTGGTTCTTGCGACGGTATGGACCCGTCAGCATCGGGGTACAAAGTCCACTATTGGCCGGTGGTCTCCCGAGGGCTGTATGGATTAATATCTACCGGGTAGGGGCTAAAAAGGATAAGCAGTGAAAAGGCTTTGTTATCCTAACTCAGTTGTACGCAAACGCGATACGTGTCAATGTGGGTTTGTGATATCGTGTGGGTAAAGTTGGGCAACTCTGCAGAGTGAAAATCAATGTTATTCGAATACGCCGTGTGATACAGATACATACACACTTAGTACTTTTCAGTTAAATATATTATTTGACTGGAAAGAATTGTTGAGCCGCATTAAATATTACCAGGTGAACTCTAATTTAATTTGGTCTTTAATTATCATACTTAGAGACACAGAGCTACTACTATTTTATTTAATTATATGCAGTCGTATATATGATCTGTACAAGCCTAAAGTGAAGATGCGTTTAGAAGGCTCCGAAGGAATACATATATCATTGCTTATATTCGGAGTTCAGCCACAGAAGGAGCAATCGGATTCATCTTGTGCACCCAAACAATCAGAGTCGAGGATGACTCCTTTTCAAGAGGGGAAGAATGATGAGGACATCCCGCCGATTGGACCGATTACACGAGCACGAGCTAAAAAGATTAATCAACAGGTGAACTCGCTCCTAGTTGAATTTGATTTTAATTTATATGAAAACTGGTTACTACCTAATACTAGTATTTTAATTGTTCTTAGGTTTGTGCGTGATGAGATTTTGGCGTCCGAGAAGATTATTTGTTGTCTAATAGAACATGCCCAGCCGAAGGTGCGAGATGACGGAGACGCCAAGGACCAAGAAGCGGATGCATGCACATGCTACATGGGAGTGCTGCCATTTAATAGCTCATGCATGGATATTTAATGGCTCATGCATGGATTATGTATGGATGCATACATGCATCAAGGAAGAAAAGAACAAAAGAATGCCAAAAGAAATCATGTGGACGTGGAGGTGCTGCACATTGTTTTTTCTATGTTGGCGTGTGGAGTGGATTGCATGCTCCCGTACAACATCATGAGTATTGGTAGATGCGGCTCATGGGACCAACCAGCCAGCATGCATGCGTGACCAACTGGCTGACTAGCCAGCATGTTGTGCATGCATGGAAAGCCATCCTGACCGCACAACATGCATGGAAAGACATCGGCCAAACCAAAGAATCGGCTATCCTGGCCGAGACCGAGTCAAACACGAGATGGCCTCAGGCCTTGTGTGTGTACGCCCATATAAAAGGCTGGCGAGGGCCATGTAACCAGGGGACGGTATATTTCATATTTTTTCAATATACTCTTGATTCTAGGGTTTGAGCAATATTGCCCTCACTAGAATAGAGAGTTCCAATCTATTGTGTCGTTCCGTCGTTCTTGTGAATCCTTGTGTTTTGCAGGAGCAGCGATACGTCTACTTAGTGTGATCAGGTAGACGGGATCACGAGCGTGTGATTGGGCGAATTCTTTTGTCGCAGGTTGCTGTTTTGACAGTGGTTGGCGCCATCGGTTCGTCAGGTTGCACGGATCCTAAGTTATCAACGATCCTACGTCGTGAAGATCGGGCATCTCTCCCCCCCCCCCATCACCGTGCTTCCGGTTAATGAAGCTGTGTTAATGGGTGATTCCAGTACACGAGGCATAAGTAGAGTTTGGAGATGGTAAATTGGTAATTGTAGTTTGTTGAGAAACCCCTGATGTTATTATGTATTATTGTTTTACTGCTTTGTAAACTGCTTTAAACTGCAAATTGCATCCACATATGCCTGTTAAGGTAAAACCTAATCATCCTTTGAGCTCCTTGCATGTAATTATTTAGCATTTCCATATGGCTTGTTGAGTACGGTAGTTGTACTCATTCTTGTATAATCTGCAAACAATCTACAGAAGAAATCTGGGAAAATGCAGAAGATCTGGTTGAACAAGATTTTGGTGGACCCACGGTTGGCAACGACTACTGTTATTAGGTCTCAGCCGCACTCAAGTGTGCCTGTGGTTAGAAGTTCTTTTGTCTTGTATTATATTAACTTTGGGCTTGAATGCCCGTGTCAGTGTCAAAACTGGCTGTTAAGCCCTATCTTATGTAATAAAAGGTTGGCTTTTGTTGAGATCGAAAGCTTGCTTGAGACATCACATTTCCAGAATCGCACATCCCAGGCGGTTGTGAAGAGTTTAACGTTCCCAGGAATTTGGGGGCGTTACAAGGCCGCAGCTGGAGTTGACGAGGCGGCTCATCCTGTCGGACCGTTGCTAGGCATGCTGACAGCGGCGAAGCATGTTTGCACACGCTGTCGAGGTTGGATTTGCCGGGGAGAAAGATAGGCCGGCGGAGATCTGGCTAGGGGAGTCATCCTCATCGTCAGCCCCCGCTCAGATCTGACTAGGGGAGTGGGAGAGAGGCAGCCATCACGGCGGCAGGAGGAAGGGAGTTGCAGCCATGGTGGCTGGGAAGGAAAGAGGAAGAGAAGAAGTGGGGGCTGACATGTAGACCCCTCTATCTTTTTATAATTTTCTTTTTGTTGATTCTACTGGTTATGCTGCCATGTCAGCTAAAAGGATGTACATGTACCCTGACATGTCAGCGAAACATTTCCATGTAGATCCCACGTCAGCCAAAACCATAGTGGTTTTGGAGGGGTGGAGGGGGGGTTAACCGGTTTCAAGAGTTCAAGGTTGTAAGTTGAACGGTTTTTTAGAGTTGCGGACCATAGTTGAAGGTTGAAAAATGGACTTTTTCATAAAACTAATACAACCTTGTGAATCTACCCTTGTTGCTCAACGTCAGAGCACATCATGGCTGGGTACAAATTCAGCACGTCATGGCCGTCCTAATTTCATTTGCAAGCTACAGAGAAACCTGCAGCACTAGAACACCCACACCCACAGCCAAGAACAAGATCACCAGATTACCTTGCCCAGTCCACACCCAGCTCAATTCACTACTCAATCCACGAGTAGGGCCTCAAGGACGCTGAACGCAGTCTGTAGCTTGGCTCATGCAACGGCAATACAGCATGAAGTGAATTCCTAGAATCAGCATGAAGTGAAAGTCTGAAACCTAAAGCTTTACCACCTGCAGAGTGCACGTAGCAACTCAACTACAAACTGCTCCATCCCAGCACCAGCCCGATGGACGCGAGCCTCCAAAGACAGCACGCAACATCCAAACGCCCAATCCCGCACGCTAGCTCCAATCCGAAACAATCAACGCAAAACTGATCACGCCAAGCACGCGGAATAACTGTAACCAACTAATCATGCTGAGTACACCAACTAGAAGATGCCCGAAGCGTGTGAACCGTACGAGTAAGCGGGAGAAGAAGGAAGCGGCAC
This sequence comes from Phyllostachys edulis, assembly GCA_036346405.1. Taxonomy (NCBI): domain Eukaryota; kingdom Viridiplantae; phylum Streptophyta; class Magnoliopsida; order Poales; family Poaceae; genus Phyllostachys; species Phyllostachys edulis. Next base: position 290,488 of record CM070547.1, read on the forward strand.
CTGGGAGGCCCTAGAGCGCGGTGGGGGGTTCAGGCGGAGGTCGTCCTGGGTGGGGAAGGAGTTGCAGCAGCCGGCGCCGGCGCGCCGCCCGAGTAGCCCATCAGAGCGAGGTGGAGTAGTTGGGGCCGTGGGAAGGAATGACGGGCAAAGCAGAGCCTGAAGTCGAAGCTGGAAGCCCCTCGATCTCTCGGACTCAAGCCGATGCCTTCCTATCCCTTAGGCCAGCGGTTCTGGGCTCTTCGGCTTTCCCGCCCTTGTCAACCAGAGTACAGCTACTTCATTACTTGTGGTTTAGCAATGTTATTCGCTTCCGAAATGGGTCGTTGAATCATCTGTCAAAGATGTAGCTGCTGCTGGTTGTTTGCACACAAGTAAATCTGAACTTGATCGGTTAACCACTGCTCTGAACGAATGTATCAAAATGTGCTGCTGCTGCTGCTGCCCCACGCCCACTCACCACCTCCAATCTTGCAGCACCAAAGTTCTCCCAAGGTTACCAACATCAACCATGGTGATAACGGCACCGCCATGGGATGCCGCAAGGACAGCCGTTATTGATCTTCCCACAGCAGGTCCACATTCCAGTCGATCATCTGCTGGTCCCTTACCTCGAATCAAGATGGAGTACCTGATGGAAGTGTAGGCTGGGGACTGACTGAACTTGAGACCAGATTCAGGAGATGAAATTCAGGATTAGTACTGAAGAATGTCAACCATCAGAAACCAGCCCCCAAGATCGCCTAGGTGCCCACGTGCTTATAACTTTTGAGTACTTACAAACAAAACGACCGAACGTTGGGACTCCATGGATACGGCATCGGAGGTAGGAATTTCTGCTGGAAACGGTAAGTTGTTCTCTGAATACATTGGTCGTCAGGAAATGCAGATTGCACCAGTACTTCAGAAAGCACCATGACCCTGTTCTCTTGCAATTTGCTCTGAGATACAGATCCACACAAGAGCGCATCGAAAACCTAATAGCGAGACAATGTTGGTGACTAGAAGAATAAGAGCTCCAGTAAAGAACAAACTCAATAGTATAAAACCATTTTCACCAATAGTCATTGCCGGAGCAGACCCCGTCTCGGAATCTCATGCTGGTAGAGCTTACACACAAGCTTGGCATGCACATGGCAGTCATGGCACACTCAAGATTCTTGACAGTACAAATAGGCATGCCATGGGAACGTTGAGGATACTAAATGCTAAATTCAACCTCTTGCTATGGTAGGATACGGTATTGCCATTATGTTCCTCATCATCCATGTCCATAAGCACTTGGCTGGTGTCCTTGACATAGCCAATCAGTTGCAAGCTGTATCTTACAATAGTGCATAGACCTGTCTAGTCTGAGGGTGCCTCATATCCCCAGACATGAACTCGTGGAACCAACCATTTCACTCTATGAAGCTCAAACCTGTCTCCTTCTTGGCTCCCCTCTCCTCCAGCATCTGCCGAATGGCTCTTGCATCTTCCCATCGACCATTGTTTGCATATAGGTTGAATAGAACAGCATAGCGCCCACCATGGTCTGGCTCTAGCTCAATGAGCCGCTTCCCTACACGTTCGCCCACATTAACATTGTTGTGCATCCGGCATGATAACATCAGTGCACCCCATTGCGAAGCATGCGGCTCCATTGGCATATCCAGTAACATAGCCTCGGCTTCTTCGACACGCATTGCACGCCCAAGGAGATCAGCTAAGCATCCATAGTGCTCCCTCTGTGGCTCAATGCCATGGTCCCGCATTGATTGAAAAATCTCCTTTCCTTCATCCACACGACCTGTGTGAGTGCACGCGCACAAAACAACAATAAATGTTGACTCATTTGGCACCAGACCATTCTCAAGCATCCTTCGGAACAACTCAAGTGCGTGTTCACCAAAGCCATTCATCGCAAGCCCACCAATCATTGAATTCCACAACACCACATCACCGGCCCGAACGTTGTCAAACACCCACCACGCCTCCTCCATGCACCCACACTTGCAATACATATCCACCAGCGCTGTCGCAAGCATGACATTCCCTTGGCTCCCCCCAAAGCCCTCTGTTTCCAAATACCTATGAACCCATCGCCCCCTCTCAACCGCGCCCAGACGTGCACAGGCCTTGAGCACACTCGCCAGAACCACCGCGTCCGGCCTGAACCTCTCCCCCATCATCCGATCAAACACCTTCAACGCCTCGCCAAACTCCCCGGCACGCACGAACGCGTCGACCATCGCGCTCCAAGAAACCAGGTTCCGCTCCGGCATTCTGCCAAACACCTCCCACGCAGCCGCCAGGTCGCCGCTCTTGGCGTACCCGGACACCAGCGTGTTCCAGGAGACGACGTCCAGAGCGGCACCCGAGTCGAACACACTGCGCGCGTGGCAGAGGAGCCCCAGGGCGCAGTAAAGCTTGAGGAGGGAGTTGGTGACGACGGGGTGCGCGAGCGCGCCGCACTTGAGCGCCTGCGCGTGGGCGAGTCGCGCGGCGGCGAGGCGGGTGCAGACGGCGGAGGGGGAAAGGGAGGGGGAGGAGGCGAGGGCGGCGAGGAGGAGGGAGAAGGTGAAGGGGGTGGGCGGGGCGGCGGCGCGGATGCGGGAGTAGAGGGCGAGGGAGGCGGCCGCGGGGGCCCCGCGGCGCGCGAGCTCGGCGTGTAGCGGGCAGCGGATGGAGGGCGCCGTGGAGAAGAAGGAGGCGGCGGCGTGTGGGATGCCGAGCCTGGGGAGGGAGCGGGGGCGGGGGTGGGCGGGCATGGGAGCGAGAGCGAGCGACCACCTCGCGCTCTGGTTGGTTTGCACTTGTGCGGAATTAGTGATGCACTATGCCACTGCGCGCGCTAGTACAAGGATTTAGCGGTGGACGGTCCAGCACGGTCACGAGCCGGTCCGCATCGTATTGTGCGGATCCACGTATCAGGGAGCGGCAGCCGCGTACACAAAGCGGCCTGTGCGGAGACAGCCGCGGGCTGTCGCGGCCTGTGCAAGGTGGGTTGCGGACTTGTACCTCTGACAGGGAGGCGGTCCAGGCATGATTTGACGGTCTTTCGTGTCAGTCTGAGCCTATTTGGCTCAGCGGACAGGTTGCGTCACAGTTAGTCCGTTAGGTTCGAAAATTTTTAAAAAATCAGAAAAAAAAAATCTAGAAATAAAACATCAAAAAATCAGAAAAATATGTAAAATTCATAAATAGATATGAAAATTGTAAAACGTGAGACAAAAATATTGAAAATGTAATAAAAAGCTTTATTAATGTTCAAATGGTTGTTTCGTTAAAACTCTTGCTAAGTAAAAACTCAACATCAGAAAACTTTGGCAAAAGAAAAAAGAAGTACAACCTTTACATACATCCTTATTCTACATGCCGTTGTCTAGGTACAGATTTTCGGACACCTCCGACAACTCTGGATTTTCCACAGAGTGTTGTGTTCGTGAATCAGCTTGATCCCAGACCTTCACAGTTAGAAGTATCTCTACCATCTCACTTGTGGGACGTGTTTTTCTCTCCTCCAATATTCTTTCAGAAAGACTGAAAGCAAACTCAGAGGAAATCGTCGAGATAGGAACATTTAACACATTACGTGCAAGTATGGATAGTACGGGATATGCTAACTTATGGTCATGGCACCAGTGCAAAATTTTAAAGTTTTCTGAGTTGAAATCCACTGTATCACTGTTTAGATAGGCGGGTAGTTCCCCACTCTTTGGGTGAGAGGTTGGTCTTGAACTTTGTTGAAAAGGTGCCGCTGTAGAAGAAGACCTGGACCTGAAGGAAGAAGCTACACCCCAGATCTTGCCTCACATATTTGTCTTGTTACTTGAGGTGTGTGCTACTAGAGTTCGTTGTAAGCGGACTCCCTAAAACTTATTCTGTCTTGTTACTTAAGGTGGGTGCTACTCGAGGTCGTTGCAAGCGGACTCCCTATAACTTATTTTTGTACCTTTGGAAAACCTCATGTAATCGAGAACGAACATTTGCAAAATATTTAAAATAGTCTAGTCATGTAGCATCACTAAAAAGATCAAGAACATTAGCAAATCCGTCAATTTTAGCTCTAGGATCTAAAACAAATGCAAATGCATATAGCAAAGGGATTGCTTTCCAATATTTAAGGTATTTAGTTTTCATAGAAAAAAACAGTTTCTCTTAAAACTGTGTCATTTTCATTGTTTTTAAATGACCAGTAATCTGTAAAATACTATGCACAATAATAGGAGATGTTGGATAATAGATAGCGAACAAAGCAACAGTGGCCTCATAAAAAATTATAAAAACTGAAGTATCTTCTCAGCAACGAACCAATGTTGCCCAGTCAATAGTATAGTACCGTCAGTGGTCTGATAGTGTGTTTGAATGCAAACAGAAAAAGTGGTATTATATGGTAAAAGTCTCTTAAGCATCAAGTAAGTACAGTTCCACCTTACCGGCGTGTCCAAACCGAACATTCTTGAACGTACACCTATCGCCCTGCAGAAGTTCTTATATGCTGCTGTTCTTACATTAGAATTATTCAAGTAAGATATTGCATTACGAAAAGCTTTAACATACAAATTCAACATCTTTAAACCACATTTATCTATAAGGTTAATAATGTGACAAGCACATCGCTAATGTAGCAAGAAGGAATCAGCATATGTACTCAACACTGAAGTAAGAATATCCATGGCCCTAGAGTTTGAAGTGGCATTGTCTAAAGTAATTGAGAATATTTTGTCTGTAAGACCAAAGTCTTCCACGACTTTGATAATACAGTCTACAATATTCTCACCCGTGTGTGCTACATCAATTAATTTGAAACCTATAATTATTTTCTCTATTACTTAGTCGTCATTAATATAATGAGCAACTACACTAAGATAATCCTCTCTAGCCCGACCACTCCATATGTTCGAGGTAAGGGCCGCCGAAAATGTGCACGTACTAAACTGAATTTTCCATAATTCAATGGAGATAATGTCGATGCTTGGATCAAGAAGGCTAACAAATACTTTGAGATTGTTAGAGTACCCCTGAACCAGAGGGTTGAGATTGCAGTGTTGTATATGGTAGAAAGTGTCGGGGTACGGGTAGGCTACGATAGCAACAAATCAAAATTTTCTACCACATAATCTAGGAAGCCAAGCAAGTAGATGATCACAGATCGTTACCACCAGACGTGCAGAGTAGCGGAAGAAAGGTTGAAGCAGCCTGGTCCAACGAAGAGCGCGTCGATGTAGTGGTCATAGTCGATCATCCAGTGACGAGCACGTCAATGCGGTGGTCGTGATCGATCGCCTCCTCCAGCGACCTTTGCAGATCCTTGTGAAGATTGCGGATCGTCCTCAAGCGCAACAGCAATCGCAGTAGCACCTCTACGGTATCCACACGTCCAGGGAAGGAACAACCATGCGCCGGTGTGCTAGCACCAAGTCGCACGGTAGAGCTCTCAGGGAGATGACGGCTATGGTTTCAGTGGAACAACTCAACTCATGATTTTCGTGTGTCTTGTCTGTTACGTTCACCCGTCACCTTCAATAGCCTCATACATCTCCTTATATAGTGCTCGCGACGGATCCTATCCGAACACCTTTGACGAATTGAATCCGTACTGGTTTGTTTCAACCCGTTAAGTGTGTGACCCGTTAGGTTCATGTGTAATCGGTTGTGACTCGGAAATCTTTCCGATCACGAGTCGTTAGCGGTTCCTAGTAGAACATAACGATTCCCGAATACACACAAATTATATCAGACGAATCTTAGTGCAATATGATCTACGACTAGGTCCCCATCACTTACGACCAGGTCCTATCTCTATATGACCAGTTCGTATTTGGTCACGACCAGTTCGTAACTCCTTACGACCAGGTTTCGACCACTCTGTGATTACATTCGACCAGTCTACGATGAAAGCATCTAGGCCCCTAAAAATTGTTTTGGTAATTAATGACAATATGTGAATATGGGATTAACGTGTTTATTGAGTATTTACAAGGTTAAGTCCCATTGGTGAACTTATTAATGCAAAGATGCATGCCAAAGGATGAAATGGAGATCTACAAGACTTTAAGTCAAAATACAAATAGTCTAGGATCCTTTTGTATTTTACCGGTCTTAGGAGTTTGGTTGGAAGACCGGATTATAGGATAAATGCCGTACTATTAAGAGGGATCATGGCTAGTAGCTTGATAGCATGTTCTTGTGCCATATGGATCAATTTTAGGATCATGCATGCATTTAAATTGAACTTGCAATTGAATTCGAAAAACAACCAGGCCTTTACCCTAATATCGAAGTCCGCTTGAACTTGTAATGATTGTCTGCATGATCGGTTGTACGGCGACATGCGCAGTACTACCGCTTTATCGACGTTCGAAATTTATATGGCGGTTGTATAATAAGAACAAGTGTAATTTCGCTCGAATCCTCTCATGAGAATCGGACGTTCCAGCCTAATAATCGGATGAACCGCACATCGGTTGTTCCGGTTATTAGACGGCGGTTGTAAAATTCCAGAACAATTGCATTTTCCAGCTGAGCGAAACCCTGATATCGGATGAACCGAAAGTTTGCCGGCGGTTGTACCGCTCCTCTTTTAACGGCTATGTCAGAGCATTTAATGCGGTTAAAATAGCCGTTACTATTGCTTTTTCCAGTGCGGTTGTTGTGCGGCCAGTATACCTCGGTTGTACCGATTTTCTCTGGAAAATCGGGATCTTCTCCCCAACGGTTGGATTTGTTGGTGGAGGCTATAAATACCTCCCCAACTGCCCAAGGCTAAACATACACAGCTCATTTATCACTCATAGAACCTTTTGAGCTTTGAGCATTCACTCAACACTCAAAACCTCTTGTGCATTCATTGTGAGTTTGTTGAGAGTCATTCAAGTGCATTCATACTCCTAGTTGATCCTTGTGCACGTGAGTGCCGTCAAGTGAAGCCCGGTGATTTATTACTCTTGGAGTGGTGCCGCACTCCTAGGCGGCTTGGCGGAGAGCACGGTGATCTCTTCAAGAAAAGTGTGAAGAGGCCGGTGCAAGCTTGTGAGTGGTTGGTGTTCACCATCTCCGAGCGGAGGAAGAACAACCAAAGTGAGCGAGGAAGGCTTAATTCAGTGGAGCCGGCTTGACGTGTCAAGCTTCCTCAACGTGGACTAGTGAAGACAAGCAAGTCTTGATACCACAGGAAAAACATCCTCGTGTCTTTGTGGTTATTTCTTGTCTTTACATTTCGCATTTATATTTCTAGCTTATTTATTATGATTGAATTGCTTAGCTAGAAGTATAACTTGTTAAGATTAAGTTATTAATTGGCTAAAATTGTTAAATTGTTAAAAAGTTTAAAAACCTCCTATTCACCCCCCTCTAGTCGGTTATCCTTGATCCTACAAGTGGTATCAGAGCTTGGTCTCTCATTGTTTTAGACTTAACCGTCTAAGAGAGAAAAGGATGGCTAGTGAGGGATTTGCTATAGGAAAGACTCCTTTCTTTGATGGCTCTAATTATGCTTATTGGAAAATTAGAATGTCAATTTATTTAAAGGCCATGAATTTAAGCTTATGGAGAATTATAGATGAGGGTTATGTCATGCCTCTTAATCCACAACTACCCACGGATCAAGAGACACGTAACACTCAACTAAATGCTCAAGCTATGAATGCTCTATTTGGCGCTTTGAGTGTGGATGAGTTCAATAGAGTGAGCAACTTGGAAACCGCTCATGATATTTGGACCACCCTCTCGGAAATTCATGAGGGAACATCCACGGTCAAAGAAGCTAAATTGTATAGGCTTAAAATCAAATATGAGACGTTCACAATGTTGCCTCATGAAAACATCAATGAGATGTATTCAAGACTCAACAACATTGTGAATGAGCTCAAAGGCCTTGGGACTAATCTTCTTGATGTTGATGTTGTTCCGTAAGATGCTTAGGGCTCTTCTGGACAAATATGAGACGTTGGTGACGCTATTTCTCAACTCTCCCGAGTTGCCAAGAATGACACCAACGGGACTTTTGGGCAACCTCATCACAAATGAGTTGTTCAAAAAGGACAAGGAAGAACTATTGGAGACATCCTCCTCAAAGAAGAAAATTACCGCTTTCAAAGTCAAAGCGGAATCAAGTGATGATGAGGAAGAAGAGGATGAATCCGATGAGGAGTATGCACTCCTTGTGAGAAGAATGAAGAGGGTCATGAAGAGGCGCCTAATAGAAGCTATAACTTTGACAAGTTCAAGAAGGGCAATCCTCAAATGACAAGAAGAGATATAGCAATATTCGATGCTATAATTGTGAAGAAAAGGGACACATAGCTTCTCGTTGTCCCGAAAAGAAGGATGACAAGAGCAAGCCATTCAAGAAGAAGGAATACAATGGTAAAAAGAAGCTTTTCAAGAAGCTTTACAAGGATGGCAAAATGAAGCTCACATCGAGAGTGGGATTCAAATGATGAGTCAAGCGACTCGACTCGATTCAATGAAGAAGAATCCCCAAGAAAAGGGGCTAGTCGGTATAGCCATCAAGGAAGCTTCATCGCTATTCTCCACTCCTACTTGCCTCATGGCAAAAGGAGATAAGGTAAAATCCATTATTAGTGACGAACCAACTTATGATGAATTAATGGATATGCTTGATGATTTAAATGAATATCTTGGAAAAGAAAAATCAAAATATAAGGTCTTAAATAAAGAATACTTTACTCTAAAAGATTCTTATATGGAGCTTAAGGAAACTCACAACTTGCTTATCCAAGAAAATTCACATAAGTCTTGTTCTAGTGTAGGAATTACATGTGATATTATTGATAAAATGCCTAGTATAGAAATTGCTAAGACTAGTACATATACTTCATGTGATGACCTACTTGCTATGCCATGTTGCTCAAGTGATGATTCAAATGTTAATTTAGCAAATGCCTGTGATCCTTTGCTCATTGTTGAAAATCATGAACTAAAAGAACAAGTGACCAAGCTAAGCAAGAGCTTGGAAAGATGTTTCAAGGGTAAGGCCACTCTTGACAAACTTTTGAGTGAGCAAAGGTGTTCATTCAACAAGGAAGGTCTTGGGTATGTGCCTAAGAAAGGCAAGAAGCGGTAAATAAGCCCACAAGTTTTGTGAGGCAAAATGGTAAGTATTGCTATAAGTCTTGGGAAATAGGACATATACAACAAAATTGTCCTAAGGGTAAGGTTCCATCTCTTGGTATATATGATTCATGCTATATGCTTAGAAAATCTAAGGATGGTAAAGTAATTTCTCATTTTGTTGGCACTTCAATTATGGGCGCTAAAAAGAATGCTATTTGGGTGCCTAAATCCTTGGTTACTAACCTCCAAGGACCCAAACAAATTTGGGTACCTAAAAGAACTTGACTCTTGTTTTGTAGGTGAACTATAAGACCGGTGGAAAACATTGGGTGCTTGATAGTGGGTGCACTCAACACATGACCGGTGATAGAAAAATGTTCACCACATTCGAGAATGGAAAAGGAGTAGACAAGATCACGTTCGGCGACAATAGTAAAGGAAAGGTATTAGGATTGGGTAAAATTGCTATCTCAAATGACCTTTCCATTTCTAATGTTTCTCTAGTAGAATCATTAAACTTTAACTTACTATCCGTTGCTCAAATATGTGATCTTGGACTAATTTGCTCGTTCTCTAGTGAAGGTGTTACCATTTCTAACGCAAATGATAGCTCTTTAGCTTTCAAAGGCTTTAGATTTGGAAATCTTTACTTAGTTGATTTTAGTTCAAGAGAATCTTGTTTAAAAACTTGTTTAATCGCTAAAACCTCATTGGGTTGGCTTTGGCATAGAAGGCTAGCTCATGTTGGAATGATTCAACTTAAAAAGCTTTTCAAACATGATTTAGTTGTTAGCTTGAAAGATGTGAAATTTGAGAAAAATAGACTTTGTAGTGCTTGTCAAGCCGGTAAACAAGTCGCTAATTCTCATCCTTCCAAAAGTATCATGTCAACTTCTAGACCATTGGAACTCTTACATATGGATTTGTTTGGGCCGACAACCTATAAGAGTATCGGGGTAATAGCTATTGTTTAGTCATTGTGGATGATTACTCTAGATATACATGGGTATTCTTCCTAGATGATAAAGGTGAAACCTCCGAATTTTCAAAAGATTCGCAAAAAGGTCTCAAAATGAATTTGATTTCAAAATAAAGAAAATCCGTAGTGATAATGGTTCGAGTTCAAAAATACTAAAGTTGAGGACTTTTGTGACGAACTTGGAATAAAGCATGAACTTTCCACAACCTACACTCCGGAGCAAAATGGAGTAGTAGAAAGGAAAAATCGAACATTAATTGAAATGGCTAGGACAATGCTTGATGAATATAATACTTAGATAGTTTTTGGGCGGAAGCTATTAACACCGCTTGTCATGCCATAAATCGTCTTTATTTGTACCGTCTTTTGAAAAAGACTTCCTATGAGCTTATTGTAGGAAGAAAACCGAACATCTCTTACTTTCGTGTTTTTGGTTGCAAGTGTTACATTCTAAAGAAGGGTGTTAGTCTTTCAAAATTTGATAGTCGTTGTGATGTTGGTTTCTTGCTTGGTTATTCTTCAAGCAGCAAGGCTTATCGTGTCTTCAACAAAAACTCCGGTTCGAGTTGAAGAAAGGCACGATGTGCAATTTGATGAGACTAACGGCTCTCAAGAAGAGCATGAGAACTTGGATGATGTAGGTAATGAAGCCTTAAGAAAAGCAATGGAACATATGCAAATAGGCGACATCAAGCCCGAAGATGGTCCATCATCCTCCACTCAAGTTGAACCACCCACATCTTCCACAAGTCAAGTACAAATCATTAAAGAAGTTAACAAGGAAGATGATCAACCATCCAACCTACCACCAAGAATCCACAATGCAATTGCAAAGGATCATCAATAGATCAAATATTGGGTGGCGTAAGTAAAGGTGTTCAAACTTCGCTCTCGTGTTGCTTCTTTTTGTGAACATTACTCTTTTGTCTCGTCTATTGAGCCAAAGCATGTAGAAGAAGCACTTGACGATCCGGATTGGGTAAATGCAATGCATGAAGAACTCAATAACTTTACCCGGAATGAAGTTTGGACATTGGTGGATCGACCCAAGGAACACAATGTTATTGGAACTAAATGGGTCTTTAGGAACAAACAAGATGAAAATGGTTTGGTTGTTCGAAACAAAGCAAGATTGGTCGCTCAAGGTTTTTCACAAGTTGAAGGTTTGGATTTTGGTGAAACTTTTGCTCCCGTAGCTAGACTTGAGTCAATTCGGATATTACTTGCTTTTGCATCATGCTTTGATATTAAATTATTTCAAATGGATGTTAAAAGTGCATTCTTAAATGGTAAAATATCCGAACTTGTCTTTGTTGAACAACCTCCCGGTTTTGAAGATCCTAAAAATCCAAATCATGTCTATAAACTCTCCAAGGCGCTCTATGGTCTTAAACAAGCTCCTAGAGCATGGTATGAACGCCTTAGAGATTTTCTAGTCTCAAAAGGATTCAAAATCGGGAAAATTGATTCAACTTTATTTACTAAAGTTTTAGAGGATGATTTCTTTGTATGTCAAATTTATGTTGATGATATCATATTTGGTTCTACTAATCAAGATTTTTTGAAGAATTTGGTGATATGATGTCTAGGAATTTGAAATGTCCATGATCGGAGAATTGAGCTATTTTCTTGGACTTCAAATCAAGCAACTTAAAGATGGAACCTTTGTGAGCCAAACCAAGTGCATAAAAGATTTGATCAAGAAGTTTGGCATGGAGGATGCAAAACCGATCAAGACTCCCATGGCAACCAACGGTCATCTCGACTTAAATGAGGGAGGTAAATCGGTAGATTTAACGCTTTATAGGTCTATGATTAGTAGTTTGCTTTATCTTACCGCATCTAGGCCCGATATTATGTTTAGTGTTTGCATGTGTGCACGATTTCAAGCAACTCCAAAAGAGTGCCATTTAATGGCCGTTAAAAGAATACTAAGATATTTAAAGCATTCCTCTAGCATTGGCCTTTGGTTCCCGAAAGGTGCTAAATTTGATTTAATTGGATATGCCGATTCCGATTATGCGGGTTGCAAAGTGGATAGAAAGAGCACCTCGGGTAGTTGTCAATTCTTAGGAAGATCTCTAGTATCATGGTCATCCAAGAAACAAAACTCCGTAGCATTATCCACCGCCGAAGCCGAATATGTTTCCGCGGGAAGTTGTTGTGCTCAATTGCTATGGATGAGGCAAACATTGATGGATTATGGAATTAAAATTGATAAAATGCCTCTTTTGTGTGACAATGATAGTGCCGTGAAAATTGCTAATAACCCTGTTCAACACTCAAGAACCAAGCATATAGATATTCGCCACCATTTCTTGAGAGATCATGTGAGCAAGGGAGATATTGAAATTAGCCACATAAGAACCGAAGACCAATTAGCGGATATTTTCACCAAGCCATTAGATGAAGGCCGATTTTGCAAATTGAGGAATGAATTAAATGTCATAGACTATTCAAATGTTGTTTGAACTCTTGCCTCATGTTTTTTGTTTCATTTGATGTTATTTGAGTATTTTATGAAAATAATTTTCAAATCTTTATTAAAAATAGCTATGATCATAAAAATTATGTTCCTTGATAGACAATAGTCTACTCTATGCATAATGATCCTTAATGATATTTACTTGAGTGCAAAACTAGGGATCATTTGCAAAACAATCTCAGTTCTAGAAAATTACGAAAGTCCCGGGATAATCGGAACAACGGCGTTATCTGTGACGATGCGACCATGATCTTGATACGGATCGGCGTTATAACAATGCATATGACAAAGTCTTGAACAACCGACGGTATTTTATCGGAACAACGCGTCGGTTTTGGGAGAAAAATTAACGCCTTTCGGTTATTCTTTTCCCACTTAAACCGAAGCGGCTCGTCGCCTTCAAACCGTTCGTTTCTCTCTCTCCTTCTCTCGCGTGCGACTCTCCTCCTCAAATCCACTTGCAAGTTCATCAATCTTTCGATTTCTTGGATTGCAAGCATCTCGAGGATTGACTCCTTCGATTCTTGAGGTAATCCCTCAATTAATCCCTGTTCTTGTCCCCATTGAAACCCTAGAACTCACTTGAGTCTCGGTTTTAGGGTTCTTTGAGATTGATCTTGATTTATGGTATTCTAGAAGAACAAATGTGGTTGTTTGATATCTTGAGGTTATTGCGCATCCATATTATGCACTCACACCATAAGATTTCATAAATTTCCTAAGAATCATCCAACCCTAGAAATCGTCAGGACAATCGGATCATCCGATTCTTGAGCGCGGATCAACCGCACTGCGGTTGTTCCGGCCATTGAATTGCGGTTCATCCGATTATCCTGACAAGAAATCCAGAAAATCAATTTCATACATTAATTTCTATTCCTTGATTATCTTTGATTCCTCTGTCTCTATCTAGATGCCAAGGATGCGAGGATCAAAAGAAGAGCTCATGGCTCATCAAGACAAGGATCTTGACCTCTCAACCTTCGAAGATTCTCCTCGAGCTTTGCAAATAGGGAGGACTCGCCTGCTTGCTCCTATTAAATCGAGACTCGCTCCGTTCGACGTAAAACGTATGCGGAAAAGGAAAGAGGATAGCTTCAAACCGAGTCGATAGTAGTTCGGAAGAAAGATCAAGTGAGGAGTTAGAATCAGAAGAAGAAGAAGCAGAAGTTCCTGCCAGGACAGAGGATGATTTGATAGACCCTCCAGGAACTCCAATTGATTTATACCTCCTCTCAGCTGATGATTATGCAATCAAGAGGCATGTAAATCAATTCCTTTTGAAGAATGACTCGCTCAATCCGAAATTTCACACGGTTTTCAAGAACAAGTCTATGAACGACTTTATGACCGTCATAGAAAATTTGCGAACACGATGGATTAAGTGGGCTAATATCAATATTTTGGACAATTACAAGAGGGTTTATCACTTTTCTCTGAGTAGGTCTTCATGACCTTGTGGGAATAAAGCGAATTACGATGACAAGTCGATTAGGCGCTTTTATGCCACATTGTACATCTCTCGACTGAACACTTTTAAATGGATGTCGGTGCGAACTCTAGAAAGCACTAAAGAAGAATTTGAGAGAGTCTTGAGGTCCAATCAAACTCTTGGGCAAAGATATTTGAGAGTCTTTGCTTTACTAGTCCTCGCTGGAGTAAGCACTATGACACTTCATCAAATACAAGTGGGCACTATCTTTGGACTTAAGTAGGAAGTGAGTATGATTAATGTGATTATTAATCATACATTTTATCCTAAAAGTGGTAACTTTGATGCCGTCAGGGGGCATGTTTGGAACATGATTGAGCATATTATGGAGGGAATAAAGTTTGATGTGGTGGATGTAATTCTTAATGGCATAGCCTCCTCAAAGAATGATAGAGTTAAGAGGATCTACTATGCACCATACATCATGGCCTTAATTGTAAGAAAAATGGAGTATCGTGGTGGTTTGGGATCAGCTCATAAGCCTTATAAACCACGAGATGGTATCCCCCCTCCTCCTCTTTCTCGCCGAGACATTGAGGATAATCCAGCTAATGTTGAGGTTCCTCCTGTGGCTCCTGCTCCTGCTGAAGGTGTTCTTGCTCAAGTTCTTCAAAATCAGCAGCTTCTCCTTAGCACCTTGCAAGATATGAAGCAAGAACAAACTGAGCTTAGCAACAGGCTAACTCACTTGGCGACAGTTCAGACTGAGATCCATCACAAGCTCACTGATATGGAGTTGGTTCGAAATGATTTCCATAGTGAGGTCCATAATAGGATGGCTGCCATGATGGAGAGCATCAATGATATGGAGGATGTACTGAAGGCCCCTCAGCGATATTCCTTCTCTCGTCGTCCTAAGACATCCTCTGGGCCATCTGCACCTCCTCCAGCTCCTGCACCAAATCCAGTCTTCACTCCTCCTGCACCAGCCATCGAGCCAGTTGCTCCAGATCCTGTCATAGCTACCGAGTCAGCATCTTCGGATCCGGCGCCTGCTACTTCAGCTTCTCCTCCATAGCAGGCCACCGCTCCTCCGGACTCAGCTCCTCCGGCCCCAGAGTCTCAGGATCCAGCTCCTTCTCCAGCACAGGACCCGTCTTCCCAGGACGTCGCTCCTCCTTCTCAGGATCCGGTTGTCTGAGTTGTTTTTGGTACCTTGATGCCAAAGGGGGAGAGAAATGAGAAGATTTGGAAGACATAGATTTAGGGGGAGCAAGCGCAAGCTTTTGCTACTATATTATATATGTGTTGAACTCTTGTGCTTGTAATAGTTTAATTATGCATCTTTTATCTTGTTGAACTTGTTGGATGCTCTGGATGCTTATAATATTATCTTAAATGCAATCTCAGTCATTGTCATATCTTATTATTGCATTTCCTCAAGTTCAAATTTTGTTAAAGAAACTCCTCAAGTTCAAATTTTGTTAAAGAAACTCCTCAAATTTTCTCAAACTATCTCCATGTGCTTGCTAAATTGTTCTATCCTTTCATGCACATGTTTAGGGGGAGCTTTCTTTAAATTAGTCTTAACAAGAAAATAATTCTCATACATTCATTTGTGCTCATTGTAAGAATTGTTTTATTGTTAAGCCATCAATTGAATACCAATCTTTCTCACACATTTTTAGTGTTGTCATCAATTACCAAAAAGGGGGAGATTGAAAGCATCTAGGCCCCTAAAAATTGTTTTGGTAATTAATGACAATATGTGAATATGGGATTAACGTGTTTATTGAGTATTTACAAGGTTAAGTCCCATTGGTGAACTTATTAATGCAAAGATGCATGCCAAAGGATGAAATAGAGATCTACAAGACTTTAAGTCAAAATACAAATAGTCTAGGATCCTTTTGTATTTTACCGGTCTTAGGAGTTTGGTTGGAAGACCGGATTATAGGATAAATGCCGTACTATTAAGATGGATCATGGCTAGTAGCTTGATAGCATGTTCTTGTGCCATATGGATCAATTTTAGGATCATGCATGCATTTAAATTGAACTTGCAATTGAATTCGAAAAACAACCGGGCCTTTACCCTAATATCGGAAGTATCGCAGCTTTGCGGCGGTTGTACCATGATCTTGGTTGTACCGGCGACATCTGCGCAGTACTACCGCTTTATCGAGACGTCCAAATTTATATGGCGGTTGTATAATAACAGAACAAGTGTAATTTCGCCCGAATCCTCTCCCGAGAATCGGACGTTACGGCCTAATAATCGGATGAACCGCACATCGGTTGTTCGGTTATTAGGCGGCGATTGTAAATTCCGAACAATTGCATTTTCCATTAAGCGAAACCTCGATATCGGATGAACCGAAAGTTTGCGGCGGTTGTACGCTCCTCTCTTTAACGGCTATGTCGAGCATTTAATGCGGTTAAAATAGCCGTTACTATTGTTTTTTCCAGAGTGCGGTTGTACCGGCCGTATACCTCCGGTTGTACCGATTTTCTCTGGAAAATCGGGATCTTCTCCCCAATGGTTGGATTTGTTGGTGGAGGCTATAAATACCTCCCCAACTGCCCAAGGCTAAACATACACAGCTCATTTATCACTCATAGAACCTTTTGAGCTTTGAGCATTCACTCAACACTCAAAACCTCTTGTGCATTCATTGTGAGTTTGTTGAGAGTCATTCAAGTGCATTCATACTCCTAGTTGATCCTTGTGCACGTGAGTGCCGTCAAGTGAAGCCCGGTGATTTATTACTCTTGGAGTGGTGCCGCACTCCTAGACGGCTTGGCGGAGAGCACGGTGATCTCTTCAAGAAGAGTGTGAAGAGGCCCGGTGCAAGCTTGTGAGTGGTTGGTGTTCACCATCTCGGGCGGAGGAAGAACAACCAAAGTGAGCGAGGAAGGCTTAATTAGTGGAGCCGGCTTGGCGTGTCAAGCTTCCTCAACGTGGACTAGTGAAGACAGGCAAGTCTTGATACCCGCAGGAAAAACATCCTCGTGTCTTTGTGGTTATTTCTTGTCTTTACATTTCCGTATTTATATTTCTAGCTTATTTATTATGATTGAATTGCTTAGCTAGAAGTATAACTTGTTAAGATTAAGTTATTAATTGGCTAAAATTGTTAAATTGTTAAAAAGTTTAAAAACCTCCTATTCACCCCCCTCTAGTCGGTTATCCTTGATCCTACATACGACCAGCTCGTATCTCCATACGACCAGTCTGTAACTGTTCGAACTAAGCGACCTACTCGTGTATACTCCTTTTGCCTCACGATGTCTGGTTGAACTCCAGGTGAGATGTTGTGTCATCCATGAACTGTTCAATACTTTCTCGATCACGTGTCGGATAACTTCACGTGGTCGAACACTTCGACCACTAGTTGCATGGCCATGCACTTTCTTTATCCGATCACAACGAGGGGACCAGAGACATCTCTCCTGTTATGTTAGGAGGGGTATATCCCATATCCGACCAGTCACATTCCTCCGCATGTTTCATAGCAAACTCGAAAGCTACCTTTATAACTACCTAGTTACAAGTAGCGATTGGCAACCCATAAGAGTGCTATTACACATGTAGGAAACCATGCTGATCTCAGGTCTAAGGATTATACATCATCATTGCTTGAGACCAACTAACGACACATAGAATCATAACAATCTCAATAGTGTCTCAAGGTGGGTCAATCCAACTAATAGGTACGTTGTCCCGATCTTTCGATGAGGATGATACACTTGATTTGATGGAAGCTAACTATCACGATCCAGGCTACAACCGTGAGACGACCGTTGCACTCGCAATCGCTGAACCAACTTCACGTTCGTTATCGACCTTGCTAGTAGCGAGATCGACCTGACTACAAAGGTCTTTTCCTGCATGCAATCAAGAATCAAGCAAGAAAAATAGATGAAGCAACGAACTTGCTGAATATGAATTGAGGAACAACGATAGATCTATTGAACAAATTGGGGTTCTGAAGACAAGGTCTGGTTGTACTAGCCGCACAAGAAAACCATGTATAAAGTAGCAAAGGTAAACTTTAATCTAACAAAACCCACCAAACCCTAATGGTGGTGACCACTATATAAAGGGAAAATGCCAGGATGGCGGCCGCCTCACGCACGACCTAAGGTCGACTCTATCTCTTAACTCTCGTATCACACAAAAGATTCTTTCCTAAAACAGTTATGGAAAGATTACAACCGATTCCATCTAAAAGATATATTCTATAACTTATCTACGACCAGATTGGTCGAAGACCTGGTCGTGGGATTGGTCTTGGAGTGGTCTTGAAGAAGCCCTGGGGGAGGTCCTGGCGGGAAGGTCCTGAGTGGTCCTGATGAGTTCACGTGGGTGCTCCTGAGGAGGTCCTGAGTGGTCCTGATGAGTCCACGTGGGTGATCCTGGGGAGGTCGTGGGAGATCCTAAGGAGGTCCTGCCACGTGTCGCGTACTGGGAGGTCCTGGAGGAGGTCGTGGGAGAGACCCCCGGGGAGGTCGTGGAGGACCTCCTGGGAGGTCGTGGAAGACCTCCTGGGAGGTCGCGGAGCTGGGACCTCCTGGCAGGTCGTGGACCCTCATCTCCCATTAGCTTGCCTCCCGATCCTTGATTCCTAAGTAAAATAATATCACTTGCTTTAGGCAGCATCATAGAGTTCATAGAATATGGATGCACTTTAAGAAACGAAGTTACCTGATAATTTAGTTGGCGAGCACGCGCTCTAGTGATTGGTCCTTGCAGGTCAGAAGCAGTAGGGGTGGTTGTATCAATGGAAGGGATGTCCTCATCATCCTCCCCTTCTTGAATTCGAGTCGTCCTCGACTCCAGGTCATCTTCTGCTCCCAAGTATAGCTTTAAATCTGCAATGTTAAATGTGGGACTAACCCCAAAATCTGCAGGTAGATCAAGCTTATATGCATTATCATTAATCTTTTCTAATACTTTAAAAGGACATCTGCATGAGGTATGAGTTTAGACTTTCTCAATTCGGGGAATCGTTCTTTACGCAAGTGTAACCACACAAGATCACCAGGTTCAAAAGTGACATGCTTGCGTCCCTGACTACCAGCAACTTTATATTTAGCATTTATAAGTTCAATGTTCTCTTTAGTTGTCTCATGCATCTTAAGAATCAAATCAACATATTGTTCAGCATCAAAATTTACCTTCTCCGAAGTTGGAAGAGGCAACAAGTCGATAGGTGCATGAGGTATGAAACCATAAACAATATCAAAAGGACATGTTTTGGTTGTTGAATGCAGCGAGCGATTGTAATAAAGTTCTATTGACGACCTCAGTTTGTCCATCGGTTTGGGGATGACAAGTAGTGGAAAATAACAGCTTAGTCCCCAACTTAGCCAACAAAGTTCGCAAAAAATGACTAAGAAATTTAGCATCACGATCTGAAACTATCGTATTCGGAATGCCATGCAAGTGAACAATTTCCTTAAAGAACAAATCAGCAACATTTGTAGCATCATCACTTTATGACATGGTATAAAATGAGCCATCTTAAAGAATCTATCCACGACAACAAAAATACTATCGCTCCCCTTCTTTGTTCTAGGCAGCCCTAAAACAAAGTCCATCGAAATATCTTCCCAAGGTGTGATTGAAACAGGAAGAGGCATATATAAACCATGAGGATAAAGTCGTGGCTTAGCTTTTTGGCACGTGGTGCAGCGGGCAATGAAGCGTTCGACGTCATGCCTCATCTTTGGCCAATAAAAGTGTTGGGTCAGAATGTCCTCGGTCTTCTTCACGCCAAAGTGACCCATCAATCCTCCTTCATGCGCCTCCTGCAACAACAAAAGACGAACGGAGTTAGCTGGAATGCATAGCTTGTTAGCACGGTACACGAACCCATCGTGCACCACAAATTTATTCCAACCCTTTCCCTCTGTACAATTGAGCAACACGTCTGTAAAATCAGCATCATGCACATATTGCTCCTTTATTGTCTCTAATCCAAAGATTTTGAAGTTAACTTGTGAAAGCATGGTGTATCTCCTAGACAAAGTATCAGCTATTACACTGTCTTTGCCCTTTTTATGTTTAATGACATAAGGGAAAGACTCAATGAACTCAACCCACTTAGCATGTCGACGGTTCAGATTGGTTTGACTTCGAATATGCTTCAAAGATTCATGATCAGAATGTATTACAAACTCTTTGGGCCATAAATAATGCTGTCATGTTTCCAAAGTTATAACTAGAGCATATAATTCTTTATCATAGGTAGAATAGTTCAAACTAGGCCCACTTAATTTTTCACTAAAGTAAGCAACAGGTTTTCCTTCTTAGATTAACACACCACCAAGACCTATACCATTAGCATCACATTCTAATTCAAAAGTCTTGCTGAAATCAGGAAGTTGAAGCAAAGGAGCGTGTGTCAACTTATCTTTGAGAACGTCGAAGGCTTGTTGTTGTATGGTGCCCCAAGTGAAAGGAACACCCTTCTTTGTGAGCTCATTCATTGGTGCAGCGATGGTGTTGAAATCCCGAACAAAATGCCGATAGAAACCAGCGAGCCCGAGAAAACTCTGCACTTGTGTGACCGTTTTAGGACGCGGCCAACTCTGGATTGCGATGATCTTGGCTTGATCAACTTCAATGCCCTGTGGAGTAACAACATAGCCAAGAAACGATACTCGATCGGTGCAAAAGGTACACTTCTCTAGGTTACCATAAAGATATGCATCACGTAAAACATGAAAAACAACACGTAAATACTCCAAATGTTCCTCTAAAGACTTGCTGTAAATCAATATATCATCAAAGTATACGACCACAAACTTGCCCATGAAAGCGCGCAAAACTTCGTTCATTAATATCATGAAAGTGCTAGGTGCGTTAGTTAAACCAAAATGCATTACTAACCACTCATACAGTCCGAACTTAGTTTTAAATGCTGTTTTCCACTCATCACCTAACTTCATGCGAATTTGATGGTAACCACTACGCAAATCAACTTTAGAGAAAATAGTAGAACCACTTAATTCATGAAGCATATCGTCTAACCTAGGAATAGGATGACGATAACGAATGGTGATATTATTAATAGTTCTACAATCTACACACATGCGTCACGAGCCATCTTTCTTAGGAACTAATATGACAGGAACAACACAAGGACTAAGAGATTCGCACACATAACATTTGTCGAGCAAGTCTTGTACTTAGCGCTGAATTTCTTTCATCTCTTCTGGGTTAGTCCTATACGGCGCACAGTTGGCAGCGAAGCACCGGGAATCAAGTCGATTTGGTGCTCTATTCCTCGAATAGGTGGTAGCCCCGGTGGCACTTCCTTCGGAAATACATCAACATATTCCTGCAAAAGGTTAGCAACAACAGGAGGCAAGGATGGAGGCATATTCTCAAAAGAGAACAAAACATCCTTGCATACCAAAGCATAACACACAGAGTCATGGAGCTGCAAAGCACTGATTTCAGATTTGGTTGCAAGCAGAACATGACCCTTTAACTTAATTTCATCCTTGTTAGCACTAGATTCTTTCTGTGATTGATCAACAAAGTCCTTCGCAACAATCTGATTTTCACTTTTACGTCTAGTCTTGTCACTCTTAGCTCTCTCTAATTCATCTTTTAAAATAGCCTCAAGTGACATGGGCAGCAAGCTAATTTTCTTCCCTTTAAAAGTGAGAGTATATCGGTTGGTTCGACCATAATGTACAACATCTCTATCATATTGCTAAGGTCTACCTAGCAGCAACGAATAAGCTTGCATATACACAACGTCACACTCAGCATAGTCCTGATAGGAATCAATGGAGAAGTATATTATCGCAACGCGGGTTACCTTTAGCTTACCGCAATTATTGAACCACTGGATGTAGTAGGGACGGGGATGTTGTTGAGTGGCCAAGCAAAGCTTCTCGACCATGTCTATGCTCACCAAATTGCTGCAGCTTCCCCCGTCGATGATTGTAACGTCCCGTTTCTCTTAAGTTTCTTGCCTGGTTTTCAAAATAAAAGTAACCATTTGGCTTTATTGAGAATCCAAAGCTTAACCTGACGTTTTGAAATCTGGAGAGTTCAATTGGAATTAATTAAGCCTTAACTAAGTTCTTTGTTGGTGTTCCTTGCTGTTTGAGCCTCTCTGTGTGTCCCTCGGTTTGTCTCTTCTCTCTTAACTTCCTTTGTTGGGTGAATCTCTTTGAGATCCGACCTCTCTCTATCTCCTCTGTTCGAACCTCTCCCTTGCTTGGGGTTTTCCTGTCAAGGACCCGGCTCGGGTTTGTGTTTCAAAACCTCTTTGGTCCCCCCCAAGCCACACTTGGTTTTGCTTCTTTTGGACCTCCCCGTGGACCTCTCCACGCTCTCTTGGAACCCCTGAGTTCTCTTGGGCGCTCTAGAGCCTCTCTGGACCTCCCAGCGCCCCTTTTGGGACCCTCCTAGACCTCCTCGTGGCTATTTGGACCTCCCTTGTGTCCAAATAGACCTCCCTCTGTCCCTGCGGACTTTTCTGTGTCCTTCGGACCTTCTTCGCGTCCTTTAAGACCTCCCTTGTTGAGATCTAGCCGTTCAGACCTCCCCTTGTTGAGATCTAGTTGCTCGAGACCTCCCTTGTTGAGATCTAGCTCAGACCTCCCCTTGTTGAGATCTAGCCTCGAGACCTCCCTTGTTGAGATCTAGCCGCTCAGACCTCCCTTGTTGAGACCTAGCCGCTCGGACCTCCCTTGTTGAGACCTAGCCGCTCGAGACCTCCCTTGTTGAGATCTAGCCGCTCGGACCTCCCCTTGTTAGGATCTGGCCATTAGGACCACCTCTTGGGAGATCTTAGCCGTCCAGGTCCTCCCTTAGTTGGATCCAAAGGTTCCGACCTCCTTAGGTCCAAGACCTCCTTAGCGCTTGGACCCATCTTTGACTCTCGTGGTCAGTCGCTTGAGGCCTTGCCTTCTTAACCTTAGGACCATCCGATGTGGGTTGGATGGCCCGATCCTAAGAACACGTTAGCTTGGTGCAACGCCCCTTCCCTCCTTGCCGTCCGATTTTAATTAGGCGGCCTAGTCTCGTTGGTCTGCTCGCTTGGTCCGAACGTTCCTTTCCTTCTGGACCGCCTGATTCCAATCGAGCGGTTCCGCTTTGATCTTGTTGCCTTTGTTTCGTGACCTCCTCCTAGTTGTTTTGCAAAGACCACCTCCCGGTCCTTCTTTGGTCTTTGTAAGGACCACCCTCCTAAATCGGGATATTCTGTTGGTCGGGACCTCTCGCACCCTTTGATCTGGACCGCCGAGGTCCTCCCTTTGAGATCTTGACCGTAGATCTCCCTTTTGGAGATCTACTCGTCGGGACCTCCCTCGCACCCTTTGATCTGGACCGTTGAGGTCCTCCCTTGAAATCTTTACCCTTAGACCTCCCTTGTGCAGTGTCGGCGGCGAGACCTCTTCGTTTTGAGCTTTGAGGACCTCTTGTCCAGACCTCCTCCTCTCGAGTGTCTTGGACCTCTTGCCTAGAGACCTCACGGTGGTCTTTGGCGGGGATGACCCTTGCGGTGGGGCCACCTCTTTGACTTGTGGTGCACCCTTTTTGACTGGCCCCACTTGCCAGCCCCTCTTCACCTTGTAATTATTGCTCTTGCCTCAGAACTCTGTGCGCATTTAATAGGTGTCGGGTCACATTAAATGCAGTCACATCCGAGGTACTTTATTTCAATTCTTTTAGGGCAAGCCTTGCCCTAGTTGTCCCGATTGCCTACACCTCACTGAGTTTTTCCTTGTGGTGCACACTACCAACTCCGGCTATATAAAGTTCGGGCGGGCACCTTTGTAACTTTGTTGCTCATTTCTTCCTTCCTCGCCTCATCTGCTCGGTTCTTCCTTGTGCAAGACCTTTCCCAGGAGCTCTTTGAGGCTGTGTTAAGCCTCTTGGTTTCCTTTTTGGCTGAGTTGGTTTGAGTTCCTTTTTGGTTCTTTTGAAGTTCTCGGCTTAGTGTGGTTTTGCTTATTTGGTTTTCTTGCTTGACGTGTAGATCACGAGTTCGAGGAGATCTTAGACCCGGCTCTTCTTTGCAGAAGGCTCTCCTTTGCTTGACCAAGGCAAGCCACAGATCCCTTTGATCATCTTGAACCAAGTTTCGTAAATGTATTTTGGTTTTACTTTATCATGCATGGCTATGTTTATATGAAAATGGTTTTAACTGTAGTTACTTGCCTACTTGTCGTTATGCCTCCTTCATACCTTGTCTCCATCATGTTGTCATGTTCACCTTGTGAGCCTTAGGGTGGATATCTAGTTGGTGTGCTTTGTTATTTGCCAACATGGGGGACCGTAGGTCTTTATAGCCTTGCTTAGAATACGTGGTTCGAACGTATCATGCTTCATCTCTAATAATCTTGACTAATAAATATGAAATGTGTGGTGGTGCCATTGTTGAGCGACTATGGCGGGACGCCTAAAGTGTGTTGACTGTGGTGTGAGATCACTTGGTTAAAATGTTGTGCCAAGACGGGTGGTCTTTTGGCATGGGTTAATACAAATGGTTTCTTTGAGGCAAGAAGGTAGGGAGTGAGTAGTGGGTGCTATGCACACTGGGTTTGGAAGTCTTGCCTTAGCACGATTAAGGACTTCACTTTGTGTGCATTGAACTGGCCAAACAAATTGCAACCACAAGATCATTTATGGGAATGGTCTAGGCTGAATAATTAGCAATGGGTTGGCTTGGGGCTGTTGTGGTTGGCGTGTGATTCGTTGGCGCAAGAGGGGCACCCATAACCTGCGGACTTCTAGACCACAGGGAGGATTATGAAACCTTAGCGGGCGGCCCGAGTCGAGTTCAAAGCTTTGTAAAGGCCTTGCAGCTCTCTGGGCTGCTCACCTTAGGAAGTGAGCAAGGGTGACCGGACCCGAATCGCTAGAGAGATCGTGGATTGTGGGTAAAGTTGTACACCTCTGCAGAGTGTAAAGATCTATTCGAATAGCCAAGTCCTTGGTCATGGACATGCTCAGTGAAATGGTGCAAGGGGTAGCTGTTTCAAAAGCTTGTGCCACTGGACACTTCCGCGAGATGCCTTGGCTTTGCCTCGAAGAGACCTTGGCCGGCTCCAGAGGGGTCAAGGTTGGCTCGGGTAGTGGTCCAGGGGTTGGTTTGGACCTCTGGAGTGGGTGCTCTGGAGTGGGTTTTGGGTAAGGACCTGGTCACGGGTGTGACCGGAACTCCTTCATTTTGGTTGTGGCTGTGAGTTGGTGCTCACCCCACCTTTTTAAACATCAAAAGTATTATGTACTATGGTTTTACCTTGCTGCTTTTCAATCTATTACTATTTTTATTGTTCAAATCTGGCTTTGCGCAAACTAACCATACAGCTCTCCATTGGTAAGTCCTTGCATGAATATTATTGCATCTTTGCTCTCTCGTGACTTCTTGAGTACATTCCAAGTACTCATGGCTTAAGCCCCGTGTCAAAGCAGATTATGAGGATGATCAAGTGCAGGCGGTCTGAGACCTCTTCGAGGAGGAGTTCTTCGACGACTAAGTCGCCTAGAACGTCCTCCACCCGACTGACTGTGGTGCTTGTTGGATGGCTTTATGTGTTCTCGTGTTTGAGCCCTAGAAGCTCCTTGTTGCCGGTTGTAAGTCCTCGTTGGTGTTGTAAGCCCTCGATGGCGAGACCTCTTGTTAACAAGCTTGGCCATAAGGTCCTATTATATAAAGTTTAATTTATCTGCTTCATCTTTGTTTGACCTCGTGGTTGTGGTATTGGCTTGTGTTCTTGTGCGGGCTAGCTCTGTTGTCCTGGGACTAGCTCAGATGCACAGGGGCGGGACCACCAGGAGGTCCTTGGGTTTCTTTGGGAGGTCTGCGGACCTCTCTTAGTGATGTGCCTGGAGGTGCTACTGAGCGGGTGGCGGCCACGACCTCGGGAGGTCCTCAAGACCTCTGGGAGGTCGATGGCGACCAAGACCTCCGGGAGGTCCGCAAGACCTCCTGGGAGGTCCTGGCAGACCTCGGTTAAGCTCCATGCGGTGCTACCACATCTTTCCGTGGTGACTTCGCAGCGCAAAAAAAAATGGTCCTCCCGGACCTCTTACGGTACATCACGGGGTGGGTCGTCACAATGATCACACGGCACGAGCGGTCCTTGACGACGAATTTTGTTTGAAACAAGTTGTGGCGCTGATTCTGCTCAGCACGCTCCATCTATGCACTAAGTACACGTTGTACGATGATGCTCAAGTACTTATCCACGATGTCAGCACTGATTTGTTCCTCCTCACGATCAGAATCATTGTCGTTTCCTATAGGGTCAGCAAGCAAAGTATGTTCTTCTTCTATGTCACTAGCAGAAGTGTACTCACTATTATCCTTGATCAAGAGGACGCGCTTGCTAGGACAGTCCCTCTGCATGTGTCCAAAGCCCTTGCAACGATGGCATTGAGTCTCGCGTGCTCGTCCAGTTGATGCCACTGAAGATGCACCCGATGCAAGGACCGAAGGGGCTACTTTGCTTGCCTTGGGAGCCTGTGAAGGTGTAGGAGAGGTCGCTGGATGTCGGAAATTGTTTGACAAGCGCGGATCAGCAGCACGGTTGGAGGTGGCAGTGGGAGTACGGTTCTGAAATTGACTTGTACGACCTGCAAAGATACTTCCGGAGTTGCTCCTTTGCCTGCTATGACGTCCCTGCACCTCCCGTTCAGCCTTACAAGCAAAGTGAAACAAGCGAGTGATAGAATTGTAATCCTTATAATCAAGTATGTCATGTATCTCCTGGTTCAGCCCACCTAAAAATCTAGCCATTTTAGCATCTTCGGTTTACTCTATACCACAGTGAAGCAAACCAGTTTGTAATTCTTGATAGTATTCCTCAACAGTTTTACTACCTTGATTCAAACGGGTCAATTTATTCAACAAATCACGAGCATAGTATGAGGGAACAAAACGATGACGCAAAGCTCTTTTTAAAGCCTCCCAGGTGGCAAGTACGTCATTGGGATTAATACGGCAATATTCACTCCACCAAACACAAGCAAAGTCAGTAAACTCACTAGTAGCGGCTCTAACCCTCCTATTCTCAGGGAAATCATGGCAAGTAAATTTTTGTTCGACTTGTAACTCCCAAGTGAGATAAACATCAGGGTCATATTTACCAGCAAACGGAGGCATAGTAAATTTAATCTTAGAAAAAGCATCATCACGGTCACGTACCTCCCGTGGTGGTGGATCACGTCCCATACCTTGTCTATTGAAACGACATCGACGGTGAGCATGATCGTCGTTGGAGTTGAGGTCCCCGTCCTCAGTATCAGCTAAATTGTTCTCGTCTTCTTCTCGGCGATGGCCGAAAGCGCTGGTGGTAGCGGGGGCCGCACGAAGGGGTGCCACAGGCAAGGGTGGAGGGGTTCAGACTAGACCCTCCAAACGTGCCAAGATGGTGTCAAGCTTCCCGTTTAATTCAGTTTGGCTAGCTTCTACTCCATCGAGTCTTGTAATGGTCTCATCGTGGCGTGCTCCGCTTGCTCTAGCGGTTGTTGACCACCCTTGCAAAGTGTTGTCGTAGCCCAATTATGCGTGGGGTGAGGAGCCCTCTTCTTCAATATCTTGTACACGACATGTCAATAACAAATGTAAAAGCGAAGGTGAAAATAACAAATCCCTAATACAACTAATATGTGAAATTTGAAAAAGCACTCGGCCACTCAAACTTCACTAAATCTCTTACCCAATTCTTACCAAGCAGCAGGTGGTGATCAGCACAGCGGTGTCGGCGTCAAACTAGTAGTCGAAGATTGAATGGAGCGATTGCAAGTGACAGTAGCCTGCACAGGTGTAGTAATGCTGTGTACCTAGGAAGGCTTAAGTATGGTAGCAAGGAGTAGCAATTACCAAATCAGAGAATGCAAGCTGAAAAATCGTTCAACGCCGGTTAGTGTTGGTCCTAGGCTAGACCGTACTAGAGACGCGAGCCTAGAACACAGAAAAAAGCACGGCACAGCACGACTAAACTAGACTTCCTGGTGGTCCTGGGAGATGTCGTAGAGCACTTGGGGGTGGTCGTGGGCCACCTGGGGGTGGTCGTAGACCAACTGGGATGGTCGTAGAGCACCTGGGGGTGGTTGTAGACCAACTAGGGTGGTTGTAGAGCACCAAGGGGTGGTCGTGGGCACTGGGGGTGGTTGTAGAGCACCTGAGGGTGGTCAGAGAACACCTGGGGGTGGTCGTGGAGCACCTGATTCACTCTTGGCCAGATCAGTAACAAAGTTGTGTGTTCAGGAAGCTCTCCCGTTTCTTTTTTGTTTTCTTCGTTTCTTTTTTTTTTGACTCCGAAATCAGGGAGCTCTCCTTTTCTTTTCTGATCAAACACTGTTTTGGCTATTTCCGAATTGGATCCTTGGGTAGAGATCGTGTCCGAGACCAACCAATTAGGGCAAAGCCTTTCTAGATGGTGAGTACAATTCCTTGCTGGAGTCGATGTCCTCCTCCTCCTTTTCTCCCCTTGCCGTGGTAGATCAAACCCAACCGCAACAGAGAGAACAAATGTGACCAGAACTCGAAACTCTAAAGGAATTAGACACTAAGACCAGCAAACGACACGACGATGCAACCGAAAGTTCAACAAAGCAATGCACTGAAAAGAAAAATTGCGAGGCTAAGACTGATTTGGACAGGATGATCTACTACTATTTTTCTTTTTGGTTTTTGTGAGCTGTAGGTAAAGAAAAGCAAGCTAATCTATGGTAAACTGGAAATTCCTCACCGATCAACCCGAAAATCTGATACCAAATAATGGTTACGTTGGCCCGATCTTTCGATGAGGATGATACACTTGATTTGATGGAAGCTAACTCTCACGATCCAGGCTACAACCGTGCGACGACCGTTGCACTCGCAATCGCTGAACCAACTCCAAGTTCGTTATTGACCTTGCCAGTAGCGAGATCGACCTGACCACGAAGGTCTTTTCCTGCATGCAATCAAGAATCAAGCAAGAAAAATAGATGAAGCAACGAACTTGCTGAATATGAATTGAGGAACAACGATAGATCTATTGAACAAATTGGGGTTCCGAAGACAAGGTCTGGCTGTACTAGCCGCACAAGCAAACGATGTATAAAGTTGCAAAGCTAAACTTTAATCTAACAAAACCCACCAAACCCTAAGGGTGGTGACCACTATATAAAGGGAAAAGGCCGGGGTGGCGGCCGCCTCACGCATGACCTAAGGTCGACTCTATCTCTTAACTCTCGTATCACACAAAAGATTCTTTCCTAAAACAGTTATCAAAAGATTACAACCGATTAATCTAAAAGATATATTCTATAACTTATCTACGACCAGACTGGTCGAAGACCTGGTCGTGGGACTGGTCCTAGAGTGGTCTTGAGGAAGCCCTGAGGGAGGTCCTGGCGGGAAGGTCCTGAGTGGTCCTGATGAGTCCACGTGGGTGCTCCTGATGAGGTCCTAAGTGGTCCTGATAAGTCCACGTGGGTGATCCTAGGGAGGTCCTGAAGGAGGTCATGGGAGATCCTGAGGAGGTCCTGGTGGGAGGTCCTGGAGGAGGTCCTGCCACGTGTCGCGTACCGGGAGGTCCTGGAGGAGGTCGTGGGAGAGACCTCCGGGGAGGTCGTGGAGGACCTCCTGGGAGGTCGCGGAGGTCCTCCTGGGAGGTCGTGGAGCTAGGACCTCCTGGGAGGTCGCGAAAGACCTCCTGGCAGGTCATGGACCCTCATCTCCCATTAGCTTGCCTCCCGATCCTTGATTCCTAAGTAAAATAATATCACTCGCTTTAGGCAGCATCATAGAGTTCATAGAATATGGATGCACTTCGAGAAATGAAGTTACCTGATAATTTAGTTGGCGAGCACGCGCTCTAGTGATTGGTCCTTGCACGTCAGAAGCAGTAGGGGTGGTTGTATCAATGGAAGGGATGTCCTCATCACCAACCCCATGTTCTCTAACATGTGTCCACATCATTGATTCGATATCTCTATATCCATGATCGGTGAAACATAGTCATCAATCAATACATGCGCTGGTCGATAGAGTCAATAGTGTTCTGATCATTGACATCCAACCAGGGATACATTTAGAACAACATCATATAAGTTAAGAGTTTCACCAACAAGTCACATACTTGTTAATCTTCATAACCAATGATTCATTCAAGGAACAAGATAACACATTATCCAATATTATGAACATAATGAAATACAATCATCTCTATGATTGCCTCTAGGGCATATTTCCAACAGAAAGAGCTGAGATTTGGTGGACAGGTTCAGGTATCAATGTGGATAACCTGTCATGGCATCGGTTTTGTATGGTTATTGGGAAGAGATTTGTTGATCAATCAGTCTATGATGTAGTAGCTTTATTCCATTTAGTTAAGCATCAAACAACTGTATTAAGCTACATTGACAAGTTTGAGGAAGTAATGGCTTTAGTAAGGCGAGACGACCCTTATCTACCAGAGGAGTATTACATCAGAAGTTTTATTGCATGACTGAAGGAGTATATTCAGACTCATTCTCAGCTGCAAAATCCTTTGACATTGATAGATGCATATTGGGTAGCCAAGAGACTGGACCAGTCAAATCCATTCAAAAAGTCAGAGCCTAGTGCTTACAAGGGGAATTTCAAAGATAACCAGAATTGGCCTAGTAACAAAAGTGGGACTAACCGGAAAACCAATGGTCCTGAGCTAAGGGAACTCCAAGTAAGAATATGGTTGCAACTAGTATTCACAGGAATGATGGCAAATGTTTCAGGTGTAATGAGAAGTGGTGCTCAAGCCATAAACAAGAGTGCAAAAATGAATAAACAAGTGAGAGCTATGGTAACTCAAGAAGGAGAAGAGGAAGAAGGAAGTGGTGAACTTGAGGAAAACCTGTCTGAATCTAAACAGATGGATGAGGAAGTACAAGAACATGATTCTCCCTTCCAACTATTTGTACATGTTGTTCAAGGCACTAGCTCAATGAATCAGACATTCACACTTTCAGTTCACATAGGCAGAATAAGAGGGACTGCATTAGTGGACAGTGGTAGTAGTACCACCTTCATTGACACTGCAATGGCTATCAAGGCTGATTGTCAAATCCAAAACAATCCAGCAGTGAGGATTGTAGTAGCTAATGGTGAAACATTGTCAAATCCTCTGTGTATTTCTGAACTAGTCCTATGATTAGTGGCTAGCTTACACAGTAAACAAATATGGTAACATCCATAATCGCAAAGCTTTATTAATAACCAGAGTGTAATTACCAGAAAGGCTTACAAGCCAACAAATAAGAACCCAGCGGAAGACAAATGAACAGTAGTAGAGCCCAGCTAATCTGCCACAGGTAATCAACTGGGGTAGCAGCCTAATCTTCGAGATCTTCAACAGCACGAAGTCCTTCTCCTCTGAACAACATTTTATTAAGCAAGAGTGAGTACAAACAACCGTGCTCCGCAAGTTACACCCAATAACAAAATTATAATGCATGCAGGGATATTCAAAGGAAAGCTTATAGGGTTGAATTTGCATAAAGCAATATTTTCTTTAAATACTTATACTAAGTTCCAAAGCAGATGTTATATCACTAAAATTCATTTTCTAAATCTCAAGTTTTATAGTGAGATAACATTCATCAACGAGTGGTGAAGGATACCTTCCTATCACATGGCATATTGCCCAATTTTTCAATTGGATAAAACTATCCAAAATCATTTCATAAAGTCTTTTAAAATCAAACCAAATTCTAACTTTGAGTGTCTTTGCTGAGCATGTCCATGACCATGGATACGACTATTCAAATAGTTCTTAACACTCTGAAGAGGTTGTACAATTTTACCCACAAGAGATAATCACTCGTAATGTCCATTTCACGCACTTCCGGAGGTGTGCGACTAAGAGATTATCACAAGGCCTTTACAAGGCACCATCCCACCGTAGTTCTGCCTCGCTAAGATTTCGCTTCCTTTGGATAGAAACCCATCGGATTTAAGCCCCCTCTTGCGCTATATGGGAATACATAAAAGTATGTCATAAAGACACCCACGCAACCGGATGGCACAACCACGGTGCAATGATATAAATTATTTAGCTAGGTCCCACCCACACAGGACATGTGGTAGTACGATGGGACTCATCAATATGCGGCTTGAAGACCGGTCCTTAACTGACTTGGATGACTTTTCACAAAACCCAAGGGCTTCGATCATATAAATGACTCAATCTCGTGCATCAACGTGCACCATCCAAACATCCATTTCGCCCAAGTCCAAACCAATTTTTATTTTATTTTCTAAGTTAAATTATTTTTCAAAATTTCTATGGTAAAAGCAATACCATAGCATCATGTTAAATCATAATTGATCATTTGGCTAAATTCCCCAACTTGAACATTTTTGGTCTAAGCTTTGACTAAGCATAAACTTTTGCAACGTGTCTCGTTCATACTAATGTACCAATTAGATTTTAATTATAGCATAAAGGTATGGCTACTTCAATAGCAATATTTGGCTATACAAAGGAATTGGGAATAACTATAATTTAAAAACAGGGATTTAAATAACTTGAATATAAATACGTATGCAATAATAATTTAAAACAGAATTTAAATAATTTGAAATATTGGGATTCAAATATGATCAAAGATGTAATTTGCCTTGCTCAACTAGTTGTTGTTCTCAAACGGCGTCGAAATCTAGTTCTCCAAAGTTGTCAAAATCTACACGTGAAAATAAGCCAAATCCAAATAAAATTGAAATAAACACCAAATTGAATAATTCCAGTATAGATAGCTAGATATTGTTTTAAGATGAATTTAGAAATTTGAATCACTCGAATCGGAGCTCGAACGAAGGAGAACGGGCTCTCGGAAGTTTTGAAATCACATGGTGGGAAGGAGGTTTCGACTACTTGGTCGAAGGAGATTCGACTACACCTGGTCGGAAGGAGGTTCAACTACATGGTCGGAAGGAGGTTCGACTACACATGGTCGGAAGGAGGTTTGACTACATGGCCGGAAGGAGGTTTTGATTACCTAGTCGAAAGAGGTTCGACTGGTCGGAAGGTTTTGACTACCTGGTTGAAGGAGGTTCGACTGGTCGGAAGGAGGTTTCGACTACCTGGTTGAAAGAAGGTTTCGACCACCTCGTCGAAAGAAGCTTTCGGCTACCTGGTCGAAAGAAGGTTTGCCACCTGTATGGCGGCGGCACACACAATGGCGGCAAAGACGGGCGATTAATGCTCGTGATGCTCGACGAAGGAGAGGGGAGCACCACATAGAACGTCGCGAGGCAAAGCTAGCAGCAGAGACGACGTCACTGGGGAATCAATGACGGCGATGGACCACGAGGAGGAAAGAGCTTCAACTGGCGGCGGTAAAGCTTCCATTGAGGAGAAATGAAAGCAAGAGAGGATGGCGAATTCGGGAGGTGGGAGAAGAAGCCAAGGGGCTCGCCGTGATGCGCTTGGCTCGGAAATTGAGTCACCGAGGAGGGAGAACAGAAGGAGGGTTGCTCACGGCTGAACTGGAGAAGAAATGGGGCTACTGGCGGTGGCTGCGGTTTGGGGGAAGAAAGGAGAAGAGGAGGGGAAAGGGAGAGGAGCTCGAGGGGCACACGGGGCACTCTTTATAAGAGGTTGAGGAGTAGGGAGAAGCTTCGCGGCAAGGGCATGCAGCGATGCTGACGGGAGCTCGACATGGGTGTCACACTTCGGTGGGACGGGGGCAGGTGAGGTGGAGAAAAGGGAGGGTAGCGGGCGCGGCGGAGGTGACGACATTTAATGCACGCGTCACGAAGGGAAGAGAGGAAGGAAAACGCGTTGGGGACGAGGACTTTTTGACCTTGGCAAGAACATGGACGTGGGCTTCAAGCATAGGCGAAGCAAATGGAAGGTGAGGCCGACAGGGTCAACAGGAGTAGGTGAGGGAGGAGACGGGGCAGAGACGGAGAGGACAGGGTGGCGAGGTGCTGATGCGAGCGGCATGGGCGGCCAACGGGAGGGAGGCGAGGAGGAAGAAGGTTGTGGCGTGGGCCCGACTCGGCAGGGAGCTGGAGAGGGGAAAGAGAGGCCGATAGGCGGGCTCCACGGGTAAGAGAGAGAGAGAGAGAGAGAGAGAGAGAGAGAGAGAAGGCCGACGGGAGGCTGGGCCGACAAGAGGGAGAAATGGGCCGGCGAGGAGGATTCGGCCCAAAGCGATTTTCCGGATTTTTAATACTTTAACAATTACAGAAATACAATAAAACCAAAATGGCTTTTAGAAAATAGATAATAGAGTTAAAAAATTATGGAAAAATTCACAGAAATTTCCTAACTTATTTTGAACTTAATAAAATTATTTTCAACTTAAAGTTAGTTTTTAATTTTGCACATAACTATTTTTTATTTTCGAAAGATAGGAAAAACCTTTTTAAATACCAGAAGATTCAAGAAATTACATAAGTTTTTCTTTTTAACTTTAAATCCAAAGTAAACCCAGAAACTCGATAGACGTTATTTTTTACTTTTAAAATATAGGAAATCGAGAAAAGCAATAAAACTCTTTTAAATATCAGAAAATCAATAAAATAATAATTTTATAATTTTAATTTTGGTAACAGAACTTTGGGATGTTATAGTATGCCTCGGCCATTCTCGACACCACACACCGCCTAAGCGACACAATGTCCATGAGGCGGATGCCATAGACCTTCTTGGCATGGCGACAGCGCAGCGATGAGCTCCTGACCGTCTTACCGCTTAAGCGACGCCTTAATAACCATGACGCAAACAAACTTGAGAGGCAAGGTGCAACTGCAAGAGCTATGCTTAGGAATTGGGACTTCTGGGATAGAGTCTTGAAAGTCACATGTCCTAGGGTGCTGACATTTTCTTAAGCTCTAACTTCAATTTCCGTAGCTGTGTTCATCATCAAACATCAACAAAAGTCATGGATCTTATAGATTTATACCAAGCAGTATATGTCTCATTGGTTTCATGAATAACAATTGTGGTGTATACTAGAGATCTACTACTCAACAACTATGATCACCGGTATATAGCTAATCCACATGAAAACAAAATTGAAATGAACTCCAAATTGAATAATTCCAGTATAGATAGCTAGATATTGTTTTAAGATGAATTTAGAAATTTGAATCACTCGAATCAGAGCTCGAACGAAGGAGAACGGGCTCTCGGAAGTTTTGAAACAGCATGGTGGAAAGGAGGTTTCGACTACCTGGTCGAAGGAGGTTCGACTGGTCGGAAGGAGGTTTGACTACACGTGGTCGGAAGGAGGTTCGACTACGTGGCCGGAAGGAGGTTTTGATTACCTGGTCGGAAGGTTTTGACTACCTGGTCAAAGGAGATTCGACTGGTTGAAAGGAGGTTTCGACTACCTGGTTGAAAGAAGGTTTCGACCACCTGGTCGAAAGAGGTTTCGACTACCTCGTCGAAAGAAGGTTTCAGCTACCTGGTCGAAAGAAGGTTTCGCCACACTGGTGATAGCGGCGGACACACAATGGTGGCAAAGACAGTATGCACAATGTTCGGCGAAGGAGAGTGGAGCACCACGTAGAACATCGCGAGGCAAAGCTAGCAGCAGAGATGACGTCGCTGGGGAATCAACGACGGCGACAGACCGCGAGGAGGAAAGAGCTTCAACCGACAGCGGTAAAGCTTCGATTGAGGATAAATGAAAGCAAGAGAGGATGGCGAATTCAGGAGGTGGAAGAGGAAGCCAAGGGGCTCACCTTGACGTGCTTGGCTCGGAAATTGAGTGACCGAGGAGGGAGAATGGAAGGAGAGTTGCTCACGGCTGAACTGGAGAAGAAATGGGGTTGGTGGTGGTGGCTGCGGTTTGGGGGAAGAAAGGAGAAGAGGAGGGGAAAGGGAGAGGAGCTCGAGGGGCGCACGGGGCACTCTTTATAGGGGGTTGAGGAGTAGGAGAAGCACAAGCAAGGGCATGCTTGGCGCCGACGGAGCTCGGCATGGGCGTCAGACTCAGTGGGGCGAGGCGGTGAGGCGGAGAAAAGGAGGCAACCAGGTGCAGGCAGAGGTGATGGCATTTAATGCGCGCGTTGGGGACGAGGACTTTTTTCACGGCCGTGACGCAGCGCGGACAAGGCTTGGCATAGGGCAGAGCAAAGGGCAGGTGAGGCCGGTAGGGTCAACAGGAGTAGGTGAGGGAGGAGACGGGGTAGAGACGGAGAGGACAGGGCGGCGAGGTGCTGACGTGGGTGGCATAGGCGGCCAACGGGAGGGAGGCGAGGAGGAAGAAGGTTGTGGCGTGGGCCCGACTTGGCAGGAGTGGAGAGGGAAAGGGAGGTCGACAAAGTGCTCCACTCCAAGAGAGAGAGAGAGAAAGAGAAGGCCGACGGGAGGCTGGGCCAACAGGAGGGAGAAATGGGTCGGCGAGGAGGATTCGGCCCAAAGCGATTTTCCGGATTTTTAATACTTTAACAATTACGTAAATACAATAAAACCAAAAAGGCTTTTAGAAAATAGATAATAGAGTTAAAAAATTATGGAAAATTCACAGAAATTTCCTAACTTATTTTGAACTTAATAAAATTATTCTCAACTTAAAGTTAGTTTTTAATTTTGCACATAACTACTTTTTTATTTTTGAAAGACAGGAAAAACCTTTTTAAATATCAGAAGATTCAAGAAATTACATAAGTTTTTCTTTTTAACTTTAAATCCAAAGTAAACCCAGAAACTCGATAAACTTTATTTTTTACTTTTAAAATATGGAAAATCGAGAAAAGCAATAAAACTCTTTTAAATATCAGAAAATCAATAAAATAATAATTTATAATTTTAGTTTTGGTAACAGAACTTTAGGATGTTATAGTACACCTCGACCGTTCCCGACACCACACACCGCCTAAGCGAGGCGGACGCCATAGACAACCTTGGCATGGAGACAGCGTGGCGATGAGCTCCTGACCGTCTTACCGCTTAAGCGACGCCTTAATAACCATGACGCAAACCAACTTGAGAGGCAGGGTGCAACTGCAAGAGCTATGCTTAGGAATTGGGACTTCTGGGATAGAGTCTTGAAAGTCGTAGGTCCTAGGGTGCTGACATTTTCTTAAGCTCTTAACTTCAATTTCCGTAGCTGTGTTCATCATCAAACATCAACAAAAGTCATTGATCTTACAGATTGATACCAAGCAGTACAGGTCTCATTGGTTTCATGAATAACAATTGTGGTGTATACTAGAGATCTACTACTCAACAACTATGATCACCGGTATATAGCTAATCCAACATGAAAATTTGTTGCCCCAATGAGGGATCAAAGAAGAACAAAAAGGACAAGAAAATCAAAAACCATCGCTTCCCAGCTTCGTCGCCAAAGAATGATCAGATTCCACAGACTGCCCTGGCTTCTTGGCCATTGAAACGCTGCCTGCTCGACGAAACAAGGCACTCATACAGTTTCTCCCCAGCTGTCTAAATTGGGGTTGATCTTTAGTCACACTTTATGTTCCTGTAGATCCTTCTCACAAACAATGTCGATCCAAGATATCCTACAGCACCTAGATCAAAATTCCAAGCAGTATCAATTGAAACCATCCGATACTCAGGTTTGTGCATGCTGTTAGACGTTAGTGCAGAATAGCTTACCACAAAGTGTTCCTAAACCTAGGCAGAACATTAGAGTGTAGCCGAAGTAGAAGGTTGTCTGGAAGAACCCCGACATCTTGGTCTTCGCATGGTAATAATACACGGAGTAGAGGTAAACATACACGGCAGTGGAAGCAGCAGAGAAGAACGAAGTCCATTGCCAGTGGTAATTCTCCGCATTTAGCAAGAAATATGCACCAACAATTGTTACACAGATGGTGACAATTATGAGGATCAAAAAGACCAACAACATGAACCCATATACATAGTACACCTGCCAATGGATGATCAGAAAGAAGCCATCAGTCTCAACTCCCAGGGCTCCTTAGTAATGAGGCGTATATAAACAAAATAGAGATGTCTTTTTAACCTTGTAATTCCAAAATGATGTGAAGACGAAGTACATCTCAATGAAGATACTTCCAAAAGGAAGCAATCCTCCCATAAGGGCAATGACAGAAGGTGTGAGGTACCATTTCTTCTCAGGGATGGGACGAGGAATAGTCTTAACTCTGCATGGATTATTTGGGGCGCCGCTCCAGTTCCTACCAACAACAGTTCCCAAAAGAGCAAGAGGGAAAGAGATGAAGGCCCACAGGATGAACACAACCACCATTGTGCCGAATGGTATGGCAGCTAATGATCGGTAGAATATGGCAATAGTGTTGAGCACTAGGCCAATTCCAAAGCACATAAACGGGAACAGTGATGCTGTCATGATCATTGCCTTGATCCAGTTTTTCCCTGCTCACCAAACCAAGGATTTAAACAGATCTGAGCACTTTATATAAACATAGGTACGTGGTGTCGTTTACTATAAGATGTTAGTTCATACCCCCATTCTGTGAGTACAGCGCACCACTGACATATCCAGAGATGAATGAAGTAAGGGCATAACAAACAATGAATGTTGTGACAATAGCTCCTCGCCTGGCAGAATAAGAATACAAGGTATGAGGGACTCTTTTGCATAGTATCACAAAGTATAATTAGAATGCTTTTATAATAAAGTAGTGCAGCTGCTTGTTAAATATAGGCAAAATGTCCCAAATAAAAATAAACACCAATATTGATGGAGCACAAGGGTGCCAAAGGTTCTATTTAAGTAGGTAGTTAAATGACAAGGGCAGAGTAAGAAAAGGAGGCTGCATTTCATGAGAAGAGTCTTCAAAATAATTAATAAGCCATCTGCTTTTCTTCAGGAGTTAGTAACAGAAAAATGCTATAACTATGCTCTAAAAAATTTCACTTCATAAGCTGTTTGGTGACTAGATTTCCTTAATTAAGCCCCTGCACATCAAACAACTCTCTGGTTCTGTGCACAGCAAACTGGATTTTCTTAGCTAAAAGTACAAATAACATTGATTTGATTTGACTAGGTTGTAATGCTTCAGTAACTTCAAAGCAACATATACATAGAGAAGTTGTAGTTAAAACAAGTTCAAGACAAATATTTTGAAAATTTATTTCCATTTGATCCGTAGCGAAGAACATACAATTAGGTTGAAAGATATTTGGAAGGTGGTATGTTCAACAAACTCCAAATGTACTCAGTTAATAGTAAAAAGGCCATGCTATGTACACATCAAATTTATAAGCCTGATGGAGAAGAGGAAGGCAGTAGTTACGCCCCTGTTATGACCATGGATGTCAATATCATGATTCGTAATATCACACTTCAAAGTATCACATGCAATTATG
Source organism: Phyllostachys edulis (assembly GCA_036346405.1). Taxonomy (NCBI): domain Eukaryota; kingdom Viridiplantae; phylum Streptophyta; class Magnoliopsida; order Poales; family Poaceae; genus Phyllostachys; species Phyllostachys edulis. Next base: position 329,728 of record CM070547.1, read on the forward strand.
TGGCCATAGTTATAGATAGGTATAGTTTCCTAGGCACGGAGAAGGAACTTAGAGCAAAAATCTGCTGCAGTCCTATTTGTGATCAACAAAATTTGTATTTAAAACTTGAGATGCTATATGCTATTGGCTTGGCAAGTATCAAGTAACAAGCAGGAGAAAACTCAGGGGCCAAGGCAGGCGGCTTCATTGAAGTGCTGCATTTACTAGAGGTTGCTTGTAGAGAGAAAGGTGCCAGCTGTAGCAACTGAATAAAGTGCATACCCAATGTACAACATTCCGATGATGGCCAACAAAATCACTAGCAGAATAAGAGCAGCCAACTGTGTCCCGATACCAACAAGAGCTGAAAGAAGAGCTAAACTGCAAGGAGGCCGGAAAACATCCCCATGTACAAGCTTCCATCCAGATTCTTCACTGACGTCTCTTTCCTGTTATGAAATAAATTATATCAGCCAGAGGCCGTATGAAGTGCAAAAGTCTGGACATCATCATTTGCATAACATAATTTGTATAGATAATCAATCACCAGAGTTTCCAGGTCATCATCGTCACGGGCATACTTTGCATAATCATTTCTCAGAGTGCGCATTAATATCATTGACACTAGCCCAGTGAGAAAGATAACCATCATAAAAGAATTGAAGATAGAGAACCAGTGAATCTGCAGTCAAAAACAATATTTGTGGTCAGAGGAAACTATCAGAACTCGGCACGGTTATAACTTATAAGGTACACAGCATGTCCTTTGCAAGATAAATAGGAATGTAGTTAAAGCCAAAGAATTAAAGCAAAACAAAAAAAAAATCAAAAGAACTAAGGTGCAGAAATTTACTTTAATCACATAATCAAATCTTGTTGTTACCTGATGTTCAAAGAACGGATAGTCAAGGTATACATCAAAGCGATGAGCAAATGTTACAATTGTTGGTTCCCACTTGACAGAATATGTCATGTCCAATGCCTTACCAGCATCAATAAGCTTTGGACTTTCTTGAGTAAGATTAACATGGATAATCTGCATGAAAGTAGCAATGATAGATGATGATAATCAATACTTGAATGTTCTATGGAGGGAAATGATGCGAGCCCCTGAAACGCAAACCTGATTGCCATTATATCTGATGACAATATTCTTGTGAGTGAAAAGGAAATATTTGTTATCGTTGTTTCTATCCGCCTCGCCAACAAAACCTGAAAAATCCGATTAAAAAAAAGATAAGCTTACAGGTCTTACAGAGAGCATAGAAACAATACAGGGAAGAGGATACATACCCCACAGAGGCAAATCATCTTGATTGCAGCACAAAATTGGAGAGCAGAGTATTCAGAAAGAATAGCAATAAGTCAACAAATTGAGGTACAAATAAATTTGATTGTCAATTAAAAATGGCACGTAGGTACACCAACAAAGTCAAAAAAAGAAACTAGGAAGCTTACCAATGAAGAATTCAAACCAATATGAGCTCTCAATCGCAACCGATAATTGCTTGGCCTTGTCAGGATCAAGTTCAATTGAACAAATGGTGCCCTTGTCAACATTCCCTGAGACAAACCATGATCATTTTTGAACAGCGCATTTTGACTTTCCCATTTCAATGTTCAAAACGGAAGCGGGATGAAGAACAATGGATGGCTCACTTACTTTTGAATTTTATGTCAATCTGGCTATCAATCAGTTCATTTCCACCGAGGACCTCCCCAAGCCCTCCCCATTTATGCACAGGGTTTTCCAATGGATGGCAGAACGGAAGGCTGTAGTAGTTGTACGTTTCCTGCGGGTTGTTGTACGGACCAACCTTGTTGACCCAGAGCGTAACCGGCTCCTCCGCTTGGTACTACACAAAAGAAGAACACGAATCAATCGAAAGGCCGCAGCACGAGACAACAATTGTTCCGAGCAAAAGCTCTCCAAAGACCCAGCATACACAGCTACAGGTCCAAACATCACAGAACATGGCATACAGAATTACAGGCGAAACAATGCAGAGTAACAGCACTTGAGACAAGAAGCAATAGTTTACCAATCCAGCGAAGGATCGTCTCCTAAATCATGTAGGTAGACTAGCACATCGATGATGTCCAATTTTACAAGGATAATAATGCAATCCCTCTACGTTGCTGTTGCTCCCCGACTATGTGATTCTAAGACTCCATTACCCACCAACTAGAGTAAGATCTAGCAACCAAATGACCACCCGATCCAGCAGGGGGACTACCCAGAGATCCCGCCTGTCGGAGCCCGCGCCACGCAGATCTGACGCCGAGCAAGCGCAGATCTAGCGGCGGGCGGAACCCAACACGCCGGCCGAACCAACCGTTGGGGCGACCACTCCACTCCAGGGCCTGGTTCCGATGCTTCGAGAGAGGGTGGGAGGTGGGGGAGAGTTGGCCGGTTTGTTACCTTGTGGTCGGAGTCGGAGGCGGCGGCGAGGGGGAGGAGGAGGACGGCGACGGCGAGGACGGCAGCAGAGGCGCCGCCGGCGAAGGCCATTAGCGACGGCGAGGAGGAGAGGGAAATGGTCGTGGCGATCCTCTCTTGTGTTGATTTTGTCTCGTGGTTTTGGAGGTGTGCATGGAAGGGAGGAGACGGTGGAGGTTTTGAGGAAAGCTACTCTACAAGTCTACTACATTGCACGGGTGACGGTGGAGGTGATTTTTTTAGGCTTTCTTTTTTAGGAAAAAAAAACTATTTAACGGTATAACGCTTTTTCTCTTACCAACAGAATAGGTAGACATCGTCTTATCTAACTCCTTATATGCAAATCCTAAAGCTTGACCGTGTCTGACACACGTGGACATGATTCGTGAAGCTTCATGTGACGAGAAGCTTCTCTAGAAGTCTACATTGCACGTAGGGATCGCAATGGGGTTATTCCCCGTCGGGGAGTGGTGGACCATCTCCATCCCCGTGATAAAAAAAATCCCCATCCCCATTCTCATCCACGCCGTCGGGTACTATTCTTCTCCGTTCCCCGTCCCTGTCGGGTTATTGGGCCCATCCCCGTCCCCATCCCGTCGTCGTTACTGCCATTTCTGAGGCGTCGGAGGAGGCGTCGGCGTCAGAGGAGGAGGAGGAGGTGTCGGTGGCGACGTCGGAGGAGGAGGCGTCGCCAGCTGTCTTGCTATTGGGGAGGAGGAGCGGAGCGCAAGGAGGAGGCGCCATGAGGCTGCCTGGCGGAGGAGCGAGGAGGCGAGGTGGTGGGTCAGGAGGAGGAGGCGCGGCGATGAGGCGTGAGGCCGAGGCGAGGTCCTGGGGAGTTGGGGCCTGAGGCGGGGTGGGACTGGACCGAGGAAATGGGGACTAGGGTTATGCGTCTGACAAGACATTTTAGGAAATAGGATGCACTTGGTTGGGCTGGGCTATGCACTACGTTATTTGGGCCCATGTCAGACGGGATATGGAGCAGGGAAATAGCCCCATCCCTGCCAAACCCGACGGGGAATGTTTTTTTCCATATTAATATCCCCGTGGAGAATGAAGTAGTCCCAAACCGGCCCCCTAATAGGTTAATTCCCCATCGAGGAATGGGGAATGGGGCCCCATTGCCATCCCTAATTGCACGGGAGACGGTGGAGGTTATTTTTTTAGGCTTTCTTTTTTAGGAAAAAACTATTTAACGGTATAACGCTTTTTCTCTTACCAACGGGATAGATGGACATTGTCTGATCTAACTCCTTATGTGCAAATCCTAAAGCTTGACCGTGTCTGACACACGCGGACATGATTCGCGAAGCTTCATGTGACGAGAAGCTTCTCTCTCTAGGAACTAAAGATCCCTAATCCATCTCAGAAAAACTACCAAATCGGTAGCATTGGTGGCCAGTGGCTACTAGATCACCACTGACAAGTTGCCTGATAGCCACCTCTCTCCTTTTATGGCCCTGGTTGAGCTTTGCCATGGCAGATCTGAGGCGAACAAGTTCTTCTGTCTACTTTAAGCCTACAATGTGCGTGGAGGAAACCACGTTAGTGGCGGAGGTCACGTCTACAGGTGGGCTGGTCCTCGAGCGACGCGTGAAGAGCGACGGTGGGTTGGTCCTCCGCACCTTGTGTGGTTGCAAGCATGTGGGAGGCCATGGCCTAGCACAATGGGGAATGGCGGCGAGTGGGCTTGGCTGGAGTGAGGCGAGTGGAAGCGACTATCGGAGGCGTGCAGCGACGTGTGGGGAGGTGAGTGGCCACAGCAGCCCGGTAAGCACGGAGCCACGGGCGAGCTCGGTGGTAGGCGGGAAGGCCAACAACTGCGACGTCCCGGCGAGCGCGGAGCCGTGGCAGCGAGCGGTTGCACGGGCGCATGTGAGCATGTCGGGAAATTTTGCTCTTATTTGATTTTTTTTTATAAAACTTTTTGAAACTCTTTTGTCTGAAACTTGTTGAGACTTGAGTTCCAAAATCTAAAATTTGTTGAAACTTCTTGAAACATGTTGAAACTCTTTTGTCTGAAACTTGAGTTCCATAATCTGAAACTTGTTAAACTTCTTGAAACACGTTGAAACTTGCTGAAACTTCTTGAAACTCTTTTGTCTGAAACTTGACTTTTCAAAATCTGAAACTTGGACTTGAAACTTTTTTGGAATCTTCTAAAAACTTCTAGAAATATGCGAAACTCATTGAAACTTGGAACTTTTAAAATATTTTCACAAGACTTCTTGAAACTTGCTGAAACTTCTTAAAACTCTTTTGTCTGAAACTTGAGTTCCAAAATCCAAAACTTGGGCTTGAAACTTTCTTGGAATCTTCTAGAAACTTTTAGAAATATGAAACCTGGAACTTTTAAAATATTTTCACAAGACTTCACGAAACATTTTGCATATAACCAAGTTGCAACTTCACGAGACATTTTGCATGTAACCAAGCTGCAGACATAGGGAAGAACAAAAACACAAAAACTCACCTACATCTGAAACTTGGGCTGTAACTTTCTTGGATACATGGGGAAACTTGTAGAAATCTGAAACGCCTTAAAACCTAGTCGAAAGTTCAAACTCGAAATCTGGAACTTCTAAGTAACTGAAACTTCATGAAACTGCATGAAACTACCATACCGATTGAAAATGCATTCCAATGGGTATAGTGTGGGCTAGCAACTCCTTACATTTTCTCTCATAATCATAGTTCTCGCCAATTGCAAGTTAAAGCACAGTTCAAACACGGCCGATACTTAGGAATTAAACCGCTTTCTTTTCGTGAAATCCTGCATTCTATAGGGGGCCTAGTCCGCGCAGGAGGAATAGGAGTATCTCACAACTCTAATCAAGGTCTTTGAAATAGGATGCGAGAGGGTTAGGCGTGAAAATTTGCTAATTTACGGTTGGAAACAAGTTAGTTCTACCTTTATTTATACTAGCGATAGAGACTAGCGTTCTGCATGCGTAAAAGGAAAGTGGCGATATAACATTTAATTGGAAGTTTTGTTTGTGTATGTGTGTGTGTATATGTACACATGCATCTTTAATAGTACTATGAACACAAAGTACGTTAAAAAACATATAGGAAATGCTTTGATACATGTGTGGTAAAAATCTGAGAAAAACTGACTTGCCATTTGTACTAACTAAAGAGACTATACACCTAGTTTGTGAGGAATGAAGACACTAGAGAGTAGAAAAATGTAGAAATACATTAGGCGACACATCAATAAGTATCTAAAGCGGTAAAATTTTTTTCGAGCTATGGGATTCCGAAGCATGCATCTCCTTTTGAATGTAAAACACTGCGTTATCGGTACTTTAGAACTTTTTATGAATAAGTACTGTGCGAAAAAAAGAGAGACTATCGATGTGAAAGTTTTGAGATATACCGGATGTAGAAGAAACATGCAAGATATGTAATTTTTTTAGAACAAGAAACTACAGTATTTTGTCAAAACAAGAACTACCATCTTTGTATGCAACGATAATCTGTATGTTCATCCAAAGAATGCTCGAACGATCATAGCAAGCGCTTTTATTTGCGACAATATACCGTTCTCCAACAATTTCAGAATCGACTAAAAACATGTTGTCGTAATAAGGAAAAGGGGGGAAAACGATCTGATGTAGTATAGAACTTTGGTAACAAATGTTTTAGACATGATAACACAACCTATTATGTAGTAAAGAAGGGAAATTAGAAACCTGAATTATTGCTGGATAGTAGGCATCAAGACAATCTTGTTAGAAAGCGTAAACATAAGTAGGAATGATTACCTTGTCCTTTCTTTTTCTCAAAGCGTAAACATAGCCAAAACAAAGCAGGAACGATGACAATCTCATATTGTCTCTTCTATGGCTAGTATAATCTAATCTGACAGTTAAAACTGTGATTAAAACTGGATTGATCTGGAAATCTGTCGCCGAAACTATGGAGATGGGTTGAAAGTACCTGTATATGCACGGGAGGTTGTCTCTAGTTCTGTGCCGGCCATAGTAATAGCACAGACGAACATATGCGATTAGGAATAGCTGTGGTCCTCGACTCTCCAAGATGCTGACGGTGCTCCCGGAAAGCATGAACCACAGAAAGCAGACGTATCATTCAAACGAAGACGGTGGTATAAAAAATGTTGAGGTGAGCTATACAAAGTACAGATAGTGGCGTACCTCACCAATAAAGACATCATTTCCAAAATCCAATGCAGGACTCCTGAGCAAGCTCTTATTGTTCATATCGACATCAGCTGTAACAGGTAGGTATCGAAGCATAATCATTTGCAGCTAGCTAAATAGTCCATTAATCTTTATTCTTTTTTGTTGTCAATAGAAAAAGTAAACAATGTAACACCAACACTCTAAAAAAAAACGGTGTAGATAGCTGTACTATACAGCATGTACCAAGGAGGAATAAGCAAAGCTAAAACATAGATGATAGTGCACATTAACAGGTACATGTAGTTGTTCATGAAATATTAGAGCATATTGTACGATATTATACATCACATAAATTTGGTCTGCACTACTAAGTGAGTGCAAACAACGGCCGAAGTCTGTCACTGCAGTCTACAAAAGCGGGATTATATAACATAGGATAAGTCTGGATAGGTGATGCGTGGCTGGCTCAAGCTCTACGTTCTGTTATAAACAAAGTGAAGATAACCGTTTTAGAGCTAACATATAATGATACCGAGGAGGTCAATATGAATAGGCAAAAGCGGTACATTGAATCTCACATTTGCTAGTTGTCTCGATGAACCGGAGGTGACTGCGAGAAAAAGGACGGTAAATGAGGTTTTATATGGGTAAAAAATAGTAGTAATGTTAGCACAGTAGTTTTTATTGGTGCATACAATCAATATAACTACAATACAAACTTTGTATGAACATAGTATAGGCGATTCTTTGCGAGAATGTATTGCCTTCATTTATCAAGTTCGTAAAGTTTTTTTAGTGATATGGAAGACTTATATATAGGCGGGTAAAATATTTACTAAACAAAGGGCTGAATAAAAGGTATATAATTTTGCACGTAGTATACTGTATGTATCTTGCACATGTAAAATCACACTTGCATTAACGTAGATGTGAAGTGTATTTGCAAGACAGGCTATAATGTATTAATATGTGTCAACATGTGGCCTGCGAACAAAATAGCAACATCATATAAATGATCAAACCACTAAAACAGATGCAAGGATGGTCTATATAATGTTAGCGTACTGAAAACAGAGTGCAAATAAAGAGTCAATATTCAGGTAGTATGGAGCAAACTCAAAAGGTAAATACATATTAGGCAGAAATGTTAAAGAGGACGAATATTTAACACAGTAATCTATAGGTAGATGACTTTGTTTACCTACATATCTTGTGTTTTTTTTCCTTCAGTGGGATTGGTTTCGTCATCAGTAATGGTATGAGAAGCATGTTCTTTGGTGGGACTTGCAACCTGTATGTTAACATTGTGAAAAAAAGGTGTACGACTGAGCTAAAGATATTTGTAAGTCGGCAACAAATGAGCTAAATATTGTATAGACAAAGATAGGAACGGTGCTGACTTGATCCGAAGCCGCTGCTACATCAAAGAGCCTCTTCTGTGCAGAGCTGGGTATATCATGTGTTGGTTGTAACCTGACCATATTATAGAATCAGTATGTCAGGTAATGGCATTGTGTTTTATATAAAAGAAGCGGAACAGCTAGTCTAAATAATTATAGTACTGTGTTTTATACAAAAGAGGTAGAACAGTTAGCATAAAGAACGATATACCCTTGTTTTTGTTTCCCTTCGGTGATAGACAATCGAGTTGAAGACTATGGTGTGTGCTGCAGCATCTAAAAATAGAGAGATGCATTGTAACTGGAAATTATAGCAAACGCAATATATTCATCAGGTATCTTTATTTATGAATTACTCACTATGTTCCGACAACTCGATTGGTATTGGCATGCTGTCGGCCACTTCCAAAAATCCTTGCCATACCAAAATCAGATATTTTGGGGCTCATGTCAGCATCCAACAATATGTTGCTTGCTTTGAGATCCCTGTGAATTATTCTCAATCTTGAGTCTTGGTGGAGATAAAGAAGTCCTCTAGCGACCCCTTCTATTATCTTGAACCTTGTTGGCCAATCAAGAACTGATTTCCTTGCATCATCTGCCAAGGATAGCATCAAATGAAACATGTTGTTAGTCAAGCATGCTCCTCAATTAATACTTCGTTGGAAGAGCTTTTATACTCTCCAAAAAGGCAAAAAGAAATCTGCATAAATTTTAGAGAAACTAAATTACAACTAAGCAGATAAGTTATTTAGACTATTATGTTCAACTTTCTTTCTAGATGACTATAGTCTGTAAAAGTGTTCTCTAAAAACACTATAGTATGTAAAAACACTGCTCCAATAAAACATATTGCAAGACTTCAATGGAATTGAGAACATCTTGAAAAGGAAGGCATCAAACTTTTGTTAGGCAAATACTCATAAATCAATAGCTTTTCATCTCCATGAATGTAGAAACCAAAGTTTCACAAGGCTTACGTGTTGCAACTTGGCAATTAGAATTACTTCATTCTGAACTCCACTATTCCTTGACGTAACTCTTACTAAGCCTTTTAACGACAATTTCAAGTACCACCTTCTAACATTCCTGCGAATTTCATAATCATTCAATCGGATAAGATAGACACGCCATAAGTTACTTGAGGAAAAGAAATAACATAAGTTTCTACTACTGATTTTTTTTTTAAAAAAGACATCTTATTACCTTATAAACATTACCAAAACCTCCTCGCCCAAGCATGTTGGAGTCGACAAAATTGTTTGTTGCAACAAACAATTTCTCTAAATCTAAGAAAAGGAAATTCTAGTTTTCCATCCCCAAGTTCATCGAAGCGCTCAAATCCTTGCATCTTTCTTTCCCAAAATTTCTTGATTCTTCGTTTGCACGACAAGAATATCGAAGACGCGTGTCTTAACAATACTAAACATAATTACGCTTGGCGACCAAGGAGGATGATGAAATATATGAAACAAAAGAAAGAAAAAAGGAAGGAGAAAACTCTGTTCGACCTCTGCATGTGCGAATCCAAACAAAACATATGCATACGAAAGTGTCGGCAAGCTTGTCGGAACAAGCGATGCAATTTTAGTACATTGCTCTTTCTCTTGCTTCTGCACAAATCAAATTCATGAAGAGAATCATGCTTCCAAAATATGTACTATACTAAATTTTAAAATTAAACATTTATTTTTAACATAAACATCAATCATCTCTTATATGATAGACATTTAGCATGACAAATTTACTATGCTAAGTTTCTAACACATGAAACCATTCTTTGTAAACTTATGCAAATTTAAGGTTACTACTTGGCTGTTTTTCTTTGTTCAAGCGGTGTGAAGTGAAGTAGCTTCTGTTTGGTTGCATACCAGTATTACTGGCCCGGGTGAACCTTTGCTCGAACCGACTGGACCATGTTTGGTTAATTACAGGAGCTGGGTGCAGGCGAGAAGATACCAGGCGCACCCAGGCGCTCAAAATGGACGCCTGCGTTCCTCCTGCGAGCTTTGTGGTTGCTGGCTTCTTCTTCTCAAATCTCAACCACCGCCGCTCCCCTCCCGATCCCTCCAGACTGCTGCCTCCCACGCCACGGCGTCGCCATAAATCCTCCTCCCGAGCTCCCGTCGGCCTCCCCTCTTCCTCCCCGGCCTCCCCTCGTCCCCTCCGGAGCCTCTCATGGCCTCGCCCTCCTCCTCACCCCGAGGCCACGCCCGCCTCACTCCTCCTCACCCGAGCCTCCGCTGGCCTCGACCTCGCCCTCGCCTCACTTGAGGCCAAGATCACCCCACGCCAGCATCGCCCTCCTCCGCTTGAGCCTCCACCTCCGTGGCCTCGCCCTCCTCCTTGAGCATCCGCCGACCTCGACCTCGCCCTCTGCCTCCATGGCCTCGCCCTCCTTCTCACTTGCCACATGCAAGCCCTCCCCGAGCACCCATTGCAGTGGTCCTTGGACTTGGCTGCAGTGATCACATGAGTTAGCACATTCCTCGGGCATATTATGAACCAAGCGTTGTTCGGCTCTTGTATCTACTCGAGCACAGATCCAGACACCAACCAAACACTACCTTGCCTTGCACATGTGCCTGACCGAGCAATTGGACAAAACACCGGGCAAGTCACGAGCGGTGTAAAATACCGAGCAACTTCTCGGGACATCAACCAAACAGGCCCTTAGTACGTGGAACTACGGATATTCGGGACATTTTTTAAGAACAATATTCAGGACATTAGTGCTTGCTAGCTCCTCATGCGTGGCTCAGATGATACTATATTTTCTACTACTACTGCTTAAACTTTCGATCTCCTCATTGTTTTAATTATATGCACTAAAAATAGTAAAACATCTAAAAAGGCAACGTAGCTGCGGCGCCGAAGGGCATCTGGGGGAGGAAGCGAGGGCACGGATCCAGGCGGAAGCAAGCGAGCCTGAGCGGAGGTCGAGGCCGAGCGGAAGAAACCGGATCTTTGGCCGCTGCCGAGAAGGCGTCGGCAGCCCACGATCTGGAGGAGCATGCACCGGCGCACGAAGAGGAAGTGGCCGGCCGTCGGGAGGAATTCATCTTGCTTGGCGGCCTGGCGTGGTTATGCAGGCGGAGGCACGGCTGGATGATGGCGCAATGGCGGGAGAGGATGAGGAGACGCGATGACGGCGGCTGGGCGGCGGGAACTTCGTGCGAAGCTCTGCGCCGCCCTCTCGAAAGCGTTAGCGCCCGGTCGAGCCAACTGCGCGATCACGAGGATCACGGACGGCGCACGAAGAGGAAGTGGTCTGCGGCGCCGAAGGGCATCTGGGGGAGGAAGCGAGGGAGCGCTAATCGAGCGGCGCGCAAAAGGGATCTGGGGAGGAAGCGAGGGCATAGCGAGGTACTTCCGCCGCGTGGCCCCGCCGCCCGCCTCCTCCCGCCCTCCTCCGCTCCCCTGCCGGCCGTGAGCCGTCATGGCGAGATGGCTCCTCGACCAGCTCTTCTCCTCGGCGGCAGCAGCGAGGCTAGCCCGGGCGGCCCCAACCCAAGATCGACGGATTCGAGTTCGAGCTGCAGAGAGAGACCGAGGGTGCGGCGAGGAAGGGAGGGGTGGAAGACGGTTCCGTGAGCACCCCGATCCTGGGGCAGCCGAGGATAGAGATAAGACAGAAGAAGATTCGCGAAGACGCAGCTGGCAAGGCGACCTGGGCCACGCGACGCAGGAAGCGCAGGCGCTCATCTCGCACGCTATCTCGGCCGTCGTGTGTGCATCCGACGACTGATGCTTATCGGGGTGACGTGGCCAGCTGGGTGAGCTCAAAGTTGCTTCTCTTTTATATATAAAGATGTAAAGATAATACTGTAGATATATTGTCTCGAAACGATTCTATTCTTTTGCAAGGAGATGAGATCCCTAAAACTAGTAGCGCTAGCGGTGCATTTTCGGAATCTTTTGGGATGGGTGACGAATTGATGATGGTGATGAGAGATGGATACTAGTTTTGGTCAGCGCTGAAACGCCATGCCACGAATCCAAGCGGCTTGGAAATGCAGCAATGGTCAACAAAAGCAAACCCACGACACAGGAAAAGGAAATCCTTGGGATCTCATGTTGCCAAACCACGCGACATATGGCCCTTTTGGTCCACAACATTTTTTTGCTCAACATCAATCTAGGCCTGTGCGATATTTTTCCTTTTCCAAAGCTGTCGGGATGTTATCACTTACTACCAAATGCAATACCAAACCATTTCAATGAAGAGTATTGCCACTCCTCCTCGTCGGTTGAGCCAAGGTGCATGTACATGTCACTTCAAGTCCTGTATTGCCTTCCTTGCCATTCCAGTGCTAACCTCATTCTCTTCCTCCTCCAAGAAACCATTTCAATGAAGAGTATTGCCACTCCTCCTCGTCGGTTGAGCCAAGGTGCATGTACATGTCACTTCAAGTCTGTATTGCCTTCCTTGCCATTCGGTGCTAACCTCATTCTCTTCCTCCTCCAAGAAAGCTTGAGCTCCATTAGGGCTCAGTAGCTTGCCTTGTCGAAGCGCCACCCCATCGTGGCCTTTACCATTGACGCCCATCGGATACTCCAAGACCTCCTTGGCGGGCCATCTATCTGCTTCCAGGGAACAACCTTGAAGACCAAAGACCACCTCCTCCCCTCAAGCTACTTGCAGCACGGAGTTGCTCCCATTGTTGTGATCCACCCTCGCCAGCCGGCTTCGACTAACTCATTTCTCAGCCCGCACCGGTAAGTTCCTAGTGGCCAGATGCATTTCCTAATTCGAGCCGCCTTAATTCTCTTTTGGATTCTCCTTTGGCTTTTCCACTGATTCTTTTGACCCCGGCTGTGTAGTCAAATAATTCTTCCATTCGACTATGCACGGTTAACCCCCGACCTCCCTCTTAGTCGTGACCTTACTTTTTACAAAGACCACCCCCGTGGCCGCAACAGCCCATTTTACAAAGACAACCTTCTTAGTCGTGACCTCCCATTATACAAAGACCACCCTCTGACCGCGACCTCCTACTTTACAAAGACCACCCTCTTGGTCGGAACCACCCATATAGTCACGAACACCCAGTTTAAGAAGACCACCCTCGTGAACGCGACCTCCCATTTTACAAAGACCACCCATCGGGTCACGACCTCCCTTTTTGTAAAGACAACTCTCTGGTCGTAACACACCCACGACCTCCCAGACCATAGCACCTTCACGACCCCCCCCCAAGGTTGTAACACTCACAGGACCCTCCTTTGCGTTCATCTTGACCATCGGGACCTCCTTGGGGTTCATCTTGACCGCTATGACCTCCTTTGCGCTCATCGTAACCATCAGGATCTCCTTTGGTTCAATCTTGACCGTCAGGACCTCCTTTGAATTCCATCTTGACCGTCGGGGTCTCCTTGTGTTCATCTTGACCGTCATGACCTCCTTTCCATTCATCGTAACCATCAGGATCTCCTATGGTACAATCGTGATCGTCAGGACCTCCTTTGGTTCCATCTTGACCATCGGGATCTCCTTGGCTTTCATCTTGACCGTCAGGACCTCCCTTGTATTCATCGTAACCGTCAGGATCTTTTTTGGTTCTATCGTGACCGTCGGGACCTCCCTCGTTTAGATCTAAGGACACAGACCCGCCCTCGCTTAAATCTAAGGGCCCAAACCTCCTCTCGCTTAGATCTAAGAGCTCATACCTCCCCTCGTTTAGATCTAAGGGCCCAGACCTCCCCTCTCTTAAATCTAAAGGACTAGACCTCCCCTCGCTCAGATCTAAGGGACCAGACCTCCCTTAGTTTAGATCTAATGATCCAGACATCTCTTCGTTTAGATCTAATGGTCCAGACCTCCTTTTGATTGGATTCAACGGTCCAAACCTCCCTTCGGTTAGATCGAACGGTCCAGACCTCCCTTCGTTTAGATCTAACGATCCATACCTCCCTCCGTTTAGATCTAGCGGTCCAGACCACCCTTCGTTTAGATCTAATGGTCCAGACCACCCTTCGTTTAGATCTAATGATCCAGACCTCTCTTCGTTTAGATCCAACGGTCCAGACCTCTCCCTCGTTAGATCTCCCTCCAATTCTTTTTGCAAAGACCACCCTCCTGGTCTTTTTGCAAAGACCTCCCCTGGTACAGTGATTCGAGAACTCCCCAGCTCTGAGGATTCTAGGACCACCACAGATCTGATGCTTCCAAGACCACCCATGTATACAATACTTCCAAGACCTCCCCTGTATACAATGCTTCCAGAGACCTCCCTGTAGATAGTACTTCCAAGACCTCCCTGTATACAGTACTTTCATGACCTCCCCTGGTCACAGTACTTCCACGACCTCCCCTGGTCGTAATACCTCCACGAACCAAAAGACTCGGCCCACCTATTGACTTAGACTACCACCTCATTCGGGCGTTGCCACCGCTACTACCACTGCAACTTCTACGACCACTGTAGTACAGCTTCTACGACCACTGCGGCTTCCCTCCGACTATTTCCTAGCCGTAAGCCTTTCTACTACCACCTCCTGGTCGTAAGCTCATCTACGACCGGTCACTGGTCAATGGGGCTTACAAATGTGTAGGCTTATTCGATCAGAGAGTCTTCCATGCCATATTTTAACGATATGGCCTGGTCACTCTGTTGAGTTGTCCTTATATATGTTCGCTCTCCTCCGAAGTGTTTTCGTTGGTTTGAATGCTTTTGGATTTATTGGATTTCTCTTGGTTATTTTCAGTCATTCTGGAGTTCAATCGTATATTGCGTAATTAACATCTAGAGATATCATGGAATCGCAACCCCAACAAGGACAAGATTGCCAGAGCACTGTACAGGATGATTATCAACATATTGAGCGGGATTATTATCAGGATATTGAGAAGGTCGAATATCAGGATATAGAGCTTTATCAGAACATTGTCCAAGTCGAGTCAACACTTTGATTATTTTGAGCCTATCTTTTATAAATTATGTTGCTTTAAATTATGAAGCTGCATTGCTATGTTTTATCAAACTAAATTGGTCTAGATCGTAGTTAATGCCGTAACAAATACTTGCGTATAAACTTCCAACCCTTGAACTTGGACATTATCCTTTGTCACTCTAGACTGAATAGATTACATACTAGTTGATAGGTCTGTATCTATAGTGTCATGCTTAGCCTTGCTTAGATACATTGTCATGTGGGCATTAAGTTGCCCGACCACAATCCTTAAAAACTTTGGAAAATGATTTGGGCGATGAAATTTGGAGAACTGGTTGGTATGTTGAAGTAAATGATATTTTCAAAACAATAAAACCTGAAAAACTGTTTTCGATTAGGGCAGCTGGAAAGAGTGGCTGGTGCCTGGGGCACGAGAAGAGGTTGGTATGTGGATGTGCCGCCCTGGTCAAGTAAGGACCGAATCTTGTGATGGCCTCTCATGCAAAAACAGTGCAACCACAAGTCTATTATGGGTATGACCTGGCCGACTAATTTGCTCGCCTCGACGTAGATCCGTCGATGGGATGATTGCGGGTGGATAGCTGGGGGAGAACGAAGCCACAAGAACCGCATTGGCACAAGAGGGGGCCTCCCGGAGAGCCTCGGGAGTGGGCTCAGAGCGGTGGAAACCTTAGTGAACGGATGGAGTCGTTGAGGTTGAGCATTATAAAGGCCTTGTGGTAATCTCCCATTGATTCGCATGTCCAAGGAAGCGTGTGTATATATCAAGGCGATTACCTCTTGTGGGTAAAGTGTGTGAACTCTGTAGAGTAAGAAAACTATCATGATAGCCGTGCTCACGGTCAAGAGCGGTCTTGAGAACTTCTTTGGATATAGCTTTCATTTTACAAAACCATTTGTGATGACAAGGGAAGGTGGGGTGGGACCCGAGGATTTGAAAGGCACAGTGGGAGACCAATGGTAAATCTGGGATAGCTTTGAGCATTGGGTGGATGAAGCCACTCAATGGTATAGGAGGTTGGACCTCCACGATTACTTTTCAAATAAAAACTCATTTATGAAAACAGATTTGTTAAAATGCTAAGTCTCAGGATTTTCCTACTACTCATCTATTTCAAACTTGGCTTTGTGCAAATAAAAGAATTCTAAAGCTTCCCTTGACTAGCCTTACATCTATACAACTGCATTGTGTGTTGGCTCATGAGTACGGTTGTGTACTCAGGCTCTGCCATTTTAATCTTTTCAGACCCATGTGATCAAGACCCCTGCGACCACTACTACCCAAAGGCTGAACCGGATGGTGTTGAAGATGATGAAGCTTAGGCCGGGAACCCTAGTCGCTTGCCTATGGGAAGAGTGAATGGATCTACTTCGACTTGCTTTGCTTCCACCCTCATCTTTGTTTCTGTACTCTGGCTTTTGTAAGGTTTCTGCTCTCATGACTCCTTCTTTAAAACAATTGGCCTTATGGCCTATTATGAATATAAGTATGTCTCTATTACATCATGTTGCGGGTTTTGCGTTATCCCTATGAGCACTGTCCCTAAGAACACTAATCACACTCAGCCTGGTCCACTCGGTGTGTAGTCCTACATCCTACCCCGGGTGTGGTCTACAAGACCTCATCCCGAACATCTCCAGACCTCTCGGGACCTACCTTGAACTGCTAAGGGTCTTCCAAGACATCCTCAGGATTTCCTAAGACCTCCCATGACCTCCTTACGGACCTCCTCGGAGATCTCCCCAGGACCTCTTTTTGGACCTCCTCCAAGGCATCTCCAGATCCCTTGGACCTCCTCTAAGACTTCTCCGGGACTTCCCCTTGGAACCTCTCCAAGACTGCTCAAGACCTCCTCTCGGACCTCCTCTGAGATATCTCCAAGACCTCCCCTTGGACCTCCTCGGAGACATCCTTGGACCTCCTCAGAGACATGTCAAGACCTCCCCTTGGACGTCCTCTGAGACATCTCAAGACCTCTTCTTGGACCCCCTCTAAGACATCTTGAGGCCTCCTCCTGGACCTCCCTGAGACCTCTCTAGGACTTCCCATTGGATCTCCTAAGATCACCCAGACCTCCTCGTAAACTACAGGACCTCCTCCAGATTCTCCATGACCTCCTCTAAGACACCTCAGGATCTCCTAAGACCTCCAGGACCTCCTCAGGAACTCCCAAGATCTCCTCAGGACCTCTACAATACCTCCTAAACCTTTTGTCGTATTCTCGGAACCTTCTACTCCAGACTTCATGTACCTCTTTTTGTCGTATCCTCACGACCTCCACTGGACCTCCCAGGATGTCTCAATAGTACTCCTCAGGACCTCTCCAACACATCTCTACAGTGTTCCTCAGGACCTCCCCAGGACGTCTCTACAGCATCCCTTAAGACCTCCCCAAGACTACTACAGGACTCCCTTAGGACCTCTTCCAGACCTCTCAGGATCTTCGCTAGACCTCGGCAGGACTTCCATAGGACCTCTTCAGGACCTCCCCAGGATCTCCTCGGGACAACTCCAGGTTTTCCTCGGGACTTCTTCAGAACTTCTCCAGGACCCACAGGTCCACCCCGAGGCCACAATAGAACCTCTCCGGGGCCACCCTAGAACCTATCCGGGGCCACCCCAGGACCTCCTCCGAACCTCCTTCTATGACCGGTGTGGTCATAGGTTTGCTCAGTGTCCCTGCACAACACGGCCACAACCCCTAGCCATTACGATCGTTGTCTGCCTTGGGTTGTTGTGAGTACCGATCAAGGTTGGGAACAAAAAGACTACATGGATAGTTATGAGTCTTGATCAAGGCGAAGATCAAGAAGGCCAAGAACTAGGTCACGGCCCTGATCGATTGCCGATGGGCATATCGTGAGATATTCCACACGCTGTGCTTAGGCACTTCTCCATTCTTGACCCTCTGTTTGGATTGGGCACTGCTCGGCCATTCCACAAGTCAAAAGCCTTAGGGTGCGTTTGTGCTTTGTTTACTATTATGTAATAATTGAACAAT
Source organism: Phyllostachys edulis (assembly GCA_036346405.1). Taxonomy (NCBI): domain Eukaryota; kingdom Viridiplantae; phylum Streptophyta; class Magnoliopsida; order Poales; family Poaceae; genus Phyllostachys; species Phyllostachys edulis. The sequence continues at coordinate 347,615 of CM070547.1, forward strand.
TTGAGATATGTATTTTGAGCCAACAATGTAGCTGTGTGTAAACTCTTGATCTAGGGAATGACACAACTATACACAGTGGATCCCAAGCTCAAAATTGGGGTGCAGCAGAGAACCGATGAGAAATGCAGGATGTGACCGAGAGAGAATATGAGCATTGGGTGGATGAAGCCACTCAATGGTATAGGTGGTTGGAGCCTCTACTAGTATTTTTACAATAAAACTCAACTTTGTTAAAACACATGTTAGTTAAAAATGCTAGGTCTAAGGATTTTCTACTACTTAATCTATTTCAATAAATGGCTTTATGCTAACAAAAGAACCACAAGCCACTCCTTTGATCGACCTTGTATATTATATAAATCAGATACGTGTATTGGCTCACGAGTATGGTTGTGTCTTGATGCTCACTCAATATATTATTATTGGTAAGCATAAAGAAGAAGGCTACATGGATACTTATGAGCATTCGTCAAGGCGGAGATCAAGAAGGCCAAGAACTAGGTCGCGAGCCCGATCAATTGCTGTGGGTATATCGTGAGGGTTCCGTGTTGTATTTCAATTCGCTTTCACTATTGATTCTTTAAAGGTATTTGGCACAGTCGACCATTACGAAAGACAAACGCCATAATGTATATTACGCTTTGTTTATTATTATGCAATAGCTTTACGTTTTCGTGATATGTATTTGATATCAATGATGTAGCGTGAGCACTTACTCTTGATCCGAGGACTAGTCTTTGTGAACACGAAGATTCCAAATTGCAAATTTTGGGCCTGACACCTATGTAAAGTGAAGGGGATAGTGTTTGACTCTACTCATCTGCCATGTACCAACTGGTCTACTTTGTAAACTGAAGTATGTTAATCACTTCTATAGCCGTTATACCTTTTCTATTCTCTGTTAAGGTTACAATAATTTCTGGATCATAACCTGCTCTCTAGAATAACGTCTGGTTTTTTAGCTTGAAATCTCTCTCTTTTTTTTTTCTTGGTGTTCCTGAATGTGTAATTAATTTTTGAAATATGGTTGTTCTTTGACTTGAAGACATGTGTTAATGAGATGTTCTACATTGCCCTTTTTGTTTTCCTTTTCTATTCTTGGTGTCTATTACTGTCGGACCCCAAATTTGTAACTTGAAATCCTCTGTGTTCACAGCACTAGTCCCTAGATCAGTAGCTAGTACCCACAGTTACATCATTGGATATCAAATACATATCATAAAAATATAAAGCTATTGCATAATAATAAATAAAGCGTAAATATACCTTATGACGTTTGACTTGCAGAGTGGCCGAACAGGTCAAATACCTTTCAAAGAATAGCAGTAGAAGTAGAATCAAAGCATACCATGTAGACCCTCACGATATACCCACCGACAATCGACTATGGCCCGCGACCTAGTTCTTGGCCTTCTTGATCTTCAGTCTTGACAAATACTCATAATTGTCTATGTAGCCTTCTTTTATGCTTACTGACTAAAAGAATATAAAGAGCGAGCATGAGTACACAACCGTACTCGCGAGTCAACACACAATGCAATTATTATACATACAAGGCTAATCAAGGGAGGTTCATGGTTCTTTTGGTTGCACAAAGCCAAGTTTGAATTAGATTAGGTAGTAGCAATTCCTGAGACTTAGCATTTTTAACTAACACATGTTTTATAAATTGAGTTTTTATTGTAAAGTACTAGTGGACATTCCATCTCCTATACCATTGAGTGGCCGTCCACTCAATACTCATATTCATTTTTCAGTCACATTCGTACTTCTCACTAGTCCTCGACAGGCCATTTCAAATCTCGGGTTTATTGACTTTTCATTCCACCAACAAATTGTTTTAGAAAAATGAAAGCTAGTTCAAGCAAGTTCCCAAACCCCGCCGATAGTGTGAGAACGGCTATCCAGATAGTTTTCTTACTCTACAAAGTTTGTACACTTTACCCACAAGAGATATTTAACTTATAATGTCTCCAACACACTTCCATAGGTGTGTGACTAAGGTGATTATCACAAGGTTTTTACAATGCCCCACCTCAACGCAACTCCACACCGCTAAGTATCACCTCCTTGGGCCTCATCCATGGGAGGTCTCCCATTTATGTCATGTGGTTTCTCTGTGGCTTCTACCCTATTCCCATTCCACATTCCTACCGATGGTGATGCCACGCCGAGGCAAACAAATTAGTTAGCTAGGTCGTACCCATTATAGACTTGTGGTTGCCTTTGTTTTTTACACGAGAGGTCATCACAAGAACTCGGTCCTTATTGACTTAGGTGGTACACCCACATACCCACTCTGTCGTGCACTCGACACCGACCACTCTTTCCACCCACGAGTCTAAATCTGTTTTAGGTTTTCCTTTGTTTTAAAATTACCTTTAGTTCAACATACCACCAAGCTTGACCTCATTGCCCAATTTCATTTTCAAATGGTTAAGTGATGTCGGGCAAATTATTGCCCACATGATGGTGTATCTAAGCAAATCTAATCAAGAAACTTAGATATGTAATTAGTGGCTATTAGGTATCCCATTAATCTAGGGTGACAAGGATAACATCCAAGTTCAAGGGTTGAAATGTTATATTCAATTATCATTAAGGTATTAACTACCGGCTAATGTAACATCTGAGATATAAAACATAGCAACACTACTACGTAAAGGAGTTATCACAAGCGGTTCTAAACCATCATCACGCAGGCGGTTTACGAACCATCGATTTTATATATGCGCAATAGCGGTGGTTATCATAGACGGTTTGTGAGCCGTCTATGATAAGTCATAACATAGACAGTTTTTGGTATAAGCCGTCTGTGAAGGCCTACTATCACTAACGGTTTCTACAAAAAAAAACCCGTATATGATACGTAGGCCATCACAGACGGTTATATGTTCCAACTGTCTGTGATGATCTCTTCTCTATAAAATCTCCAAGCAGTGGCACAGATGTAGTATATTTGTCACACGCAAACAATGCATACATCACCAAAGCATGAGATAATTTGCTTTAATAGGACCTAGGAAAACTAATAGAAAAAATGGGAATCCCTCCTCTGCCCTAAGCTCTAACCCAATAATACAAATGCATAATTTATTTATTTTCATATAACTTGGCACAGATGTAGTAAATTGACATCCTGGATTGGAGCTAGGCTAATCCTAGAGTACATTACTTACCATTCCATTAGTATTTAGTGAAGTTTTTTGTTACATATGAACATCATACAACTCTAATAAAGAAAAGCAGAACAAAAGAGACAAACAAAGTGAAGTGAATCTGCCAAACAAATGGAGAAATTTCTAGACATCATAACTTGGCACAAGTTCCACAGAGACTTGTCTTTTTCCATTTCACAGATATTCACTAACAATATGAAGCACACAATGGTTCTTAAGTTAAAACTTAGCTAAACCAACCAACATTGGGTGAATACACATTTTATTAAGTTCAAGCAATGTCTCTATTCTCTTCCATGAAATACAATAGACAAACATCTATCGGTGCCCAAGGCAGCAAAAGTTATAAAAAAAACAGTTCATATCCTACATTGAAGAATGATTATTGCTCTCCATCCACAGTTACCGTCATGAAGAACTTTCAATGCCCTGGAACTATCAATCAAAGCTAGAAACAATTAGTCTAGAGTAAATTCTAAAATATGAACTCTTCTATGGATCTTAACTATTTAACGGTATAACGCTTTTTCTCTTACCAACAGAATAGGTAGACACCGTCTTATCTAACTCCTTATATGCAAATCCTAAAGCTTGACCGTGTCTGACACACGTGGACATGATTCGTGAAGCTTCATATGACGAGAAGCTTCTCTAGAAGTCTACATTGCACGTAGGGATCGCAATGGGGCTATTCCCCGTCGGGGAGTGGTGGACTATCTCTATCCCCGTGACAAGAAAAAAAATCCCCATCCCCGTTCTCATCCCCGCCGTCGGGTACTATTCTTCTCCATTCCCCGTCCCTGTCGGGTTATCGGGCCCATCCCCGTCCCCATCCCGTCGTCGTTACTGCCATTTCTGAGGCGTCGGAGGAGGCGTCGGCGTCAGAGGAGGAGGAGGAGGTGTCGGTGGCGACGTCGGAGGAGGAGGCGTCGGCGTCGCCGCGTCGGGCTATTGGGGAGGAGGAGGCGGAGTCTGGTGGTGGAGGCGTCGTGAGGCTTGCCGGTGAGGCGGAGGCGGAGGCAGGGTCGGCGGAGGAGGAGGCGTTGGCGGAGGCGGAGGCCGGAGGCGAGGTCCTTGGGGAGTTGGGGCACTGAGGCGGCCAGGTGGGGCTGGGGCCCGGAGAAATGGGGACTAGGGTTATCTGGCGTCTGACCTGACTTAGGAAATAGGATGCACTTGGTTGGGCTGGGCTATGCACTACGTTATCGGGGGCCTATCGGGTAACGGGGATATGGAGCAGGGAAATAGCCCCATCCCTGCCAAACCCGACGGGGAATGTTTTTTCATATTAATATCCCCGTGGAGAATGAAGTAGTCCCAAACCGGCCCCCTAATAGGTTAATTCCCCATCGAGGAATGGGGAATGGGGCCCCATTGCCATCCCTAATTGCACGGGAGACGGTGGAGGTTATTTTTTTAGGCTTTCTTTTTTAGGAAAAAACTATTTAACGGTATAACGCTTTTTCTCTTACCAACGGGATAGATGGACATTGTCTGATCTAACTCCTTATGTGCAAATCCTAAAGCTTGACCGTGTCTGACACACGCGGACATGATTCGCGAAGCTTCATGTGACGAGCTTCTCTCTCTAGGAACTAAAGATCCTAATCCATCTCGGAAAAACTACCAAATCGGTAGCATTGGTGGCGATGGCTACTAGATCTGTGACAAGTTGCACGATAGCCACCTCTCTCCTTTTATGGCCTGGTTGAGCTTTGCCATGGCGATCTGAGGCGAACAAGTTCTTTGTCTACTTTAAGCCTACAATGTGCGTGGAGAAACCACGTTAGTGGCGGAGGTCACGTCTCTGGTGAAATTTGGTCCTCGGCGGCAGCGTGAAGAAGCGACAGTGGGTTGGTCCTCCGCACCTTGTGTGGTTGCAAGCATGTGGGAGGCCATGGCCTAGCACAATGGGGAATGGCGGCGAGTGGGCTTGGTGGAGTGAGGCGAGTGGGCGACTATCGGGCGTCTTGGCGGCGTGTGGGGAGGTGAGTGGCCACAGCGACCCGGTAACCGCGACCCCCAGGCGAGCTTCGGTGGTAAGCGGGAAGGCCAACAAGCTGCGGCGTCGTGGCGAGCGAGCCGTGGCGTGAGCGGTTGCACGGGCGCATGTGAGCATGTCGGGAAATTTTGCTCTTATTTGATTTTTTTATAAAACTTTTGAAACTCTTTTGTCTGAAACTTGTTGAGACTTGAGTTCCAAAATCTAAAATTTGTTGAAACTTCTTGAAACATGTTGAAACTCTTTTGTCTGAAACTTGAGTTCCATAATCTGAAACTTGTTAAACTTCTTGAAACACGTTGAAACTTGCTGAAACTTCTTGAAACTCTTTTGTCTGAAACTTGACTTTTCAAAATCTGAAACTTGGACTTGAAACTTTTTGGAATCTTCTAAAACTTCTAGAAATATCTGAAACTCATTGAAACTTGGAACTTTTAAAATATTTTCACAAGACTTCTTGAAACTTGCTGAAACTTCTTAAAACTCTTTTGTCTGAAACTTGAGTTCCAAAATCCAAAACTTGGGCTTGAAACTTTCTTGGAATCTTCTAGAAACTTTTAGAAATATGAAACCTGGAACTTTTAAAATATTTTCACAAGACTTCACGAAACATTTTGCATATAACCAAGTTGCAACTTCACGAGACATTTTGCATGTAACCAAGCTGCAGACATAGGGAAGAACAAAAACACAAAAACTCACCTACATCTGAAACTTGGGCTGTAACTTTCTTGGATACATGGGGAAACTTGTAGAAATCTGAAACGCCTTAAAACCTAGTCGAAAGTTCAAACTCGAAATCTGGAACTTCTAAGTAACTGAAACTTCATGAAACTGCATGAAACTACCATACCGTTGAAAATGCATTCCAACGGGTATAGTGTGGGCTAGCAACTCCCTTCTGTTTTCTCTCATAATCATGGTTACTGCCAATTGCAAGTTAAAGCCTGGTTCGAAACACGGCCGATACTTACCGGAATTAAACCGCTTTCTTTTCTGTGAAATCCCTGCATTCTATAGGGGGCCTAGTCCGCGCAGGAGGAATAGGAGTATCTCACAACTCTAATCAAGGTGCTGAAATAGGATGCAGAGGGGTTAGGCGTGAAAATTTGCTAATTTCTGGTTGGAAACAAGTTAGTTCTACCTTTATTTATACTAGCAGTAGACCCGCGCGTTGCTGCGGGCAGAAAAGGAAAGTGACGTATAACGACGAATTGGAAGTTTTGTTTGTGTATGTGTGTGTGTATATGTACACATGCATGCTGCAATAGTACTATGAACACAAAGTACGTTAAAAAAACATATAGGAAATGCTTTGATACATGTGTGGTAAAATCTGAAAAACTGACACGCCTTATTTGTACTAACTAAAGAGACTATACACCTAGTTTGTGAGGAATGAAGACACGGTAGAGTAGAAAAATGTAGAAATACATTAGGCGACACATCAATAAGTATCTAAAAGCGATAAAATTTTTTTGAGCTATGGGATTCGAAGCATGCATCTCCTTTTGAATGTAAAACCTGCGTTGGTGGTACTTTAGAACTTTTTATGAATAAGTACACATGCGAAAAAAAGAGAGACTATCGATGTGAAAGTTTTGAGATATACGGATGTAGAAGAAACATGCAAGATATGTAATTTTTTTAGAACAAGAAACTAACGGTATTTTGTCAAAACAAGAACTACCATCTTTGTATGCAACGATAATCTGTATGTTGATCGATAATGCTCGAGCGATCATAGCAAGCGCTTTTATTTGCGACAATATACCGTTCTCCAACAATTACATGTCGACTAAAAACATGTTGTCGTAATAAGGAAAAGGGGAAAAGCGATCGATGTAGTATAGAACTTTGGTAACAAATGTTTTAGACATGATAACACAACCTATTATGTAGTAAAGAAGGGAAATTAGAAACCTGAATTATTGCTGGATAGTAGGCATCAGCAATCTTGTTAGAAACGTAAACATAAGTAGGAATGATTACCTTTGTCCTTTCTTTTACGAAGCGTAAACATAGCCAAAACAAAGCGAGAGCGATGACAATCTCATATTGTCTCTTCTATGGCTAGTATAATCTAATCGGCAGTTAAAAGCGTGATTAAAGCTGGATTGATCACGGAAATCTGTCGCCGAAACTATGGAGATGGGTTGAAAGTACTGTATATGCACGGAGGTTGTCTCTAGTTACGTGCGCCATAGTAATAACCTGCAGACGAACATATGCGATTAGGAATATTGTGGTCCTCGACTCTCCAAGATCTTGGCGGTGCTCGGAAAGCATGAACCCGAAGCGAGCGTATCATTCAAGCGAAGGCGGTGGTATAAAAATGTTGAGGTGAGCTATACAAAGTGCAGATAGTGGCGTACCTCACCGCGATTACATCATTTCCAAAATCAATCACGGGACTCTGAGCAAGCTCTTATTGTTCATATCGACATCACCGTAACGGTGGGTATCGAAGCATAATCATTTGCGACTAGCTAAATAGTCCATTAATCTTTATTCTTTTTGTTGTCAATAGAAAAAGTAAACAATGTAACACCAACACTCTAAAAAAAGCGGTGTAGATAGGCGTACTATCTGACATGTACCAAGGAGGAATAAGCAAAGCTAAAACATAGATGATAGTGCACATTAACAGGTACATGTAGTTGTTCATGAAATATTAGAGCATATTGTACGATATTATACATCACATAAATTTGGTCTGCACTACTAAGTGAGTGCAAACAACGGCCGAAGTCTGTCACTGCAGTCTACAAAAGCGGGATTATATAACATAGGATAAGTCTAGATAGGTGATGCGTAGCTGAAACTGAAGCTCTACGTTCCTGTTATAAACAAAGTGAAGATAACCGTTTTAGAGCTAACATATAACAGTCTGGAGGAGGTCAATATGAATAGGCAAAACGGTACATTGAATCTCACATTTGCTAGTTGTCTGATGAACCGGGAGGTGACCTGCAGAAAAAGGACGGTAAATGAGGTTTTTATATGGGTAAAAAAATAGTAGTAATGTTAGCCTGTAGTTTTTATTGGCTGTACAATCAATATAACTACAATACAAACTTTGTATGAACATAGTATAGACAGTTGCTGCAGAATGTATTGCCTTCTGTTTATCAAGTTCAGAAAGTTTTTTTTTAGTGATATGGAAGACTTATATATAGGCAGGTAAAATATTTACTAAACAAAGGGCTGAATAAAAGGTATATAATTTTGCACGTAGTATACTGTATGTATCTTGCACATGTAAAATCACACTTGCATTAACGTAGATGTGAAGTGTATTTGCAAGACAGGCTATAATGTATTAATATGTGTCAACATGTGGCCTGCGAACAAAATAGCAACATCATATAAATGATCAAACCACTAAAAGCAGATGCAAGGATGGTCTATATAATGTTAGCGTCTTGAAAGCAGTGCAAATAAAGAGTCAATATTCGGGTAGTATGGAGCAAACTCAAAAGGTAAATACATATTAGGCGAAATGTTAAAGAGGGCGAATATTTAACACGATAATCTATAGGTAGATGACTTTGTTTACCTACATATCTTGTGTTTTTTCCTTGATGGGATTGGTTTAAGTCATCGGTAATGGTATGAGAAGCATGTTCTTTGGTGGGACTTGCAACTTTGTATGTTAACATTGTGAAAAAAAGGTGTACTGTTGAGCTAAAGATATTTGTAAATCGGCAACAAATGAGCTAAATATTGTATAGACAAAGATAGGAGCAGTCTTGACTTGATCAAAGCATTGCTACATCAAAGAGCCTCTTACGTGCGGTTTGGGTATATCATGTGTTGGTTGTAACGACCATATTATAGAATCGATATGTCGGGTAATGGCATTGTGTTTTATATAAAAGAAGCGGAGCAGACTAGTCTAAATAATTATAGTCTTGTGTTTTATACAAAAGAGGTAGAAGCAGTTAGCATAAAGAGCGATATACCCTTGTTTTTGTTTCCCTTGGTGATAGACAATCGAGTTGAAGACTATGGTGTGTCTTTGACATCTAAAAATAGAGATGCATTATGGCTGGAAATTATAATAAGCATAATATATTCATCGGTATCTTTATTTATGAATTACTCACTATGTTAAAACAACTCGATTGGTATTGGCATCTTTGTCGGCCACTTCAAAATCCTTGCCATACCAAAATCGGATATTTTGGGGCTCATGTCGACATCAACAATATGTTGCTTGCTTTGAGATCCTGTGAATTATTCTCAATCTTGAGTCTTGGTGGAGATAAAGAAGTCCTCTAGCGACCCTTCTATTATCTTGAACCTTGTTGGCCAATCAAGCGATTTCCTTGCATCATCGCCAAGGATAGCATCAAATGAAACATGTTGTTAGTCAAGCATGCTCCTCAATTAATACTTAGTTGGAAGAGCTTTTATACTCTCCAAAAGGCAAAAAGAAATCTGCATAAATTTTAGAGAAACTAAATTACAACTAAGCGAGATAAGTTATTTAGACTATTATGTTCAACTTTCTTTCTAGATGACTATAGTGCGTAAAAGTGTTCTCTAAAAACACTATAGTATGTAAAAACTCTTGCTCAATAAAACATATTGCAAGACTTCAATGGAATTGAGAACATCTTGAAAAGGAAGGCATCAAACTTTTGTTAGGCAAATACTCATAAATCAATAGCTTTTCATCTCCATGAATGTAGAAACCAAAGTTTCACAAGGCTTACGTGTTGCAACTTGGCAATTAGAATTACTTCATTCTGAACTCCACTATTCCTTGACGAACTCTTACTAAGCCTTTTAACGACAATTTCGGTACCACCTTCTAACATTCCTGCGAATTTCATAATCATTCAATCGAGATAAGATAGACACGCCATAAGTTACTTGAGGAAAAGAAATAACATAAGTTTCTACTCTTGATTTTTTTTTTAAAAAAGACATCTTATTACCTTATAAACATTACCAAAACCTCCTCGCCCAAGCATGTTGGAGTCGACAAAATTGTTTGTTACAATGACAATTTCTCTAAATCTAAGAAAAGGAAATTCTAGTTTTCCATCCCCAAGTTCATCGAAGCGCTCAAATCCTTGCATCTTTCTTTCCCAAAATTTCTTGATTCTTCGTTTGCACGACAAGAATATCGATGCACGTGTCTTAACAATACTAAACATAATTACGCTTGGCGACCAAGGAGGATGATGAAATATATGAAACAAAAGAAAGAAAAAAGGAAGGAGAAAACTCTGTTCGACCTCTGCATGTGCGAATCCAAACAAAACATATGCATACAGTGTCGACAAGCTTGTCGGAACAAGCGATTGCAATTTTAGTACATTGCTCTTTCTCTTGCTTCTGCACAAATCAAATTCATGAAGAGAATCATGCTTCCAAAATATGTACTATACTAAATTTTAAAATTAAACATTTATTTTTTAACATAAACATCAATCATCTCTTATATGATAGACATTTAGCATGACAAATTTACTATGCTAAGTTTCTAACACGCCGACCATTGCTGCCAAACTTATGCAAATTTAAGGTTACTACTTGGCTGTTTTTGCTGTTCAAGCAGTGTGAAGTGAAGTAGCTTCCTGTTTGGTTGCATACAGTATTACTGGCTTTGGTGAACCTTGCTGGAACTCCACTGGACCATGTTTGGTTAATTACCTAGGAGCTGGGTGCCAGGCGAGAAGATACCAGGCGCACCCAGGCGCTCAAAATGGACGCCTGCGTTCCTCCCTGCGAGCCTGTGGTTGCCTGGCTTCTTCTTCTCAAATCTCAACCACCGCGCTCCTCCGATCCCTCCAGATCTGCTCGCCTCCCACGCGCCGGCGTCGCCATCGTCCTCCTCCCGAGCTCCCGTCGGCCTCCCCCTCTTCCTCCCCCCCGGCGGCCTCCCCCTCGTCCCCCTCCGGAGCCCTCCGCCGGCCTCGCCCTCCTCCTCACCCCGAGGCCACGCCCGGCCTCACCTCCTCACTTGGGAGCCTCCATGGCCTCGACCTCGCCCTCGCCTCACTTGAGGCCACGCCAAGCATCACCCCAGCTGGCATCGCCCTCCTCACTTGAGAGCCTCCACCTCCATGGCCTCGCCCTCCTCCTTGAGCATCCGCCGACCTCGACCTCGCCCTCTGCCTCCATGGCCTCGCCCTCCTTCTCCTTGAGCCGCCACCGCCCTCCCAGAGCACCCATTGCAGTGGTCCTTGGACTTGGCTGCAGTGATCACATGAGTTAGCACATTCCTCGGGCATATTATAGACCAAGCGTTGCTGGCTCTTGTATCTACTCGAGCCGAGATCCGAGACACCAACCAAACACTACTTGCCTTGCACATGTGCACGACGAGCAATTGGCACAAAACACCGGGCAAGTCCGAGGCGGAGTAAAATACCCGAGCAACTTCTCCGGGACATCAACCAAAGCAGGCCCTTAATGCGTGAACTACGGATATTGGGACATTTTTTAAGAACAATATTGAGGACATTAGTGCTTGCTAGCTCCTCATGCGTGGCTCGGATGATACTATATTTTCTACTACTCTTGCTTAAACTTTCGATCTCCTCATTGTTTTAATTATATGCACTAAAAATAGTAAAACATCTAAAAAGGCAACGTAGGCTGCTACGTGAAGAACATCTGGGGAGGAAGCGAGGGCACGGATCGGCGGAAGCAAGCGAGCCGAGCCTGAGGTGAGGCACGAGCCTGGCGGAAAAAGCCGGATCTTCTGCATACGGCTGCCGTAGAAGGGCGTCGGCAGCCACGATCTGGAGGAGCCTGAGACCGGCGCCTGAAGAGGAAGTGGCCGCCGCGGGAGAATTCATCTTGGCTTGGCGGCCTGGCGTGGTTATGCAGGCGGAGGCACGGCTGGATGATGGCGCGCTGGCGGGAAGGATGAGGCAGCGGATGGCGGGCTGAGCGGCGGGAACTTCGTGCGAAACTCTGCGCCGGCCCTCCCGAAGCGTTAGCAGCCCGGTCGAGCCCAACGGCGCGATCTGGAGGATCCGCGGACCGGCGCCTGAAGAGGAAGTGGTCTGCGGCGGCGAAGGGCATCTGGGGAGGAAGCGAGGCGTAATCGGCGGCGGCGAAAGGATCTGGGGGAAGCGAGGGCATAGCGGAGGTACTTCCGCCGCGTGGCCCGCCGTCGCCTCCTCTGCCTCCTCCTCCTCCTCGGCCGGCCGTGAGCCGTCGCGGCGAGATGGCTCCTCGACCGAGCTCTTCTCCTCGGCGCGGCGCGAGGCTAACGGCGGCCCCAACCCAAGATCGGCGGATTCGAGTTCGAGCTGCGAGAGAGACCGAGGTGCGGCGAGAAGGAGAGGTGGAAGACGGTTCCGTGAGCACCCGATCTGGGGCAGCCGAGGATAGAGATAAAACGAAGAAGATTCGCGAAAACGCGGTGGCAAAGCGACACAGGCCACTTGACGCAGAAGCGCGGCGCTCATCTCGCACGCTATCTCGGCCGTCGTGTGTGCATCAAACGATCGATGCTTATCGGGGTGACGTGGCCAGCTGGGTGAGCTCAAAGTTGCTTCTCTTTTATATATAAAGATGTAAAGATAATACTGTAGATATATTGTCTCGAAACGATTCTATTCTTTTGCAAGGAGATGAGATCCCTAAAACTAGTAGCGCTAGCGGTGCATTTTCGGAATCTTTTGGGATGGGTGACGAATTGATGATGGTGATGAGAGATGGATACTAGTTTTGGTCAACGCTTGGGCTGCCATGCCACGAATCCAAGCGGCTTGGAAATGCAGCAATGGTCAACAAAAGCAAACCCACGACACAGGAAAAGGAAATCCTTGGGATCTCATGTTGCCAAACCACGCGACATATGGCCCTTTTGGTCCACAACATTTTTTTGCTCAACATCAATCTAGGCCTGTGCGATATTTTTCCTTTTCCAAAGCTGTCGGGATGTTATCACTTACTACCTCCGACTCCGATTCCACGTGTAAGCCGTTCTAGAATTTGTGCCTGTGTTGACCATTAATATGTAAAGAAGTACCAAGATTTACAACACAAAATTTGTATTAATAGATTCATCATGAAATATACTTTCGTAATGTATAATTATTTTTCTTTGAAACAACGTATTTTTATAGAAGAAATTGGTGGTCAAAATGTTATCTTGGAGACCGTATCAATGTCCAAAACGCCTCATATCTGGAATAAGATGGACTGTCACTTACCCACACCATTCTGCACCACGACAGAACCAATCAAACAATTCACGGAATTTAACCTGACACGCAGCCATAGACATATATGGATGCAAACTGAAACAACTAAAAATTTGCAGGTTTTCAAAAAATTTGAAAGCTTTTTGGTTTGAATTCAAAAACCATCCCAATTCAGAATTTCCTTCCCCTCTCCACTTTCCTTTTTGGGCGTTTCCGCCTTGCCAGCCCGAAGGCGCCTCCCTCCCCCGTGCGCCTCCCCCTTTCTTTCTCCTCCCGGTCGTCACCTCCCCGACGCCACCACCTCCTTTGCCGCTGCTGTCAGCAGCGCCAACTCCCGCACCACCTCGCCCCACCTGCACCTCCCACACCTTCGCTGCGCCACCTCCCCTCTCTCGGCGTCGCCCAAACGTGCGTGGCCAACCACGTCGCCGCCATAGCCGCGCCCGATTCCTGCTCCCACCGCCTCTTCGTCGGCTATAAAAGCCACCCCCGGCTCGCCTTCTTTCTCGCCACCCTCACCCCCACCTCCCTTTGTCCTCAATGCTGGCCAATCGCTTGGATTCCCGTCGCCTCGTCCTTTCTTCCCCGGCGAGGCAAGGTAAAACTCGCCGCCTCCCTCCCTCCCCTTCCCTCCCCCTCCCGGCTCAAGCACCACCTCACCACCGCCCACCTTTTTGTAACGTCCCAATTTTCTGAGCCTTTTTGAAAAATTTTAAAATAAAAAGAACCATTTGGTTTTGATGAGAGTTCTAAAGCTTAACCTGAGATTTTGGATTTAAAAGAGTTCTAATATGACTAAATCCAACTTCAACTAATTCGAGTTGGGTTTCTTTCGAGTTTGTTGGAGTTCTCTGGTGTTGTCTTCCCCCTTCTCTGTTCGCTCTGTGTTTCTCTCGGCTCAGCTCTTTTTTTTCTAGACCTCCCTTCGTTTGGATTTGAGGGTCCAGACCTCCCTTCGTTTGGATCTGAGGGTCTAGACCTCCCTTCGTGTAGACCTCCCTGCTGGTTTAGACCTGCTTTCCATTTGGACTTTCCCTTAGGTCCAGACCTCCCTCTCGGTCTAGACCTCCCTTTTGGTTTAGATCTCTTTCCCTCTCATTGGATCTCCCTCTCGGTTTAGACCTCTGCCTTTTGTCGTTTTGCCACGACCTCCCTCTGTGGCCGTGACCTCCTCCTTTTGTCGTTTTGTCGCGACCTCCCTTTTGGTCTTTTTGCAAAGACCACCCTCTTGGGCCGCGACCTCTCTCTGTGTCAAGACCTCCCCGTTGGTCTTTTTGCAAAGACCACCCTCTAGGTCTTTTTACAAAGACCCCCCTGTGTCACGACCTCCCCTTTGGTTGGACCACCCTTTTGAGTTTTGACAGGCCCCACCTGTCAGCTCTATTCACCTTCTCCTTCCTCCTGTTGTGTCAATTCGGCGATAAAGGACCTTGTGCATTAATACCGTTGTGTAAGTATTAAATCTTTGTCACACATCCCTACGATGCCGTTCCTTCTCTAAATCTACTCCTCGACCTGCTCCCATCATCTCCTTCACCTACCTTTGAACACGTGCCTTTGAACACGTGTGTTTTTGTATCCTAGTGGCTCCCCTCGTTTCTCCAGGCTATAAAAAGCCTGAGTAGCCCTCTTTTATCCCCTTTGCCTCACCAAGCTCTCTTGCTCCTTTGTTCTCACCTTATTTTTCACCGTGCTTGAAGCCTTGTTGCCAGGAGCTTGCTGGAGCTGCGCCGCCTTCGACCTCTTCGTTGTTGAAGAGATCACCGGAGCGCCCGCGCCGTTCGCCATCCTTCTCCATTCTCTCTCTTTGCTCTCTCTCTGTGTCAAGGTAAGTTCCTCCGTGCCCTGTTTTCTTTTGCTCTCACGACTATGATGCGTGGATTGAATTTCTCTTACAACCACGTTGCATAGTCGTAGCCTCTTTTGGACCTCCCTCCTAGGACCTCCTTTGGACCTCCTCGTTGGACCTCCTCCTGAGAGTCCATTTTTATTCCAGTGTTTCTCTTTTGGCTCTTATTTGGTAGTTGTGGTTTTAATTTGAATTCGCTGTATTTATTTGGTTCTTTGCGCACGTGTAGATTCTGACTTCACTGAAGAGTTTGTGGACCCGGCGACCTCTACTGAAAAACTTTAACTCTTCATCGAAGGAAAGTCATAGACCTTTGATCACGTTGATCCCAGTTTGCAAAAGTACTTTGTTTTATACCAACATGCATGGCTATTTGTATAAAAATGGTTTGGGAATTAGCTAAACACCCACCTGACATTATGACTCCTTGAATAGTTGTGTTCGACATGTTGACATGTACCTTTGGACCACCATAGGTTGGGTAATCTTAGTTGGACCTCTTTATTGTGATAACCAATATGGGTGCGTATATTGCTTAGACCTACTTAGTTATGCGTTGGCTCTCGATCACTTGTTTCATTAATGATTAAATTTGACTAAGAGACTATGGAACTGTGGCACATATTTGTCTTGGCATGTGTTGTCTTGCAAGCGTTGTCGCTGGCCTGTGTGGCCGCTAATAAAATTTGTTGTGCCATGACTAGGGTGGTCATTGGCTAGATTGAACCCAAAAATGTTTTGCTGGGGCAAGTGGTCGTGCAGTAAAGGGGGTGCAGGAAGCACACTAGGATGAGGAGGTCTCACCTGAGCACCAACTAAGGACTTAACCTTGTAAGCCATTGATCCGGGCCACACCGTGCAACCACAAGACCATTATGGGGTGGTCCTAGCCGACTAATTGGCAATGCTTTGATTCGGTTTCGTTTTGGTGGAAGTGTAGAAGGACCTGGGATATACGCCCACACTTGGCGCAAGAGGGGGCCAGTAAGGCGAAACTTAAGCGAGCGGAACCAAGTCAAAGCAGAACCTTGTAAATACCTTGTCACGTGCTCTAGCCTGCTTACCTAAGGTAGTGAGCAGGGGCATTGACGGGTGCCAAACAAACTAGAGAATTCGTGTCTTATGGGTAAAGCTGTACAACCTCTGCAAAGTATAAATCTATTCGAATAGCCGCGTCCTCGGTTTTGAACATGCCTTGTGATTTCACGCAAGGGGTAGATCTTTCTCAAAACTTGCTGTTGTGGTTGGTTCCGAGAGGTCCAGCTCACGACCAGGGTGGTCGTGAGTAGTCCGGGCACACGACCAGGGTGGTCGTGTGTTGTTTTAAAAAAAACTTGTTTACTTATTTATTAGTCTTTTTAACTTGTGCTTTGCAATCTACTTATTGTATTTCAATTTCAATGTTGTTTTCTGCAAAACTAACCATAAAGCTATCCTTCGTTGAGCCTTGCATGAATATATTTGCATACCTTCCCTACGGCTTGCTGAATACATGCAAAAGTACTCATGGCTTGTGCCCTCTATTTGATCAGTAGCTGAAGAAGACCTCCCTGGGTGCTCTAACCTCTGGGAAGAGGAGGTCTTTGAAGACTAGGCGTGCTAGGATGTCCTCCACTCGATTGCCTGTGGGCAGGTCGTGTGACTTTCGCGTGCGTTTTTGTGTTCCGCCGTGTGGTAGCCCTACGTGGCACCTCTGTAAACAAGCTTGACCATAAGGTCTTTTGCTATTATTGTTAATTTGTCTGCTTCATCTCTAGTTTGTTGTATGGCTGTGATGGCATTTGTCGGTGTTTTATAACCGAACTTACGTAAAGATTGTTTGATTTGGGGGGTCTCCTAGAATGGAATCACGCAGAGAGATTGACACGGGGATTTTTATACAGGTTCAGGCCTTCTCCGGAGAGAATAACAACCCTACTCCTGTGTGTGTATGGTATTGAGTGTATTCTAAACAATCAGGAGAAAAAGCTAAGACTATTACAGATGATAGTGCTAAACTGTCTTCCTGATGGCCCGATTTCATCCGCCCTTTCCTTCTCTGATTGCCGCCTTTATATAGTACGTGAAGGAGCGGCAATTTCTCCAGGTGAAGCGGCGCCTCATCACTTCCTGTAACGGGCGCACGTTAGTAGTAATCACCGGCGTATTAACTCCTTCACGTCGCCTAACAGCAATATACCAGAGATAATGGAGCGTTACGTGCTATTACTTCGCAGAGTAACAGCGTATGATGACTATTTGAATCCCTTAATCAATTGGGCCCACTTGTCTGTAGGTTTAATTGATCATAAGGTGGTCGTAGCTGACCTAGTCATAGAAGAACTTACGACCATAAGGTAATCGTAGCAAGACTTACGACTATGGGGTAGTCGTAGCATAACTTACGACTATGGGGGTGGTCGTAGAAGAACTTACGACCACCCAATAGGCTCTTCCCTTATAACATTAAGGGGTATACTCAGGGATCATATGACGTCATATTTACCTATAATAAGAATTATAGATAAAAGATAAAATGAGGATTATTATATCCTCGTCAGCATTTTTGTTGAACCGTGTGGACCAGCCACTGATCATGGGACTGGTCCAGTGTGCACAGTGGGCTCCGGGGGTTTTCTACCCCGGAGCGTGACACTTTTCCCCATTCTCTCCCATCCCTTTGTCTGTCGGAGCTCGCCGGTACCACTCCTTCCCGCCACACCCCCTTTGGCCACCGCCACCAAGCCACCACAGGCTGCCCAAGCCCTACCAACACCACCCCTAGGACCCTCTCGCCTCCCTGGTGCTCCCCGCACCACTCGGCCTCGCCGCCGGCCTCCACTGCTCAAGGAGAGCGTGTGGGCCTTTTGGCCGTACGGCTCAAGCCGCTGGTGAGCTGGGCCTTTATGGCCTGGCCAGTTTGGGCCGTAGCCCATTTGAGTATTGGGCTCAGCCAATACTGTTCACAACCCGTGAACAGTAAAACCAAATATTGTTCACAACCGAAAATGGTTACTGTTCATCTCCCGAAAAAAGGGGTTCAGTACTGTTCATTTCAGATAAAAATAGTAATTTCACATCCAATTTTCAACCATGAATAGTAAAATATCACTTTTCATCATCCGACACCTTTTTTCGCCCGAAACCCTAATTCGACATTTTATACTCATTTCGACCGTTTCGAGTCTGCGAATCCATATCTCAACTCCGCTCAGCCAAATGAAGCTCCAAATAAATACCTACCCTCCCACATCACCCTTATTTTTAAATTCTTTTTGATTTTATTTACTTGCATGTTGTTCCCAGCTCATTCCCTGTCGAGTCGGATTTTATTTGGTTTATTTTATTTCTTTCCACGCTAGGTCACGACTTTGACGACCAAATTCCAGAAGACGCCGGACAAGACCAGTGTCTAGAAGAATTTGTGCAAGGAGGCAAGTCTGCTCTTAGAACAAGATTAAAAACTTGTTCCGAATCTCAAGAGGTATTTTGATGCTTAACATTATTGCTCCATAAACTACATTGGCAATCCTCCGTCCTGGAGTTTATTCTAAATTTGTATCCCTGTGGTAGGTTCCGATCGTTCAAATCAGATCTTCAATGGAGAAAACGTTGCAATGGATTGTCCCAGTTGCTAATGATACGGCCAGGTACTAAAATTATGTAGGATCGTTAATGACAATCAGAGAGGGGTGAATGATTGTAGAATATATTTTTTCACCTTAATAATCTGGGAGCTGTCTGCCGATCAGGTACTAGCACCACATCCAGAAACTCCATGTAGACCCAGGAGACACAACCGTGGCAAGCTTTTTGTGCCGTCGCCACAGCTAAAACTTTCTCACGTGTACAACCCTAACAGCCGTCGTCCTATCTCCTCTCACGTGAAGTCTTATCACCTAAATAGACCTAGGAATCCAAAACCGACTAGGACTCCAAAACTCCAAAAACGTGTTCAACGTGTACACGTACAGCACCTGGTCTCTTTTTACCTCATCACATCTACTACATGCATCTCCAGCCCACATGCATGCAGCGTCAATTCCTCACGCCGCGAATTCTTCAACCTTCCAATTTTGGTGTTGTAGCCTCCGAACCGCACCTCCATAGCTCCAACACATATCATCCATCTTTGATCTCCACGTGCCCCAACTCGAGCCCGACCGTCTCCTCTAGCATCCTCGACCCTCTGGACCATGACTTCGCATCAAGCCATCTCCCGGTCATCGCCGTAGATCACGATCACCTCCGAGTTACCCTGCACATGCAAAGACCAAAACAATATATTTTTCCAGCACAAGTTCTTCCCAACTTGACCGACATAAGTCAACACACACGCCACACAGCTCAATTAACATCAGTACCCAACATTGTCAATTATTCATCAACTAAAATATACTAGACCTAGCCACATGGTCTAACAGAGCAGTTCCTTATGTCAGATCTTGGTCCTCTTCGTTACTTCCTTGGGATTGAGGTTACTTCCACTCCAGATGGTTTCTTTATGTCCCAAGAGAAGTATATCCAGGATCTTCTTGATCGCGCCTCTCTCACTGATCAGCGTACTGTTGAGACTCCCATGGAGCTCAATGTTCACCTCCGACTCTCTGATGGCGAGCCTCTTTCTGATCCGACTCGCTATCGTCATCTTGTTGGGAGTCTTGTCTACCTTGCTGTTACTCGTCCAGATATCACTTAGCTAGTTCACATTCTGAGTTAGTTCGTTTCTGCTCCCATTCAGGTCCACTACAGCCACCTTCTTTGAGTTTTACGATACCTTCGTGGGACTATCTCTCGCCGTCTCTTCTTTCCACCTCCGGCTCGTTCTGACTTGAGCTTATTCGGATGCTACTTGGGCGGCGATCCCTCGATCGCCGGTCTATCTCTGCTTACTGTGTTTTTCTTGGTGGTTCTCTCATTGCCTGGAAGACAAAGAAACATACTGCAGTGTCTCGTTCAAGTGCAGAGGCTGAGTTGCGAGCTATGGCTCTCTTGACAGCAGAGATTACTTGGCCACGGTGGTTACTTGAGGATTTTGGTGTTTCTATCACTACACCGACTCCTCTCTTGTCAGACAGTACAGGTGCTATCAGTATTGCCCGTGACCCTGTGAAGCATGAGCTCACCAAGCATATTGGTGTTGATGCCTCCTTCATGAGGTCTTGTGTGCATGATCAGGTGATTGCTCTTCAGTATGTGCCTTTAGAGCTTCAGATAGCGGATTTCTTCACAAAGACTCAGACTCGAGCACAGCATGACTTCTACCTCTCCAAGCTCAGTGTTGTTGATCCACCATGAGTTTGAGGAGGGGGGTGTTAGAGATATATGTATAGTGTGTTATTCCCCATTGTTATGAGGGGTTATTTGTATATTCACCACCTGTACTTTGTTTATATATACTGGCCCTTTGGCCCCTGGATACACAAGTTGCTATTCCTAACATTGTCCACGAATTAAATGTTTCTCGTGGTGGCGTGGTGCTCGATTTGGGCACAAGATGTCTGTACGTTTGCAAATGCTCGTTGAATTTCGCAGAAAATTATGGTTATTGACGTAGTATGGGCACTGAAATTTGTCATGGAATTGACATCCATGAGAGCCTTAGAGGTAGCCACTACCAGAAACAGGATTTTTCCCGAGTGCCAAAAACACTCGGGAAAGGGGGATACACACTCGGAAATATATGTCCCGAGTGTCACTCTCGAAACAAACACTCGGGATAGATTAGTCGGGAGAAAATCGGTTTCGAGTGTTACACTCGAAATAACACTTTCCGAGTGCATCTATGACACTTTCGGGAAAGTTAGACACTCGGCAAAAACCTGCTGAGCGGCTTCTCAACGTAGAAGGAAGTATTCCAGTGTCAACACTCGGCAATCTGTGAAAAGACACTCGGAAAGCTTCCATCGGATCCGCAGAAATCGCCCAGGTCAAGTGTTCCCGAGTGTCGACACTCGGAAAGTTTTTGTCGCTTTCTGAGTGTCACTTTCCCGAGTGTCGACACTCGGGAAAGTTTCGGTCTATTTCGAGTGTCAACACTCGGGAAAGTTTTAGTCTATTACTGAAAGTGCCAAACACTCGGGAAGCGAGAAGACACTCGGAAAAGCGACAAACCAATTTGAACCCCAATTTTCACAAATTCATTTAAAATCCATTCCACAAGAGTCAAATAATCCATCCATCCATTCCCTGACAATCAAATAATCCATCTATCCATTCCTGACTATCAAATAATCCATCCATCCATCCATTCCACAATATATGTATATATATATGTATAGATCGAAAAAAGGCATCATAACGGTTCCGAGCTCACAACATTCAAGTTCAAGTTCGAAAATGTAAGCATAAGGCATTATTATACATATGACAGTTCCAAATAGCAAGTATCACTACAACCATTTGCATGCCTGAGTTTCTGCTTCAATCTTCCGTGCATGAGAGCATCATTTTCAAAGTTCTGCAGATAGAGCAAAACTTAATATTAGTGCCATGTTACAACAAAAGTTAGGAATTGATGCATGAAAAGATAATTAACCAAACTATTGACAAAGCAAAAAATTCCTTTAAATCTCGATGAGCTGCCTAATAACATGGCAAATCGAGTTAAGGGCATGCAGGGGTGTGGGCCGGCTAGCTTGTGGCCTAAGCGATCATTTACTTATGTCATCTACAAAGACATGCAAGAGAAATTTGAGTATAATGATGTACTCTTGTAAAAAGGAATGAGTGAAACTATATATAGACTTAATTAAGAGGTGCGAGGAGTGATATTTTGTTAGATATATAATTACATGCATGGTATCCACTTGTATGATGTACCTTTTAAAAGCTTTGGCAAATTCATATGTTGACGTGCTTATTAGCACCTAACAATATAGAACATGAAAAGCACAGGTGCTAAAAATGTTAAACTCCAACTCTCAATATTTTGTCATTGTGAACTACTGATCAACATTTATGTCTCAAGCACTTATCATCAAATTCATAGAAATGAGTGTACATACAAATTATTATATGTTGACACATTTCAAAAGAATTTATGATATAGATATAGAGAATTAGTTATATATGAAGCCATTTTTATCCATTTTTTAGCAATTACCTGATTGTGAATGTTTTCTAATGTTGGTATCCTTTTAGTAGATCATGAAAATAGCAAGCATCTTCAGCTTCAGCATTAGCAGTAGAAGCAACTGATCCCGCCATTCCCTACATTTTCATAAGAAATCGCATTATAAGAAATTTGCAGTAGCGACGAATAATTACATTGCATGTCATTGCAATGTCTTCTGAATCAAGCAGTCATAAGAGACTAACAATATAATAATCAAGTATCACGATTACTAACAGGAGCAGATAAGTGAGGCAGTGGTTCCCCCGACGGAGAGACATTAAGTCGAGTCCCGGTCCCGAGTGCCTGCATATTTGTTTGCACATTGCCATACATTAGCCAAGTATGAATATATATATATATATATTGCATATTACTTTGTTATTGTACTACCACGCTCCAACTAACCTGCAGGAGCATTTGCTCCAACCGCTGCCTAGCCTCAATTTCTGTCGCAACTGCGCCTGAAGCATTTGCTCCAACTATATGCACGCACGTACGTACGTCTGACATGTCACATGAGCAGACAGATTAAAGGGCAGGCATGCATTTGATTGCCACCCAATCCATTTGTATATGCGAGGGCCGGATCCAAGAGCTATAGCACATGCAGCAGTGTAACAACTTCTGAGCCCTCGGGAAATTAGATGATTCTGGTAGTGATATATGTGATCAATTCAAGCAGTGAGTGAGTCATATAAAAACTTCTCAATCAGATTGTTTAGTTACACGATGACATGTACTAGATTATGTGTTTTCGATCGATAAATACACATGTGCGTGTAGCAAAAGACCATTGCATATATAAGTCGTGTATATTACGTGATGCAAGTAGGCAAATCGGTGTGTTATGACCACAAATTTAATTTACTACTCTTGCTAAAGTGTTGGCAAACTTAAACTGGTGCATATATATTGCAAAGAAGAGGTCGCATACATAAATTACATGCATCATTGTACTAAATATCTAGTTTATTTTTTTTTCTCATGGAAGAATGTTTTGAATTTCAGAGAGTCGAAACCACTTTCACATTTAACACAACATAAAGTTAATTCATGCACACATCATCTCGAGACCAATTAAAGTAGTGATGTAATATGAACACACACAACTCTAAATGACTAGTTCAATAATGCATCATTGGATTGTACTTTTGGAGCGTTTGAATGGGTGGGACACGACAACTTGGCACAAATATAATCAGCATAAGGCTACAAGTTGCGATTAGTTTTAGCATTGAGTATGTTCAAGTGGATAGGATCATCCTTGCTTTATGTTATCACTTGTACCTTCCAACTAATAATCGACTTTGTCTCTTGTCGATTGCTCTCGGAGAAGATATACAACTTCATTACATGATGCATTCAACTTGATTTTGAAAATGGGATATTTCATGCATGTGCATGTTTTAAACAAGAGACTTTCTTCAGTGCTTCGTGGCGTTAATTACTTTATATTTGGAACGTTCATACCAAAAAGGTAAGAATTAATTGCGAAACCTGGTTGATACAACTAAATTATCACAAAATGCTATCCAAAGATGATCTATAGAGTAATATTAATCTAGAATGAATAGGTTTGTTGCTTATATATATGAATATGCATGGGCACAAATACCATTGCACTAATTTTCATGTTGAAACAAGATGAATATTCATTGAGTTGATACTACTGAATTAGATGATCAAATCCCCACGAGGGAGGTTGGAACAAGACTTAATAATAACGTGATATTAAAAAAAAATCTCACTTCACATGAATGTTTCATTTGGGGAGTATATTTAACCACGTCGCAGTTCAACAACTGGTCACCAAAAGTCAATGGTGAATTGCATGTGCTCAAGCAAAATAGTTAAGCTACCCATTAATGTTGATGTTAAGATTAGTACTGTAACATCCAAAAAATCACCTTTTGGGCAAGTGTTAATTATCCAATTCATCCATCCAGATGACTAGCTAGCTCACCTTGCGTTTCCACACAAATGAAAATTCGAGGTAGATGACATCTGGGTTATCAAAATCGCTCCCTTCCCTATTTTAGCACTAGTTACCCTTAATGTTCATTTCCCCATTGATGCAACTACATTTAGCTCTTTGCCTCTTTCACCTTGCTTTACATTGAAGTAAACAAACGAACATGCAAAAAATTGAACATACATATCTTATTAATGAACATTTCAAGCACGGTGATACAGTGGCGATGGCGTCCGACGAGGGGGCGGCGCGGCCGGAGGAGGAGCCGGGAGGCGGCCGGCCGGAGGAGGGAGCGGGAGGCGGGCGCCAAGGAGGAGGGAGCCCGGAGGAGGCATGGGGAGGTGGAGTCGAGGCGGCGGGAGGAGGAGGGAGCCGGGAGGCGGAAGGGCGCCGTGAGGAGGGAGCCGGGAGGCGAGTCGCCACCGGAGGAGGTGGGGCAAGGCAAGGGAGGTGGGGAGAGACGAGGGGAGGGAGGGCAAGGCGCAAGGACGAGGGTGTGGGCAAGTGAGGCGGCGGAGGACGGGAGGAGCGGGCCGAGGCGAGTATGAGGCGGAGGCGGTGGTCAGACATTTAGGTGTGACGGCGGAGGAGGAGGAGCTGGGAGGCGAGGGGGAGGCGGGCCGAGGAGGCATCAGAGGCGGGAGGCGGCGGAGGACGGGAGGAGAGCAGCTGGGGGATTGGGGAGAGGAAACGCATGGGGGATTGGGAGAGGAAACAGCACGTGGGGGGGCGAGAACGGGTTTCTGAGCAGCCTGTGCAAGGGAAATGGCGCGACTGCGTTTAGCTCCGAGTGTCGACACTCGGGAGATCATTTCTCCCGTCAAAGTTTCCCGAGTGTCCGATCGGACACTCGGGAAATTAAAATTTCCCGAGTGTTTTATTCTCTCCCCGAGTGTTTCATGAGGCACTCGGGAATTTCCCGAGTGTATTATTCAAAACACTCGGGAAACTTATAAGCACTCGGGAAATTAGACGATTTTGGTAGTGAGCCTGCCATTTGATCTGAAGCAATAGGATGCGCGTGTGACTGTTGTCTAGGAGGATTGTGTATTTGTGTGAACAAATGAGGGTCTGCACTCATTTTCTTTCAGCTGTAGGATTTGATCTGAAGCAATAGGATGCGCGTGCTACATGTTTTTTCTTTGGGCACGTTGGTTGTCATTAGTTTAAGCCTTTGTGGTCAGAATCAAACTCCTTGGAATCTAGAGTACTTCTGTGGAACGCTGGCTTCAAACTGCGTAGATTTCTGTGCTTATCATTTTTACTTTTTATTGGTTGGCAATTCAGAGGGTGCTTGCATTGTCCTAGCCTGTTAATTATTTTGGCAAATGCTACTGGGGTACTATCGGGATGAAAACGCTGTCTTTGATGCGTTCTGAAGTTAAGCTAAATTCTGTGGATGATAGTTGTATGATTGTATGATCGTTTGTTGTTTTCCCTTGATATATAGCTGGTAATTTTGTTCTTTATATATATGAGATGTTTCTTCAGTGTCAACTGCTCCTGTTCTTTAACATATCTTAGAAAGCTTTCTGCTTTAAGCGTCCTAGTTGAGCTCCTTTCTTTTAACTGCTGGAAACGCAAGGAAACATCACGAGTCACCCATCATTTGACACAATATTAATTCAACGATAACAAGAGTGAGTGTGCCAGAGCCCAGATAATATATGAATGAAGACGGGTGCGTCTGCATACCACGATTCACGTTCCTACAGCTGCAGATAGCATGACGATTGATAAAGAAATAATGTTTAACTGGTGACAAAATAAACATGCTTAATTTCCTGAATTATAGAAAGCTCGTATAAAAACATGGGGCATCCGGCAAAGGCTTCAGGCACCACAAAGATCTGATAGCGTTGGACATGCACGGACCTTCAATTGGCCTGCAGCCTCGCAGCTATGTTAATCTCGATTTTTGAAATCTGGAAGGACTAAACAGAAATTTAACAACCCCCTAGTCAATCTGTTCCATTCCAAAAGTAAAAGGATTGCAGTAGACTACATTAGAAAGAGGGCATGCATAAGAAAATCTGATGCAGCTGGTAGTATTATCACCCAATACTGAACACACAAAAGGAGTACGTTACGGGTGCGGTGGGCATTTACAATCTGGAGGGCGAGGCACATGGTTGGAGCAGCATGACGGGTATGGCTGGGCAAGCTGATGAACAGCCACGAAGCCATACGGGGTCATCGGTGGCGCCCTACGCCCACCGGAGGCCTCTTCCACCGGCCTGGCCGTCTCCACCGCCAGCAGTACAATCATTACGACGAGCACGATCACTCCGATCGCGTGCCAGGACCCCGCTCTGGCCATCGCCGACGTGCGATCGATCTAGCTAAGAAGATGCTAGCTAGGCTAGGATTGTGACTTGTGAGCAAGCAGCTACAATGCTTGGGTTGTTTGGTGGCAAGAACAAGAAGAGAGGATGGGCAGAGGGGCGAGGGGGGCTATTTATACTGTGCCGCCGAGGCGCTGCGCATGCGAGGAGCATGCACGTCAACGTATGTAGGGCCGGCGCATCAGGATTTTAATTATTTACGTCAACGTCACAAGCAGCTGGCCTAGTGAGGAGGAAGGGAGAGATTTGTTGAGGGGTTTCCAAGATAGACCATGGTGTGAGTGTGACAACGCTGGCTTCGTAGACGCAGCTTCTTGCGGTCAGAGCATAAACTAGAGAGAGACGTGGCGTGAGCCGTGAGGAGGAAGGGAGAGAGAGAAAGAGTATAGAGTTCGCCGCGGCCACCGGAACAGAAGAAGACGACGACGACGACGGCGATGTCTCGCAAATGAGGGTCTGCACTCATTTTTTACTTTTTATTGGTTGGCAATTCAGAGGGTACGGTGCTTGCGTATTGTCCTAGCCTGTTAATTATGTTGGCAAATGCTACTGCTTGGTTTGTTGTTTTCCCTGGAGAACAGTTAAGCTAGAAATTCCAAGCAAGCTTAATTAAAACGTGTGTATTAGCTAGCTCATCCCAAGTAGCTAGTGTAGTGCAGAATGCATGCAAAAGCATCCATCTTTTTTTAGTCGCTCTACTTCCAACTTCCAAGTACGTACAGGCAGTGGATATTGATGCATGCATCAGCTAGATCGTCACAACATTTGTCTGTTTTTCTTTTGCAAAACAGTCAGATTTTTGAGCCATCAGATGGAGATCCAATGCCTTAGATATCACCCTAATCCTATACTAACTCTTTCCATCCCCAACCCTAATCCAAGCTCATTCCCACCGAAGCACGAATCTCTAAGTAAAATTGTAAGGTCAGAAATTTGACTGTTTTGTCTCAAAAAACATGCGACAATTTTTTAGCAATTCCCTTTATTCTTGCCTCGACAAGCCCTAGCTAGCTGCTGCATGCCGTATGCACATCCAGCTCCTTTGCCTTTTACTTTTTTTCTCCTTCACTTTGGTTTGCCTTTTCTGGTCATGAGAGACAAAGAGAACGTGGATGCATACACGCGAAGACATGGTCCACTGTTGTTAGAGCAGGTACATTACATTCCTATGTGATAGGAGGATCAAAAGCAGGCAAGCAGTAAAACCAGGACGAATCCGGACCAGGGGAGCGCCCCTGATTTTCTATCTCAAAAAGGATGTGCTAATTTTGTCCCCCCCACCCCCCTAGCATATGTCATATATATATATATATATATATATATGTGTGTGTGTGTGTGTGTGTGTGTGTGCACGCGCGCGCGCGCATATTCATTCACATTAGATCCCACTAGCCTTTTTGCAAGAGACTGCACTTTTGCAATAAAATGGAAGATCGATTTCTAAGAGATTGCTTGATAACCTACGTTAAAAAGGAGATTGCAATATATACAATTATAGATGATTTCTATGCAACCAAGTCACGACGAGTACGACTAAAGTTTAAAATGTTAGCTCATCTATCTTCTATTTGTCTACATTTTGCTTTTGTGTGACTCGCAATTGTAAATCTTATGCTATCTCAACACTTAAAGCAGGCAGAAATATTTTGTACAATTAATTACACTCAATGTCTATGTCTATGTACATTTTTCTAAGTGTATAGTATGAAAGGATCGTCATGTATGTCCGACTCCCTCTATATCTGATAACTACAGTGAATAATGAAGACAACGATAAAAACAACTTTATTACTTGGACCATCGATCTTAATAAAGTTGTTTAGTTGTGAGGCCTAACTAGCTCACAAGTCACACGTACGCTATGAGAAATAATTTTTTTCCATACAGGATGGAAAAGACGGAGGAAAAGCACTAATGATTTGCTGCATATGATGGCAAAACATAGATTGTACATAGCTCATCATTTTTTTTGCTGGCGGCACTATAAAAATAGAATTACATATATAGGCATAGTCAGTTCGAGACGCGTTTAGGACTTTTTTTGTTCGTTTTTTTCTTCCTCTCTTCTTTTTCTTCGCTTTTCCTTTCCCTCATGTTCCCTTGTTTCGCTTTACTCTGTTTCGGTTTGCTTTGCTTTGTATCCTGTGTCTTCTCCTTCTTTAATACAAAGATGGCAATGCTCTTGCCATTTTCCAAAAAAAAAAAGAAAGCTCGTATAAAAACATGGGGCATCCGGCAAAGGCTTCAGGCACCACAAAGATCTGTTAGCGTTGGACACGGACCTTGGCCTGCAGCCGCAAAACTTTTTGAATGAAGAGGCAAGAGACTGCCCTATGCATTGATAAAGTAGGAGAAAACAAGATAAAAAAGATACACCCGACAAGGAATGAATCCCCTGCAGGAGGGAACCCACGACTAGGCACGCCTTACAGCACTCTATCGACAACACCAGAACTAGAGACACCAGCTAGCAAACTCTAAACCACGCCCTAACACCAACCAGTTCTGTCGCACACACTTCAAAGCTAAATGAGAAAATAACACCTTCCAACCAACTCACAGGAGCTTCAAACTGGTTAAAACCAGACAACGAAGAGGATCGCCCTAACACCAACTTGACCTAAAG
The DNA here is from genome assembly GCA_036346405.1 of Phyllostachys edulis. Taxonomy (NCBI): domain Eukaryota; kingdom Viridiplantae; phylum Streptophyta; class Magnoliopsida; order Poales; family Poaceae; genus Phyllostachys; species Phyllostachys edulis. Next base: position 376,861 of record CM070547.1, read on the forward strand.
CTACTTTTATTGCGAGGCCACGCGATTCTGACACGGACCTTGGCCTGCAGCCTCACAGCTATGTTAATCTCGATTTTTGAAATCTGGATGGACCAAACAGAAATTTAACAACCCCCTTGTCAATCTGTTCCATTCCAAAAGTAAAAGGATTGCAGTAGACTACATCAGAAAGAGGGCATAAGAAAATCTGATGCAGCTGGTAGTATTATCAACCATTATTTTTTTTTGAACGAAAGGCAGAAGCACTGCCCATTGCATTGATAAAGTAGGAGAAAATAGGTAAAATAAAAAGATACAGCCCGACAGGATCACTATCCTTTGCGGGAGGGAAGCACAGAAATCTACATAGTTTGAAGCCAGCGTTCCACAGAACTCTAGATTCCAAGGAGTTTGATTCTGACCACAAAGGCTTAAACTAATGACTGTTGGAAATTCTTCCTGAGGACGCACACTTTCACGGGTGAGAGAGACGAACTTACGGGAAGGAAGAACACACAGAAGTTTTGCGTAGCATTGGAACTGCCTGGCGCTACTTTTCTTCCTTCTATTGTTTTTCTCTCTAAACTAAAGACAAAGATTACAGGATGCTAAATAGCCAGTGAACAGCACCGGGATTATTACCCACTAACCCACTAACAAAACACTAAAGCAAAAAAAGCTAACTCACGCATGCAAGATGCAATCCACGCACTAACTACCTAATCAACTACATGCAGCTATGCAACGATCCACTGAGAAACTAATGCATGAAAACTGTCGAACTTGATTATTACTAACAATGACAACCAACGTGCCCAAAGAAAAAACATGTACACCAAAATCATATCCTTGCTGAAAGAAAATGAGTGCAGACCCTCATTTGTTCACGCAAATACACAAGCCTCCTAGACAACACTAGCACGCGCATCCTATTGCTTCACATCAAATGGCAGGCTACCTCTAAGGCTCTAATGGACGTCAATTCCACGACAAATTTCCACAGCTGATGTCTTGTCGTCATCGAAAAAGCTGCAAGTTCGTACATGGCAAATCCACGTGATATCCTATCTTTGCATGCACTTGCGCGCGTAGTTATGATGATTATTTGTCATAACTAGACCGCTAATGGGTATTACTCACGTCAGTTGACACGAACCGCGCGGGAAAGCGGCTTACTAACGAGAGCGTTAGGACATCCAATTACCTGGATTGGACGTCGCTATGTTGAAAGTGGCGTTGTCGGGAAGTGGCATCATCTATCAGCAACCAACAATTCTTGAGCATGTAATTGTCTTTAAAGCCAACAAGAACACCAAGCAACAAGTTGAGAATTCTTTTGAAATATGAGAATGGTTGCTTGGTGTTCTTGTTGGGTTTAAAGACGATTACATGCTCAAGAATGGTTGGTTGCTAATACATGATGCCACTTCCCACCGAGTACTCACAAGATCAACGACACTTCTTCAACATAGCGACGCCCAATCTAGGTAATTGATGTCCTAACATCTCTTTGCATCCATACTTCTTAAACTGCGGGGGCTCAATAAGGTTGTCGGTGGCTCTTGTCTCTCATCCTTCTCATGCGTGGGCGATCCCCCAAAGTGGCCGAGAGACTACGAACATATATATATATATATATATATATATATATATATATATATATATATATATATATATATATATATATATATATATATATATATATATGATGCCGATTTAATGGTACAAGCAACCACTGCTTGGGGCTTTATAGAGAAAAGTCATCACATACGGTTTCAGCCACAAACCGTCTGTGATAAGTACATATCACAGACGGTTTCATCCACAAACCGTCTGTGATAAAGTATACATCACAGACGGTTCAAAACCGTCTGTGATGACCTCATGTCATCACTGACCCATAAACTCAGACGGCTCACGAAACCGTCTGTGATGACGTTTTTGAACTGTCTGTGAAAGCCTTTTTTGTAGCAGTGGTAGATACTGTCCATTTCTTACATTTTGACACTCGAGATGCTTTTGGGTGTTATGGTATGCCTAGTTGCCCACTCTTATGATTCATCAAATCACCATAGTTTTTTTTTTTGATTTTTTGGAATTAACCCCATCCGGCCACATTAAAGAAGAAGAAGCACCCTATCTCTGAAGGCGCTCACAGGAGCAGTGCTCGAACCGTGGCGGGCTGAGAGCCTAAAACTCTCATGTGCCACTGTGTCCCTGCACAGTCCTCTACCTCGAGGCTCAGTTCAAACCACACAAATACCCCCGTGAGATACCAGGCCGAAGCCCCAGGCTTCAAACCATGGTCGGCTGGGTGGAACCACGCCCCCCTAGCCAACGAGCCCTAGCTCGTTCCTCATCAATTCACCATAGTTACCACCTGGTTAACATGGACTTGTATGCGTTTTTTTTTTGTTGTTTCTGTAGATAGAGTTGTACAATCGAATGAAACTTCAGAGAGCCATCAGACGTTAGGGTCAGCAGGCCTCTCACTGTACTATGCAAATATCATTTCACAGATCGACAATATTGTAAGTTTCTTCAGGTTATTTTCATATCTTTTGCTATCCCTTTCTTCTCCTCTGAAAGTTGGAACTATACCATTGTATATTGAATACTTCATTTTTTTTCAAGCCTGAGGACAACCCCATTTTCCATTGCTTAAAGAATAAATGTTACATGATCTAAAATTCTCTACTTTGGGTGAACTATGTTTGTTTTTCCATAGGATTTAATAGCTGAGTTATGTTGAAACTAGCAACTTAAGTATGTTCTACATATCCTCTAAAAAAGTATGTTCTCTGTTCCCCCAAGTTGTGGCCCTATGGGACAATGGCATAAGTCCATGACAGAGTAAGGTTCGAAAAGACAGTTAGGTTGCTATGCTTTTCAAAAAAACTGCAAAGGTTTCTTTGGAACTACTGTTTTTATGGTCATCATAATTGCGGAGTTAAAGATCTTACAATGCTAATAATGGAGAGCATGTAAATCATACTTTCAAGGAAATGTCTTATCTCCAAGTTAATTATTTGTTGAACAGTTCGGGAACTGCTCACTGACTGAATTGTCTCAGCTAAGGTTTCCCGAAGCTCTGTTCCTCCAAATGGTACAAGAGATGCGCTCTATCAAGGACTGCCTCCAAATGTTAAGTCTGCTCTTAGAACAAGATTAAAAACTTGTTCCGAATCTCAAGAGGTATTTTGATGCTTAACAATATTGCTCCATAAACTACTTTGGCAATCCTCCATCCTGGAGTTTATTCTAAATTTGTATTTCTCTGTGGTAGGTTCCGATCATTCAAATCAGATCTTCAATGGAGAAAACGTTGCAATGGATTGTCCCAGTTACTAATGATACGGCCAGGTACTAAAATTCTGATTGTTTAAACTACACAAAATAGATTCAATCAGACCATTGATTCTTTTCCATGTGTCGACTTTTTTTGTTCATCCCTGCTTGCATGCTATATCAGAGCACACCATGGATTTGGATGGGTCGGCGAGTGGGCAAACACAGGGTTAGAATCTCTCATCTGTTGTTCATCCATTCCTCAAACTATCAAACACACACACACATACGCAAGAATTATTATCTTGTTTTTAACTAATTTATGCAGGAATGATCTGATACGAAAGGCACCTGGCTAACCCGACGTGCTCAAGATCGAGACTATTTACCATGCAGACAGAGAGAAGACGGAAGCATGCATACTGGACCTGGAAATTTTTTTTAAAATAATATTTTTTTTAAAAAAAAATTACAAAAATATATAGTCAACCCAAAAAATTACAGAAATGAGTCCCTGTCGCCAGTTGTCGCCGGTCCAACTACCTATCGCCAGTTGAAATGACGACAGGAAGGTGAACAGTGTTCTTGTCGCCATTTCAACTGGCGATAGGTTCCTATCACCTTTTGAAATGGCGATAGCAACCCATCGCCATTTGAAATGGCGACAGTATGCCATGTATAAAAAGCCGAAAAAATCCTTCCAAACCTCATTTTAATTCTAGAAAAAAACAGAATCGAGAATGAGAGGAAGAGAAAGAAAGGTAGCGAAGCTCTATTTGGTTCGTCATGAGGAGATAGATTCAGAGAGCAGTAGATCTAGTAGGCCGGCCATCTTGCAGGTATATTTTTCTTGCAACCTTGTACATTATGTCAAATTATGTAGAATATCGATTAGAATTAAGTAGAGTAACGACATAGAATTAAGTAGATTAGCGACTAGAATCAAGTAGAATAGTGACTAGAATCAAGTAGAATATGGACATAGAATCAAGTAGAATAGCGAGTAGAATAAAGTAGAATAGCGACATAGAATTAAGTAGAATAGATAATTGTAGCGAACTTATGTATAGAATTGTAGTGAAAGAGCGACTAGAATCAAGTAGAATAGAGACTAGAATGAAGTAGAATATCGACATAGAATCAAGTAGAATAGAAATTATGTATTACATTATATTTTTTCAAACTTGTACATGATGTCAAATTATGTAGAATAGCAACATAGAATTAAGTATAATATCCAGTAGAATTAAGTACAATAACGACTAGAATCAAGTAGAATAGCGACTAGAATGAAGTAGAATAGCGACATATAATCAAGTAGAATAGCGACTAGAATGAAGTAGAATAGCAACATAAAATCAAGTAAAATAGCGACATAGTGTAGTTCGTCGTATATTATTTGAGATGTGTATAGTGTAGTTCATCGTACATGCTTCGTACTTTTTACAATGTATGCACCTAATTTGTAGATATGGCGGACGGAGGCCAGTATGAGTTGCTTGACCGGTGATTGGCGACATCACCGTAGCTGCCTCTCGATCTGCGTGCTCCCCAGGCGAGGCGTCGATTGAGCTTGGCGCGTTTCGGTTGCGCACGCCTATGAGGGCATGGAGGCTGCACGCAGACTGGATTCCGAGGTACGTATAGTTTTAATACACTCAATCGCGGTATGACTACTTTGTGTGCATTCACGTTTATTCTTAATCGTTTTGACGCAGGTTGAGAGCGGCAGGCCTCCTTGCACTAGTGAGGATGGTGGAGGCGATTTTTGAGGATGACTAGGATCGTGGTGCTGGTCGTACGTCTAGGCGTTTTCCATACGACCGGGCGCTACTGACGGCGCTGGTTGACCACTGGAGGCCAGAGACGCACATGTTCCACCTTCCGTGCGGGGAGATGACGCCGACGCTGCAGGATGTGAGCTTCCTGCTCGGGTTGCCATGCGCAGGCTCCCCCTGGCGGCGTACAACGTCTCAGCCACGTGGCGCACTGACCTCCTAGCGAGGTTCCACGATGTCTTTGCCACGGCAGCAACTACACCGAAGTTGGAAACCGCGCGGCCGACATTGAGGTGGATCTGCCAGTTCTACGTAAGTATTTGTAACTATTGTCATCTCGCTTAAATTCGTATGTGAACCTTGCTGATTTGTACATGTCTTCTTGCAGCCCGAGCGTATGGCGCCTAGCGCAGGGGACGTGGTTGTTAGGAGGCACTTTGAGGCCTACCTGCTATGGTTGTTCGGGTGGGTCATGTTTCTAGGGTCCCACAGCGACAGCGTCGACAAGCACTACGTCCGGTACGCACAGGAGGTGGCCAACTTGGAGATTAAAGAGATCCCCTCCTACGCCTAGGGTCCGGCCGTACTTTGCGTGACGTACCGCGCACTGTGCGACGCGTGCCACCGTACCCAGGACAACTCCATCCTCTCCGGATGTCCACTACTTCTGCAGCTGTGGTCCTTCGAGCGTTTCCAGATCGGACGACCACAGCTGGACTTGAGAGCGTATACAATCAGCTTATACGTTGTGGGCGATGAGGTGGACCGCCCCACCATGGGCATGGTTTGGTGTTCTATTGCATAGGTCACCTTCACGCCGATCACTTCGCAGGGGTCTTACCCGGAGTACATCGTGATGTTCGATCAGCTGACCGATGACCGCGTCATCTGAGAGGCTTTTGTAGCGGGCGCCCAACGGACTGTCGCTCCTGTGCTCGCGAGACTACGAGTACTGGTACACGCGGAGGCCCTTGGTACATGATGTCTTCGTGGAGGAGTACCAGTGCTGTGGTCATGCGCCAATTCGGTCTACGATAGGAGATCCGGCCCTTGGGGGATCTGGTCTTGGCGCACATCCATGCGTAAGTTCACATGTTTACTTCTTTCACACAATGTAATTATGTGCTGAAAAAATAATTGTGTTGTTGTCCACAGGTACACTAGGAAGGGAGTACGTACCACGATGTCCTGGTTGGATAGGATGAGGCCTTGGGTCGAGGCTTGGAGTCACGCGCTCGACGATATCATCCAGTGTGGGGACGATCCCTACGACATCGAGACGTACGCGAATTACATGGATTGGTACTCTAGTCGGACGAGGCTTCACTGCGTCCGGGTCGTGGTTGACCCACCACGATACGAGGCTGCGACATCCGACACGTACCCTACCCAGCTGGACTCCGCTTTCCACCTCTCCGTACGTATTAAACGGTCCTTAATTCATATTTAGCTTGCCAGATTTATGTTTTCAACTTGTTCATTACTTGTGCAGACGGATCTACACCGGGAGATTAACTACTCCCAAAACCATTTTTCTATAAAACTAGCCATGCATATTTATAACAAAACAATATACTTTTTGTAAAATGGGTTCAACATGATCAAAGGTCTATGACTTGCCTTCACTGAAGAACTGAGGGTCTTCTGCTGAGAAAGCTGGGTCCAGGAGGTCTTCGGAACAGCCGGATCCTACACGCATGAACAAGAACCAAGTAAATAAAACGAATCCACAAAACTCCAACGAAAGAACCAAATCAAAGCCAAAGAAGAACACAGGATCAAGGCAAAGATAGGAACTTGATTCACTGAATCGGAGCTCCTATCGAAGAAGAAAAAGCTCTACCGAGGGAAGTTCAAGGTTCTGGGAAACAAAAGGAAGCAGGAGGCCTCTCCGGTGCTTTATATAGGCACGGAGAGGTCCAAGGAGGAGGACGATTGTGGAGACCCAACCCTAGGGCACCCGAGAGGACCTCCCAGGATCTCCTAGGACGTCCCTTAGGACCTCCCAGGAGGTCCTGTGGCACCTCCCGAGGCTCGGGTAGGATCTACCCCCGGTAGTACCCATCGAGACCCTGTCAGGACCTCTCTGGATTACCACTGAGGGAAGTGGGAGTCACGGGAGATCCCCAAGCTGCCACGGCCAACACAGAGAGGTCGCGGGACTGACTGAGGAGGTCGTGAGGCTTGGGGATCACTCTGTGATTCCCCAGTGAACTGAGCTAGTCCCAAGGATCTTAAGCTAGCTCTTCACAAAGAAACAAGAATGGTAACATCCACGTCAAAGACTTTATTTACAACATAACAAAAGAGTTGCTTACAAAAGAGGGTGGCCTTGGGCCAAAAGCAAGCTTACAAAAGAACATAGACAGAGGTCCATCCACTATACCACACGCAAAATGGCTGGAGGGCACAACCTACTCGTCCTGGTCCTCCTCTTCTCCGCTGTTGTCTTCTCCTGATAAGATTTTGCATTGAGCAAGAGTGAGCACTACCACTGTGCTCGCAAGTCACACCCGTGGAATAACAAAATGACATGCATACATGGATATACAACAGAAGGCATACTATGGTTGCTTTGCATAAAGCCAAGTTTCTTTCAATTACAATTACTAAGTTCCAAAGCAGGTTTTTAATAGATAAAATCCATTTCAAAATTTTGATTTTCAGTTGAATAGCATTCATCAATAAATTGGTGAAGGATACCCTCTTGTCACAAGGCTCCCTGCCCAAAACCCATGGGATAGAAATCCCAAAACAGTTATTAAACACTTTTGGAAACCCAAAACAGCATCTAACTCTGAGTGGCCGCTGCCAGCATGTCCATGATCGTGGACACGGCTATTCGAATAGATTTACACTCGATCGAGGATGTGCACTTTACCCACACGACATGAGTTCCTCTAGTTTGTCCGGCATCCGTCGATGCCACCTCTCACTACCAAAGGTAAGAGGTCTAGAGTTCATGACAAAGCCTTTAAAATGCATTGTTCCACCACAGCCTTTCCTTGCTAAGGTTTCGCCTCCTTTGGATTCACTCATGAGATCTAGGCCCCTCTTGCACCGGTGGGAACATAGGTCATAAAAGACCACCGGCCATAGAAGACCTCCCACTCCTCCAACTGGATTAACTGCGGTGGAAGTTCTGCAATTTACTTAGCTAGGTCCCACGCCCCATACTGGAGACATGTGGTTGCACGGTTTTGGCATAGCCCATCATAGGCCTAGCATTGGCGGCTCAAAGACTGGTCCTCAACTGACTTGGGCGACAAACACAAACCCTTGGACCTCCACCTTAGCCAGGATAGAGTCCGTGCATAAACCTTGCACCAACCAAGCAAAGCAATTCGCCCAAGTCTAAATCAATTTCCATACTCTTTTGCTTCCCCAGCAATATTCCATATTCCCATGACAACCCAATGTCATGGTCAAAACATTTTAAACGTTATTTGGTCATGAAGGTAAAGATTTCCCAAAACAAGTCCTTTTGGTCTAAGCAATACTAAGCATTTGGTTTTTCAATTGCACCTGGTTCACACTAATGCATCAACCAAGTTTTGTCTAAGGTGACAACAGATTGAGTTCAATGTCAAGTTGGCCATATGAAGGAATTAGGCATAACTAAGTGTTTAAAGACAGGCATTAAAATATCTTGGTAGAAATAAGCATGCATTATACTTTAAAACAGAACATAAATAAATTGAAATATTGGGTGCAATATGATCAAGAGCATGACTTGCCTTGCTCACTGTCTTGAGAGTCTTCTTCTTCAGTGCTCTCACGCTAATGGCATAGGACTTGATTAATTTGGAGTTCATTTGTATTTTCTTGTGTATTTACTTGCTCTCTTTGCCGTTGTGCCTTTTTCCGGTACTTCGCCCGTTTAGGATTTGAAGACGCCGGAGATCCTCAAGTTGATCAAGGCCAAGAATATCACAATCACCTTGCCTCTAACCAAGGCGAGTCAATACTTTGACCATATTGCTCCTACATTTTATGCAAATTATGTTCTTTTAAAATTAGCAAACTGCATTGTAACGTCCGTTTTCGGACGAATAAATAGTGAATACTAATTCCGTTTCGTTCTTCTCCGTAATTCAAGTATCAACTATTTTCGAAAACCTCCGTTCTTTCTCGGTTCGTGTTTCAAATGTAATGTTTGAAGCATTTGAAATTCAAATTTCGTGGTTGGAGATTTTCTCCTCCGTTTTGAGTCCCCGGGCCGAATTGAACTGGACCTCGCCTCCTTCTTGAGCTCAGCCCACTGCCTCTCTCGGGCCAAGCCCACCTCCCCTCGGCCCACGTCAGCCCAGCCCACTCGGGCCTTTCTCTCCCCTGGCCTTTGGCCCACCTCCCCTTGCCAGCCCGAGCCGCCTGGAGGTCTTCTTCTCCCCAGTCAAGCCTGCGGCTCCACCAGCCCCTTTGCTCCTCGGCCTTTGCGGCGGCAGCGCCCATCCCTCTGCCCGGCATGTTGTGCTACTGCTCCTCGCCTGCCTTGCTCTGCACCGCACCGGCTCCCTTTGCTTACTGCGCCCGCAGAGCCGCCCCATCCCTTGATCCCCTGCGCCTGCGCTACCAGCTCCCGCCTGAGCCGCACCCACCCCGCGACCTTGGTTCCGTCCGTCTGTGCACCCGCAGCGTCCTCGTCGTGCCAACCACGGTCCAAGCTAGCGTCGCGCCCGTCGCCACCGGCTCCCCGCTCCGTCGCCCGGTAGTGCAAGCCCGCTTCGTCATCACCGCGTCATCCACTGTCCTCGCCCGGTGGACCGGCCAGCCTTGCTAGCAGCAAGCCGCAGCGCCGCGTCATCCTCTGGCCGCCCATGTCCTGCACCCTCGCTTGGTCACCTCCGCGCGCCCATGCCGCCGTGCAACCGCCCCTCGTCCTCGCCTTGACCTCCTGCGCCCTCCCATTGGCCCCTGGCCCTATAAAGCCCCTTCTCCCCTGGAGCTCCTCCACGTCGCCCCCTCCTCGTCCTGGTAAGCTCCAGAAAAGGACAGCCGAGCTCCCTCCCTTGGCCGCACCGCCTCCTTGCCTCGCCGCCGCTCCGGTGAGCTCCTCACCCGGGGAACCGCGTCACGAGCATCCCCGCGATGCCAGGGTCCCAACCCCTACCTCCCTTCGTCTTCCCCGTCGCCGAATCAAGCCGCCGCCGTGCATCCTCCTCCTCCACCCATGGCCGCCGTCGCCGGGCCAATCCGGCCATCCCCGAGCCGCCCGGGTCATCCCATTGGCATCCCCATGCCACCGCGCAGCTGGTGCGCGCGCCGCCCTCTCCCTGGCGTCGCCGCTTTGCTTGGCGCCGCAGAAGCCCGTGGCTCCACCGCCTCCTTGCTCGCGCCACCGCTTCCACCCTCCCCGAGTCGCCGCCACCTCCGAGGACCCACCGCCTCCGGCTGACCCGCTCCGCCCATCCGCTGGCCGCCCCGCTGCCCTACTCGCCGGCGCTGCCGCCGCCCAAAGCCGCCCGCTCCCCTCTGTCTCCCCCTCCCTTTCTCTCTGTGCTGAATGGGGATGAAAGGGGCCAAAGGCCCACCTGTCGGTTGCCTTACCCCCCCTCTCGCTCTAGCTGCCAAGTGGGCCCGGCCCCAACCGGTCCACCACGCGCCCCAGGCGCGCCCGCACGTGGACATGGTCCACGGGGTCCCCTTGCGCCTGAGAGGCTGAGCCGTGGGCCCCAGCCACCAGCCAGGCTCCCTCTCTCTCTCCTTTCTTCTATTTCTTGAGTTTTAATAAAAGGAGAAACTTCAAAAATTCATTTCTCCCTCGTCGTTACTCCAAAAATTATGAAATAAATTTCTAAAAATTCGTTAATTCAAGATCTTGCTAATGGCATAGGTCTTGTTCAATTTGGAGTTCATTTGTTGTTCTTTATTATTTATTTGCTCTCTTTGCTTGTTTGTGCTCTTTTTAGGTGCGATCGTCCGATTAGGATTCAAGACGCGGAGAACCTCCAAGTTGATCAAGCTCAAGATTGTCAAGATCCTCTTACCTATATCCAAGGCGAGTCAATACTTTGATCATATTGAACCTACATTTTATGCAAATTATGTTTGTTTAAAATAGCAAATTGCATGCTTTAATTTAAGTAATCAAATGTATGTTAAAGCTTAAGGTAGTTAAATACCCATTTGATGATTAATTAGTTAATATGCCATCCCTTGATAATTGAATCCATTATTCCATGTCACCCTAGTAATCTATATGGCAATACTAGTTATAGGTTGTACTTAGCGACATGCTAGTCTTGCCTAAATACCGGGTATTAAATACCCCAATCATCATCTCTTCAAATATAAAATTGGTTTTGGGCAGTCATTGCGGAAAAATGACTGAGGTAAAAGTGATAATTTGGTTTTCCCTCTCAAAACCCTAATAACCTGCTTTTCCCATCTGGGCGGATGGTATGATGGATGATGCGTTGGTGGGCGCTAATGCAGCCCAAGGGATACTGGTATGTTGGTGGGTACTAATGTAGCCCAAGGGAATACTAGTATGTGGAATGAACCGCCCAGATAACCCTAAGGACTTAATCTTGTCATGACCTCCTGTGTAAAACAAGTACAACCACAAGTCTGTAAATTACAACCTGGCTAAATAATTTGTATCCACCAATACGAGTTGCACCAGGGAGATGACTCGCGACGCCATGAGCCTTTGTGGCGAGGGGTGTCGGGGTGCGCGACGTAAGTCGTTAGATGGCGCAAGAGGGGGTCTAAGTAAGGGTTAACGGATCTACATGGACGTAACCCTACGAGGACGAAACCTTAGCGGGTGTAACTAATACTGTTGGATGCATTGTAAAGGCCTTGTGGTGATCTCCCCTTGATTCACATGTCTAAGGAAGCGTGTGTACATATCAAGACGATTACCTCTTGTGGGTAAAGTGTACAATCTCTGCAGAGTATTAAACTGTTTAAACAGCCGTGCCTACGGTCAAAGGCGGACACGGGAACTTAACTTGAGTTAGTTCTATTTCAAAAACCTTGTGGGTGGTATAAAAATGTGGAGGGCTCACCTAGCCCTGTATTGGATTTTTCCTGAGCCTTCGAGCTCAGTGGTGGTAGTGATTGGAGGTAGCTCCAATCAAAAGAAGCATACGGTATAGGTTCCGTCGGATGGAACCTCTACTGAAATAAATATTGCACAATTACTCTCTTTATAAAATGCAATTTGTTAAAATGCTAAGTAATAGGAATTTGTAATTATGATATTTGAAAATATTGCTTTAGCAAATAAAAGAACCCGAGCCATCCTTGTTTAGCCTTGCATGTATATTATTGCATTGTGTGTTGGCTCGCGAGCACGGTAGATGTGCTCATTCTCGCTCTTTCCCCCAAACCCTCAGAAGCAGGAAATCCGGAGGATTACGACTACTACGAGGATCCCGAAGTTGGAGGCCTTGGAGATGAATGAAGCGTAGTCTAGTCTTTAGTTGCTCTAGTCTCACCCCAGTCTAGTTGACTCCGTTGGTGCTTGCGTGCATCCTATATTATCTGAATCTTTGGGTAATATCGACGACACGGTTTCCCATCGCTTACTGTGGAGAGATGTGCTCTACCCCTTTTGCTTCCGTTGTCGCTTCCGCTTTTGTAATGTAATCTTTGGCCTTGTGCGGCCCCTTTTGTAAAACCCGACCCGACGCGGTCTATGTAAACTCTGTGTGTTAATTAATGAATGGTATGGTTTAATCTACGACCTGTATGAATTGATTCAGTGATGTATCTGTGAGTGCTATCTACTAATCCAGGGAATAGCACAGTGTCTTTCACAGAGGATTTGGATTCTCGGAATCCGGGTCTGACATGCATGCTTTAATTCTTAATCAAATGCATGTATGTTAAAGCTTAAGGTAGTTAAATGCCCACTTGATGTTTAAATAATTATTATGTCATCCTTGATAACTTGAATCCATTATTCATTGTCACCCTAGTAATTATATGGTAATACTAGCTATAGGGTGTACTTGAGCGACATGCTAGCCTTGTTCAAGTACCGGGGTATTAAATACATCGAATCATCATGTCTTCAAACTTAAAAATGTTTTGGGTAGTCATTGATTAACTTGAATCCATTATTCATTGTCACCCTAGTAATTATATGGTAATACTAGCTATAGGGTGTACTTGAGCGACATGCTAGCCTTGTTCAAGTACCGGGGTATTAAATACCTCGAATCATCATGTCTTCAAACTTAAAAATGTTTTGGGTAGTCATTGATTAACTTGAATCCATTATTCATTGTCACCCTAGTAATTATATGGTAATACTAGCTATAGGGTGTACTTGAGCGACATGCTAGCCTTGTTCAAGTACCGGGGTATTAAATACCTCGAATCATCATGTCTTCAAACTTAAAAATGTTTTGGGTAGTCATTGGTGGTCCATTGACTAAGGTGTGAAAATAATTTGGTTTACTCCTCTAAAACCCTAATTGCTAGTTCTATCTGGGCGGATGGTAAGACGGTGGGTGCTTGCGGAGCACACAGTTGGTGGAACGAACCGCCCAGATAACCCGAAAGACTTAATCTTGTCACGACCTCCCGTGTTAAACAAATACAACCGTAAGTCTGCAAAGTGCAACTTGGCCTAGTAAAATTATTAAACCCTGAATGTGTCTCACACAGTGGAAAAAGGGAATCATGCAAGCTTGCGGTAAATACGGCTTGAATGGGACACCGAGGCAAGGGTGAAGTTGCCTGCCGCTGAGAGTAAACTAACTACTCGGCAGCGGGGGTAAACATCCCGCATGAACGTATGGGCGCAGCCCCATATGGGTGAGATGACGGAAGGGGCGAGGTAATTAGAAAGGTTACTGTGACGGTCGCCCAACTACATGACTAAGGCATCATGTGGGGTAACGGGTATGACTATCTCTTGTGCGTAAAGTGTACTACCTCTACAGAGTCTAAACTGTTTAAACAGCTGCGCCTACGGTCAAAGGCGGACATGGGGATCATAACTTGAGTTAGTTCTATTTCAAAACTTTGTGGGTGGTATGGAAAATGGTGGAAGGGCTCACCTAGCCCTGTATTGGATTTTTTTTTCCTGAGTCGTCGAGCTCAGTGGGTGTGGTCATTGGAGGTAGCTCCAATTAAAAAGATGCATTGGTAGAGTTTCCGCCGGATGAAACCTCTACTAAAATAATTATTGCACATTACTCTCTTTATCAAAATTGCAATTTGTTAAAATGCTAAGTCATATGATTTGTAATTATGATATTTGAAAAGCTTGCTTTCGCAAATAAAAGAACCGAGCCATCCTTGTTAAACCTTGCATGTATATTATTGCATGGTGTGTTGGCTCGCGAGCACGGTAGTAGTGCTCATTCTCGCTTCTCTCCCCAACCCTCCAGATAATGACGATGAAGGAGACTATGCCTACTAAGAAGGACCAGAAGATGATGGACAAGGATATGACGAGGAGTAGAATAGTTCTGCAGTCTAGGTCTCGCCCAGTCTAAGTAGACTCGCTAGTACCCGCGTACAACCGATATTATCCAATCCTTGGTTAATATCCGTCGTACACAGGTCACCCCAGTCGCTTGCCTGTGTGAGATAAGCCCTACCTCCCCTTTTGCTTCCGCTGTAGATATCATCGTCTTTTGTAATGTAATCTAGTTGGCCTTGTGCGGCCCTTTTGTAAATCTCGACCCGATGAGGTCTATGTTACCCTGTGTTGTAATATATTTGTTTTATTTCACGACTTGTATGGTTGATTTAGCAATGTATCTGTGAGTGCTATCTACTGATCCAGGAAATAGCACAGTGTTTTTACAGAGGATTTGGATTCTCAGAATCTGGATCCGACACTTTTACACCCTACTCCTGTTCAAGAAAATTTAGTCATCGGGACTTAAGCACTGACGGACCCGCTGCGGCAAATCGGATCTTTAAATATGTTGCTGTACTATGTGGAATGAGCCCTGGCCTGTGTGTGTAGTGTGAACGTACGCCACTGGTGGCGATTAACGAAGCTGCTGTTTTTTTTGTTAGGGTTCAAAGATTAATTAAGAAGTCTAATCAAAAGTCCTAGTACCTGAATACTAGTCTATTAGGTTCGTTGCTTACGCAGCTCACGTGTATTTGTTTAATCCCACTCTGCTCCCAAAAGAATCTTCCCCTAAAGTGAATCTTCATCTAACTAGCTCAGCCATCGACATGGACATATTTCCCCTAAAGTGATTTCTTCTTTCTCTCGTTTTGTCGTTTTGTCTATTAGTTATTTAAACTTGGTTGGTGGAGTACATGCTGGACGTGGACTCGCACATGATCTGGTGTGCACTTTAGGGGAACGAAGGATGATGGGTTCTCACACAGATATGGATTGTTTTTTTTTTTTATATTCATCTTTTTTATTGCACAGATTCTCTTTAGGTGCTATAACGCGTCAGCTCCTAAGTATGTTCGCCTAGACCTTTGCCACCCGCATACAACAACCACATCTGCACCATTCATAATGTACATCTCATTTGTTTTTTGTTTGTTTTTAAAGCGACTTTCTGATTGATGTTTAAAATCCTTGTGTGGTTATGAGCCAAGAAAAGGTACATGATTCCTTCGGTAAATGACAATGATAGGTTTAAGATAATTAGTTTCATTAGTTTTTTTAATATTATTTATCCTTGCTCATGTAAAATTCAAAACTTATTACCTAAGATTTTCCTTTCCCGTAAACAAATTGCTTGAACACACGCTCTTTTACATTATATATTTAATTTTAAAAACACCTTTTATTTTTCCTTGATGCTAGCTACTGAATTATGTTCTGTTTAGAATAACGCTTTATTGATCTTTTCTGCTAGGTACAAGGAAATGGGCATGATTATCGGACCCTCCCTTACAAGGGAATGGGCATGCATGATTATCAACCAATGCATGCAGCAGAATCAAGTTCAATTTAGTACGTTATGGGTGCGGTGGGCATGTACGATACCGAATCTGCTATACACGTTAGATACCGGTTCAGTTAAATTAAAATGCAATATTGCATGTATGGTGATCGATTCGCGAATCTACTTTGTGAACCGACTTTCGCGAATCGATCGACACATTTTGACGTGCGGTTTGCGTCGGCGAGGCGAAATCTTTTTTCTATAAATCTGCTGCACCGAACCCGTAACGTACTGAATGGATAGCACTCATGGATAACAACCTGTGGTGCCACACAACACGTTTGTTCCGGCGAGCCCAGAACGGGCGCTACACGTAAAAGCGTTACAAGAGTAAGAATTGTCGGAATTTTATATGGCTTTCAATATTTATTGTGATTATTGTCTGTTTTAATTCGATGTGGAATATAGATATATGTGATAGGGAATTATTTGATACGGAATCTAACTCGAGAAATAAATACTCGAGGTGTCGAGGACGGCTGTGCTGGAATAGGTAGACATATTTATTGAGATCAAGTCTACTGGAATTTAATATGCATGCGTATGATTAATCCGAATACAGCACAGAGCGGAATAGCTGGGTTTGTTTTGCAGGATCGGCTCTGCAGGCTGTTGACCCACATGATCAGATTGGAATTGATCTCGTAAACAATCTGATCATGGCACATGACTCACACATGTGTGCTAGGGACATATATTTTAGACTCATTAAACTAGTCTGTCTGATCGTGGTTGGTGACATGGTTCAGGAGTCTCACGGTGTACCGGAAACAGGTGGGTCAATTATAACACCTAGAAGTGGAGTCTATAAATAAGTCCCTACCCTCTAGCCTCATAATGTAATTATGAACGGCACCACGGAAAAGACAGAGGAATAGAGGGTAGACCAAATAGATACCAAAAAATCAATCTAGGATTTGCTCAAAACCCAACAAGAATAACAATTGGTCAAATGGAATACCCTGTTGACAGAACACTCAGATTTAGATAGCAAGGTAAAACAGAAAGGTGTAAAAGAAAAGGCAGTAGTACTCAATCCGAGTAAGAATAACAATTGGTCAATTGGTCAATCTGAGTAATTGGTCAGATTTATATAGCAAGATAAAACAGAAAGAAAGAGTTACAAGAGTAAGAATAACAATTGGTTGTGAGAACCCACGTATTTAGGCTTAATCGCGTAGCGATAGCGAGATTTAGCGATAATAAATTCCGTATTTGTAGGGAGCTAACTGGGAGTAACTACACCCGGGAGTAGACAGTATTTTTCATATAAAAGAAGTATATACACAAAAATTGCTATAAAAAGTGGACTTTAACGAATTTTTTCATAGAACTCACTTTGGAGTATCTTATAATCATTATTGGAGTATACTCAAATAGATAAAGAGGTATCATCAAACGATTTAAGTGGTATATGAGAGGTGGGAGTACGTACTCTGTGAGTACCATACCATTTTCCTATATATATATATATATATATATATATATATATATATATATATATATATATATATATATATATATATAGATCAGAGGACCGAAAGAGTTTTGTGGTGTGTAGTAATGGAGATTTGATGTGCACATGCAATACGTGCAAGGCATCACGTTCAATAGAATAGAGGTCATGTACTCTTTTATCAACACATTGATAAAAGGAATCATCTAAGAACAGAGCATATGAAATGTCGTAAATCACAGTTCATCAAGTTGACATGCTGTTCCTTCATTACTTGCTCAAAGATAGCGTTGTCGTGGTTATCGTTTGGTTTAATTTAGCATCCAAATCATACAAGGACAGAAGGAAAGTGGGATGCTTTTTCACGTATAAAAACTAGAAATAATTCAAAAGAGAAATCCTAGTAGCGCAAAGCTTGCTAACCTGGCCAAGATCCTCCATTGTGGTAACTCCATCTGGTATTTTTGGGGTCACAGCCTGTCACAATTCGCCATTCATGGTTCTCAATAGCAGGATAGCATACCTTCAGAGGCATTTCACCAATTAGCTCTTCCCAGCGCTCCTCAGTGAGATCCATTATGGCCACAGATTGCTCAGGTGTAGCAAGAGATGATAGTATGGCAATCATGTTTCCGAGTGCAAACCAACGGAAGTCCATCCTTGCAGGACTGACATTACCAATGAAAAAACCACCTTGACAAGGCATAAAATATATGAATAAAGACGGGTGCGTCTGCATACCACGATCATTTGACAGAATATTAATTCAACGCTAACAAGAGTGAGTGTGCCAGAGCCCAGATAATATATGAATAAAGACGGGTGCGTCTGCATACCACGATTCACGTTCCTACAGCTGCAGATAGCATGACGATTGATAAAGAAATAATGTTTAACTGGTGACAAAATAAACATGCTTAATTTCCTGAATTATAGAAAGCTCGTATAAAAACATGGGGCTTCAGGCACCACAAAGATCTGTTAGCGTTGGACACGGACCTTCGATTGGCCTGCAGCCTCGCAGCTATGTTAATCTCGATTTCTGTGCTATTTGTTTCGACTTACTGAACTTATATTACTATAAGACTAATGTGTTTGCAGGTTTTGAAATCTGGAAGGACTAAACAGAAATTTATCAACCCCCTTGTCAATCTGTTCCATTCCAAAAGTAAAAGGATTGCAGTAGACTACATCAGAAAGGAGGCGTAAGAAAATCTGATGCAGCTGGTACAGGAAACAGGGATAGTTCTTGTTGTTTGTTTATTTATTTGGTCATAGTAGCCGGCCGCACAGTACAATTATCGGACCATCCCTTACAAAGGAATGGGCATGATTATCAATCAATACTGAACACACAGAAAGACACTATTTCTGCTGAATCTAAACAGTTAAATTTAGTACGTTACGGGTGTGTTGGGCATATGCAATCCGAAGGGCAATGGAAATGATTGGAGCAGCAGGACGGGCTTGGCAGAACAGCTACGAAGCCATGTGGGGTCACCGGGGGCGCCATACGCCCACCGGTGGCCTCTTCCACTGGCCTGGCCGCCTCCGCCGGCGGCAGTACAATCATTACGGCGAGCACGATCACTCCGACCGCGTGCCAAGACCCCGCTCTGGCCATCGCCGACGTGCGATCGATCTAGTGAAGAGAAGAATAGCTAGGCTTGTGAGCAAGCAGTTGAGCATAGGCCTACAATGCTGTTGTTTGATGGAATGGAGGTGTATTTATAGGCCTATGATCGATGTCTTCTTTGCTTTTTTTTTTAATTATTTTCCATAGCATTGCCCTTCGGATTGGCATGCATTAGAGCATGTACAATACAGGTGCTTAGAGAGGTGTTTAGCAAAGAAGAACTGATTTTTCTTGCCACATAGGACAGATAAGGTGTTTATTTTGTACCATCGATGCTTGATTAGGCACCGGTGCTTAAGAGGTGCTTATGTATATGACTATATATAATTAATAGATAATACAATCATTTAAGCACCTACAAACAGATGCTTGCATTGGAGGAAATGACTTTTACATATATACTTGATGGCGTGACTATATTCTCTTTCCTTAAGCACTCATATATAACCATCTTGCATTGTACATGCCCTTAGAGTGACCGAGTGCATGTAACGTAGGGGCACAGACACGGCGTACACTGTTGGATGGAGCGTGCATGTGGATTATGGATAAGAACAAGCACCTTACGGTAGGGGTGTCAAATGATAATCTCTATCTCTATCTCTACTACTTAAAAGAAGAAGTTTACCATCGTCCGTCCTCCTTCCTACGATATAAGCTGTTGGATCTATCCTTTTTGTGCGACGTGAGCCCTTGATCTTTTGCTCTCTGCGCTCCGTCTTCCATCTCCTTCCATCAAAACTGTCGCCTGACACCCCCGCCCCTCTCTCTCTCTCGTCCCACCTCACCCACGAGGCGAGACCCTCGAGGCGGGAGACTCCCTAGTCGCCGAGGTGGGGCCTTCGGAACGACTAGGGTCTTGTGCGACTGAGCGCGATATGAAATATCTCTCCGTCGAGGCGAGGCCCTTGATGCGGGAGACTCCCTAGTCGTCGAGGCGGAGCCTCCAGAATGACTAGGGTCTTGCACGATTGAGCGCGATATGAAATATCTCTCTGCAGAGGCGATGCCCTCGAGGCGGGAGACTCACTAGTCGCTCAGGCGGGGCCTTCGGAACTACTAGGGTCTTGCGTGTTTGAGCGCGATGTAAAATGTCTCTCTGCCTAGGCGAGGCCCTCGAGGTAGGAGACTCCTTAGTCGCCTAAGCGGGGCCTACGGAACGACTAGGGCCTTGCGCGACGGAGCGCGATGTGAAATGTCTCTCCGCCGAGGCGAGGCCCTCAAGGCGGGAGACTCTCAAGTTGCCGAGGCGGGGCCTTCGGAATGACTAGGGTTTTTGCGCGATGGAGTGTCATTTGAAATGTCTCTCCGTCGACGCGAGGCCCTCGAGGTGGGAGACTCCCTAGTCACATGTGAAATGTCTCTCTGCCGAGGCGAGGCCCTCGAGGTGGGAGACTCCCTAGTCGCCGAGGCGGGGCCTTCAGAATGACTAGGGTCTTGCGCGTTTGAGCGCGATGTGAATTGTCTCTCTGCCGAGGCGAGGCCCTCAAGGCGGGAGACTCCCTAGTCGCCGAGGCGGGGCCTTTGGAATGACTTTGGTTTTGCACGACGGAGCGTGATGTGAAATTTCTCTCCGCCGAGGTGAGGCCCTCGAGGCGAGAGACTCCCTAGTCGCCGAGGCGGGGCCTTCAGAACGAGTAGGGTTTTCCGCGATTGAGCGCGATATGAAATGTCTCTGCGTCAAGGTGTGGCCCTCGAGGCGGGAGACTCTATAGTCGCTGAGACGGGGCCTTTGGAACGACTAGGGTCTTGTGCATTTGAGCGCGATGTGAAATGTCTATCCGCCGAGGCGAGGCCCTCGAGGCGGGAGACTCCCTAGTCGCTGAGGTGGGGCCTTCAGGGGAGAGGTCCTCGAAACGGGAGACTCCCTAGTCGCCGAGACGGGGCCTTCGAAACGACTAGGGTCTTGCGCGACGGAATGCTATGTGAAATGTCTCTCCGCAGAGACGAGGTTCTCGAGGCAGGAGACTCCCTAGTCAACGGAGGGAGGCGCGGAGTGTGACGACCCAGTCTTAGGGCACCCGAGAGATCCTTCATGACCTTCTGAAAAGTCCATCAGGACCTCCCAGAAGGTCCACAAAGGACCTCTCGGACTGACCACCAAGACCTCCCAGGAGGTCCAGTAGGACTTCCTGGAGGTCCAAGGGATCATGACCCGAGAGGGTCTTGGAGCCAAGGAGCACCCGAGGGCCTTGCCACGGCCAAACAGAGAAGGATGAGGAGGTCTGAGAGCATTCCCAAGACCTCCCACGACCCTCCAGAGGAGGTCGTGAAGAGCTGGGACCACTCCAGCACCTCCTGCAATCACTCCACTGTGTGGACATGGAGGTCCAAGCATACTCCAGGGTTCCCTGTGAAACCCGAGCTAGTCCCAAGGATCATGGCTAGCTCTTCACAGCACAAACACATAGGTGGTGACATCCAGAACACACCTTTATTTATACAACATGTTAACAAAGTCGTTTACAAGGTGGCCTTGGGCCAAACATAAATACATAAAAGCAAAAGAGAGCAAAAGAAAGCACGAGAGTCCATCAACACGCCACAGCGGTGGTGGAGGGCATAACCTAGTCGCCGATCTTCATCACTCGCCAATATCTTCTCTGGCAAAATTTGTAATGAGCAAGAGTGAGCACTACCACTGTGCTCGCAAGTTACACCCGTGGGTTAACAATATGACATGCATAAATGGATAATCAAAGGATGGCATAATAGGGTGATCTTGCACAAAGCCCATTTTCTTTCAAATACCATTACTAAGTTCCAAAGCAGGTCTTTCAATAGATAAAATTCATTTTACCAAAGCAATTTTTCAGTTGGATAGCATTCATCATTATTTGGTGAAGGATACCCTCCTGACATTAGGCTCCCTGCCCAAACCCATGGGACGGCAGTCCCAAAACAGATTTGAAAATCATTTCCAGAAATTCCCAAAGTCAACAACTAACTTCAAGTGGCCTTTGCCAGCACGTCCTTGACCGTGGACACGGCTATTCGAATAGATTTAACTCTGCAGAGGTTGTGCACTTTACCCACACGACATGAGTACTCTAGTTTGTCCGGCATTCGTCAATACCACCTCTCACTTCCAAAGGTAAGAGATCTAGAGCTCATGACAAGGCCTTTACAATGCATTGCTCCACCACAGCCTTTCCTTGCTAAGGTTTCACCCCCCTATGGATAGCCATCCGGCGGGAAGCCCCCTCTTGCACCAGTGGGAACAATGGGTCATCAAAGACCTCTAGCCAACAAGACCTCCCACACCACCAATGGAGCAGCATGTAGTGGAGTTTTGCAAATTATTCAGCCAGGTCCCACACCCCATTCTGGAGACATGTGGTTGCACGATTGTGGCATAGCCCATTATAGGCATGGCATTGGTCGCTCAAAGACCGGTCCTCAAATGACTAGGGCGACTTTCACAAACCCAAGGGCATCGATCTACCATAAGGCACGATCCCGTGCATCAACTTGCACCAACCAAGTCAACCAATTCGCCCCAGTCAAAAATCCATTTTCATCACTTTGCTTCCCCAGCAATACTTTCATACCTCCATGACAACCCAATGCCATGGTGAAAACATTTAAAACATTATTTGGTTATGTTGGTAAAGATTTCTCCAAATCAATAGTTTTGGTCTAAGCATAACTGAGCATATGTTTTCCAAATGGTCTTGACTCATACTACTGTATTAGCCAAGTTTGACCTAAAGGTGACAATGTGTTCATGCCAAACCAACAGAGGTCATACAAAGGAAGTGGGTATAACTATAACGTTAAAAGCGGTATTGAACTAACTTGATAAAAATAAGCATGCGGTACACATTAAAAGCAGAACATAATTAGTTTAAATTATTGGGTGCAATATGATCAAGAGTGTAACTTGCCTTGCTCACTACTTAGAGATTCTTCTTCTTGAACTTTGGATTCCGGAATCTTCACAATCTACATATATATAGAAGGCAAATTCAAAGAAGATTCAAGCAGAGATCCAATAAAGATCCAAATAAAGAACCGGAGAACTCAGAGAAATCTCAAAACCCAATTAATGTAAGAGCATTGTATTTAGATTAGGTTCTTTTGGAGAAGGTCTAGCTTACAGAGGAAAAGGGTCTTTGGAAAAAGGTCCCGAAGGTGTGACCTAGGCGATGGGGCGAGAGAGGTCCCGAGGCCAAAATGCTTGCGCAAGGTCCGGAGAGAAGGTCCTCACACAAGCACCACAGAATTCCAAAAGAAACCCACGAGAGGAGGTCTGTGAAAAACATGGCCAGCTCGGGGTAGTGGTAAACACAAGGGTGGAGGAGATCATCAAAGAGCTTACCAAGGGCAAGAAGCTATGGATGAAAAGGGAGGTCGAAGAACCAAGCTCTCCGGGAAGGCCTCGGTCCAAAACCGAGAGGGTGAAAATGGAGAAGGTGGAGTCTTTGGAATTTCTTAGACAAGTTGTAGTCAAAGTGGTGAAGAAAATTAGAAATACACGAGTCGAGGATAAGTATAGAAATGGGTCAAAGGTAGGTAGTGGCGGGCGGTGTCACCACCACCACAGTTAAAAGGTGCGAGAAGGACACGTATGTTGCTTGGGAAGGAACAAAGAAAAATGTCGAGAATGCGGTTAAGTGACCCAATTCAAAGTAAAACACCACGTATATGGATGCATTTAATGTGACAAGACCGCATTAAATGCTCAATATAATAACGTGGTGGAGGAATTGAGAATGGTTAAGGCTGGCGGTGGGGCAGTCAATTGTAAACAATCGGGTCAAAATAGGGAGGTCTTGACCCACAATAGAGGTCCTCGAGGAGGTCCGAAGCGGCTTAGGAGGTCCTAAGCCCAAGGGACGGAAGGTCTAAAGATTGAGGAGGTCTAGACAGGGAAGGTGCAGACAGGGGAGGTCTGACGGTGGGATCTCACCAAGGGTGGTCTGGCGGGGAGGTCTGGGCGGTTGGATCTCCAAGAGGGAGGTCCAACAGCCAAGACCAGCGCGAAGGGGGAGGTCCCCAAAGAAAAACAACGCGTGAGGAGGTCTGGGCCCTCGGACTTAAAGCGAGGGGAGGTCCAAACCATTAGATTCAATACAGAGGGGAGGTCTGAACCGTTCGATTCAGACCAAAGGGAGGTCTGAACCGTTCGATTCAGAACAAAGGGGAGGTCCACGAAGGGACATAGCGCATGGGAGGTCTAGACCCTTGGATTGGAAATGGGAAGAGGTCTGGACCGCTAGATCCAGCACAAGGGAGGTCCTTTCGGCCAAGAAAGGATATCCAAGGGGATTTACATGAATTCAGGAGGTCCGCAGGTGAACAAGAAGCTCACTGGAACACACGGATGTCCCAATGAAAGGAGGTCTGGGCATAGAGAGGCGCCCAGACAGCAAGAGGTTTAGACTTAAGAAAAGTCTGAACAGAAAAGAGGTCTGAACCCTAAGAGATCCAAACCAACAAAGAGGTCCAAGTGACCACTTTCAAAAGAACAAGCCCGACGTAGGAATACGTCCAAGCCAGAGAAGGTTTAAGCCTCACGGGAGGCTTAACCTCACATGCCACTGGGGAGGTCTAGACCACAGAGGAGGTCTAAACCTACACACCCAAAGAAGATATACTAAGGGGAGGTCTACTGGGCACACCAAAAGGAGGTCTCAGCAATTCAAACCTCTCCAACCGAACCAAACTTGCAATTCTCATTAAAATAAAATAGCTTTAATTTATTTTACACATTTAAAAAGGATTTAGAAAATCAGAATGTTACACGGAGCGAGGTGATGCGAGGCTCGTGAAGTGCTCCTTCAGAGCGAGGTGGGCCCATCCCGAGGCCCAATACATGAGCGGAGGTAGGCTCTAGTCCACCGAAGTGGGCCATGCTTCATGGTCCGTTTGCCCAGAGGCTTCTCTGGAGCAGGCATCGGCCCGTCGAGGCCCAACCGCAAGGGGTGCTCCGGAGCGGTGTGGTTGGTCTCCGGCGAGTCTTGGTCCGCGAGGGAATGCCTCTAGAGGAGGCGGAGCGAGGTGACACGAGGCAGTGAACTGCTCCTTCGAGCGAGGTGGGCCGCCCCTGAGTCCCAATACGGCAGGAGGTAGCCTCTGGTCCGCCAAAGTAGGCGTAGCCGTGGTCCGCTTGCCGTGAGGTCGCTCTGGAGTAGGCATCGCCCGCCGAGGCCCAACCGCGAGGTGCTTGAGTGGTGTGGTGGTCTCGAAGCAAGTCTTGGTCGCATGAGAGAATGCCTCGAGGGAGGCGTAGAGCGAGGTGACGCGAGGCTCGTGAAGTGCTCCTTCGGAGCGAGGTGGGCCTCCGGAACGAAGTCCGCGAGAGGGCTCCGGAGCAAGGTGGCCCACGCCCGACTTCCGGAGGGAGGCGCAGAGCTAGGTGACCCATGCGTGGGGGTGCTTCAGAGTGAGGTTGGCCCATGCAAGGTGTGCCTCTCGAGCGAGGTGGGCCTCTGGAGCGAGTAGGGCACGTTCGGGTGCTAAGAGAAGGTGGGCCGAAGGTGCATTGAGCCTTCGGCCTGAAGTCTTCACCTCGAGTACTTTCAGCCCCTCTTCATACGCAACTTTTTGTTTAAGTCCCCACGGACGGCGCCAACTGTCGTAGCAAGGAAAGGCTAGACAGTAGGTACAAAATACTCTTTGTCTTATGAGGAGACCGAAGGGGGGAGGAGCCAAAGAAAAGGGATGTGCTAATATTGTATTGAATATATGAATGAAGGAATGAGGGGAAGCTCCCCTTGTACATGCTTTTGGGGCTTTATTTATAAGGGGGCAAGAAGGGACATTTAACTTCTTGCACTCACAATGTATTGAGAGAGAGGGAGAGGGGTACTTAGGTACATTTGTCAATATACACCACATGGACGTGGTCTATATATGTAAAGTATCCCTGACGGCACACTGATATTCCTGACGACCCAAGGTTGTGGGACATCTCTTGGTGCCTGCTACGACAAGGATATAGAGGGTTAGGCGTGAAAATCGCTAATTTCGGTTCGAGACAAATTAGTTCTACCTTTATTTGTGAATATTTATTTATATGTAAAGATAATATCTTGTAGATATATTGTCTCAAACGAAGCGAGCATACAATTCTTTTGCATGGAGATCCTAAAACTAGTGGTGCTAGGAATTCTTTTTATTATTTAATCATTTTTAAAGTTATTTTAAAGATAACATCTTCTTAACTTTATTTTCAATTTTGACCCTTTGATCACGTCATGGCCCGTGGCGTGACCAAATTATGTTGTCACGCCACTGCTGCGGCGTGATCAAGCTGTGTTGTCACGCCACTCTTCTTGGCGTGACATGACTTAGCCAAAAAACGACGCGTTCAAAGGGGTGGGTGGCGTGACAACACAGTTTAGTCACGTCACGATCGATAGCGTGGTGACCGCGATTTGGTCACGTCACGGTACATGGCGTGACCAAAGGGTAAGAATTGAAATAAAGTTAAGAAGATGCTAATTGTAAAATATTTAAAAAAAGATTAAAAATAATAAAGACTCTAGCGCTAGAGGTGCATTTTCGAATCTTTTGGGATGGGTGTTGAGAGATGGATAGTAGTCGGTGGCCGCGTTGCCTTTGTTTTGGTCAACACTTGGGTGCCATGCCACGAATCCAAGCAGCTTGGAAATGCGAAATGGTCCTTTTGGTCCACAACATTTTTGAAACTTGGGATCTCATGTTGCCAAACTACGGAACATTTGATAGGACCTGGAACCACGAAATCAAGGAAGATAGGTTAATAATTACCTTGGTTCACACTCAGCTATACATTCGTGTTAAGTTGATTTCTTATGTATTATTCTTGACACCTCCACCCATTCCATTTATTATAGTCTGCATTTTGAGTCTCATACATGAAATCAAGGAAGATAGGTTAAAATTATCTTGGTTCACACTCAATTTGTACATTAGTGTTAGATATTTCATTAGTTCTTGCATCGCGTTAGTTAGTTTGCTCAAACATATATTTAGAATTTTGCACGTATAGTTCGGATGTAAACAAAGACATAGCACATTTAATTTCCTATCTATAGCTTTGTTTATCTCATGGCTATACTACATAGATACATTCATACAATAATCATGCTACATATAAATAATACTTCCAAACGCATAGTACATAGATCTTTATAATTACTTCATCTGTTTGTTTGCTACATGCTTTGACTGATAGAAAGATCTATATCATTAGTTCATCTGTTTATTTGTTACATACTTTGCCTACACATATAGCAGTCATTTATATCTATCCAAAAACAATTTCTTCATCTTTATTCGTATAAGCATGAAGAAAGTACAACCCATAGCAACTGTATCTGCTCTTTTCATAACGTCGGTATTCTAATTATATTTATTCTCTGAGATGATACAAATTATTTCTTGAGATTAGTACTATTTTTCCGGTTCGCCAACTCACATGTCATTCTTATTCTCTGAGATCAGCACACGGTTCACCAAACAGTGAATAGATGATATCTACAGTATGTGTGTCCTTTGTCCATATTGAGCTTTTCCAACTTTTTATACATAACTTCTAGGCCACCTCTCTATACATTTCAAATGTAGCAGGAATGTAGTCTGCGTGCTTCTGGTACATAGCATCTATTCATATCCTACACGTACTATCTAATCTTGATTTTGTAAACTGCTATGCCAAATTCCGTCCATCTTTTATGCTTACTCCGCATCTACAAATCCGTTGTGGATAGTATATCATGTTATCAGACATGCTGTAATGTTCTGCAAACAGCTCGTTGCATTATATAAGTAGCCTACGTAGTCTAATATCTTCTGTAATCACGATACCCACTGATACCTCTTATTACCTATGTTTACACTTTTATTTGCTTCTCCTGCTTGCTAGTATATGAATAAAGACAGGTGCGTCTGCATACCACGATTCACGTTCCTACAGCTGCAGATAGCATGACGATTGATAAAGAAATAATGTTTAACTGGTGACAAAATAAACATGCTTAATTTCCTGAATTATAGAAAGCTCGTATAAAAACATGGGGCATCCGGCAAAGGCTTCAGGCACCACAAAGATCTGTTAGCGTTGGACATGCACGGACCTTCGATTGGCCTGCAGCCTCGCAGCTATGTTAATCTCGATTTCTGTGCTATTTGTTTCGACTTACTGAACTTATATTACTATAAGACTAATGTGTTTGCAGGTTTTGAAATCTGGAAGGACTAAACAGAAATTTATCAACCCCCTTGTCAATCTGTTCCATTCCAAAAGTAAAAGGATTGCAGTAGACTACATCAGAAAGGAGGCGTAAGAAAATCTGATGCAGCTGGTACAAGAAACAGGGATAGTTCTTGTTGTTTGTTTACTTGTTTGGCCATAGTAGCCGGCCGCACAGTACAATTATCGGACCCTCCCTTACAAGGGAAAGGGAATGGTCATGATTATCAACCAATACTGAACACACAGAAGGACACTATTCGGTAGTTGAATCGCACCATATTACAAGGAAATGGGCATGATTATCAAGAAATACTGAACACACAAAAGGACACTATTCAGTAGTTGAATCGGACCCTATTACAAGGAATGGACATGATTATCAACCAATCTGAACACACAAAAGGACACTATTTAGGTTGTACTACAATTATCGGACCCTCCCTTACGAGGAATGGGCATGCATGATTATCAACCAATGCATGCAGCAGAATCAAGTTCAATTTAGTACGTTACGGGTGCAGTGGGCAGTGAGTACAACCGCTGCATTTCACACTGCCGGCGCTGCAGCAAGGCGGGCATGAGTGCTCGGCAACCTGAACAGCTACGAAGCCATGCGGGGTCACGGGGCGCCCTAGGCCCACCGGTGGCCTCTTCCACCGGCCTGGCCGCCTCTGCGGCGGCAGTACAATCATCACGGCGAGCACGATCACTCCGACCGCGTGCAGGACCCGCTCTGGCCATCGACGTGCGATCGATCGATCTAGCGAAGAGAAGAAGCTAGCTAGGCTTGTGCTTGTGAGCAAGCAGTTGAGCCTACTACAATGCTAACGTGTGCTGGTACCTAGCTACAATATTAATGCTGTTTTTTGATGGAATATATCTTGGAATGGCGGTGTATTTATAGCAAGATCAATGTTTTTTTAATCAGGAAATTAGGGCGCAGCGAATCTGTTCGGTCAGGATATATCTTATCCATGATCCACATGCACTTCAAAACGAAACTTCCCGTCCGTTTCGATCGTGAGCGCGGACGCAAACCGCACGTCAAAACGTTTCGGCTGGGCGATTTTCTTCTCCCGAGCAGGAACAGCGGCTGGATTTGGTGGTGTACTGAAGAAAAATCGTCTACAATCATTCTCTAAGTTGATTGACCAGGTTACAGCGAATCAGTGCACGTCAGCATGTATATGTAAGCAGTAAGCTGGTTGTTACATCTCACTGATCACCATTCGCGGGATGTGTAAGCTGACCGCTCCTTTTCGACCTCGACCAGCCCACGAATGGCCATCAGTTGGTGGCGCGGCGGTGTTGCATGTGTGGCGTCATGGCGTAGTGGGCGGATCGGCAGCGAAGTGGCGGATCGGCGATCAAATGAAGCCAGCAGTTGTGTGTGCACATGCATGTGTTATTAATTGGATAAGTCATGTGTTTGTGGTTAGTGCATGTAGCTGTGAGGGCGTGAGCATGTACATGTTGCGGCGTGAGACTAGCTCTAGATGTGTTGAGTTAGTTGAGAAGGTATGCACGTGAGATGAGTTGGTCCTCCTTCAAAGTAGCTGCATGCATCCATCTAGTGGAGATAATGCATGGCGTGAGTTAGTCTTCTGCATGTGGCAATAGGTTGCGAGCGATCCGAAACGGTGAGTCGGCATGTCAAGATTAAGAGAGAAATTGTTAGCTATAATCTTGACTTAATTGGTTTTGCATGTAGTATTAGTGTTTATTTTGCTTGTGACTAGAAAGCGGCAGCACTAGTGGACACTAATGACTAGAAACAGCGACACTAGTTAGCACATTTTGTTCATAGAGTTACTAGTAGTGCATTAGAGCTATTAGTTGCTTGTAAGTTTTTATTCTATATAAGAGGAGAAAAAAGAAAAATAAGAAAAGGCTGTCCCGAGATTCGAAACATTAGAAACGAGGGCGGGTAGTCTTGCTTGATTGATCTTAGCGTTCCCGGTGGTTTCCTTGGTGAGTGGTGACTCCTTTGGACCTTGCAAAGCGAAGACTTGGCGCCGGCGGTGTTGCATGTGTGGCGTCATGGCGTAGTGGACGGATCGGCAACGAAGTGGCGGATCGGCGATCAAGTGAAGCCAGCGATTGTGTGTGCACATGCATGTGTTATTAATTGGATAAGTCATGTGTTTGTGGTTAGTGCATGTAGGCTGTGAGGGCGTGAGCATGTACATGTTGCGGCGTGAGACTAGCTCTAGATGTGTTGAGTTAGTTGAGAAGGTATGCACGTGAGATGAGTTGGTCCTCCTTCAAAGTAGCCGCATGCATCCATCTAGTGGAGATAATGCATGGCGTGAGTTAGTCTTCGCATGTGGCAATAGGTTGCGGCGATCCCAAGCGGTGAGTCGGCATGTCAAGATTAAGAGAGAAATTGTTAGCTATAATCTTGACTTAATTGGTTTTTGCATGTAGTATTAGTGTTTATTTTGCTTGTGACTAGAAACGGCAGCACTAGTGGACACTAATGACTAGAAACGGCAGCACTAGTTAGCACATTTTGTTCATAGAGTTACTAGTAGTGCATTAGAGCTATTAGTTGCTTGTAGCATTAGAGCTATTAGTTGCTTGTAAGTTTTTTTATTCTATATAAGAGGAGAAGAAAA
Source organism: Phyllostachys edulis (assembly GCA_036346405.1). Classification (NCBI taxonomy): domain Eukaryota; kingdom Viridiplantae; phylum Streptophyta; class Magnoliopsida; order Poales; family Poaceae; genus Phyllostachys; species Phyllostachys edulis. Next base: position 407,689 of record CM070547.1, read on the forward strand.
GAAAACTTAAAAGCTTACACTGTTCCTTGGGCTAGCCACTTTGCAAAGCTGGTCTAGCCCAACCATGTCTGCACTTCAGCAGACCTCCTCTCCACCTTGGTCAGTCGCGGTGGTTGGATTAACATCCAACCGCCACGACCTCCTCATGATTAACACCGCCAAGACCTCCCACCTCATTAGGTCTTGGCATTGGATCAAATCACGGCTCGACCTCCCTTGTTATCAAACCTCAAAGTCCACATCCCACCTACATGAGGTCACTGACCATTGGATCAAAAATTCATGGTCGCGACCTCCTCCTCTCAACCTAACTATTAGACCTCTCTTTTTGCATTGCGGTTGAGGTCGTGGCCGTTGGATTCAGATCCAAAGGCCACGACCTCAGCCGCAAATCATCGCACTTCAGACCTCCCGCTTTAATTGTTGTGCGCCATTGGATTTACATCCAACGACCCACAACCTCCTGCGTTTTAAGCGCTCACAACCTCCCCATCTCGTGTTGTGCACCGTTAGATTAAAATCTACGGTCACGACCTCCTCCTTTCTCGTGCGCATCAGGCCTCCCGCGACGTGAGGTCGTAGCCCTTGGATTTAAATCCAAAGGCCATGACCTCCCCTCATGTTCTTAAGTTCATGTGCGGTTAAGACCTCACGGGAGGTCCTTGCGTTGGATGGAGATCCAACGCTTTGGACCTCTGTCTCATTTTCCCATGTGCGCTTTACGCATTAAGGAAATCGTGAGGCCATGACCTCCCCATCCTTGATCGTGTGGTGGGACCTCCTCCCAGTCATTTAGGCGTAACGGTTCAAAAATGACATCGGAGGGCCAGGACCTCCCCGAAGTCTTATCCAACGGTCAACATGACCTCCCCTGTTCTTCTCCTTCCTTGGTCACGCATGCGTGGCCCTGAGCAAGTGATTTAATGCGAAGGCTGTCCACTGTGTACTTGAAACAACTCTTTGCTGACCCGCATTAAATGCAGAGTCGACCTTCCGCCTCTACAGTCGGCCAGGTTCGCCTTTGTGTCAACCTCGCGTCTTGTCAACCCCATGGACCGTGCCTTGGGCCAAGCTCACCGTGAGCCTAACCCGGGGTCTATGACCTCCTGTGCCCTAAGTATAAAACCTCCCCCACTGTTTCTTTGGCTTCCTTTGCACACCATTATCCCCTTACTTGCACCCCTGTGCTTGTGAGCTCGAAACCACCGAAGCTCTCCTTGGCCGCCATTGCTGGAGCTTGAAGCTCCTCGGTGGACAAGGGTCCCTGGAGTTTTCCTCCTTTTCTCCTTGCTTCCATTTGTGCCCTACCCTCTGGGACTAAGTCCTAACTTGATTTGTTGGGCATTTGCAGAGGGGGACAAAGTGGAGCTTGGAGCTGAAGCTTTGGCCGTGGAGCACCTTTCCTCCCCGGCACCGGTCCTTCCTTCCTCGACCTCCTCGGCACCTCGGGACCTCCGGTACTCCTCTGTTAGTCCCTTAGTTCTTTGGCACCCGCATGTATTTCTTCTGCGGAGCTTTTGTTGAGCACTGCAGCAGAATGTCGCGTGAGCTTCCTTTTGCATTTTGGATTTTAGCCGTCTTTGGTCATCTTTGTCCTCTCCGGCTCATGGCGTTTAAAGCCGTCGTCGCCCGAGAGTGAGCCCATGGTGTCGCAACACTATTGCGCTGCAGGGATATCTTTGGTTGTCGTCGGCGAGTGCATATCGCGGCGATGACCACATCTTTGAGCTCGGGTCTTTGTCGGACAAAAACGGCGGCGTCATTGTCGTTTTAGGGCGAGATCCGCCGAGTTAATTCGCTCATCATTTGCTCAAATCATTGTAATCAATGGCGTGTCTTAAATGTCTTTAATCCTCCCCTTGCGCACATTTAAGACCTCCCGCGCGGACCTCTTTGTGTCTCGCGCGCATTTATTCCATATCCGGCGGCGTCTTGTGGCTGAGTCAGGGCGTCCATGACCTCCTCCGAGGAGATGCGGGCGTCAAGACCTCCCCTTCGCAATCGTGGCCGTCCGGACCTCCACGGAGGTGCAGTGGCGTTAGGACCTCCCCTAGGTCATCTCAGCCGTTCATGACCTCCCCGGGTAGATCTTGACCGTCAAGGTCCTCCCTCGGACGATCTGGACCATCAAAGTCCTCCCTTGGAACATTTGGACCGTCCAGGACCTCCCCTGTGAGGTCCTGACGATGTAGATCTTCCTCGGGGAGATCTTGGTAGTTTAGATCTTCCTTTGGAAGATCTCAGCCGTTCAGGACCTCCCTCGTTAGATCTGGTCCGTCCCGGACCTCCCCCCATCGTTGTGGTCCGTTGGATTCCCCATCTACGGCCACGACCTCCCCTCACCTCGCGCATGTGCGTTGCTAGGAGGTCCAGACCTCTGGACCTCGAGTCTTGTGGTGCGTTGTTCTCCTGGGAGGTCTTGAGCCGTTAGATCTGAGATCTGTGGCTCACGTCCTCCCATGTCCTTGTGGGTTTTAGAAATTCCAGTGAACTCTTAAGTATAAACTGAAATAAGGTATAAACTTTAGAATTCCATATCTTTTTCATTTTAAGTCCAATTGAGGTCATTCAAATTGTGTTAGCTCTGTCTTGAACTTGACTTTAATCCACAAATGATTGTAAGTTGAGTTCAGCTCCAGAGCACAGTTTTGCCATTAGATTTTAAAACTCACTTTAAATATACACTCAAATTAATGCTTAACTTGTAAAATACATAACTAATGCTCTGTAGATTATTTTTGAGTGAGACCAACTTTGTTGGTTTCCTCTATTAATGAACTCACTAAGAAAATTAGTTTTGAGCTCGTTGCTGTTATAAAAATGAGGACTTGTGCATTATAATTTTGTTCAAGTTCTTGTTTTTGAAAAATGGTAGAAAGTGCAATCTAGCTCCAAATGAGATGAACTCAATTGTGTTATTCATCTCATGAGGTGCTGGTTTTGCTGTAAAAATTTCAGTGTCACCACTTTTCTAGAAATTGTTGCCTCATAATTAGATTAGTGAATAGTGCGGTTTGGTATTTTTAGGGTGGCGAGAATTGATTTCATCATATCTTTTGCATTAAGAATCCAAATCAATTGGTTCTTATTGCTAAATTCATGATAAATCATTATCTTGCTGCTGTAAAATTTTCATAGCATTTGGAGAAGTTTCTCTGTTGAGTCTTTTTGGTTTTTCGTTGTTCTTATCGGTTCTTTATCGCTTTTCCGTTGAAGCCGACATTTGTGGTGATTCCGTGGCGATCCTCAGCAAAAATTGACCAGCAACAGCAAGGCAAGCAGTTTGATCATTTCCATCATTGTCCCATTACTTTAAAGCTTAATATATTGTTTTACTTGTATGTATGCATGCTACTTTGTGTTAAAATATAAGCTAGCAAGCCTATAGTTGCATAATCTGTAGGAATTGTTTATCCTCTACTACCATGAGCCTAGGTTATTTGCTGTGGTGGGGGCTCGTTGGATGAGCTCTTATCACTTAGTAGTTTCGATTTAAATGGCTTAGACATGCTTAGTTTTCGGTAGTTATGGGCGATCATCGACTTAGTCGATGGTCTTGATCACTCAAAACTGATTATTACTCCTATATGTCCAGCACTTGTGCTTTGATTAATTTGTAAAATCAAAAACTGAAAATAAAAGATTGATTTAGACTTGGGCATATTGGATGGATGGTGTGGTTTTTGGATGTGGTGGTATGCCTGAGTCAACAAGGACCGAATTCTTGCGCCATTGATCCAAGCAATATTGTGTGCTAACCACACGAGGGGGATATGGGACCTCTCTTGACTAAGTACTTTGGGCGGTGCTAATTGGGGTCGCTCGGTTGGTGTGTTTTAAAGATAAAATGTGTGTGTGTGTGGTGTGGGAATGGAGCGTTGGCGGGCCGGTTAGGCTGTCCATTGGGTCCTTATCCCGTGGGTTGTCTTGGTCAAAATTAGCTTGTCCATTGGAAATGTCTCGTAGGACTTAGCGCATGCAGGCATACCAAAGGTAGTGTGCTTAAAGGAAAGGCGATGCGGCGTGTGGGTACATTGGTACACCCTGCGAGGATAAAACTATTGAATAGCCTCGTCCTAGGTTATGGACACGCTTGGTTATTTCCCGTAAGAATTAGACTACAACCTTTAATTAAAACTTGACATGGTTGGTATGAACAGGGAGTTCATGCTATTGTTGTGGTGACTATTGGGTTAGTCACTTCCAGGTTGATCTTGTTGTTGTTACTATGTTATTATCTCATTGTTATTTCAACAATTAAAATGCTTTGCCAAATTGCCTTCAATCTATTATGTTATTGCAAATGAAACTTGCTTTATGCTTAAATGAGTCCAAAGCCTCATCCACTTAAATAAAGCTTGCATGTAGCTATTTATAGTTCTGTTATCTCACACGTAAGTCTTGCGGAGTACTTTATGTACTCATCGCGCCGTGGTTGTGGCATTTTGTGGCTTTTGTTGCGAGAGGAAGAAGGTGAGCTCCAAGAGCCTCACTTTTGTGCCATGTGTTGCGACTTCTTGACGACTAGCTTGGCGGTCGGTCGGATGCCTAGGGGTTAAGGCACACCGATTGGCTTTGTGTTATAGCCATCTTTATGGCACTTTTGCTTCATTGTTATCTTAGTAGTACTTGTTGTTATTTGGCGGAAGGACCCTCTTTTGTAATAACCTATCCTTTTTAATATTAACCACGGTTTGTTGCTTATGTACTATGTGTTGTATGGAATTGATACATTCTTTTGTTGTGAGGTATGTATCTTGCATTGCGGGAGTATACATCTCTCGAGACTGGGTTTATTTGGTTGATAATACTAGGGTCAATTGGATGACTAAGTATTATGAGCTTAATAAATCCGGGTGCTCACACAACTTTCCTCTCATCCGAAATCTTCTAACTCCCCGAATTGGTGTTACTCTGAGGTATACAAAGTCACCAACCTCAAAAGATAAATCTCTGCGTCGGGTGTCAGCATAGCTCTTTTGTCGGGACTAGGCCACTCTCAATCGTTCCTTAATCAATTTCACTTTGCTCTCAGCATCTTTGATCAGGTCCGGCCCATACAGTTGATGTTCTCCAACTTCATCCCAGAGGAGAGGTGTTCTACAAGGTCTTCCATACAAAGCCTCAAATGGAGACATTTGTAGGCTAGCTTGATAGCTATTATTGTAAGAAAATTCAGCATAGGGCAAGTTTTTGTCAGCTTTTTCCAAAATCCAGGGCACATGCCCTAAGCATATCTTCAATATCGATTCACTCTCTCTGTTTGCCCATCGGTTTGGGGATGATATCCGTACTAAAATTAAGTTTGGTACCTAGATCTTCATGCAAACTCTGCCAAAACCTTGAGGTAAATTGAGATCCTCATGCGATACTATTCTTTTGGGCACTCCATGTAAACAAACAATTACGGCCATATATAGATCTGCCAAGACATTGCTACTATAGGTGGTCTTAACTGGTATGAAATGGGCTACCTTAGTTAGTCTATCAACCACCACCCATATGGAATCATACCCAGACTGAGTCCTGGGCAATCCAGTGATAAAATCCATGCCCACTTGCTCCCATTTCCATTCGGATATGGGCAAGGGTTGTAATAAACCTGCTGGTTTTTGGTGTAGAGCCTTAACTCTCATACACACATCACATTGGGCTACATATTTAGCCACATCTTGCTTCATACTGGTCCACCAGTACCTCTCTTTAAGGTCTTGATACATTTTGGTGCTGCCCGGGTGGATAGAGTATGGTGATCCATGTGCTTCCTCCAAAATGAGTTGCTTAATCTCCTGGTTGTTTGGCACACAAATTCGGTTACCAAACCATACTACTCCTTGCTCATCTTCAGTAAAGCCTGGGGCTTTACCTCTTCTCATATTTCTCTTGATGTCTTGGATGTCTTCATCTCTTTCTTCTTTGTTCTTTGATTTGGTCGGGACAATTGGATGTACCTCCAAGGTGTTCACTGACCTTGCTCTACTATCTCCAGTTGAGGTACTTCATTTCCTCATATAGTCTTGGTTGTTGTTCTTTGGACCGACAAGGTATTACAGTATCCTTTTCGGCTTAAAGCATCAGCCACTGTGTTGGCTTTACCTAGGTGATAGTGTATCCCAAGGTCATAGTCCTTAATTAATTCTAACCACCTCCTTTGTCTTAAGTTCAGCTCTGTTTGTGTGAAAATATATTTCAAACTTTTGTGGTCAGTGTATACCTCACATCGGTTGCCAATGAGGTAGTGCCGCCATATCTTTAAGGCATGCACAACAGCTGCTAATTCAAGGTCATGTGTGGGGTAGTTCTCCTCATGAGGTCTCAACTGTCTAGAGGCATATGCCACTACCCTTCTATCTTGCATTAGCACACATCCAGACCTTGATGGGATGCATCACAAAATACTTCAAAGTCTTTTTGGATGTCTGGAAGTATTAACACAGGAGCGGTGGTAAGCTTTTCCTTCAATCTCTGAAAACTTTGTTCACAGGTCTTAGTCCACTCAAACTTCTTTTCCTTTTTCAGAAGTTGAGTAAGAGGTCTATGATCTTAGAAAAGTCTTTAATAAATCTTACGTAATAACCGGCTAGTCCAAGAAACTTCTTACCTCGATCCTTTGTTTTAGGAGGTCTCGATTCAGGATCTGCTTCCACCTTTGATGGGTCTACAGCTACACCTTTGGCTGAAATAATATGACCTAAGAAGGCTACTTGACTTAGCCAAAATTCACATTTACTAAACTTGGCATAGAGCTGCTGCTCTCTAAGTCTTCCCAGCACCATTCTAAGGTGGTCTTCATGCTCTGCTTCACTTTTAGAATAGATGAGAATATCATCTATAAATACCACCACAAATTTGTCAAGGAAGTCCATGAATACTTTGTTCATCATGCTCATAAAATAAGCTGGGGCATTTGTCAGTCCAAATGACATCACAGTGAATTCATATAGTCCATACCTTGTGGTAAAAGATGTTTTGGGGATGTCCTCTGGCCTGATTTTAAGTTGATGGTAACCAGACCTTAGGTCTATTTTGGAGAACACACTTGCCCCCTTAAGTTGGTCAAAGAGGTCATCTATCCTTGGTAATGGATATTTATTCTTAATAGTGACCTCATTGAGTGATCTATAATCCACACACATTCTCAAGCTATTGTCCTTCTTTTTGACAAATAGTACAGGTGCTCCCCATGGTGAAGAACTTGGTCTAATAAATCCTTTTTCCTTCAATTCTTGGATCTGTTTCTTCGGTTCTACAAGTTCATTCACAGGCATCTGTAAGGTCTCTTTGAGATGGATCTTGTCGAGGACCAGTCAATTAGGAAAGAGATATCCCTATCGGGTGGCATTCGAGGAGCTCATCGGGAACACATCCATATATTCTCGACCTTTGGGAGGTCTTCGACTTCACTACCTCCTTCACATTAGTTAGAAAAGGTCACGCCTTAAGGGAGGTCTTTGGCTTAAACTCTACCCGACTTCCTTGTTCATTGGTGAGTGTTATGGACTTAGTAGCACAATCAATCGACCTTTATTCTTAGCCAACCAGTTCATTCCAAGGATTACGTCCGGTCCTTGAGTTGGCAAGACTATCAAGTCTGCATGAAATAAAACTCGTAAATCTCTAAGGTGAGATTTGGGCGGAGGTATTAGTCCTCATATCTATACGGGACATGTATTAGCATAGGGTTTACCAAAGGAATTGTAGACAACCCACAATTTCCCACAAATTTGCTAGAAACAAAAGAATGGGAAGCCCAGGAGTCAAATAAAGCTAAGTGATGCAGAATTGACAGGAACGCATCGAGAACCACATCAGTGCATCATGTGCCTCTTTGCCGTGACATGTGTGACACGGCCCTTGATAACCTTAGCGGCGGGCTTCACACTTGAGGCACTTCCTTGAGCCGATGCTCCTTGTTCAGATCGGATGATCAAAGAACTTATTGCTTCTTTGGGCACTTATTAGCGTAGTGCCCAATTTCATTACAAAAAAGCAGTCACTCGGTACGAGGAGATCATGGAAGGTTTCTTTTGAAATTGACTCGAAGAGGTCCTATGATAACTTGATTTGCTAATACGTTGCTCGACCCGGATGCCCTTGAGGAGGTCCGTGAGGACTTGTCTTTGAAGGTGCAGGATTGAGAGGTCCTAGACCTAGGAAATCCTCGAGGTTAAACCTTTGTGCGATTTTCTTTCTCTTCGGCCCTCAATCTTTTGGAGTTTATCCTCTTGTCGGATGGCCTTGCTCACAAGCTCTTTGGAAGTCGGTGTGTTCTGGGAAACAAGATGAACTGAAATATTATCATTCAACCCTTCCAAAAGTGTTCTTGCTTGCTTTCATCAAGAGTAACATCCCGGAGCATATCTTGCTAGTGATTGAATTTATGCATATACTCATTTGTGATCTGTTGCCTTGCTTAGTCTGAAATTTGTCCTCTTTAATGACATCATGCGGTTGGGAGATGAGCACGATGAAATGCTTTCTTGAACTCATCCCATGTGATGGCCTGAGGATCAGCATGGGACTGATTAAAGTTGTCCCACCACTCAGAGGCTGGTCCACTGAGTTGGTGAGAGGCAAAGAGTACCCTTTCATGGTCTGTACATGGCACCATATCTAATTTCCTGCTCACTGCCCTTACCAGTCATCAGCATCCATTGGCTCAGCACTGCTGGAAAAAGTTAGAGGACGCAACCTCATAAATTCTGCAATGCTAGACCTTGGTAGAGGTGGAGCTTGAGCTTGAGGTTGAGGTACTGCTGCAGCTTGCAAAGATTGAGTGTTGGCAATAGACTGTGTGAGCAAGTTTATCAACTGAGTTTGATTTGCCAACAATTGTGTCCAAGTAGGGCCTTCAGCTGGAGGTGGGGGTGGCTGTGATGTTGGTTGCCCTTGCTCACCCTCAACTCCTCTATTCTGATTGGTCCATATAGCAGGGTTCTCAGCCTCTTCCTCAGCTTGTCGGCTGTGATGGCTTGAGTTACCACTGCCATTTCTAGAGGTGGCCATAGTGTCCAAGCACCAAGGCTGGAAAAGAAAAGAGAAGAGGCTAAGGAAAACTAGCCCAACCAAACATTTCAGCAACAAAAATCCAATAAAAGAAAACAGCAATAAGAGCCTTCTCAAGGTTTATAATAACCAAACACCATGCTACTCGAATCTTACCTTTTTGAGGGAGGTCCTAAGCACCAAACTTAACTCAAGACCTCTAATAAGAAGTTGCAAGGACAAGGCAGTCCATTTAACTTAATAAATGGGTGTGTAGAAAGAAACATGATAAGATGAGATTGAGGTAAGAAAAAGAACCAGAACAAGGTATGAATGGAAAGATGACCTAGGTAAGAAAGAACATTTTATTCTTCTTTTGTCATAAAGAAATTTTGAAATTCTACAACCATTCTACTAGGTTACGGCTTACAGTCAGAAGTGCTCTGATACCACTTTTGTGACGACCCAGTCTTAGGGCACCCGAGAGATCCTTCATGACCTTCTCGAAAAGTCCATCAGGACCTCCGGGAGGTCCAAAGGACCTCTCGGATGACCCTAAGACCTCCCGGGAGGTCAGTGGGACTTCTGGAGGTCGAGGATCATGACCCGAGAGGGTCTTGGAGCCAAGGAGCACCCGAGGGCCTTGCCACGGCCAAACAGAGAAGGATGAGGAGGTCTGAGAGCATTCCCAAGACCTCCCATGACCCTCCAGAGGAGGTCGTGAAGAGCTGGGACCACTCCAGCACCTCCTGCAATCACTCCACTGTGTGGACATGGAGGTCCAAGCATACTCCAGGGTTCCCTGTGAAACCCGAGCCAGTCCCAAGGATCATGGCTAGCTCTTCACAGCACAAACACATAGGTGGTGACATCCAAAACACACCTTTATTTATACAACATGTTAACAAAGTCGTTTACAAGGTGGCCTTGGGCCAAACATAAATACATAAAAGCAAAAGAGAGCAAAAGAAAGCACGAGAGTCCATCAACATGCCACAGGCAGCTGACTGGAGGGCATAACCTAGCTGCTTCGATCTTCATCACTGCCAATATCTTCTCCTGGCAAAATTTGTAATGAGCAAGAGTGAGCACTACCACTGTGCTCGCAAGTTACACCCGTGGGTTAACAATATGACATGCATAAATGGATAATCAAAGGATGGCATAATAGGGTGATCTTGCACAAAGCCCATTTTCTTTCAAATACCATTACTAAGTTCCAAAGTAGGTCTTTCAATAGATAAAATTCATTTTACCAAAGCAATTTTTCAGTTGGATAGCATTCATCATTATTTGGTGAAGGATACCCTCCTGACATTAGGCTCCCTGCCCAAACCCATGGGACGGCAGTCCCAAAACAGATTTGAAAATCATTTCCAGAAATTCCCAAAGTCAACAACTAACTTCAAGTGGCCTTTGCCAGCACGTCCTTGACCGTGGACACGGCTATTCGAATAGATTTAACTCTGCAGAGGTTGTGCACTTTACCCACACGACATGAGTACTCTAGTTTGTCCGGCATTCGTCAATACCACCTCTCACTTCCAAAGGTAAGAGATCTAGAGCTCATGACAAGGCCTTTACAATGCATTGCTCCACCACAGCCTTTCCTTGCTAAGGTTTCACCCCCCTATGGATAGCCATCCGTGAAGCCCCTCTTGCACCGTGGGAACAATGGGTCATCAAAGACCTCTAGCCAACAAGACCTCCCACACCACCAATGGGCGACATGTAGTGGAGTTTTGCAAATTATTGACCAGTCCCACACCCCATTCTGGAGACATGTGGTTGCACGATTGTGGCATAGCCCATTATAGGCATGGCATTGGTCGCTCAAAGACCGGTCCTCAAATGACTAGGGCGACTTTCACAAACCCAAGGGCATCGATCTACCATAAGGCACGATCCCGTGCATCAACTTGCACCAACCAAGTCAACCAATTCGCCAGATCAAAAATCCATTTTCATCACTTTGCTTCCCTGACAATACTTTCATACCTCCATGACAACCCAATGCCATGGTGAAAATATTTAAAACATTATTTGGTTATGTTGGTAAAGATTTCCCCAAATCAATAGTTTTGGTCTAAGCATAACTGAGCATATGTTTTCCAAATGGTCTTGACTCATACTCAGTATTAGCCAAGTTTGACCTAAAGGTGACAATGTGTTACTGCACCAAACCAACAGAGGTCATACAAAGGAAGTGGGTATAACTATAACGTTAAAAGCGGTATTGAACTAACTTGATAAAAATAAGCATGCAGTACACATTAAAACAGAACATAATTAGTTTAAATTACTGGGTGCAATATGATCAAGAGTGTAACTTGCCTTGCTCACTACTTAGAGATTCTTCTTCTTCAGAACTTTCGGATTCCCCGGAATCTTCACAATCTACATATATATAGAAGGCAAATTCAAAGAAGATTCAAACAGAGATCCAATAAAGATCCAAATAAAGAACCAGGAGAACTCCAGAGAAATCTCAAAAACCCAATTAACAGAAGAGCATTGTATTTAGATTAGGTTCTTTTGGAGAAGGTCTAGCTTACCAGAGGAAAAGGGGTCTTTGGAAAAAGGTCCCGAAGGTGTGACCTAGGCAGTGGGCAGAGAGGTCCCGAGGCCAAAATGCTTGCGCAAGGTCCGGAGAGAAGGTCCTCACACAAGCACCACAGAATTCCAAAAGAAACCCACCAGAGGAGGTCCTGTGAAAAACATGGCCAGCTCAGGGTAGTGGTAAACACAAGGGTGGAGGAGATCATCAAAGAGCTTACCAAGGGCAAGAAGCTATGGATGAAAAGGGAGGTCGTAAGAACCAAGCTCTCCCGGGAAGGCCTCTGGTCCAAAACCGAGAGGGTGAAAATGGAGAAGGTGGAGTGCTGGAATTTCTTAGACAAGTTGTAGTCAAAGTGGTGAAGAAAATTAGAAATACACGAGTCCAGGATAAGTATAGAAATGGGTCAAAGGTAGGTAGTGGCAGGGCAGGTGTCACCACCACCCTGGTTAAAAGGTACGAGAAGGGACACGTATGTTGCTTGGGAAGGAACAAAGAAAAATGTCAGGGTACGGTTAAGTGACCCAATTCAAAGTAAAACACCACGTATATGGATGCATTTAATGTGACAAGACCCGCATTAAATGCTCAATATAATAACGTGGTGGAGGAATTGAAATGGTTAAGGCTGGCGGTGGGGCCATCAATTGTAAACAATCGGGTCAAAATAGGGAGGTCTTGACCCACAATAGAGGTCCTCGAGGAGGTCCGAAGCGGCTTAGGAGGTCCTAAGCCCAAGGGCGGAAGGTCTAAAGATTGAGGAGGTCTAGACAGGGAAGGTGCAGACAGGGGAGGTCTGACGGTCAGGATCTCACCAAGGGTGGTCTGGCGGGGAGGTCTGGGCGGTTGGATCTCCAAGAGGGAGGTCCAACAGCCAAGACCAGCGCGCAGGGGGAGGTCCCCAAAGAAAAACAACGCGTGAGGAGGTCTGGGCCCTCGGACTTAAAGCGAGGAGGTCCAAACCATTAGATTCAATGAGAGGAGGTGCGAACTGTTCGATTCTGACCAAGGGAGGTCTGAACCGTTCGATTCAGAACAAAGGGGAGGTCCACGAAGGGACATAGCGCATGGGAGGTCTAGACCCTTGGATTGGAAATGGGAAGAGGTCTGGACCGCTAGATCTAGCACAAGGGAGGTCCTTTCGGCCAAGAAAGGATATCCAAGGGGATTTACATGAATTCAAGAGGTCCGCAGGTGAACAAGAAGCTCACTGGAACACACGGATGTCCCAATGAAAGGAGGTCTGGGCATAGAGAGGCGCCCAGACAGCAAGAGGTTTAGACTTAAGAAAAGTCTGAACAGAAAAGAGGTCTGAACCCTAAGAGATCCAAACCAACAAAGAGGTCCAAGTGACCACTTTCAAAAGAACAAGCCCGACGTAGGAATACGTCCAAGCCAGAGAAGGTTTAAGCCTCACGGGAGGCTTAACCTCACATGCCACTGGGGAGGTCTAGACCACAGAGGAGGTCTAAACCTACACACCCAAAGAAGATATACTAAGGGGAGGTCTACTGGGCACACCAAAAGGAGGTCTCAGCAATTCAAACCTCTCCAACCGAACCAAACTTGCAATTCTCATTAAAATAAAATAGCTTTAATTTATTTTACACATTTAAAAAGGATTTAGAAAATCAGAATGTTACACGGAGCGAGGTGATGCGAGGCTCGTGAAGTGCTCCTTCAGAGCGAGGTGGGCCCATCCCGAGGCCCAATACATGAGCGGAGGTAGGCTCTAGTCCACGAAGTGGGCCATGCTTCATGGTCCGCTTGCCCGAGGCTTCTCTGGGCGAGCATCGGCCGTCGAGGCCCAACCGCAAGGGGTGCTCCGGAGCGGTGTGGTTGGTCTCCGGCGAGTCTTGGTCTGCGGGAATGCCTCTAGAGGAGGCGCGGAGCGAGGTGACACGAGGCCGTGAACTGCTCCTTCGAGCGAGGTGGGCCCGCCCTGAGTCCCAATACACGGGCAGAGGTAGCCTCTGGTCCGCCAAAGTAGGCTGTGCTTCGTGGTCCGTTTGCCCGTAGGCTGCTCTGGAGTAGGCATCGGCCCGCCGAGGCCCAACCGCGAGGGGTGCTTCGGAGTGGTGTGGCTGGTCTCCGAAGCAAGTCTTGGTCCGCATGAGAGAATGCCTCCGGAGGGAGGCGAGAGCGAGGTGACGCGAGGCTCGTGAAGTGCTCCTTGAGCGAGGTGGGCCTCGGGCAAGTCCGCGAGAGGGCTCCGAGCAAGGTGGCCCACGCCCGACTTAGGAGGAGGCGCAGAGCTAGGTGACCCATGCGTGGGGTGCTTGAGTGAGGTTGGCCCATGCAAGGTGTGCCTCTCGGCGAGGTGGGCCTCTGGAGCGAGTAGGGCACGTTCGGTGCTAAGAGAAGGTGGTAGAAGGTGCATTGAGCCTTGCCTGAAGTCTTCACCTCGAGTACTTTCAGCCCCTCTTCATACGCAACTTTTTGTTTAAGTCCCCACGGACGGCGCCAACTGTCGTAGCAAGGAAAGGCTAGACAGTAGGTACAAAATACTCTTTGTCTTATGAGGAGACCGAAGGGGGGAGGAGCCAAAGAAAAGGGATGTGCTAATATTGTATTGAATATATGAATGAAGGAATGAGGGAAGCTCCTTGTACATGCTTTGGGGCTTTATTTATAAGGGGCAAGAAGGGACATTTAACTTCTTGCACTCACAATGTATTGAGAGAGAGGAGAGGGTACTTAGGTACATTTGTCAATATACACCACATGGACGTGGTCTATATATGTAAAGTATCCTCGACGGACACCGATATTCTGACGACCCAAGGTTGTGGGACATCTCTTGGTGCCCTGCTACGACAAGGATATAGAGGGGTTAGGCGTGAAAATCTGCTAATTTCTGGTTCGAGACAAATTAGTTCTACCTTTATTTGTGAATATTTATTTATATGTAAAGATAATACTGTAGATATATTGTCTCGAAACGAGCAGAGCATACAATTCTTTTGCATGGAGATCCCTAAAACTAGTGGTGCTAGGAATTCTTTTTATTATTTAATCATTTTTTAAAGTTATTTTAAAGATAACATCTTCTTAACTTTATTTTCAATTTTGACCCCTTTGATCACGTCATGGCCCGTGGCGTGACCAAATTATGTTGTCACGCCACCTGCTGCGGCGTGATCAAACTGTGTTGTCACGCCACTCTTCTTGGCGTGACATGACTTAGCCAAAAAACAGACGCGTTCAAAGGGGTCGGTGGCGTGACAACACAGTTTAGTCACGTCACGGTCGATAGCGTGACAGCACAGTTTGGTCACGTCACGGTACATGGCGTGACCAAAGGGTAAGAATTGGAAATAAAGTTAAGAAGATGCTAATTGTAAAATATTTTAAAAAAAAAGATTAAAAAATAATAAAGACTCTAGCGCTAGAGGTGCATTTTCGGAATCTTTTGGGATGGGTGTTGAGAGATGGATAGTAGTCGGTGGCCCGCGTTGCCTTTGTTTTGGTCAACACTTGGGCTGCCATGCCACGAATCCAAGCAGCTTGGAAATGCAGAAATGGTCCTTTTGGTCCACAACATTTTTCGGAAACTTGGGATCTCATGTTGCCAAACTACGGAACATTTGATAGGACCTGGAACCACGAAATCAAGGAAGATAGGTTAATAATTACCTTGGTTCACACTCAGCTATACATTCGTGTTAAGTTGATTTCTTATGTATTATTCTTCAGCACCTCCACCCATTCCATTTATTATGGTCTGTTTTGAGTCTCATACATGAAATCAAGGAAGATAGGTTAAAAATTATCTTGGTTCACACTCAATTGTACATTAAGTGTTAGATATTTCATTAGTTCTTGCATCGCGTTAGTTAGTTTGCTCAAACATATATTTAGAATTTTGCACATTATAGTTAGGATGTAAACAAAGACATAGCACATTTAATTTCCTATCTATAGCTTTGTTTATCTCATGGCTATACTACATAGATACATTCATACAATAATCATGCTACATATAAATAATACTTCGAAACTGCATAGTACATAGATCTTTATAATTACTTCATCTGTTTGTTTGCTACATGCTTTGACTGATAGAAAGATCTATATCATTAGTTCATCTGTTTATTTGTTACATACTTTGCCTACACATATAGCAGTCATTTATATCTATCCAAAAACAATTTCTTCATCTTTATTAGTATAAGCATGAAGAAAGTACAACCCATAGCAACTCAGATTCGCTCTTTCACAACGTCGGTATTCTAATTATATTTATTCTACAGATGATACAAATTATTTAATGAGATTAGTACTATTTTTCCAGTTCGCCAACTCACATGTCATTCTTATTCTCTGAGATCAGCTACGGTTCACCAAACAGTGAATAGATGATATCTACAGTATGTGTGTCCTTTGTCCATATTGAGCTTTTCCAACTTTTTATACATAACTTCTAGGCCACCTCTCTATACATTTCAAATGTAGCAGGAATGTAGTCTGCGTGCTTCGGTACATAGCATCTATTCATATCCTACACGCACTATCTAATCTTGATTTTGTAAACTGCTATGCCAAATTCCGTCCATCTTTTATGCTTACTCCGCATCTACAAATCCGTTGTGGATAGTATATCATGTTATCGACATGCTGTAATGTTCGCAAACAGCTCGTTGCATTATATAAGTAGCCTCGTAGTCTAATATCTTCTGTAATCACGATACCCACTGATACCTCTTATTACCTATGTTTACACTTTTATTTGCTTCTCCTGCTTGCTAGTATATGAATAAAGACGGGTGCGTCTGCATACCACGATTCACGTTCCTACAGCTGCAGATAGCATGACGATTGATAAAGAAATAATGTTTAACTGGTGACAAAATAAACATGCTTAATTTCCTGAATTATAGAAAGCTCGTATAAAAACATGGGGCATCCGGCAAAGGCTTCAGGCACCACAAAGATCTGTTAGCGTTGGACATGCACGGACCTTCGATTGGCCTGCAGCCTCGCAGCTATGTTAATCTCGATTTCTGTGCTATTTGTTTCGACTTACTGAACTTATATTACTATAAGACTAATGTGTTTGCAGGTTTTGAAATCTGGAAGGACTAAACAGAAATTTATCAACCCCCTTGTCAATCTGTTCCATTCCAAAAGTAAAAGGATTGCAGTAGACTACATCAGAAAGGAGGCGTAAGAAAATCTGATGCAGCTGGTACAAGAAACAGGGATAGTTCTTGTTGTTTGTTTACTTGTTTGGCCATAGTAGCCGGCCGCACAGTACAATTATCGGACCCTCCCTTACAAGGGAAAGGGAATGGTCATGATTATCAACCAATACTGAACACACAGAAGGACACTATTCGGTAGTTGAATCGCACCATATTACAAGGAAATGGGCATGATTATCAAGAAATACTGAACACACAAAAGGACACTATTCAGTAGTTGAATCGGACCCTATTACAAGGGAATGGACATGATTATCAACCAATACTGAACACACAAAAGGACACTATTTAGGTTGTACTACAATTATCGGACCCTCCCTTACGAGGGAATGGGCATGCATGATTATCAACCAATGCATGCAGCAGAATCAAGTTCAATTTAGTACGTTACGGGTGCAGTGGGCAGTGAGTACAACCGCTGCATTTCACACTGCCGGCGCTGCAGCAAGACGGGCATGAGTGCTCGGCAACCTGAACAGCTACGAAGCCATGCGGGGTCACCGGAGCGCCCTAGGCCCACCGGTGGCCTCTTCCACCGCCTGGCCGCCTCTGCGGCGGCAGTACAATCATCACGGCGAGCACGATCACTCCGACCGCGTGCCAGGACCCCGCTCTGGCCATCGACGTGCGATCGATCGATCTAGCGAAGAGAAGAAGCTAGCTAGGCTTGTGCTTGTGAGCAAGCAGTTGAGCCTACTACAATGCTAACGTGTGCTGGTACCTAGCTACAATATTAATGCTGTTTTTTGATGGAATATATCTTGGAATGGCGGTGTATTTATAGCAAGATCAATGTTTTTAATCAGGAAATTAGGGCGCAGCGAATCTGTTCGGTCAGGATATATCTTATCCATGATCCACATGCACTTCAAAACGAAACTTCCCGTCCGTTTCGATCGTGAGCGCGGACGCAAACCGCACGTCAAAACGTTTCGGCTGGGCGATTTTCTTCTCCCGAGCGGGAACAGCGGCTGGATTTGGTGGTGTACTGAAGAAAAATCGTCTACAATCATTCTCTAAGTTGATTGACCAGGTTACAGCGAATCAGTGCACGTCAGCATGTATATGTAAGCAGTAAGCTGGTTGTTACATCTCACTGATCACCATTCGCGGGATGTGTAAGCTGACCGCTCCTTTTCGACCTCGACCAGCCCACGAATGGCCATCAGTTGGTGGCGCCGGCGGTGTTGCATGTGTGGCGTCATGGCGTAGTGGACGGATCGGCAACGAAGTGAGCGGATCGGCAGTCAAATGAAGCCAGCAGTTGTGTGTGCACATGCATGTGTTATTAATTGGATAAGTCATGTGTTTGTGGTTAGTGCATGTAGCTGTGAGGACGTGAGCATGTACATGTTGCCGAGCGTGAGACTAGCTCTAGATGTGTTCGAGTTAGTTGAGAAGGTATGCACGTGAGATGAGTTGGTCCTCCTTCAAAGTAGCTGCATGCATCCATCTAGTGGAGATAATGCATGGCGTGAGTTAGTCTTCTGCATGTGGCAATAGGTTGCGAGCGATCCGAAACGGTGAGTCGGCATGTCAAGATTAAGAGAGAAATTGTTAGCTATAATCTTGACTTAATTGGTTTTTGCATGTAGTATTAGTGTTTATTTTGCTTGTGACTAGAAACGGCAGCACTAGTGGACACTAATGACTAGAAACGGCAGCACTAGTTAGCACATTTTGTTCATAGAGTTACTAGTAGTGCATTAGAGCTATTAGTTGCTTGTAAGTTTTTTATTCTATATAAGAGGAGAAGAAAAGAAAAATAAGAAAAGGCTGTCCCCGAGATTCGAGTGCATTAGAAACGAGGGCGGGTAGTCTTGCTTCAGTTGATCTTCGCGTTCCCAGGTGGTTTCCTTGGCTGAGTGGTGACTCCACTGGACCTTGCAAAGGCAGAAGACTTGGCGCCGGCGGTGTTGCATGTGTGGCGTCATGGCGTAGTGGACGGATCGGCAACGAAGTGAGCGGATCGGCAGTCAAGTGAAGCCAGCAGTTGTGTGTGCACATGCATGTGTTATTAATTGGATAAGTCATGTGTTTGTGGTTAGTGCATGTAGCTGTGAGGACGTGAGCATGTACATGTTGCCGAGCGTGAGACTAGCTCTAGATGTGTTCGAGTTAGTTGAGAAGGTATGCACGTGAGATGAGTTGGTCCTCCTTCAAAGTAGCTGCATGCATCCATCTAGTGGAGATAATGCATGGCGTGAGTTAGTCTTCGCATGTGGCAATAGGTTGCGGCGATCCAAGCGGTGAGTCGGCATGTCAAGATTAAGAGAGAAATTGTTAGCTATAATCTTGACTTAATTGGTTTTTGCATGTAGTATTAGTGTTTATTTTGCTTGTGACTAGAAAGCGGCAAACACTAGTGGACACTAATGACTAGAAAGCAGCACACTAGTTAGCACATTTTGTTCATAGAGTTACTAGTAGTGCATTAGAGCTATTAGTTGCTTGTAGCATTAGAGCTATTAGTTGCTTGTAAGTTTTTTTATTCTATATAAGAGGAGAAGAAAAGAAAACTTAAAAGCTTACATCATTCCTTGGGCTAGCCACTTTGCAAAGTGGTCTAGCCCAACCATGTCTCACTTGAGACCTCCTCTCCACCTTGGTCAGTCGCACTGTTGGATTAACATCCAACCGCCACGACCTCCTCATGATTAACACCGCCAAGACCTCCCACCTCATTAGGTCTTGGCATTTGGATCAAATCACGGCTCGACCTCCCTTGTTATCAAACCTCAAAGTCCACATCCCACCTACATGAGGTCACAGCCATTGGATCAAAAATTCATGGTCGCGACCTCCTCCTCTCAACCTAACTATTAGACCTCTCTTTTTGCACGCGGTTGAGGTCGTAGCCGTTGGATTCAGATCCAAAGGCCACGACCTCCGCTGCAAATCATCGCAGCTCAGGACCTCCCCGCTTTAATTGTTGTGCGCCATTGGATTTACATCCAACAGCCCACAACCTCCCTGCGTTTTTAAGCGCTCACAACCTCCCCCATCTCGTGTTGTGCACCGTTAGATTAAAATCTACGGTCACGACCTCCTCCTTTCCTCGTGCGCATCCGACCTCCCCGCGCACGTGAGGTCGTAGCCCTTGGATTTAAATCCAAAGGCCATGACCTCCCCCTCATGTTCTTAAGTTCATGTGCGGTTAAGACCTCACAGGAGGTCCGCACCGTTGGATGGAGATCCAACGCTTTGGACCTCCTGTCTCATTTTCCCATGTGCGCACACGCATTAAGGAAATCGTGAGGCCATGACCTCCCCATCCTTGATCGTGTGGCTGGGACCTCCTCCCAGTCATTTAGGCGTAACGGTTCAAAAATGACATCGGAGGGCCAGGACCTCCCCGAAGTCTTATCCAACGGTCAACATGACCTCCCCTGTTCTTCTCCTTCCTTGGTCACGCATGCGTGGCCCTGAGCAAGTGATTTAATGCGAAGGCTGTCCACTGTGTACTTGAAACAACTCTTTGCTGACCCGCATTAAATGCAGTCGACCTTCCGCTCTCTCAGTCGTCAAGACAGTTCGCCATCATGTCAACCTCGCGTCTTGTCAACCCCATGGACCGTGCCTTGGGCCAAGCTCACCGTGAGCCTAACCCGGGGTCTATGACCTCCTGTGCCCTAAGTATAAAACCTCCCCCACTGTTTCTTTGGCTTCCTTTGCACACCATTATCCCTTACTTGCACCCTGTGCTTGTGAGCTCGAAACCACGAAGCTCTCCTTGGCGCCATTCTTTGGAGCTTGAAGCTCCTCGGTGGACAAGGGTCCTGAGTTTTCCTCCTTTTCTCCTTGCTTCCATTTGTGCCCTACCCTCTGGGACTAAGTCCTAACTTGATTTGTTGGGCATTTGCGAGAGGGGACAAAGTGGAGCTTGGAGGCTGAAGCTTTGGTAGTGGAGCACCTTTCCTCCCGGACCGGTCCTTCCTTCCTCGACCTCCTCGGCACCTCGGGACCTCCAGGTACTCCTCCTGTTAGTCCCTTAGTTCTGGCACCCATGTATATCTTCTGCGGAGCTTTTGTTGAGCACACGCTTGAATGTCGCGCGGAGCTTCCTTTTGCATTTTGGATTTTGGCCGTCTTTGGTCATCTTTGTCCTCTCGGCTCATGGCGTTTAAAGGCCGTCGTCGCCGTCGAGTGAGCCCATGGTGTCGCAACACTATTGCGCTGCACGGGATGTCTTTGGTTGTCGTCGGCGAGTGCATAGACTCATGGCGATGACCACATCTTTGAGCTCGGGTCTTTGTCGGACAAAAACGGCGGCGTCATTGTCGTTTTAGGGCGAGAGATCCGCCGAAGTTAATCGCTCATCATTTGCTCAAATCATTGTAATCAATGGCGTGTCTTAAATGTCTTTAATCCTCCCCTTGCGCACATTTAAGACCTCCCGCGCGGACCTCTTTGTGTCTCGCGCGCATTTATTCCATATCCGAGCGCGTGCGCGCTGGGTCTGGGACGTCCATGACCTCCTCCGAGGAGATCTGGAGCGTCCAAGACCTCCCCCTTGCGCAATCGTGGCCGTCCGGACCTCCTGGAGGTGCTGTGGCGTTAGAGACCTCCCTAGGTCATCTCGGTAGTTCATGACCTCCCGGGTAGATCTTGGCCGTCAAGGTCCTCCCTCGACGATCTGGACCATCAAAGTCCTCCTTGGAACATTTGGACCGTCCGGGACCTCCCCTGTGAGGTCTGACGATGTAGATCTTCCTCGGGGAGATCTTGGTAGTTTAGATCTTCCTTTGGAAGATCTCACTGCTCAGGACCTCCCTCGTTAGATCTGGTCCGTCCCGGACCTCCCCCCATCGTTGTGGTCCGTTGGATTCCCCATCTACGGCCACGACCTCCCCTCACCTCGCGCATGTGCGTTGCTAGGAGGTCCAGGACCTCTGGACCTCGAGTCTTGTGAGTGCGTTGTTCTCTGGGAGGTCTTGAGCCGTTAGATCTCGAGATCTGTGGCTCACGTCCTCCCATGTCCTTGTGGGTTTTAGAAATTCGGTGAACTCTTAAGTATAAACTGAAATAAGGTATAAACTTTAGAATTCCATATCTTTTTCATTTTAAGTCCAATTGAGGTCATTCAAATTGTGTTAGCTCTGTCTTGAACTTGACTTTAATCCACAAATGATTGTAAGTTGAGTTCAGCTCCAGAGCACAGTTTTGCCATTAGATTTTAAAACTCACTTTAAATATACACTCAAATTAATGCTTAACTTGTAAAATACATAACTAATGCTCTGTAGATTATTTTTGAGTGAGACCAACTTTGTTGGTTTCCTCTATTAATGAACTCACTAAGAAAATTAGTTTTGAGCTCGTTGCTGTTATAAAAATGAGGACTTGTGCATTATAATTTTGTTCAAGTTCTTGTTTTTGAAAAATGGTAGAAAGTGCAATCTAGCTCCAAATGAGATGAACTCAATTGTGTTATTCATCTCATGAGGTGCTGGTTTTGCTGTAAAAATTTCAGTGTCACCACTTTTCTAGAAATTGTTGCCTCATAATTAGATTAGTGAATAGTGCGGTTTGGTATTTTTAGGTTGGCGAATTGATTTCATCATATCTTTTGCATTAAGAATCCAAATCAATTGGTTCTTATTGCTAAATTCATGATAAATCATTATCTTGCTGCTGTAAAATTTTCATAGCATTTGGAGAAGTTTCTCTGTTGAGTCTTTTTGGTTTTTCGTTGTTCTTATCGGTTCTTTATCGCTTTTCCGTTAGGCTTCGACATTTGTGGTGATTCCGTGAGCGATCCTCAGCAAAAAATTGACCAGCAACAGCAAGGCAAGCAGTTTGATCATTTCCATCATTGTCCCATTACTTTAAAGCTTAATATATTGTTTTACTTGTATGTATGCATGCTACTTTGTGTTAAAATATCGCTAGCAAGCCTATAGTTGCATAATCTGTAGGAATTGTTTATCCTCTACTACCATGAGCCTAGGTTATTTGCTGTGGTGGGGGCTCGTTGGATGAGCTCTTATCACTTAGTAGTTTCGATTTAAATGGCTTAGACATGCTTAGTTTTCGGTAGTTATGGGCGATCATCGACTTAGTCGATGGTCTTGATCACTCAAAACTGATTATTACTCCTATATGTCCAGCACTTGTGCTTTGATTAATTGTAAAATCAAAAACTGAAAATAAAAGATTGATTTAGACTTGGGCATATTGGATGGATGGTGTGGTTTTGGATGTGGTGGTATGCGAGTCAACAAGGACCGAATTCTTGCGCCATTGATCCAAGCAATATTGTGTGCTAACCACACGAGGGGATATGGGACCTCTCTTGACTAAGTACTTTGGGCGGTGCTAATTGGGGTCGCTTTCGGTTGGTGTGTTTTAAAGATAAAATGTGTGTGTGTGTGGTGTGGGAATGGAGCAAAGGCGGCACGGTTAGGTTGTCCATTGGGTCCTTATCCCGTGGGTTGTCTTGGTCAAAATTAGCATTGTCCATTGGAAATGTCTCGTAGGACTTAGCCGCTTCTAAGCATACCAAAGGTAGTGTGCTTAAAGGAAAGGCGGTCGACGTGTGGGTACATTGGTACACCCTCGCAGGATAAAACTATTGAATAGCCTCGCCCTAGGTTATGGACACGCTTGGTTATTTCCGTAAGAATTAGACTACAACCTTTAATTAAAACTTGACATGGTTGGTATGAACAGGAGTTCATGCTATTGTTGTGGTGACTATTGGGTTAGTCACTTCGAGTTGATCTTGTTGTTGTTACTATGTTATTATCTCATTGTTATTTCAACAATTAAAATGCTTTGCCAAATTGCCTTCAATCTATTATGTTATTGCAAATGAAACTTGCTTTATGCTTAAATGAGTCCAAAGCCTCATCCACTTAAATAAAGCTTGCATGTAGCTATTTATAGTTCTGTTATCTCACACGTAAGTCTTGCGGAGTACTTTATGTACTCATCGCGCGTGGTTGTGGCATTTTGTGGCTTTTGTTGCAGAGGAAGAAGGTGAGCTCCAAGAGCCTCACTTTTGTGCCATGTGTTGCGGCTTCTTGACGACTAGCTTGGCGGTCGGTCGGATGCCTAGGGGTTAAGGCACACCGATTGGCTTTGTGTTATAGCCATCTTTATGGCACTTTTGCTTCATTGTTATCTTAGTAGTACTTGTTGTTATTTGGCCAGAAGGACCCTCTTTTGTAATAACCTATCCTTTTTAATATTAACTTCTGGTTTGTTGCTTATGTACTATGTGTTGTATGGAATTGATACATTCTTTTGTTGTGAGGTATGTATCTTGCATTCGGGAGTATACATCTCTCGAGACCTGGTTTATTTGGTTGATAATACTAGGGTCAATTGGATGACTAAGTATTATGAGCTTAATAAATCCGGGTGCTCACACAACTTTCCTCTCATCCGAAATCTTCTAACTCCCCGAATTGGTGTTACTCTGAGGTATACAAAGTCACCAACCTCAAAAGATAAATCTCTGCGTCGGGTGTCAGCATAGCTCTTTTGTCGGGACTAGGCCACTCTCAATCGTTCCTTAATCAATTTCACTTTGCTCTCAGCATCTTTGATCAGGTCCGGCCCATACAGTTGATGTTCTCCAACTTCATCCCAGAGGAGAGGTGTTCTACAAGGTCTTCCATACAAAGCCTCAAATGGAGACATTTGTAGGCTAGCTTGATAGCTATTATTGTAAGAAAATTCAGCATAGGGCAAGTTTTTGTCCCAGCTTTTTCCAAAATCCAGGGCACATGCCCTAAGCATATCTTCCAATATCTGATTCACTCTCTCTGTTTGCCCATCGGTTTGGGGATGATATGCCGTACTAAAATTAAGTTTGGTACCTAGATCTTCATGCAAACTCTGCCAAAACCTTGAGGTAAATTGAGATCCTCTGTCTGATACTATTCTTTTGGGCACTCCATGTAAACAAACAATTCTGGCCATATATAGATCTGCCAAGACATTGCTACTATAGGTGGTCTTAACTGGTATGAAATGGGCTACCTTAGTTAGTCTATCAACCACCACCCATATGGAATCATACCCAGACTGAGTCCTGGGCAATCCAGTGATAAAATCCATGCCCACTTGCTCCCATTTCCATTCGGATATGGGCAAGGGTTGTAATAAACCTGCTGGTTTTTGGTGTAGAGCCTTAACTCTCATACACACATCACATTGGGCTACATATTTAGCCACATCTTGCTTCATACTGGTCCACCAGTACCTCTCTTTAAGGTCTTGATACATTTTGGTGCTGCCCGGGTGGATAGAGTATGGTGATCCATGTGCTTCCTCCAAAATGAGTTGCTTAATCTCCTGGTTGTTTGGCACACAAATTCGGTTACCAAACCATACTACTCCTTGCTCATCTTCAGTAAAGCCTCGGGCTTTACCTCTTCTCATATTTCTCTTGATGTCTTGGATGTCTTCATCTCTTTCTTCCTTGTTCTTTGATTTGGTCAGGACAATTGGATGTACCTCCAAGGTGTTCACACAGCCTTGCTCTACTATCTCCAGATTGAGGTACTTCATTTCCTCATATAGTCTTGGTTGTTGTTGCTGGACCGACAAGGTATTACAGTATCCTTTTCGGCTTAAAGCATCAGCCACTGTGTTGGCTTTACCTGGGTGATAGTGTATCCCAAGGTCATAGTCCTTAATTAATTCTAACCACCTCCTTTGTCTTAAGTTCAGCTCTGTTTGTGTGAAAATATATTTCAAACTTTTGTGGTCAGTGTATACCTCACATCGGTTGCCAATGAGGTAGTGCCGCCATATCTTTAAGGCATGCACAACAGCTGCTAATTCAAGGTCATGTGTGGGGTAGTTCTCCTCATGAGGTCTCAACTGTCTAGAGGCATATGCCACTACCCTTCTATCTTGCATTAGCACACATCCCAGACCTTGATGGGATGCATCACAAAATACTTCAAAGTCTTTTTGGATGTCTGGAAGTATTAACACAGGAGCGGTGGTAAGCTTTTCCTTCAATCTCTGAAAACTTTGTTCACAGGTCTTAGTCCACTCAAACTTCTTTTCCTTTTTCAGAAGTTGAGTAAGAGGTCTAGCAGTCTTAGAAAAGTCTTTAATAAATCTTCTGTAATAACCAGCTAGTCCAAGGAAACTTCTTACCTCAGTCACTGTTTTAGGAGGTCTCCAGTTCAGGACTGCTTCCACCTTTGATGGGTCTACAGCTACACCTTTGGCTGAAATAATATGACCTAAGAAGGCTACTTGACTTAGCCAAAATTCACATTTACTAAACTTGGCATAGAGCTGCTGCTCTCTAAGTCTTCCCAGCACCATTCTAAGGTGGTCTTCATGCTCTGCTTCACTTTTAGAATAGATGAGAATATCATCTATAAATACCACCACAAATTTGTCAAGGAAGTCCATGAATACTTTGTTCATCATGCTCATAAAATAAGCTGGGGCATTTGTCAGTCCAAATGACATCACAGTGAATTCATATAGTCCATACCTTGTGGTAAAAGATGTTTTGGGGATGTCCTCTGGCCTGATTTTAAGTTGATGGTAACCAGACCTTAGGTCTATTTTGGAGAACACACTTGCCCCCTTAAGTTGGTCAAAGAGGTCATCTATCCTTGGTAATGGATATTTATTCTTAATAGTGACCTCATTGAGTGATCTATAATCCACACACATTCTCAAGCTATTGTCCTTCTTTTTGACAAATAGTACAGGTGCTCCCCATGGTGAAGAACTTGGTCTAATAAATCCTTTTTCCTTCAATTCTTGGATCTGTTTCTTCAGTTCTACAAGTTCATTCACAGGCATCCTGTAAGGTCTCTTTGAGATGGATGCTGTCCCAGGGACCAGGTCAATTAGGAAAGAGATATCCCTATCGGGTGGCATTCCAGGGAGCTCATCAGGGAACACATCCATATATTCTCTGACCACTGGGAGGTCTTCCAGCTTCACTACCTCCTTCACATTAGTTAGAAAAGGTCCTGCCTTAAGGGAGGTCTTTGGCTTAAACTCTACCCGACTTCCTTGTTCATTGGTGAGTGTTATGGACTTAGTAGCACAATCAATCTGACCTTTATTCTTAGCCAACCAGTTCATTCCAAGGATTACGTCCAGTCCTTGAGTTGGCAAGACTATCAAGTCTGCATGAAATAAAACTCCAGAAATCTCTAAGGTGAGATTTGGGCAGAGGGTATTAGTCCTCATATCTATACCCGGGACATGTATTAGCATAGGGTTTACCAAAGGAATTGTAGACAACCCACAATTTCCCACAAATTTGCTAGAAACAAAAGAATGGGAAGCCCAGAGTCAAATAAAACTAAGTGATGCGAATTGACAGGAACGCATCGAGAACCACATCGTGCATCATGTGCCTCTTTTGCCGTGACATGTGTGACACGGCCCTTGATAACCTTAGCGGCAGGCTTCACACTTGAGGCACTTCCTTGAGCCGATGCTCCTTGTTCAGATCGGACTGATGCAGCAACTTGTTGCTTCTTTGGGCACTTATTAGCGTAGTGCCCAATTTCATTACAAAAAAACAGTCACTCCTACGAGGAGATCATGGAAGGTTTCTTTTGAAATTGACTCGAAGAGGTCCTATGATAACTTGATTTGCTAGCACGTTGCTCGACCCGGATGCCCTTGAGGAGGTCCGTGAGGACTTGTCTTTGAGAGGTGCAGGATTGAGAGGTCCTAGACCTAGGAAATCCTCCAGGGTTAAACCTTTGTGCAGTTTTCTTTCTCTTTCGGCCCTCAATCTTTTGGAGTTTATCCTCTTGTCGGATGGCCTTGCTCACAAGTCTTTGGAAGTCGTGTGTTCTGGAAACAAGATGAACTGAAATATTATCATTCAACCCTTCCAAAAGTGTTCTTGCTTGCTTTCATCAAGAGCAACATCCCGGAGCATATCTTGCTAGTGATTGAATTTATGCATATACTCATTGTGATCGATTGCCTTGCTTGAGTACTAAATTGTCCTCTTTAATGACATCATGCGGTTGGGAGATGAGCACGATGAAATGCTTTCTTGAACTCATCCCATGTGATGGCCTCGAGGATCAACATGGGGTGATTAAAGTTGTCCCACCACTCGAGGTGGTCCTTTGAGTTGGTGAGAGGCAAAGAGTACCCTTTCATGGTCTGTACATGGCACCATATCTAATTTCCTGCTCACTGCCCTTACCAGTCATCAGCATCCATTGGCTCAGCACTGCTGGAAAAAGTTAGAGGACGCAACCTCATAAATTCTGCAATGCTAGACCTTGGTAGAGGTGGAGCTTGAGCTTGAGGTTGAGGTACTGCTGCAGCTTGCAAAGATTGAGTGTTGGCAATAGACTGTGTGAGCAAGTTTATCAACTGAGTTTGATTTGCCAACAATTGTGTCCAAGTAGGGCCTTCAGCTGGAGGTGGGGGTGGCTGTGATGTTGGTTGCCCTTGCTCACCCTCAACTCCTCTATTCTGATTGGTCCATATAGCAGGGTTCTCAGCCTCTTCCTCAGCTTGTCGGCTGTGATGGCTTGAGTTACCACTGCCATTTCTAGAGGTGGCCATAGTGTCCAAGCACCAAGGCTGGAAAAGAAAAGAGAAGAGGCTAAGGAAAACTAGCCCAACCAAACATTTCAGCAACAAAAATCCAATAAAAGAAAACAGCAATAAGAGCCTTCTCAAGGTTTATAATAACCAAACACCATGCTACTCGAATCTTACCTTTTTGAGGGAGGTCCTAAGCACCAAACTTAACTCAAGACCTCTAATAAGAAGTTGCAAGGACAAGGCAGTCCATTTAACTTAATAAATGGGTGTGTAGAAAGAAACATGATAAGATGAGATTGAGGTAAGAAAAAGAACCAGAACAAGGTATGAATGGAAAGATGACCTAGGTAAGAAAGAACATTTTATTCTTCTTTTGTCATAAAGAAATTTTGAAATTCTACAACCATTCTACTAGGTTACGGCTTACAGTCAGAAGTGCTCTGATACCACTTTTGTGACGACCCAGTCTTAGGGCACCCGAGAGATCCTTCATGACCTTCTGAAAAGTCCATCAGGACCTCCCAGGAGGTCCACAAAGGACCTCTCGGACTGACCACCAAGACCTCCCAGGAGGTCCAGTAGGACTTCCTGGAGGTCCAGGGGATCATGACCCGAGAGGGTCTTGGAGCCAAGGAGCACCCGAGGGCCTTGCCACGGCCAAACAGAGAAGGATGAGGAGGTCTGAGAGCATTCCCAAGACCTCCCATGACCCTCCAGAGGAGGTCGTGAAGAGCTGGGACCACTCCAGCACCTCCTGCAATCACTCCACTGTGTGGACATGGAGGTCCAAGCATACTCAGGTTCCTCAGGAAACCCGAGCCAGTCCCAAGGATCATGGCTAGCTCTTCACAAGACAAACACATAGGTGGTGACATCCAAAACACACCTTTATTTATACAACATGTTAACAAAGTCGTTTATAAGGTGGCCTTGGGCCAAACATAAATACATAAAAGCAAAAGAGAGCAAAAGAAAGCACGAGAGTCCATCAACATGCCACAGGCGGTGGTGGAGGGCATAACCTAGTCGCTTCGATCTTCATCATCGCCAATATCTTCTCCCGCAAAATTTGTAATGAGCAAGAGTGAGCACTACCCTTTGTGCTCGCAAGTTACACCCGTGGGTTAACAATATGACATGCATAAATGGATAATCAAAGGATGGCATAATAGGGTGATCTTGCACAAAGCCCATTTTCTTTCAAATACCATTACTAAGTTCCAAAGCAGGTCTTTCAATAGATAAAATTCATTTTACCAAAGCAATTTTTCAGTTGGATAGCATTCATCATTATTTGGTGAAGGATACCCTCCTGACATTAGGCTCCCTGCCCAAACCCATGGGACGGCAGTCCCAAAACAGATTTGAAAATCATTTCCAGAAATTCCCAAAGTCAACAACTAACTTCAAGTGGCCTTTGCCAGCACGTCCTTGACCGTGGACACGGCTATTCGAATAGATTTAACTCTGCAGAGGTTGTGCACTTTACCCACACGACATGAGTACTCTAGTTTGTCCCGAGATTCGTCAATACCACCTCTCACTTCCAAAGGTAAGAGATCTAGAGCTCATGACAAGGCCTTTACAATGCATTGCTCCACCACAGCCTTTCCTTGCTAAGGTTTCACCCCCCTATGGATAGCCATCCGGGAAGCCCCCTCTTGCACCAGTGGGAACAATGGGTCATCAAAGACCTCTAGCCAACAAGACCTCCCACACCACCAATGGAGCAGCATGTAGTGGAGTTTTGCAAATTATTCAGCCAGGTCCCACACCCCATTCTGGAGACATGTGGTTGCACGATTGTGGCATAGCCCATTATAGGCATGGCATTGGTCGCTCAAAGACCGGTCCTCAAATGACTAGGGCGACTTTCACAAACCCAAGGGCATCGATCTACCATAAGGCACGATCCCGTGCATCAACTTGCACCAACCAAGTCAACCAATTCGCTTGATCAAAAATCCATTTTCATCACTTTGCTTCCCCAGCAATACTTTCATACCTCCATGACAACCCAATGCCATGGTGAAAATATTTAAAACATTATTTGGTTATGTTGGTAAAGATTTCCCCAAATCAATAGTTTTGGTCTAAGCATAACTGAGCATATGTTTTCCAAATGGTCTTGACTCATACTACTGTATTAGCCAAGTTTGACCTAAAGGTGACAATGTGTTCTGTACCAAACCAACAGAGGTCATACAAAGGAAGTGGGTATAACTATAACGTTAAAACTGGTATTGAACTAACTTGATAAAAATAAGCATGCAGTACACATTAAAACAGAACATAATTAGTTTAAATTATCGGGTGCAATATGATCAAGAGTGTAACTTGCCTTGCTCACTACTTAGAGATTCTTCTTCTTCAGAACTTTCGGATTCCCCGGAATCTTCACAATCTACATATATATAGAAGGCAAATTCAAAGAAGATTCAAACAGAGATCCAATAAAGATCCAAATAAAGAACCAGAGAACTCAGAGAAATCTCAAAAACCCAATTAATGAAGAGCATTGTATTTAGATTAGGTTCTTTTGGAGAAGGTCTAGCTTACAGAGGAAAAGGGTCTTTGGAAAAAGGTCCAGAAGGTGTGACCTAGGCAAGGGGAGAGAGGTCCCGAGGCCAAAATGCTTATGCAAGGTCGGAGAGAAGGTCCTCACACAAGCACCACAGAATTCCAAAAGAAACCCACCAGAGGAGGTCTGTGAAAAACATGGCCAGCTCGGGGTAGTGGTAAACACAAGGGTGGAGGAGATCATCAAAGAGCTTACCAAGGGCAAGAAGCTATGGATGAAAAGGAGGTCGAAGAACCAAGCTCTCCGGGAAGGCCTCGGTCCAAAACCGAGAGGGTGAAAATGGAGAAGGTGGAGGCTTGGAATTTCTTAGACAAGTTGTAGTCAAAGTGGTGAAGAAAATTAGAAATACACGAGTCCGGGATAAGTATAGAAATGGGTCAAAGGTAGGTAGTGGCAGGCGGTGTCACCACCACCTCAAGTTAAAAGGTACGAGAAGGACACGTATGTTGCTTGGGAAGGAACAAAGAAAAATGTCGAGAATGCGGTTAAGTGACCCAATTCAGTAAAACACCACGTATATGGATGCATTTAATGTGACAAGACCGCATTAAATGCTCAATATAATAACGTGGTGGAGGAATTGAGAATGGTTAAGACCGGCGGTGGGGCCAGTCAATTGTAAACATCGGGTCAAAATAGGGAGGTCTTGACCCACAATAGAGGTCCTCGAGGAGGTCCGAAGCGGCTTAGGAGGTCCTAAGCCCAAGGACGGAAGGTCTAAAGATTGAGGAGGTCTAGACAGGGAAGGTCTCGGACAGGGGAGGTCTGACGGTCGGGATCTCACCAAGGGTGGTCTCAGCGGGAGGTCAGGCGGTTGGATCTCCAAGAGGAGGTCCAACACCAAGACCCAGCCAAGGGGAGGTCCCCAAAGAAAAACAACGCGTGAGGAGGTCTGGGCCCTCGGACTTAAAGCGAGGGGAGGTCCAAACCATTAGATTCAATACAGAGGGGAGGTCTGAACCGTTCGATTCAGACCAAAGGGAGGTCTCGAACTGCTCGATTGAACAAAGGGAGGTCCACGAAGGGACATAGCGCATGGGAGGTCTAGACCCTTGGATTGGAAATGGGAAGAGGTCTGGACCGCTAGATCCAGCACAAGGGAGGTCCTTTCGGCCAAGAAAGGATATCCAAGGGGATTTACATGAATTCAGGAGGTCCGCAGGTGAACAAGAAGCTCACTGGAACACACGGATGTCCCAATGAAAGGAGGTCTGGGCATAGAGAGGCGCCCAGACAGCAAGAGGTTTAGACTTAAGAAAAGTCTGAACAGAAAAGAGGTCTGAACCCTAAGAGATCCAAACCAACAAAGAGGTCCAAGTGACCACTTTCAAAAGAACAAGCCCGACGTAGGAATACGTCCAAGCCAGAGAAGGTTTAAGCCTCACGGGAGGCTTAACCTCACATGCCACTGGGGAGGTCTAGACCACAGAGGAGGTCTAAACCTACACACCCAAAGAAGATATACTAAGGGAGGTCTCTGGGCACACCAAAAGGAGGTCTCGACAATTCAAACCTCTCCAACCGAACCAAACTTGCAATTCTCATTAAAATAAAATAGCTTTAATTTATTTTACACATTTAAAAAGGATTTAGAAAATCAGAATGTTACACGGAGCGAGGTGATGCGAGGCTCGTGAAGTGCTCCTTCAGAGCGAGGTGGGCCCATCCCGAGGCCCAATACATGAGCGGAGGTAGGCTCTAGTCCACCGAAGTGGGCCATGCTTCATGGTCCGTTTGCCCAGAGGCTTCTCTGGAGCAGGCATCGGCCCGTCGAGGCCCAACCGCAAGGGGTGCTCCGGAGCGGTGTGGTTGGTCTCCGAAGCGAGTCTTGGTCTGCGCGAGGGAATGCCTCTAGAGGGAGGCGCGGAGCGAGGTGACACGAGGCCCGTGAACTGCTCCTTCGGAGCGAGGTGGGCCCGTCCTGAGTCCCAATACACGGGCAGAGGTAGCCTCTGGTCCGCCAAAGTAGGCTGTGCTTCGTGGTCCGTTTGCCCGTAGGCTGCTCTGGAGTAGGCATCGGCCCGCCGAGGCCCAACCGCGAGGGGTGCTTCGGAGTGGTGTGGCTGGTCTCCGAAGCAAGTCTTGGTCCGCATGAGAGAATGCCTCCGGAGGGAGGCGTAGAGCGAGGTGACGCGAGGCTCGTGAAGTGCTCCTTCGGAGCGAGGTGGGCCTCCGGAACGAAGTCCGCGAGAGGGCTCCGGAGCAAGGTGGCCCACGCCCGACTTCCGGAGGGAGGCGCAGAGCTAGGTGACCCATGCGTGGGGGTGCTTCAGAGTGAGGTTGGCCCATGCAAGGTGTGCCTCTCGAGCGAGGTGGGCCTCTGGAGCGAGTAGGGCACGTTCGGGTGCTAAGAGAAGGTGGGCCGAAGGTGCATTGAGCCTTCGGCCTGAAGTCTTCACCTCGAGTACTTTCAGCCCCTCTTCATACGCAACTTTTTGTTTAAGTCCCCACGAATGGCGCCAACTGTCGAGCAAGGAAAGGCTAGACAAGAGGGTACAAAATACTCTTTGTCTTATGAGGAGACCGAAGGGGGGAGGAGCCAAAGAAAAGGGATGTGCTAATATTGTATTGAATATATGAATGAAGGAATGAGGGGAAGCTCCCCTTGTACATGCTTTTGGGGCTTTATTTATAAGGGGGCAAGAAGGGACATTTAACTTCTTGCACTCACAATGTATTGAGAGAGAGGGAGAGGGGTACTTAGGTACATTTGTCAATATACACCACATGGACGTGGTCTATATATGTAAAGTATCCCTGACGGCACACTGATATTCCTGACGACCCAAGGTTGTGGGACATCTCTTGGTGCCCTGCTACGACAAGGATATAGAGGGGTTAGGCGTGAAAATCTGCTAATTTCTGGTTCGAGACAAATTAGTTCTACCTTTATTTGTGAATATTTATTTATATGTAAAGATAATACTGTAGATATATTGTCTCGAAACGAGCAGAGCATACAATTCTTTTGCATGGAGATCCCTAAAACTAGTGGTGCTAGGAATTCTTTTTATTATTTAATCATTTTTTAAAGTTATTTTAAAGATAACATCTTCTTAACTTTATTTTCAATTTTGACCCCTTTGATCACGTCATGGCCCGTGGCGTGACCAAATTATGTTGTCACGCCACCTGCTGCGGCGTGATCAAACTGTGTTGTCACGCCACTCTTCTTGGCGTGACATGACTTAGCCAAAAAACAGACGCGTTCAAAGGGGTCGGTGGCGTGACAACACAGTTTAGTCACGTCACGATCGATAGCGTGATAAAGCCGTTTGGTCACGTCACGGTACATGGCGTGACCAAAGGGTAAGAATTGGAAATAAAGTTAAGAAGATGCTAATTGTAAAATATTTTAAAAAAAGATTAAAAATAATAAAGACTCTAGCGCTAGAGGTGCATTTTCGAATCTTTTGGGATGGGTGTTGAGAGATGGATAGTAGTCGGTGGCTGCGTTGCCTTTGTTTTGGTCAACACTTGGCTGCCATGCCACGAATCCAAGCAGCTTGGAAATGCGAAATGGTCCTTTTGGTCCACAACATTTTTCGGAAACTTGGGATCTCATGTTGCCAAACTACGGAACATTTGATAGGACCTGGAACCACGAAATCAAGGAAGATAGGTTAATAATTACCTTGGTTCACACTCAGCTATACATTCGTGTTAAGTTGATTTCTTATGTATTATTCTTCAGCACCTCCACCCATTCCATTTATTATGGTCTGTTTTGAGTCTCATACATGAAATCAAGGAAGATAGGTTAAAAATTATCTTGGTTCACACTCAGCTGTACATTCGTGTTAGATATTTCATTAGTTCTTGCATCGCGTTAGTTAGTTTGCTCAAACATATATTTAGAATTTTGCACGTATAGTTCGGATGTAAACAAAGACATAGCACATTTAATTTCCTATCTATAGCTTTGTTTATCTCATGGCTATACTACATAGATACATTCATACAATAATCATGCTACATATAAATAATACTTCGAAACTGCATAGTACATAGATCTTTATAATTACTTCATCTGTTTGTTTGCTACATGCTTTGACTGATAGAAAGATCTATATCATTAGTTCATCTGTTTATTTGTTACATACTTTGCCTACACATATAGCAGTCATTTATATCTATCCAAAAACAATTTCTTCATCTTTATTCGTATAAGCATGAAGAAAGTACAACCCATAGCAACTGTATCTGCTCTTTTCACAACGTCGGTATTCTAATTATATTTATTCTACAGATGATACAAATTATTTACTGAGATTAGTACTATTTTTCCAGTTCGCCAACTCACATGTCATTCTTATTCTACAGATCAGCACACGGTTCACCAAACAGTGAATAGATGATATCTACAGTATGTGTGTCCTTTGTCCATATTGAGCTTTTCCAACTTTTTATACATAACTTCTAGGCCACCTCTCTATACATTTCAAATGTAGCAGGAATGTAGTCTGCGTGCTTCTGGTACATAGCATCTATTCATATCCTACACGTACTATCTAATCTTGATTTTGTAAACTGCTATGCCAAATTCCGTCCATCTTTTATGCTTACTCCGCATCTACAAATCCGTTGTGGATAGTATATCATGTTATCAGACATGCTGTAATGTTCTGCAAACAGCTCGTTGCATTATATAAGTAGCCTACGTAGTCTAATATCTTCTGTAATCACGATACCCACTGATACCTCTTATTACCTATGTTTACACTTTTATTTGCTTCTCCTGCTTGCTAGTATATGAATAAAGACGGGTGCGTCTGCATACCACGATTCACGTTCCTACAGCTGCAGATAGCATGACGATTGATAAAGAAATAATGTTTAACTGGTGACAAAATAAACATGCTTAATTTCCTGAATTATAGAAAGCTCGTATAAAAACATGGGGCATCCGGCAAAGGCTTCAGGCACCACAAAGATCTGTTAGCGTTGGACATGCACGGACCTTCGATTGGCCTGCAGCCTCGCAGCTATGTTAATCTCGATTTCTGTGCTATTTGTTTCGACTTACTGAACTTATATTACTATAAGACTAATGTGTTTGCAGGTTTTGAAATCTGGAAGGACTAAACAGAAATTTATCAACCCCCTTGTCAATCTGTTCCATTCCAAAAGTAAAAGGATTGCAGTAGACTACATCAGAAAGGAGGCGTAAGAAAATCTGATGCAGCTGGTACAAGAAACAGGGATAGTTCTTGTTGTTTGTTTACTTGTTTGGCCATAGTAGCCGGCAAGACAAGATACAATTATCGGACCCTCCCTTACAAGGGAAAGGGAATGGTCATGATTATCAACCAATACTGAACACACAGAAGGACACTATTCGGTAGTTGAATCGCACCATATTACAAGGAAATGGGCATGATTATCAAGAAATACTGAACACACAAAAGGACACTATTCAGTAGTTGAATCGGACCCTATTACAAGGGAATGGACATGATTATCAACCAATACTGAACACACAAAAGGACACTATTTAGGTTGTACTACAATTATCGGACCCTCCCTTACGAGGGAATGGGCATGCATGATTATCAACCAATGCATGCAGCAGAATCAAGTTCAATTTAGTACGTTACGGGTGCAGTGGGCAGTGAGTACAACCGCTGCATTTCACACTGCCGGCGCTGCAGCAAGACGGGCATGAGTGCTCGGCAACCTGAACAGCTACGAAGCCATGCGGGGTCACCGGGAGCGCCCTAGGCCCACCGGTGGCCTCTTCCACCGGCCTGGCCGCCTCTGCCGGCGGCAGTACAATCATCACGGCGAGCACGATCACTCCGACCGCGTGCCAGGACCCCGCTCTGGCCATCGACGTGCGATCGATCGATCTAGCGAAGAGAAGAAGCTAGCTAGGCTTGTGCTTGTGAGCAAGCAGTTGAGCCTACTACAATGCTAACGTGTGCTGGTACCTAGCTACAATATTAATGCTGTTTTTTGATGGAATATATCTTGGAATGGCGGTGTATTTATAGCAAGATCAATGTTTTTTTAATCAGGAAATTAGGGCGCAGCGAATCTGTTCGGTCAGGATATATCTTATCCATGATCCACATGCACTTCAAAACGAAACTTCCCGTCCGTTTCGATCGTGAGCGCGGACGCAAACCGCACGTCAAAACGTTTCGGCTGGGCGATTTTCTTCTCCCGAGCGGGAACAGCGGCTGGATTTGGTGGTGTACTGAAGAAAAATCGTCTACAATCATTCTCTAAGTTGATTGACCAGGTTACAGCGAATCAGTGCACGTCAGCATGTATATGTAAGCAGTAAGCTGGTTGTTACATCTCACTGATCACCATTCGCGGGATGTGTAAGCTGACCGCTCCTTTTCGACCTCGACCAGCCCACGAATGGCCATCAGTTGGTGGCGCCGGCGGTGTTGCGTAATGTGGCGTCATGGCGAGTGGACGGATCGGCAACGAAGTGAGCGGATCGGCAGTCAAATGAAGCCAGCAGTTGTGTGTGCACATGCATGTGTTATTAATTGGATAAGTCATGTGTTTGTGGTTAGTGCATGTAGCTGTGAGGACGTGAGCATGTACATGTTGCCGAGCGTGAGACTAGCTCTAGATGTGTTCGAGTTAGTTGAGAAGGTATGCACGTGAGATGAGTTGGTCCTCCTTCAAAGTAGCTGCATGCATCCATCTAGTGGAGATAATGCATGGCGTGAGTTAGTCTTCTGCATGTGGCAATAGGTTGCGAGCGATCCGAAACGGTGAGTCGGCATGTCAAGATTAAGAGAGAAATTGTTAGCTATAATCTTGACTTAATTGGTTTTTGCATGTAGTATTAGTGTTTATTTTGCTTGTGACTAGAAACGGCAGCACTAGTGGACACTAATGACTAGAAACGGCAGCACTAGTTAGCACATTTTGTTCATAGAGTTACTAGTAGTGCATTAGAGCTATTAGTTGCTTGTAAGTTTTTTATTCTATATAAGAGGAGAAGAAAAGAAAAATAAGAAAAGGCTGTCCCCGAGATTCGAGCTGTTCCGAGAACAGGGACGGGTAGTCTTGCTTCAGTTGATCTTCGCGTTCCCAGGTGGCTTCCTTGGCTGAGTGGTGACTCCACTGGACCTTGCAAAGGCGGAAGACTTGGCGTCTTGTTTGCTTCTCGATGACGTCGAGGATCTTGATCGGATGCTCTGGATAGATCAGATCTTGCTGAAGGGCGATGGCTTCAACGGGCGTCTGCTCTTCAGGTACTCGGAGACACTTCTTGAGTTGGGAGACGTGAAACACGTTATGAACTTCTGACAAATTTTCCGGTAGCTCTAGCTGATAGGCTACTTCCTTACGCTTGGCGGTGATCGGAAACGGTCCTATATATCTTCGCGGGATGTGTAAGCCCACGAATGGCCATCAGTTGCCACAAAAGGTACGACCTAAAAGATCAGCTTAGCTTGGCCCGATCAAGCAAGCCCAATGGTTTACAATGCATCTTGCGATCCTTTAGGGATGCATTTGGTACAATAAAATGTATACTCCAAATTTTCATTCTTCCATTTAGTACAACCGACTTGTTCATCTTACCAAAGGAAGTGAGCAACTAAAGGTGTGCAATTTCTTCAGTTATTCATTTGCAATTTTAATACATTTGAATTAAATTCACACTTAAAAACACTGCGATAAGTGTATATTTTGTTCCTTAAAATGCCTAACACTATTGTACTGCATATAACTGCAAATTAAAACGTACAATGTACACCAAAATGCTGTATATTGTATGCGTTGTGTTTCACATGCGCCGTGAATGTTAAATAAATGTGCTTTTCCTTTTGGTTTATGACTAAACCAGCGACATGTCCTTTGCTTCCTAGAGGCTGAAGCAAGGACCAACACGAAACTTGAGCATGAGTAAGATATAAAATACCTGAAGGGTCCTCATGGTCTCGTCCACACTGCGACCAATGGCAAGGTTGTTAATGGTGGAGTGCTGAATCACTCCCTCCTTATCAATGATGAAAAGTCCTCTAAGAGCAATACCCTGTTGACAGAACACTCAGATTTAGATAGCAAGGTAAAACAGAAAGGTGGAAAAGAAAAGGCAATAGTACTCAATCTGAGTAAAAATAACAATTGGTCAGATTTAGATAGTAAGATAAAACAGAAAGAAAGAGTTACAAGAGTAAGAATAACAATTGGTCAGATTTAGATAGTAAGATAAAACAGAGAGAAAGAGTTACAAGAGTAAGAATAACAATCGGTCAAATGGAATACCTGACCAGGGATAAGGACACCAAAGGACTTTGAAATTGATTTAGTAACATCTGAAATCAGTGGGTATTTCAGATCACCAAGCCCACCAGACTTCCTGTCTGTCTGCACCCATGCAAGATGGGAGAACTACATCCAAATAATTGTTCAAATGTATTATACAAGGATGGAGATGAAACTACATCAAGAAGGTTATTTCTATGATGCAACTATAGTAACTAAATCTCTTAAAAAATATAGTAACTAAAGTCTAAAACTAATATAAGGCCATCAAGGGGCGTATAGCTGAGGTCTCAGGCCCACATGCAAGCGAGTAGCCCACGTATCTTTTTCCCCCCTCTTGTCTTGTCTTACTCTTACCTGTGTATTCCTAAAACTAGAGCTGTTTCAAGAAGCCGAATCCCTCGTTTTCTTTCCAAGAACCAACCGAATCAGATCAGAATCACCGTACCAGCTGGTGTCACAGACAGTGACAGGATACCGGGTCCAAAATACTAAAAATTTTACTAGTAGCAGGGATCAGCTCATAGGTCCCGCGGCCCAGGCGGCTGCTCATCAGATGTCCTCGCCCAGTCACCCTTGCGGCCTGACAGCGATCGACTCACCCAGCCGAAGCGACGCCGCTCGCACATCGCTGGAGAGGCCGGAGACGCCGCGCCGGATGATTAATCGCCGGAGAAACCGCTGTCCTCGCCTGCCATTTCGACGCCCTCGTTTGCCTCCCTTGCCAGCGTCTAACCGAGAGTCCGATCGAGATGAGTCAGCGACGGCAGCAACATATATAGAGGATTAGACCCAAGTCGCGAATCGATGGACACATGGTATTTGCTATGCTATAATTTTCTCTCAATTCTTCTGATTTGTTTCAAGAACGCGGCCGGATTGAATTTGTGTGGTACGGATTCTATTTGATTATCCTTGGTTTGCTTTTTGTTAAATTGTGTGTTAGGGCCGGTTTCAATGGGGGTTTTGGGAATACACTAGCCGCAGCACAAATAAATTACTGTCATATAACCAACCATGATTTGGATTTTAGTATTTGACTAGTTGGGATACAATGCCAAGTAAACATTTGGATTGGATGTATGTTTCTATAATTCTATTCTTTTATTTTTTGAACACGACAACATCTAATCGAGTTTTCGAATAATCGGCAAATGACATATAGATTTATGGAAAAGTTTTTGAAAATGAAAGCGCCCTGGCTATGTTGAATTATTGATGCTAAAAATTGCCGGGCACATTACTATTTAGTACAATGTTGTTTAGAAATTATACATATTCCTTCGAGGTCCGCCCCTACGTGGCACCACAAGTAAAGCTTTGTTAACTCTTTTGCCCAAGAAGCAAACACCACAGGAAGCGCAAGACTACCAGCCTATAAGCCTCTTTCACAGCTTTGCCAAGATATTCTCTGAAGTCCTTGCTCGAAGGCTTTCTTCGGAACTACCAAAGTTAGTGGCTCCCAACCAATCTGTTTTTACCGAGGCTCGTTCTATTCAAGATAATTTCTTCTTGGTCAGACATTCAACTCGCATGCTTCATCAAAAGAAGAAATCAGCCTTTCTGTTCAAACTAGACATTACTCAAGCTTTCGATTCTATGTCTTGGCCTTTTTTTGTTGGAGATTCTTCGGCACAAATGTTTTGGCCCAAGGTGGTGTTCTTGACTCAATATTATGTTTCTGTCATCCTCCACCAGAATTATGGTTAATGGACAGCCTAGAAGGTCGGTTTGGCATGGTCGCGGTTTGTGTCAAGGAGATCCGTTATCTCCGATGTTGTTCATCATTGCCATGGATATGCTTAACAATCTGATCCTCACAGCAGAAAAAGAGGCTTTACTTCATCCGATTGGAGGGCGTCGAGGTCTACCTCATCGTCTCTCGTTGTATGCGGATGATGTGGTTGTGTTCTTAACACCAGTGAGTGAAGATCTTTTAGCCATCAAGGAAATTCTCCAACTCTTTGGTGAGGCTTCTAGTCTGCGTACCAACATGAATAAGAGCTCTTTCTCTCCAAACAGATGCAATGATCAGCAGACCCAGCTCATCACCGACAGTTTGCATTGTAACATCGCTTCTTTCCCGTGTAAATACCTTGGCTTGCCTCTTTCTTTACAGAAGCCGTCTCGAGCAGATTTTCAACCTTTCGTGGATAAGGTCGCTAACCGCCTGCAAGCACGGCAAGCTGGATTGCTTTCTCCCGGGGGGGGGGGCGCTTGATTCTGGTTAAGGCGGGTTGTCCGCCATGGCAGTCTATAATTTCATGGTGCGGCGAGCGTTTCTTTGGAAAGGGTCGCAAAATATTTCAGAAGGCAATTGCTTGGTGGCTTGGTGAAGGATCTAGACCCGCCATTATGTGTTAATGGAGTTTTGGTGATTAATGACAAATTTAATTGTGGGACTAACACTTTCATTGATATACATATTGTGTAGTCTTATTTGGATATAAAGGTGAAAACCATGAAGGCATGCATGTGATTAATGACAAATCCAATTCATTGGATAAACAAAAGGAAAATCCAAACAGGTATGCATTTATAATGATAAATCTATTTGTGAGACTAACTCTTCTATTTGCCTTATCTCATGAGTAGTCTCGTTTGGATATAAAGAACAAAAGAGGTATGCATTCGACTTCATAGTTCTTATATATTATTGCATTCCTTGGATCCAAAATATAGGTTGAACCCACCAAAATATTAACCTAAATATGTGCATATTTTTCCACTACATATTCATGTATGCACACATATAGGGGAGTTCATTCTATATTTTGAGGTTTCATTAGTATTGATCCATATTCTGTTTCCACACATATTTGGGATCTTTACTTTGAAACATATCTTTTGAATATATTTAACTTGCATAGTTAATATATTCATGTGAGTATATAAGACTTGTGTAGTCTAAATATACTTATATGTGAGTATAACATAACTTGTGTAGTTCATGTGTACTCACATATCCTTGAATATATATATAACTTGTGAAGTTAATATATTCATGTGTGTATATGAGACATGTGTGCTCATATATCCTTTGATTATATATAACTTGTGTAGTTGTATATATTCATATGAGTATATACAACTTGTGTGTAAGATCGAGGTGGCCGACTAGAGGGGGGGTGAATAGGCGTTTTAAAATTCCCTTAGGCTCTAAAACCGATTTCTAATGCGGAAGCTAATACAAATAGGGTTTTGCACAATTAAAGCCTAAATCAACTAGGTTCACCTAAGTGCACCAACAATACAAGTCTATTGGTAAATATAACAATTGAGCATGGACTTGTAAGCTAATCAATTCTAGCAAGGTGAATGGCACTAAGCAATACAAGCATTCATACACAATGAATAAGCAATTTAATACAAGGTATATAAATTGCAATATAGTAAAGCTCAAGAATGCAAACCACAATGACACGACTATGTTTTCTGGTGGTGGTCGGAGACTTGCCGGTCTCCCATAATCCACGTTGAGGGAAACCCAAACTAATTGGGCCGGCTCCACGAATTAAGCCTTCCTCCGAGGATCAAACACCTCGCTCCACTTGGGTTGCTCTTTCCTCCACTCCGGAGATGGCGAGCACCACACCACTCACAAACACCGGGCCTTCTCACAAGCTTCACTTGAGAAGATCACCGGACCACGACGCCTCCACGCCGTCTAGGTGTCGGCAAACACCAAGAGTAACAAGACTCCAACGCTCACTTGAACCAATCAAGTGTCTAAGCTCCAATGGATACTAAATCCACCACCTAAGGCAACACATGCACTTAGGGTTTGCTCTCAATCACTCACTAAGTGCAACACATGCACAAAGGAAGAGAGGGCTTGCTCTTTTGCTCAAAGGAATGTCTAGGGAACTTGCAACACATGCAAAGCCCTTCACAATATCACCAGCAACCTTCCACACACGGCCAAGGTGGGTATTTATAGCCCACACACGAAATATAGCCGTTGGAAGCAAAGTCCCTGAAAAAACGGGACAATCGGTACTACTGCCGTTATAAGGCGGTACTATCAAGATTTAGGTAACGACTATAAAACTAGCCGTTGCAAAGGGATTCGCACTACCGCCAACATATATGCGGTAGTTCCTCTTAAATCGATAATACCAAGCACAACACATCGGTACTACCGCTTAGCCAAAGAGAGCAACACATGCTCAAAATCCGCTAAGGACCGTAATGCATTACTATGGAATTTCCATACCGCATGGAAAAACGGTAGTTCATAAGCCGGTAGTTCAGCGCACAACGCCGGTACTACTGCGCTACCCAGAGCGAGCCAAAACCAAATTGCAACGCTCATCGAAAAACCGTACCGCTAACAAATAATCGGTACAATCGATGCGGTCGTCATCCGCTCACTGAGCGGTACTACCGCACCATCCAAAAGAGCCAAGTAAACCCAAAAACATGCGTTCGAATTTACGTATCGCTCCAAAACTCCGGTCCTATTGACATGCGGTAATACCGCAAACACAACGCCAGACTACCGATTCGAGAGAAAAGACAGTTTGCATTCGTTTCAACTCAATTTTGCAAAACACATATTTGCCAAATTGATACGTGATGCAAACACAAGTCAAAGGCAAGATTCTCAACAAGTTGCAAAACACATTTGCCAACTTTTAGAATCAATACCACAAGGAATAGGGTACATGAACTTAAACACTTTGCAAAACGCATTCGCAAATTAAGTCACATGCTACAAGGACTAAACATGAGCCACAACTATTTGTAAAACACATTCACAAATATTGGCAACATGTTAATCAAGGATAAGATACATGGACTACAACTATTTGCAAAACATATTTGCAAACTAGTCACATGCTACAACAAATAAGCACTTAGCTTAAACTATTTGCAAAACACATTTGCAAATAGCAACATCCCTTAAAGAGCATAGAGCAACCAAGGTGAGCTATCAACACATGACTAACTCAAGCTACTAGTCAAAGACCCCTCTTAATAGTACGGCAACCTATACTAGCAATCCGGTCTCCCAACCAAACACCGAGACCGGTAAAAGACTAGGAACAAATCCTTAGCCCTAGCTAGTCATACCTTTGCCTTTAGCAACTTCTTGAAGCTTGATGACGCACATCCTTGCTTCAACTACGGGTTCTTGACTTGATGTTCATCAACACATGATGACAACCTTTGCTTGACCTTCATCAACACATGATGAAGCTTCACTTCGGG
The DNA here is from genome assembly GCA_036346405.1 of Phyllostachys edulis. Lineage (NCBI taxonomy): Eukaryota > Viridiplantae > Streptophyta > Magnoliopsida > Poales > Poaceae > Phyllostachys > Phyllostachys edulis. Next base: position 451,982 of record CM070547.1, read on the forward strand.
ATCTTGACATGATGCTCATCAACACATGATGACATCCTCCATCCCGACTCTTGATATGCATCAACACATGATGCACTTTTCACTTGACATCCATCAACACATGATGGGTCTTCACTTGACTTGATGATCAACACACGATCATCTCTTCTTGACTTGATGACTATCAACACATGATGTCATCCCAAGTCATCAACCACCTGGAACATAACCTATTCATCCAACTCATGGAAAATGTTAGTTCCACAATATGATTATCATTAATTACGCAATATACCATTAACTCATAATGGCGGGACAAGATACCACAATCTTTCCTCATTGGTAATTGATGATAACCACTTCAATAGCAAATAATTGAATATAGAATGGTATGAGTATATAAGCACTACATAAGTTATATATACTCAACATGAGTGTATCTGAACTACACAAGTCATATGTACTCAAGAATACATGAGCATATATGAACTACATAAGTCTCATATACTCATATGAATATATTAACTATGCAAGTTAAACATATTCAAGGATATGTGAGTACACATGAACTACACAAGTTATGTTATACTCATATACAAGTATATTTAGACTACACAAGTCTTATATACTCACAAGAATATGTTAACTACACAAGTTAAAGTATTCTAGGATATATGAATTATAATGTCGAACTGCATACCTTTGATTTTCACCTTTATATCCAAATGAGACTAAACATGATATAACAAGTAGAAGTGTTAGTCTCACAATTAGGTTTGTCATTAATCATCAAAACTCCATTAACATATAATGGCGGGTCTAGATTCTTCAATCTCCCCCTTTTTGGTGATTGATGACAAACCCCATATAAATAATAACATTTGGATATAAGTCAATCATATGATAAGAATGAACGCATTTTAATGACATGATGTGAAAATTGAAACCTTTGTTCTCCCTTTTGGTATTTGGTCTTCCCTTTAATTCATCCAAATGTAGCTCATAGCTCATACAAATTCTTCCCCATAAATTCTCCCCCTTTTGGCATTAATCACCGAAAAGAGATCTAAAAAGATTTATCCAAGAGGAGTTCCTGCAAAGACTTATGAGCTAGGGAGAAGAAATCATTTTAATTGAGTAGTGAGATATTTCTCCAAACAATCTCCATAGAGGTAACACTCCCCCTAAATATATGCATAGAGACATGTGAATTGAAGATTATGCATATTAAAGATTTTAAGAGAATTTCGACGGAGTTTCCTCTATAAGATGGATCCAAGGAGGCATGACAATAGATAATTATGAAATATAAACATGCAATCATCAATAGCATTTTATCACAATCATAATTCAGACAAAGATATTCAATAAGGCATAAGCATCATTAACCAACGAGTTCAACAGAGATAATAGATCCATAAGGTTAAACTATTACACACAGAAGTTCAACCATCAACCATAAGCCATAATAATCCATACATATAGTAGATGATTAGCAAAAGATCTTTCTCTCATGAAACTTTCTAAGTCTGCCTAAGTCTTCTTCTTCTCTCCATTTGACATCAATGAGAAGAGGATGGAACTTGATCTTGAGCAGGGACAGATGCTTGGTCTTGAGTAGCTGCAACTGGAGGAGGAGAACCAGGAGCTAGAGGGGCTGCAGTTGAGGAAGAGGGAGGCCTTGGCGGTGAATTGCGGCGACGACGAGTATAGTGCCAAGGACCTAGGGAGTTCACACACTCAGTCAAAGCTGCAAATCTGCTGTTTGTTTTTTTCTGGAAAGTGAGCTGTGCTGTCCTTATCTCCAATTGAGAAGCCCTCATCTCCAATTGAGAAGCTCTCATCTCTTGCAAATTATTGAGGATCAATTGTTGGTTTTGAAAAATCTGAGCAAGAGTGACTTGGCCTTCTTCTTGGGCTGCTGCCCCTGGAGCATCTTCTTCTTGCTGTTCTTGTTGTGCTGGCTGTCCCATAAACTGAACAGGAGGATGTTCCCTTGGTTTGTAAGGCTTGTGGACTGTCCCTAATCCTCCTCTGAAGCCAGTTTGCCTCACTATCAAAGCCATTATATAAGGAGCATGATAGATTCTTTTGATTCTGTCATTCTTGGAGGAGACGATCCCTCTGATAATAACATCAATGACATCAAACTTTTTGCCTTCCAAGATAAACTCCATTATGTTCCAAACATGCCCTCTTACCGCATCGAAATTTCCACTCTTAGGCAAAATAGTATGATTAATAATTCTATTGATCAAGCTAGGAATAGGTTTCAGTCCATGGATCCTTCCTAGAGTATACCTGATAGTGGGATCATAAAACTCACCAAGCGAAGAGCGAGGAAGGCAGGGCTATCATAGATTTTCTCATAATTGCTTGATTCTGTATGAAGTGCAAGCTCAAAATCACGTTTAGTGCAGTTCAGAACCCTTGTCCCTGTCATCCAAGATATTTCATTTAAGTCTGGAGAGATATAAACTGTAGCATAGAATTGCCTAATGATCTCTTCATTGTAATCACTTTTCGGGCTACTAGATGATAGATTCGACTCTTTGAAACAATCTATAAGCGCCATCATATTTATCCAAGTTATTCAAATGAGCCCATTTGATCCATTTATGATCGGCAAATTTTCTATCTGGGCTATAGCATTGCTCATAAACTAGCTCTTGAAATTTCGTGTGGAATCTGAGATCAAGAGAAGACCTTGGAAGTAGGAACTGATTCTTGTGGCGCAATATTGCATAATCATCAGTTGAAATTGTCCTTAAGTCAATTTCTTGTTCTTCAGCATCTCCCATATCCTCATCACTAGTGGCTGCTGCCTCACTGCCTGAATGATCTGAAATCAATTCATCTTCAGAGTCACTAGCTGGCCCTTTACCTCTGTCATTGTTTCCCTTTTGTCGAATTTCTGAGTATTGTTGAATTTCTGTGGATTGATGCGAGAAGATTGACCTCGAGTGCCGCTAACTGGTTTGCGGGATGTACCCCTTGATCTCGGCATCTTCAAAAGGATATAACAGATACAAAGGAGTTTGAAAGATCAAACAAATAGGATTAAATTTGAATGGGACAATTTTTGTTCTGTCGGGACAATCGGTAGTTCCATTGTTCTTGAGCAGATTACCGCATTAAGTGTAGTTCCGCTCAAGGCAATGGTAGTACCGCATTTCAACGATTCGAGGCGAGGAATTTCTATGAAATTTGTGATGTTCCTATTGGATTGATTCCAAGAAATGGATGTATGAACATCATGAGACATCAACATTGTCTATTTGCCCACTAGAACTACAAGAACACATCCACATTCAACTCTAACCCTAAAACAACCTAGGGTTTCCAAGATTTCGTAAAACAAGGATTGAAGTTGTGTTTTACCTTAGGAATGAAGGAGTGAAGCCCTAGTGATGCAGGGAATCGACAGGGTTTGAAGGAATCCCGAAGAAACTTGAGGAATTGAAAGGATTTGGGTGGAGTTTTTCGGGGAGAGAGAGAGAGGGACTTGGAGGCGGCGGCAAAGAAATGAGAGGGCGGTAGTTCCTCTCGGGTGAAAAGGGTGAGAGAAGATAGAAACGCCGCAGCAGATAAATGCCCTTTCACCAACACATGCGGTAGTTCAAGACTTATACCGCCGGTAGTATCAGCGATCTTGGTGTAGTACCAAGAAGATATCTGACTTGTCGTCTGATTTACAGGACTTCAGTTTAAGCCGAGATTTGAGGAGTTTGCAAATGATCCCAAGTTTTTGCACTCAATTAAATAACCTTTAGGATCATTATGCAATAGATCGCAGATATAAACTTTAAGAACATAATTTTTGAATTACATTTTGAATTTTGCAAATCAAACTTTTATTTTCGAAAGCACTTCTTTGAAAGAGCCAAATTTGTACAACTAAACAATTTACAGAATTTAATGCATCCAATAGCATGTATGAGTTATGAATACCATTATGGACCTATTCATATGAATAATTTTGGCTCAAATGGTAAAACTCACTTAAGTGCTAGAAATTGACCACTTTGGTCAAACTAGAATTTTGGACGAGTTTCGAAATCAAATAACTTTTGATGAGTTGGTCTTTTGGAAATCTTTTGAATACCAAAAATGTTTAGAATAACCAACTCTATCATTTTCATTTTGGGACAAAAGTCAAATTCCTTTTCGAATAGATTTTGCATAAAGATCTAGTTTTGGTTAAAAACAAGATCCTATGATCTAGGATTTTGGTTAGAAATTCATTTTCACTTAAAATAGGTTTTTCTTGAACCAAAACTTTTGCAAAACATTTGAATAACATTTGTATACATTTTGCAACTAGTTTTTCAAAGTATATACTAATAATTTTAAGATTTTGATTTTTGGCTGAAAGGTTCATTTTTGAAAAAACATAACTAGCACTTAATTTATTTGGGCACACTTAGGGATGTGATATACATGACTATGATTTAGCACTCCCCCTTAATGTGCCACAACTTTCTTGCTCAATAAAACAATAAACAAGCTTTAGCACAAGAGCAAGAACAACCCTATTAAGATTTTACATTAAAGCAACCTACACAAGGTATAAGGGCTAGATACTTCAATGTAAATACTTGTTACCGAGATAGCATTGGTTTATGATGTGAAATGATCTTCCTTAAGCTTGGCTCCTTATTTTGCATATGATGGAATATATCTCTTTATGAGTGAGCCAAACCTCCAATGCTTCTCCAAGTACCTATTTAATCATTTAAGCGCATTTTGGTACCCACACTCGGTTGGGTCCTTGAATGTTAGTCACAATAGATTTGAGCACCCAAATGGCCCTAGCATTAGTTTTATGTAAACTAACATTCCTAGCAAACACATTGCCATTTCTATCCTTCCTAAGCAAATAATGATCATTATAGATGATAGGCTTAGGAGTGATACCTTTGGAACATTCCTTACTAAAATGTCCTTTCTCCCGGCAATTGTAGCAAGTTGGACTTTTGCTTCCCCTTGATGTCTTCTTATCTTGCTCAATTCCGGCTTGCCTCTTCTTTGAATGTCTTGACTTGACATCCTTTTGATTTGGACACACCGAGGCAATGTGACCATTCTTATGACAATTAAGGCACTTAATATTCTTCGTGTGTCTTGCATTGTGCCTCATTTTGCTATTTTCCTTTTTCTTCTTGGGAGTAAATCCAATGCCACTCTTATCTTGTAAGCATATTTGCTTGCTCAATATTTCATCGAGAGTAGCCTTCCCTTTATAGCTTCTATCCAAGTCATTCTTCAAACTTGAGACTTGGGCCTTGAGCTTTTGTTTTCCTCTACAAGGTTAGTCTCAACAAGTATAGAGGAAATAGGTACATCTAATTTTGAGCAACAAGGCATATCAATTAAATCATCACAAGAAGTGGATACATTAATTTTAGATGAATTGCAAGGAGTAGGAGCAATACAAGGCAAATCATCTAATAGATCACATGTAATCCCTATATCCACTTTAGAGCTAGTATAATTTTTAAGAAGGAGGGTTTCATGTTCATTCTTTAGAACATCATAATTATTTTGAAGCAAGTTCAATTCTTTCTTCAAAACTTTGAATTTTGAAACCTCCTTTCCCATAAAAGCATTTTGTTCTTCTAGCATATCTATCAACTCATCATAAGAAAACTCATCATTATCATCATTATCATTATATACCTTCTTTTTACCTTTTGCCATAAAGCAATGAGGCGATGTTGATGGAGTTGATATATCATCATTGTCGGAGCTAGGAGTTGATGTGGAGGAGCTTGTGGACTCTTCATCGTCGGAGTTTGAGATTGAGCATTCTTCTCCGACGCCCACTCTTGTATGCAATCCTCATTTGTGGAAGTGGACCTTTCATAATGTTCTTGAAGATATGTCCACACATCTATGCCATCGTCCTTGGTTGAGGTGGACATTTCATAATAGGATTGAAGTTGTGTCCACATCTCATGAACGTTCTTGAAGTCACATACGGCATAGAGCACATCATCACTTAAAGCACTAAATAAAGCATTAGTTGCTTCGGCATCGAGATGTAAGCATTTCTCTTCCTCAATTGTTGGAGCTAGTTGATCCAATGGAGGAGAAAAGCCAACATCTACAATCCGCCATATATTTAGGCCCATGGCCTTAAAATAGCATGACATACGGATTTTCCAATGAGCATAATTTGTGCCATCAAATTTAGGTGCTTCACCTAGGTGCACAATTTTACTAGTCGCCATCCTTTACTCTCTAGACGGTTAAGTCTAATAAATGAGAGACCAAGCTCTGATACCACTTGTAAGATCGAGGTGGCCGACTAGAGGGGGGGTGAATAGGCGTTTAAAATTCCCTTAGGCTCTAAAACCGATTTCTAATGCGGAAGCTAATACAAATAGGGTTTTGCACAATTAAAGCCTAAATCAACTAGGTTCACCTAAGTGCACCAACAATACAAGTCTATTGGTAAATATAACAATTGAGCATGGACTTGTAAGCTAATCAATTCTAGCAAGGTGAATGGCACTAAGCAATACAAGCATTCATACACAATGAATAAGCAATTTAATACAAGGTATATAAATTGCAATATAGTAAAGCTCAAGAATGCAAACCACAATGACACGACTATGTTTTACCGTGGTGGTCGGAGACTTGCCGGTCTCCCATAATCCACGTTGAGGGAAACCCAAACTAATTGGGCCGGCTCCACGAATTAAGCCTTCCTCCGAGGATCAAACACCTCGCTCCACTTGGGTTGCTCTTTCCTCCACTCCGGAGATGGCGAGCACCACACCACTCACAAACACCGGGCCTTCTCACAAGCTTCACTTGAGAAGATCACCGGACCACGACGCCTCCACGCCGTCTAGGTGTCGGCAAACACCAAGAGTAACAAGACTCCAACGCTCACTTGAACCAATCAAGTGTCTAAGCTCCAATGGATACTAAATCCACCACCTAAGGCAACACATGCACTTAGGGTTTGCTCTCAATCACTCACTAAGTGCAACACATGCACAAAGGAAGAGAGGGCTTGCTCTTTTGCTCAAAGGAATGTCTAGGGAACTTGCAACACATGCAAAGCCCTTCACAATATCACCAGCAACCTTCCACACACGGCCAAGGTGGGTATTTACAGCCCACACACGAAATATATAGTTGGAAGCAAAGTCCCCAAAAACGGGACAATCGGTACTACCGCCGTTATAAGGCCAGATTATCAAGATTTAGGTAACGGCTATAAAACTAGCCGTTGCAAAGGATTCGTATTACCGCCAACATATATGCGGTAGTTCCTCTTAAATCGTAATATCAAGACAACACATCTGCGGTACTACCGCTTAGCCAAAGAGAGCAACACATGCTCAAAATCCGCTAAGGACCGAATGCATTGCTATCGAATTTCCATACCGCATGGAAAACGGTAGTTCCAAGCCGGTAGTTCCGCAGCCACAACGCCGGTATTACCGCGCTACCCAGAGCGAGCAAAACCAAATTGCAACGCTCATCGAAAAACCGTATCGCTAACAAATAATCGGATACAAGGGATGCGGTCGCATCGCTCACACGAGCCGGTACTACCGCACCATCCAAAAGAGCCAAGTAAACCCAAAACATGCGTTTCGAATTTACGTATCGCCCAAAACTCCGGTCCTACCGACATGCGGTAGTACCGCAAACACAACGCCGGTGATTACCGATTCGAGAGAAAAGACAGCTTTGCATTCGTTTCAACTCAATTTTGCAAAACACATATTTGCCAAATTGATACGTGATGCAAACACAAGTCAAAGGCAAGATTCTCAACAAGTTGCAAAACACATTTGCCAACTTTTAGAATCAATACCACAAGGAATAGGGTACATGAACTTAAACACTTTGCAAAACGATTCGCAAATTAAGTCACATGCTACAAGGACTAAACATGAGCCACAACTATTTGTAAAACACATTCACAAATATTGGCAACATGTTAATCAAGGATAAGATACATGGACTACAACTATTTGCAAAACATATTTGCAAACTAGTCACATGCTACAACAAATAAGCACTTAGCTTAAACTATTTGCAAAACACATTTGCAAATAGCAACATCCCTTAAAGAGCATAGAGCAACCAAGGTGAGCTATCAACACATGACTAACTCAAGCTACTAGTCAAAGACCCCTCTTAATAGTACGGCAACCTATACTAGCAATCCGGTCTCCCAACCAAACACCGAGACCGGTAAAAGACTAGGAACAAATCCTTAGCCCTAGCTAGTCATACCTTTGCCTTTAGCAACTTCTTGAAGCTTGATGACGCACATCCTTGCTTCAACTACGGGTTCTTGACTTGATGTTCATCAACACATGATGACAACCTTTGCTTGACCTTCATCAACACATGATGAAGCTTCACTTCGATCTTGACATGATGCTCATCAACACATGATGACATCCTCCATCCCGACTCTTGATATGCATCAACACATGATGCACTTTTCACTTGACATCCATCAACACATGATGGGTCTTCACTTGACTTGATGATCAACACACGATCATCTCTTCTTGACTTGATGACTATCAACACATGATGTCATCCCAAGTCATCAACCACCGAACATAACCTATTCATCCAACTCATGGAAAATGTTAGTTCCACAATATGATTATCATTAATTACCGCAATATACCATTAACTCATAATGGCGGGACAAGATACCACAATCTTTCCTCATTGGTAATTGATGATAACCACTTCAATAGCAAATAATTGAATATAGAATGGTATGAGTATATAAGCACTACATAAGTTATATATACTCAACATGAGTGTATACTGAACTACACAAGTCATATGTACTCAAGAATACATGAGCATATATGAACTACATAAGTCTCATATACTCATATGAATATATTAACTATGCAAGTTAAACATATTCAAGGATATGTGAGTACACATGAACTACACAAGTTATGTTATACTCATATACAAGTATATTTAGACTACACAAGTCTTATATACTCACAAGAATATGTTAACTACACAAGTTAAAGTATTCTAGGATATATGAATTATAATGTCGAATCAGATACCTTTGATTTTCACCTTTATATCCAAATGAGACTAAACATGATATAACAAGTAGAAGTGTTAGTCTCACAATTAGGTTTGTCATTAATCATCAAAACTCCATTAACATATAATGGCTTGGTGAAGGATCTAGACCCGCCATTATGTGTTAATGGAGTTTTGGTGATTAATGACAAATTTAATTGTGGGACTAACACTTTCATTGATATACATATTGTGTAGTCTTATTTGGATATAAAGGTGAAAACCATGAAGGCATGCATGTGATTAATGACAAATCCAATTCATTGGATAAACAAAAGGAAAATCCAAACAGGTATGCATTTATAATGATAAATCTATTTGTGAGACTAACTCTTCTATTTGCCTTATCTCATGAGTAGTCTCGTTTGGATATAAAGAACAAAAGAGGTATGCATTCGACTTCATAGTTCTTATATATTATTGCATTCCTTGGATCCAAAATATAGGTTGAACCCATCAAAATATTAACCTAAATATGTGCATATGTTTCCACTACATATTCATGTATGCACACATATAGGGGGAGTTCATTCTATATTTTGAGGTTTCATTAGTATTGATCCATATTCCTGTTTCCACACATATTTGGGATCTTTACTTTGAAACATATCTTTTGAATATATTTAACTTGCATAGTTAATATATTCATGTGAGTATATAAGACTTGTGTAGTCTAAATATACTTATATGTGAGTATAACATAACTTGTGTAGTTCATGTGTACTCACATATCCTTGAATATATATATAACTTGTGAAGTTAATATATTCATGTGTGTATATGAGACATGTGTGCTCATATATCCTTTGATTATATATAACTTGTGTAGTTGTATATATTCATATGAGTATATACAACTTGTGTAGTGCTTATATACTTATACCCATCTACATTCAATTATTTGCAATTGTGTTGTGGGACTAACGTGTGTGCTAAGATGTTTAAAGGCTTAGTCCTAGTTTATGGATGGCGACATGGTAATGGAAATGCATGATAATAAAGGGATCATGATTAGTAGCTTGATAGCATGTTCTTGTGCCCTTTGGATCAATTTAGGATCATGCATGCATTTGAATTTAAACTTGAAATTAAATTGAAAAGTATTAAGTGCTTCTGTCTAAAATCGGTAGTACCGCAGTTATAGTTGCGGTCGTACCGTTTGATGCGGTATGACCGGACTTTACTTGGTGGTAGTACCGATTTTGAAGGAACAACCAACCGAGTGCTCAAGCGAACGATGGCTCCTTGAACGGTCGCATACTGAAAGCGATCATTCAATTTTAGTTGGCGGTTCAAGAAAACCGAAGCGTTACAAATCGCCTCGAATCTCTCATGGAAATCGGTCGTATCGCTCGTGGGCAACGGTCGCATCACAGCGGTCGTTCAAATTTGTGAGGCGGTTCAATAAAAAGAACAAGTGTAAATCTGCTCAAAACTTATTTTGGAAATCGGACGTTCGCGCTTAGGAACGGTCGCACGCTTCGCGGTCATTCCGATTTTTATATGGCGGTACAAAATTTCCGAACACTTGTAATCTTCAACAAATTGAAACCTCGCATCGGTAGTACCGCCTCCTTCGTGCGATACGATCGACTAAGCGTAGTACCGCAACTTGGTTGGCGGTAGTACCGTCCAGATTTTCAACGGCTTGTTTAGAAGCATTATTGCGGGTATATCTTGATAATTGATGTTAATCATTATGGGACTAACATTTTCCATGAGTTGGATGAATAGGTTATGTTCGGGATAATGGAGACTTCGATGGCATCATGAGTTGATCGTCATCAAGTCAAGGTTCAAGAAGAGGATGTATCATGTGTTGATGCATATCAAGATCTCAAGAAGAGATGATCATGAGTTGATCATCAAGTCAAGAGAAGACTCATCATGTGTTGATTGAGGTCAAGTAAAGGTTGCATCATGGGTTGATGCATGTCAAGACGATGACCCGGACTTGAAGTGAAGATGTGCGTCATCAACCTTCAAGAAGATGCTCAAGGCAAAGGTATGACTAGCTAGGGCTAAGGATGTGTTCCTAGTCTTTTACCGGTCTTGGTGTTTGGTTGGAAGACCGGATTGCTAGTATAGGTTGCCGTACTATTAAGAGGGGTCTTGTCTAGTAGCTTGAGTTTCATCATGTGTTGATAGCTCAATCTCACTTGCTCTAGCTCACCATGGCATGATGCTATTATTTGCAAATGTGTTTTGCAAATAGTCGATGCTCATGCATTTAATCCTTGTAGCATGTGACTATACTTTGCAAATGGTTGAAGTCCATGTACCTACTCCTTGTGGCATGATCTAAGTTTGCAAATGTGTTTTGCAAATTGTTGGGATTCATGTATTTTCCCTTGGCATGGTCTAAGATTGCTTGTTGCTAATTCTTTGGACTTAGACCATGGTAGTGGCTCTTGGAGTTGTGCTTTTTGATTTGATAAAATGTGTTTGAGATCAAATCAAATAGGAGGGTTGTGTAGCCCTCTTAATAAGCTTTCCATAGAGTCCAAGATCACTCAATTCCGACATCGGAGTCAAAAGTTATGACCTTTTTACCGAGTGTCGTCTGTGCTGATTTTTGAGCTGCGGTACGACCGCTGTGTAAAGTGCGGTACGACCGCCCAGAACGGTTGTACCGCCCTTTGTGAGTCTTGATACGACCGCCCGAGGTCAGAACGGCTAGTTTTTGGCTGTTTGCCTCCCAACGGCTAGTTTTTGGTGTAGGGGCTATAATACCCCTTGGCGGTTGAGAGGCAACCTTGGCATCCCATTTCACTCTCTTGAGCTAGTGTGAGCTTCTCCTCTCAATTGTGCATGTGTTGCACCTTGTGAGCAAGGAGAGAGGTCTCTAGTTGCATGTGTTGCATCTAGAGGTGGATTTCGTATCCACTTGAGCTTGTGCATTCGTTGCACGTGGTGAGAGTCAAGCAAGGGCTTGGCTTGTTACTCTTGGTGTTTGCCGACACCTAGACGGCGTGGAGGCGTCGTGGACCGGTGATCTTCTCAAGAAGCTTGTGAGAAGGCCCGGCGTGTTGTGAAGGTTGGAGCTCACCTACCCGGAGCGGGAAAGAGCTACCACTAGTGGAATTGAGGTGTTTGGCTTAATTGTGGAGCCGGTCCAATTGGTTTGGACTTACCTCAACGTGGATTAGGGAGACCGCAAGTCTCCGATCACCACGGTAAAACATCGCCGTGTCAATTGTGGTTTGCATTCTTGTGCCTTACTTTTGCATTAACATTCATTGTGTATGAATGCTTGTTTTACATTGTGCAATTTATATACCTTGTATTAAATTGCTTATCCATTGTGTGTGATTGCAATAGTTATTCATTGATTTGTGCTATTCACCTTGCTAGAATTGAATAGCTTACAAGTCATATGTTTAATTGCTATATTCATCAATAGACTTGTACTTGTTGGCACACTTAGTTGAACCTAGTTGTTTTAGGCTTTAATTGTGCAAAACCGTATTTGTATTAGCTTCAGATTAGAAATCGGTTTTAGCCAAAAGAATTTTAAAACCTCCTATTCACCCCCCCTCTAGTCGGCCTCCTCGATCTTACAAGTGGTATCAGAGCTTGGTCTCTCATTTATTAGACTTAACCGTCTAGAGAGTAAAGGATGGCGACTAGAGATTTAGTGCACCTTGGTGAAGCACCTCTATTTGATGGCACAAATTATGCTCATTGGAAAATCCGCATGTTATGTTATTTTAAGGCCATGGGCCTAAATATATGACGGATTGTAGATGTTGGCTTTTCTCCTCCATTGGATCAACTTGCTCCAACAAATGAGGAAGAGAAATGCTTACATCTCGACGCTCAAGCAATTAACGCCTTATTTAGTGCTTTGAGTGTAGATGTGTTTGATGCCATATGCGATCTCAAGAACGTTCATGAGATGTGGACTTATCTTCAAGAATATTATGAACGGTCCATTTCAACTAATGAGGATTGCATACAAAAGTGGACGTCGAGAGAAGAATGCTCAATCTCTAACTCCGACGATGAAGAGTCCACAAGTCCCTCCACATCAACTTCTAGCTCCGACGATGATGACACATCAACTCCATCTACATCGCCTCATTGCTTTATGGCTAAAGGTAAAAAGGAGGTAAACGATAATAATGAACCTTCATATGATGAGTTGTTAGATATGCTAGAAGAACTAAATGATTATTTAGGAAAGGAGAAATCTAAATTCAAGGTTTTGAAGAATGAGTATGTCTCACTTCAAAATGATTATAATGTTTTAAAAGATGAACATGAAATTCTCCTCCTAAATGAACTTAAAAGCCTAAAGTGGATATTGGCATTGCTTGTGATTTATTAGATGATATGCCATGTGTAATTGCTAACTCTTGCATTTCATCTAAAATCAATATATCCACTTCTTGTGATGATTTAATTGATATGCCTTGTTGCTCAAATATAGATGCTTCTATTTCTTCTATGTTTTGTGATACTAACCTTGTAGAAGAAAATAATGAGCTCAAGGCCCAAGTCAAGAAATTGACAATTGACTTGGAAAGAAGCTACAAAGGAAAAGCCACTCTCGATGAAATATTGAGCAAACAAAAGTGCTTACAAGATAAGAGTGGAATTGGCTTCACTCCCAAGAAGAAGAAAGAAAATAGCAAGATGAGGCACAATGCAAGACACACGAAGAATATTAAGTGCCTTAATTGTCATGAGAAGGGTCACATTTCTTCCGTGTGCCCAAATAAGAAAAATGACAAAGGAGGACTTGGTTTCATCACCAAGAAGAAGGTGAAGAGCAACCCAAAGCAAAGAGGAAAACAATTCAACAATATCAAGTGCTTTGGATGCAAGAAGAATGGTTACATTGTCTCGGTGTGCCCAAATCAAAAGGAAGTCAAGCTAAGACATCCAACGAAGAGGCAAGTCGGTATTGAGCAAGATAAGAAGATATCAAGGGGAAGCAAAAGCCCTACTTGCTACAATTGCCGGGAGAAAGGACATTTTAGTAAGGAATGTCCCAAAGGTATCACTCCTAAGCCAATCATCTATAATAATCATTATTTGCTTAGGAAAGATAAAAATGGCAATGTGTTTGCTAGGAATGTTAGCTCACATAAAACTATTGTTAGGGCCATTTGGGTGCCCAAATCTATTGTGACTAACATTCAAGGACCCAACCGAGTTTGGGTACCAAAATGCGCTTAAAAGGATTAATAGGTACTTGGAGAAGCATTGGAGGTTTGGCTCATATATGAAGAAGTGAAATCCACCATATGCAAAATTGGAGCCAAGCTTGAGGGTAGTCAATTCATATCATAAGCCAATGCTATCTTGGTAACAAGTATTTACATTGAAGTATCTAGCCCTTATGCCTTGTGTAGGTTGCATTCATGTAAAATCTTAAAAGGGTTGTTCTTGCTCTTGTGCTAAAACTTATTCATTAATTTCTTGAGCAAGAAAGTAGTGGCACATTAAGGGGGAGTGCTAAATCATAAATATGTATATCACATTCCTAAGTGTGCCCAAATAAATTAAGTGCCAGTATTGTTTCTCAAAATGAGCCATTTAGCCAATAGTCAAAATCTTCAAATTATTAGTACATACTTTGAAAAACTAGTTGAAAAATGTATACAAATGATTTACAAATGTTTTGCAAAAGTTTTGTTTCAAGAAAAACCTATTTTAAATGAAAATGAGTTTCTACCCAAATTTCTAGATCTTAGAATCTTGTTTTTGACCAAAACTAGATTTTTGTGTAAAATCTATTCTAGAAAGAATTTGACATTTGTCCCAAATGAAAATCTTAGAGTTGGCCATTCTAAACAATTTTGGTATTCAAAAGGTTTCCAAAATGCCAACCTAACAAAAGTTATTTGATTTCGAAATTCACCCAAAATTCTAGTTTGACCAAAGTGGTCACTTTCTAGCACTTAAGTGAGTTTTGCCATTTCAACCTAAATTATTCACATGAATAGGTCCATGATGGTATTTATGACTCATATATACAATTGGATGCTTAAAATTTCTTCATGTGCTCTTTTGGTTCTTTTGGAGAAGTTTCATCAAAAATTAGTTTTATTTGCAAAATCAAAAGACTAATTCATAAAAACTATATTCATTGTTGTTTCTATCTCCAATCTAATGCATAATGATCCTAGATATATTTATTTGAATACTAAAACTAAGGATCATTTGCATAATTCTCCATTCCAAGATCTATCCTTGAATCTCCAGGAAAATCGGAACAACCGACGTTATTTTCGCAGATAACCGCTTTGATGCACGATCGCCCTTGAACGACAAGACGTCCAACATCGGTATAACCAGCCTTTGAACTGCGGTAGTACCGATTTTTCTGTCTAGTCAGCCAATTGAATTCAATTCTAAATCCTCTTTGGCTGCCTCCCTCAAGTCAATTTGATCCTTATTATCCTTGCAAGCTACCCACATATATTTTGTTGACTCCAAATACCATTTTGATCACCTTGACCTCGGCATGGAATTCATATTACTTATTTTTACAAGTGGTATTATTCAAGTGATATTATCTTGTCTTAATAAGTGGTATTCTTCAATTCATATCATCTTATACTTTCTTGTGATATCCTTCAAATGGTATCTTGCTTGTACCCACCTTCAAGTGGTATCTATTTCATTCCTTGCCAATCAATTCTTTTCAAACCAAGCTCTCTCCGATACCTCCAATTCATGGTATGCTTTTTTTTTCAAGTGGTATCTCTCCAAGGCTTATCTCTCAAAGTGGTACCAAGTGTCTACAAATGGAATTAATTATTCTTGGTATCATCTTTTCTCTCAAGTGATTCACTCGTTCTCTCTTCTCTTTGGATGCTTTCTTTGAAGATCGTTGCAAGAGAAGTTCAAGCACCTTGAGATTTCAAGTCTTGTCGACGCATGTTCTCTACAAGTGGTTTCAACATATGGATTTACAAGTGATATCTACGAGTATTATTTTCAAGTGGTATCTACATGTATTACCAACAAGTGGTATCGTCGACTCATGGTATCTACAAGTGATGTTCAAGGATTATTTTATAAGTGGATACACATAAAGACATTGGGAGAGAATGCTTTTGTGCTTAATGTCAAAAGCGAGAGATTTTGGATGCAAATCAAAGATGAAGTGGAAGAGGTTGAAGTCATCAAGAGTTTTGGATGGACATATTTCAAAAGGATGACAAAGAGGGAGATAATTGGATAAAGGAAGCTTTTGTGCGTCAAAAGCAAAGATATGGATTGGATGAAGAAAAATCTTTATGTGTCAAAGGAGTATCGTCAAGAAGAAAACCTTTGTGTGTCAAAGGAGAAGAATGTCCAAGAGGAACCTTTGTATAAGGGGGAGTTTTCCTAAAAAGTTTTGAAAAAGTATTATTGAAAAATGTTTTGATTTTTTAAATGGGTAATCTATTATATGGGAAAACCAATTTAAAAAGACTCCCTTATGGCTTCGTTTTACTTTGGATTTTTGTTGTTTTATGCCAAAAGGGGGAGTATGCTTATTTGCTCAAAATAAAATGAGTTTTATTGCCTAGCTCATAAGTTTTGCAAAGACTCTCCTTTCGCTTAAGATTTGTTTCAGTTTTTGGTGCTTAATGCCAAAAGGGGGAGAATTTGTATGAGCTACATTTGGATGTTAATTTGTATGAGCTTTATTTGTTATTCTCTTGATCTCTTGTGTTGCCTAAAAGGGGGAGAATCTTGTGGTGCCAAAAGTGGGAGTTTACCAAGATTCTCTTGTCATTTCAATGCATGCAAATAGTCAAACAAGCTTTATTTCTTATCCTATGTTGACTTATATCCAAATGTTGTCATTTATAAAGGATTTGTCATCAATCACCAAAAAGGGAGAGATTGAAGGATCTAGACCCGCCATTATGTGTTAATGGAGTTTTGGTGATTAATGACAAATCTAATTGTGGGACTAACACTTTCATTGATATACATATTGTGTAGTCTTATTTGGATATAAAGGTGAAAACCATGAAGGCATGCATGTGATTAATGACAAATCCAATTCATTGGATAAACAAAAGGAAAATCCAAACAGGTATGCATTTATAATGATAAATCTATTTGTGAGACTAACTCTTCTATTTGCCTTATCTCATGAGTAGTCTCGTTTGGATATAAAGAACAAAAGAGGTATGCATTCGACTTCATAGTTCTTATATATTATTGCATTCCTTGGATCCAAAATATAGGTTGAACCCACCAAAATATTAACCTAAATATGTGCATATGTTTCACTACATATTCATGTATGCACACATATAGGGGAGTTCATTCTATATTTTGAGGTTTCATTAGTATTGATCCATATTCCTGTTTCCACACATATTTGGGATCTTTACTTTGAAACATATCCTTTGAATATATTTAACTTGCATAGTTAATATATTCATGTGAGTATATAAGACTTGTGTAGTCTAAATATACTTATATGTGAGTATAACATAACTTGTGTAGTTCATGTGTACTCACATATCCTTGAATATATATATAACTTGTGAAGTTAATATATTCATGTGTGTATATGAGACATGTGTGCTCATATATCCTTTGATTATATATAACTTGTGTAGTTGTATATATTCATATGAGTATATACAACTTGTGTAGTGCTTATATACTTATACCCATCTACATTCAATTATTTGCAATTGTGTTGTGGGACTAACGTGTGTGCTAAGATGTTTAAAGGCTTAGTCCCAGTTTATGGATGGCGACATGGTAATGGAAATGCATGATAATAAAGGGATCATGATTAGTAGCTTGATAGCATGTTCTTGTGCCCTTTGGATCAATTTAGGATCATGCATGCATTTGAATTTAAACTTGAAATTAAATTGAAAAGTATTAAGTGCTTCTGTCTAAAATCGGTAGTACCGCAGTTATAGTTGCGGTCGTACCGTTTGATGCGGTATGACCGGACTTTACTTAGTGGTAGTACCGGATTTTGAAGGGAACAACCAACTGAGTGCTCAAGCGGAACGACCGGCTCCTTGAACAGTCGTACCGTAAAGCGGTCATTCCAAATTTTAGTTGGCGGTTCAAGAAAACCAAAAGCGTTGCAAATCGCCTCAGAATCTCTCATGGAAATCGGTCGTACCGCTCGTGGGCAACGGTCGTACCGTTGTGCGGTCGTTCCGAAATTTGTGAGGCGGTTCAATAAAAACAGAACAAGTGTAAATCTGCTCAAAAACTTATTTTGGAAATCGGACGTTCCGCGCTAGGGAACGGTCGTACCGGCCTGCGGTCATTCCGATTTTTATATGGCGGTACAAAATTTCCAGAACACTTGTAATCTTCAACAAATTGGAAACCCTGCAATCGGTAGTACCGCTCCTCGGCTTGATTTATCGACTAAGCGGTAGTACCGCAACTTGGTTGGCGGTAGTACCGGTCCAGGATTTTCAACGGCTTGTTTAGAAGCATTATTGCGGGTATATCTTGGTAATTGATGTTAATCATTATGGGACTAACATTTTCCATGAGTTGGATGAATAGGTTATGTTCTAGGATAATGGAGACTTCCGATGGCATTATGAGTTGATCGTCATCAAGTCAAGGTTCAAGAAGAGGATGTATCATGTGTTGATGCATATCAAGATCTCGAAGAAGAGATGATCATGAGTTGATCATCAAGTCAAGAGAAGACTCATCATGTGTTGATTGAGGTCAAGTAAAGGTTGCATCATGGGTTGATGCATGTCAAGACGATGACCCGGACTTGAAGTGAAGATGTGCGTCATCAACCTTCAAGAAGATGCTCAAGGCAAAGGTATGACTAGCTAGGGCTAAGGATGTGTTCCTAGTCTTTTACCGGTCTTGGTGTTTGGTTGGAAGACCGGATTGCTAGTATAGGTTGCCGTACTATTAAGAGGGGTCTTGTCTAGTAGCTTGAGTTTCATCATGTGTTGATAGCTCAATCTCACTTGCTCTAGCTCACCATGGCATGATGCTTTTATTTGCAAATGTGTTTTGCAAATAGTCGATGCTCATGCATTTAATCCTTGTAGCATGTGACTATACTTTGCAAATGGTTGAAGTCCATGTACCTACTCCTTGTGGCATGATCTAAGTTTGAAAATGTGTTTTGCAAATTGTTGGGATTCATGTATTTTCCCTTGGCATGGTCTAAGATTGCTTGTTGCTAATTCTTTGGACTTAGACCATGGTAGTGGCTCTTGGAGTTGTGCTTTTTGATTTGATAAAATGTGTTTGAGATCAAATCAAATAGGAGGGTTGTGTAGCCCTCTTAATAAGCTTTCCATAGAGTCCAAGATCACTCAATTCCGACATCGGAGTCAAAAGTTATGACCTTTTTACCGAGTGTCGTCTGTGCTGATTTTTGAGCTGCGGTACGACCGCTGTGTAAAGTGCGGTACGACCGCCCAGAACGGTTGTACCGCCCTTTGTGAGTGCGGTACGACCGCCCGAGGCTGTAACGGCTAGTTTTTGGCTGTTTCGTCTCCCAACGGCTAGTTTTTGGTGTAGGGGCTATAAATACCCCCTTGGCCGGTTGAGAGGCAACCTTTGGCATCCCATTTCACTCTCTTGAGCTAGTGTGAGCTTCTCCTCTCAATTGTGCATGTGTTGCACCTTGTGAGCAAGGAGAGAGGTCTCTAGTTGCATGTGTTGCATCTAGAGGTGGATTTCGTATCCACTTGAGCTTGTGCATTCGTTGCACGTGGTGAGAGTCAAGCAAGGGGCTTGGCTTGTTACTCTTGGTGTTTGCCGACACCTAGACGGCGTGGAGGCGTCGTGGACCGGTGATCTTCTCAAGAAGCTTGTGAGAAGGCCCGGCGTGTTGTGAAGGTTAGAGCTCACCTACCCGGAGCGGGAAAGAGCTACCACTAGTGGAATTGAGGTGTTTGGTTTAATTCGTGGAGCCGGTCCAATTGGTTTGGACTTACCTCAACGTGGATTAGGGGAGACCGGCAAGTCTCCGATCACCACGGTAAAACATCGCCGTGTCAATTGTGGTTTGCATTCTTGTGCCTTACTTTTGCATTAACATTCATTGTGTATGAATGCTTGCTTTACATTGTGCAATTTATATACCTTGTATTAAATTGCTTATCCATTGTGTGTGATTGCAATAGTTATTCATTGATTTGTGCTATTCACCTTGCTAGAATTGAATAGCTTACAAGTCATATGTTTAATTGCTATATTCATCAATAGACTTGTACTGTTGGCACACTTAGTTGAACCTAGTTGTTTTAGGCTTTAATTGTGCAAAACCGTATTTGTATTAGCTTCCGCATTAGAAATCGGTTTTAGCCAAAAGAATTTTAAAACCTCCTATTCACCCCCCCCCCCTCTAGTCGGCCTCCTCGATCTTATACTTGGTCGGTAGTTTATCGCCCCATACAACTGGGAGGCCTCAGTGTGCATAACTTGAGTGTGCTAGGGCAGGCCTTGCGCATCCGTTGGCAATGGCTACAGAGAACATGGGATACACGTCCGTGGGGCCGGTTGCAATTCCAGACTAACCGACAGGAGCATGACATATTTCAGGCTTCCATTATGGTCAGAGTAGACAACGGAGAGAATACGTTGTTCTGGGAGGACCGTTGGCTGAACGGTTGCTCAATTCAAGGCGTCACGCCGTCAATGGTCCAGTTGGTTATTCCTTTGATTCAGAGGAAAAGAACAGTGGCTCAAGCAGTTATTCCTTCGATTCTAGCTATCAGATTCTCCAACTTGCTCTCCAAGAACATCAGCAGTGGTGCATGGCAGCCAGGCATCGCCCGGACACGGCTTCGGAGGAGTAGTTGTTTTGTTTTGTCGGTCGCCTTTCTATTCACCGTTTTATCGGTTTCTTCGTTCCTTGTTTAGTTTTTCGTTGTTTGTTGTTTGCTTGTCGTTTCTCCTTTCATTCAGCTGTGAATACCTTGTATCTTCCAGTATTGTGATTTCTTTCGTCTAATGAAATGATGTGCAAAGCTTTTGCACACCCTTTAAAAAAATGAACTATATATTTTTTTTGTAATCTTGTTCTCTTTTGGAAAGTACCAACATGCTACCTTGTTGCGATTGACTGTGCTTTTTCCTCATGTAATTAATCAAGATGCTTTGATAGACTGTCAATGTATAACTGCATCAGTCATGTAGTTAATCAAGATCCTCTGTCAGACTGTCATGTATAACTGCATCGGTCATATTAACTCTGTGCAAAACTTTCATGTTGAAGAACTTGTAGGCAAACCAATATGACTATGCTAAGCACATTACATCATGACCTCTTGAAATGAATGCATGCATTTCTTAAATATCATTGCATAACATTATTAGAGTTTGGCAAAGCATCTTGCAAGCATGACGAGGTTGGTTGCACTCTGTGGATACAGACTGTTATTGTTTTGATGTTCATTTTATTCGTAATATTTTTTACGTTTTCGTACTCTAATTAGCATGCAGTCTAGTCTTTCTGTATAGTAGCCCTTTTTTTGGTACTTTCCTGACCTGTTGGCACATGTCTCAGCTTCTAGTGGATTCCATGCCACTGGTGTGAGGAGGATGGGAGTGCACGCGCATGATGAGCCATACTACCTCCACGCCAAGCACATGTACAGCCTTCACAGGATGAAGCATCAGCAGCATCTGGTGACTTTCTCCGTGGTGGCTGCGGTCTGCATTGGCATGCGATCCTGTGTATGCGCTTGTTTTCAAATAGAAGAAGACCGCCTCTGCATAAGCTAAATGCCAGAGACAGACAACACAATTTCAAATACATGTCCATGAGATTTCTTTCTTTTCAGTAGCATTTTGAGAAGCTCAGGCTGGAGCTTCAGTTTTTATATTGGTCATTGTTTGTTTCTTTTCCTCTTTCCACAGGTTGATAATTTGTTTCGTGGCTTTTGATGTAGGAATACTGTTTTTTTTCCTGTCAAATAATATGACAGCTTCGACTTTCCCAAGCTGTGGAGAAAGAGAAACCATACTGTCAGATGTTCTATTGTTGTCTTTGCCACTTTTCCTTGTCACATTGCCTTGTTAACTATATCACATCTGCCGGTGACTGTTGTGGTCTGTATTCTGAATTGTGGCGTAGGACCATTGAATTGTTGGTCGTGCTTGCACTGTTTGCCGCTCTATGGAGGAGATGAGATGGGCGGTGAGTTGTCAGTCCTCAAATGGTTATTCTAGCAAGTCTAATATCCTTTTTTACATGGTAAATTCGTAATGATCCTCTTGGAGCTTTGGGGTTCCGATGGTGGAAACTTGTTTTTGCTTGGAAATTGTAATGCAACATTTTGTGATGTTCACAAATGACAAGCTTGACTGAAGTCACAGGAATTTCAATGATGGTCTTAACATTGTACGTACCTCCCCTTTTATGGTGCCTAGC
Source organism: Phyllostachys edulis (assembly GCA_036346405.1). Lineage (NCBI taxonomy): Eukaryota > Viridiplantae > Streptophyta > Magnoliopsida > Poales > Poaceae > Phyllostachys > Phyllostachys edulis. The sequence continues at coordinate 474,417 of CM070547.1, forward strand.
TGCCTGTATGTATATCCTTTTTAGTTGATGAGTTGGTCAGTGTAAATGCCAGATTGTTGCATGGAATGGAATAGCCCTTTCTATTTGTCCCACAAATTTACGCCTTCTCGCGGGCACTTGCGCCTTCAGTTGTTGTGCCTGGCAAAATCTACGCCTTGTCGGATCTCCAAGGCGCTTGCGGATTTGTTCGTGAGAGTTTGCTTGGAGGAATGGGATTCGAGTGGGCTTGTGCAGACGGGGAAGTGGCGTCTTTTTTGTTGCCGAGTGGTGAGTGATTCAAGAGATGGATCGGATCGGATCGGATCGTAGACAGAGAATGGATCTGGACCAAAATTAAGAAGCTTGCTGCACCTCATGTTTCTTTGCTTGAGTCAGATTCAGCAATCAAAAGCTTTCTTGAGGCTGCCAGCGTAAGCTTTCCACTGTTTTATCGGATTTGGGGTGGATGAATCGTTCATTGCTGAATATGGAGCCAAGTACAAGAAGGCATGCATGGTTTTCTGCAGCAAAGGATTTCTCAGAGGATATGATATGATTTTTTTTTGAAGGAAGAGACATGAGAGCTACCTTTTGCATTGATAAAGTAGGAGAAAACAAGATAAAATAAAAAGATACACCCTGACAGGAAAAAATCCCCAGCGGGAGGGAGTCCACAACTGAGGCACGTCTTGCAACACTCAATCAACAACACCAGAGCTAGAGACACTAGCTGGCAAACTCTAACCATGCCCTAACACCAACCAGCTCTGTCGCACACACAACAAAGCTAAAGGAAGACAACACCTCCCAACCAACCCATAGGAGCTTCGAACTGGTTAAAACCGGACAGTGAAGAGGATTGCCCTAACACCGACTTGAAAGAGAAGAATAGAAGCAGGTGCAGGTTGGTTCACACGCTGACAGGGCCACCAGCGAGGAGCTTCATATGAAATAGGTGAGGATGCGGTTCTTCCTCTTGACGATAACAGTGGACGATGCAGAACCGAAAGATGACAATTCCGACTCCTCTCCCCCTCCACCCGCGCGGCTCATTCAAGGTGGACTGGGCCAACTGCTATGAATGGGGTCTCTGGGACAGTCATCTTGCGACTCGAGACGACACCTCAATGGCAACAACCCCCTACTCGGACTCTACCACCGGCAACAGTCCCCTTCCCGAGCTCTTCCAACAGCCAGCCTGCTACTCCTCAGGACCACAACGTACATTCAGGGCACCCCCGACATAGCAGCATTGGAGATCCTCCTTCTCCTCTCCTCCGCCTCACCCAAACCGGCGAGCTCACAACGAAGATCCCGGGGGCGGGGATTCTGGGGCAGGGGTGAGGATACTTCTCTGGTTATAGCAGGGTGATCTGGATAGCAGGCGCTATGATACGTGCTCGTGTCGGCAAGGCAGATTGCCTATAGGGATGGAGCAGCTCCGGTAGCTTGGAGTAGCGATGGGCAGCATCAGCACGCTCATGGCGTTCGAGCCCAGCCTCCGCATCAACCCGCGCCAATGCCGCACTGCCGCCCACCGCCGTGTATGGTTTTGGCAAGGCTTAACCTCAAGTATAACGACCAAAGTGTATTCTATGGCCCGTTTCTTGGGATAACTAACTACTTTCTATACATTCATTGTTCCTATTGTTTGTTCTGTGCCCTCTGCTTTTCTGGTGATGTAAATATGTAATTCACCCGGTGTAACCGACAAAACATGGACACATGTGTGTTTGTCTTTTCCAGCTTGATGGCACATAGCATCAATTTTTTGTGGATGCAGGAACCTTCTTGGAGGATTCTATACAGCAATCCCTACTGCCTTTAACTGTGCCCTGATATCAACACACAGACTGTCAAGATGTTGAATGATGATGATCGGAAAGTTGTTCTTACAGTATTGGAGGATGAAAATTCCCTGCAAAGTTTTGAGACCCGCAGCCAATGCAAACCACCGATCTAGTGTTTGGATATGACCAATTTTAAAGCATTATGTTTCTTTTTTGGTTGCAACGAAAAGCTTGTATCTTTTCTTACACGCAAGTCACACGGTATATTCATATTCATATTTTTTTAAAAAAAGGAATAATCTTTATTCCAGCCTCTACACAGCAAGGTGCATATAGCTGATCAGCATCAAAAGATGTGACCAAAAGTAACTAATAACAACCAAGGTCTGGGGGCCTAACATGTCAGGACAGAAAAGAGAAAAAAAAGATCAAGCCGAGTCTAGAAATTAGAGACAAATCCTATTGCTGAACTGCCACCTATGGTTGGCAAAAATCTCCATAACAGTAGTTTCCAGACGTCGGCACATATCCTGAATGAAAGGACGATCCTCCTCTCTCTGCAATAGCGACCAGAAGTGAAACCAAAATGTACCTCTGAAGATAACCTGCATAGCAGAAGAAACTCGTGTCTTGTCAAAAAACCATATCATTACGACTCAACCAAATGGCCCAGCAAAGAGCGCTTGCCCCAACCAATAAAAGGTACATAAATTTACCGTTAAACCCCACAAGCCAATTTCCAAACAAATGAGAAATACTTGAAGGAGGATTAATACCACTCGAAATATGTACCACACGCCAAATAAACTTAGCAAAATGACAATCCAAGAAAAGATGTTGTATTGTTTCATCCATACTACAAAAACAACATTTGGAACTACCTTTCCAGTGTCTCTTTGCTAGATTATCTTTGATTAAGGTTACTCCATTGAATAGAAACCAAATGAAGATCTTAATTTTTAGAGGAATCTTAAGTTTCCAAACGTATCGATTAGTTGGGATTACCATACCATTAATCAACGCTCTATACATCGAATGGACCGAGAATTTACCATGTTGATGTAAAGACCATCGAAAGGAATCTTGGCCAGTTGTTAATTGAATGGAAGCTAAACTAAGGACCAACTCCTTCCACGCAACTAACTTATCACCAACTAAAGTTCTACGAAAGGAGATGACAGGGGGTACGGCCCCTAAAACCTTCGCAACAGTAGCATGCTTTCTAAGGACTATATTATATAAAGAAGGGAATAATTGACTCAACTTAGTTTTTCCCAACCAAACATATTCTCAAAATCTAATTTGAGAACCATTATGTAAGGTGAAGGAGCCAAGTCTCAGAAAATCATTTTTAACCTTCATAAGGCCTGCCCAGAACTGAGAGTCGCCTGGTTTATATTCCACTTGAGCAATTGTTTTGTTCCTCAAATATTTATTTCGAAGCAGTTGTTGCCAAACGCCATCCTCATTAATTAGTTTGTATAGCCACTTGCTAAGTAAGCACTTATTCTGCAATTCTAGATTCAGGATACCCATACCACCTTGATCTTTAGGAGTGTAGAGAATGTTCCACTTAGTAAGTCTATACTTTTTCTTATACCCATTGCTTTGCCAAAAAAACCGAGATCGATAGTAATCCAATTTTTTGAGAATTCCTTTGGGCACTTCGAAAAAAGAGAGCATAAACATGGCTAAACTACTAAGGACAGAATTAATAAGAACAAGTCTACCCCCAAAAGATAGAAGTTTGCCCTTCCAACAACTTAGTTTCTTTTGAAATCTCTCTTCAACTGTTAGCCAATCCTTATTACATAACTTCTTGGGATGCATTGGAATACCTAGGTATCTAAAATGCTGATTGCCCCTTCCATAACCAAAAATCTGTGAGTATGAGTGTGCCAAATCCTTTGCTTTACCAAAACAAAATAATTCACTCTTATGGAAATTTATTTTCAACCCAGACAATTGCTCAAACACACATAGCAAGAGCTTCATATTCTTGGCTTGTTCTAAATTATGATCCATAAAAAGAATTGTATCGTCTGCATACTGTAAGATTAACAAACCATTATCAACTAAATGAGGGACAACTCCTTTAAATTGCCCATCATCTTTGGCCCGTTGGATAAGAATGGCCAGCATATCCACAACAATATTAAACAAGATAGGGGATAAAGGATCTCCCTGTCTAAGACCTTTCTTAGTCTGAAAAAAATGACCAATGTCATCATTGACTTTAATACCTACACTTCCTCTTGTTACAACATGATCTATCCAATCACACCACAACGGCGAAAAACCTTTCATCCTAAGCATCTGTCGTAAAAAGGACCATTTCACCTTATCATATGCCTTCTCAAAATCCAACTTTAAAATTACCCCATCTACCTTATTCCTATGCATCTCGTGAATCGATTCATGTAATACAACGACTCCCTCCAAAATATAGCGTCCAGGCATAAAGGCAGTCTGAGCAGGTCTGATCACATTTTGAGCTACTACAGACAATCTATTAGTAAGAACTTTAGTAAAAACCTTAAAACTCACATTTAACAAACAAATAGGCCTATACTGCTGAATTTGAATAACATTAGATTTTTTAGGTAGTAAAGTAATGATCCCAAAATTTAGACTGAAAAGAGACAATCTGTTATTATGGAAATCGTTAAACAAGTTCATTAAGTCCTTTTTAATAATTTCCCAGAAGGTCTGAAAGAACTCAGCTGGGAAACCATCAGGGCCAGATGACTTGTTTAATTCCATTTGAAAGATCGCCTCTTTCACCTCCTTTTCTGAGAAACATACTGTTAACAACTCATTTTCAGCAATAGAAACTTGAGGAATATCATCCCTACGGGATTCATCCAAAGAAAAATGATTCTCCTCCGATGCCCCAAAAAGACCCTTATAAAATTTAGTGATATATCTTTTAAGATTGTTATTACCTTCTATCACCCCATCCTCTTGTTCCAATTTAAAAATACGAGTCTTACGGTGTCTTCCATTAGCAACCAAATGAAAAAATTTAGTGTTATCATCACCCTGAAGCAGCTTAGTTGTTTTGCAACGTTGGAAGCATTTAGTCTCCTCATCTCTTAACAACTTGGACAGCCAATCTTTAAGATGATGCCTTAAATCTAATTCATGGGATTGTAAAGGCTGAATCTCCGCTTTTTTATCAAGGTCATCTAACAAAGATAACAACTCTTTCTTCTCTTTCCTAAAAGCACCTGAATAATCCTTTGCCCAACCTCTCAGATATTGCCTAAGCCTCCTAATTTTAGCCTGCCAAATTGCTAATGACGAGTCTCCACTAGTTTCATTTATCCATACATTAGCCACCATATCATAAAAACCCTCAACTGGAAGCCAACTTAATTCAAATCTGAACAACGGTTGGTTTCTACAACAAGATCTTTCACCCGTACTAAGTAACAAAGGTGTATGATCTGAAATGTCTCTAGATAAAGCTTGCACAGTAGACAAAGGAAATTTAAGTTCCCACTCAGGACTCATCAAAATACGATCAAGTTTTTCGAAAGTAGGAATAACATTAGAATTCGCCCAGGTGAATTGACGACCTGTTAAATCTAACTCTTTCAAATTCAAACCATTAATAATGGCATTGAATAAGAAAGGGTATCGATTATCAAACCTATCGTTGTTCTTTTCTTTAGGACTCCTAATAATATTAAAATCACCACCAACAAGAAGAGGCAAATGTTCCATACTACAAGAATGTACCCATTCAGACAAAAAAAACTCTCTTTGTATTCTGGCTGCACCGCACCATAGACCGCAACCAAAACCCAACGAAAACCATCATCTTTATTCCTTAATACAAACTTGATATAAAAGTCCCCTTCTACCACACTCCCTAAATCGAAAACATCTAAATTAATACCTAGCAAAATACCTCCTGAACGACCATGAGGCTCCGACCAATGCCAAAAGAACTGTCTACCACCACAAAAAGAATCAAGGCAAGTATCTGAGAAATGCTTCCTACGAGTTTCAAGTAAAGCAATAAAATCTAAACTCTCTTCTTTTGAAATTTCAGATAAAAACCTATACTTAGCCAAGTCTCGAAGACCTCTGCTATTCCAAAAAACTCCTTTCATTTAGAATAAAATTTGTTTTTTGGATGCAAGCCTCCCAAGGGACCGTTTGCCTATCTTCTTTTTTATAGTTTTATATTTTTTATGAGCAACATGAGGGGGACTGCTCTGTCCCTCCATAACGTCATCCATAACTTCCTCCGTCAAGCCACCACATAAGTGACCAATAGTTAAGTTATCAATTTCGTTATCCTCAACATCAGACTCAACCTCTTTATCTAATGTAGAAGACACATCTTTATTATTTGGAGTTAATACAAACCTATCCATTTCTACCTTCTTAATAAGCGCTACTGATTCATCGACATGGTTTCCCATTAATACCCCAATGTTTTCAATATTATCAGTTATACGCTTATTAGAGAAAGAAAGTATGGAATAAAAGTTCGTACCATCGTTGAATTCCAGATTACGTTTGGCTACCAGACGGGCAGCACGCTCCACCGAGTCCTCATCCACCGAGTCAGCCCGATGCTTGCTGCGTCTAGTCGGAGATGCACCCGGTCCACGACCAGCAGGACAAACAGGAACAGATTGTCCCCTACGAGACCTTTGTCCTGCAATGGCTCTTAGACGACCTGGCTCCAGCCCAAGTGCACAAACGTCCGGCCCAACAGGGACAGGGACCGCGACCCCCTCCGAAGCCTCACCAGATAGAGTTAGGAGGCAGGCCGAATTGAAAGCCTCCTTCGCCAACCAAGGAACAGCACCCCCCTGAGCGGGCTATTGAGCTACCGCCTCAAGCACGTGGGTTACCACTACGCCCTGCTGGTTAGCAGCCAGCCCACCCACTAGCGGCCTATCAGAGGACGAAGGAAGCTGCAACTCGCCCCCACTCACGTTAGGGCCTTGCTCCCCTTCGAGGCCTAAAGCCTGTGACTCCACATGGGAAATCACCAGCCCCCCAGCTACCTCCACGCTTGGAGGTGCAACCGAACCTGTTAATTCCTACAACACAAAATCATTAGAAAAAGGGCACTCCACCTCTAGTGCATCCTTATGGGCCTCCTCAACCAAAAGAGCAGCTTCCACCACCAAACCATCCTCCTCTTCCGCCAAAATCTCATCTGCCCCTTCCATCAGCAGCTTATCAACTGCTAAGTCCAGGATTTTTTCCCACCATATTATAAATTATGGAATGCAACACCAAACCCTCCTGAGCCAACGATAATTCCTGTCCCTGAACCACCTGATCACCAGAGACCGAATCATTAGAAGAAACAACTTTTCCTTTAGTTTCCACCCCATTCTTGGCTCTCTTGTAATCTCTAAAATTATTTCCCGGGTTCTGGTCTTGATCATTGCCATCATCCTCCTGACCATTGTCATCCGTATCCATTTGAGACGGAACATTGACCAAAGTGTTTTGCTCCACTACAAACTTCAACTCAAAATAACGATCACCAATAACCACATCCATCTGGTTCAGAATTAAAGCCGAATTAAGAACAGCGACGAAAACACGGCCAAAGGTACTGCACTTTGTAATCTTCATATCCAACTTCTGAGTAGCCCCAAACATAGAGCCCAATGCCCAAAGAATTTGGTACTTACGCAACTTTTTAGGAAGACCTTTAACTCGCACCCAAACTTTTGGTATGGGCAAACCACACTGGACATCCTCATATTCTTCAAATGTCAACTGCACACCAAGCTCTTTAATCACTGCACCACCATAAGCCATTGTACGCTGCAACTCCGCTTGGGAAGGGAAAGGAACTACATAAGAGCTATTGTCCAATTCTTCCACCACCCAAACCCAATCTCCAGGTACTAGCTTATGTAAGTGACTCGTCAGCTGATCCACTGAGATAGAGCCCCCAACCACTTTGACCAAAGCAGTCGACTGATCCGAAGACTCATCTGATAAAGGAGCGTACGGAATATGGTAGAAACCAAGATCTTCCACCGCATATCCCACCGAGTGTGCCACTGGGTGAGGGTTTTTAAGAACTGGACATTTATAAGCTACATGCTCATCACTGTCACAAATATCACAACATAACATTGCCTTACAAGAAGAAGTGGCATGACCTTTAGTTGCACAATGCCAACAATACTTCTTCTTTGCATTGGCCTTTGATGGTCCACCCACATTTTCACCTTGGATAGTCGCATTCCCAGGAATCAGGCCTGGCCGACCCACTGGAGCTTTTGAAGACTTTTGCGGAGCCTCCTGAAAATTAGCCTTGGATGCTACCATGGTAGCCTTATCTCCTACCATTGCATCCTTCCCTGCAGTCACCAAAACAGCTTGATGAGGAGCAATCGCCAAAGCCGAAGGAACTAAGGCCGGTTGTGATGTCTGAGCCAAAATCACAGGCATGTACGCCGTCAGTAGACCTTGCGGTCCAACCTACCCTGTGTAAGTTGCCGCTGCTCCAGACGCCTGCAAAGAACCCGGCAGCCTAACTGATGCAGAAGCGGCGGCATTAGGCGGCGGCGCAGCCACCTTCAGCGGAAACCCGCGGTTAGCAAAGCCGACGGACTGGCCCCTACCCTGGTACCGAGCGCCACCGCCTCGTCGAGGGACGAAACCCTGTTGCCCACGGCCACGGGGGAAGCCGCAACGACCGCCTCCATGTCCCGGTCCGACGCCGCTGCCATAGCTAGGGTTGAACCCTTGCCCGGCTAGGGACCCGGACGGACCGCCATAGCTCTCCCCGCCACCACAGCCTTCACCTCCACCTTGATTGAATCCGAAGCCATCATCTCCACCGTAACCCTGAGAGAAATTCACAAACCTTCCTTGATTGAATCCAAGGCCATTGCCACCATTAAGGCCACCGCCTCCATTGGCGAGAGAAGCTTTGGCACCATAAAATCCGAAGCCGCCGCCACCTCCAAGACCTCCCCGGGCGCCCGCACCTCTACCACCATTCGATCCCCCTCCACGGCCCGCACCTCTGCCCCCTTGGTTAGCCCCGGCGTTCATTCTTCTTCGCACAATGTCGGCGTATGACGGTCGAGGGAGAGAAGAAATCTCTCTTGTTAACCCACACTTAACAATTGATCAAATAGGCTTTATATAGCCACTAACACACACATGCAAGCACTACGCCACTACTCCACGCATGCATTTAATGCGGTTACATGCAGCAGCCATGCAAACATATACTCACACATACACTTAACTACTTTGCATGCAGACTCCTCATCTTCTGCACCAAGACTCCTCATCTTCTGCGTTGAAGACTCCTCATCTCCACTCGCGTAGTCTAGCACTCACCATCAAGACTCGCCAACTACTAGGCCAACAAATAACATGTATGGTGATTCCAAGTAACACATACGTGCACTCAACTCCTAGTCAGCGATCACTCACTCACGACCGCTAATCACCCGCCACGCCATGCTACACATTTCAACTAACTTGGACTCTGGCCACTATACATGTTACACTCAATCATAAATAAACAAAGAACACATAAACAACAAGATTAGTTCCAACAGAAAGTTCCGCCGCCTGCAAGGGGGGCTCAGTCCTTAGGACCTTTCCGAGTCGAGGCAGACAACCAGTGCGAGCAAACAAACGGCCCAACGCTGATGTGAATCTGAAGGGCATTTGGCCGAGCCCACAAGGGACCAAAACGGACGGGATTTCTCCAGAACGGTCAATTACCGAGACATGATGACCGGCCCCACACAAACTCGACGGGATTACACCAGAGCGATCAAATGTCGCAAATCTTTGGCCAGCCCCACTCAAACCCGAATCAGACTGCACTAATCCATCACAATTAATGGCCGCAGATCTCGGTCGGACAATTGATTCGAAATTCGAAATTTGAACTCCATCTTCAACCTCCGGACCCTGAAACTTCTGTGATGGTAAGCCATGGTCTGCCTGCCGCCTCGACTGCAGCTTACCCACAGATGAACGACGATCAACCACTGGCACATCCCCTAGAGTTAAAGGTTGCGGACAATACCGTGGTGGTAAAGGTCCTTTCCATGGTGCTACCTTAGATTGACGACACTCGACCACAGCAGAAACTATTTTCCTTGCAAGAGCGACCTTCGGATTGACGCTTTCCGGCGAAGCAATGGCACTGACCTTTGCACACGAAGTCGAACTCAGCCGAGAGGCTTCGCCGCTTCGCCGCCGAACCTCCCGAATCGAAAAGCTCGCCTCAGAGCGTAACGAGAAAGCTCTCGAAGAAACAGATTGACGCTCGCTCCGAAACCTCCTCGTCGGAATCGACGTCCCCGGATAACACCCAAAACCGTGAACCAGGACCACTGGTTCACTAGTCATGCAGAGGGTCAGAATTACAGGTACGTCCAATGGCAGAAGACACCGGAGTCCACCGATCAGCCTCTTCCACGATTTCAGGATCTAGCAGCAACGCCGGAGACCAACCATCCTCCTCGACGACCACCTTCGATCCTTGAGACCAGAGCAGTTGCTTCTGCGGATCCGACGACACCAAAGGTTTCAAGCCAGCCTTCGTGAACTCCAAAAAATGCTGCAAATCTTATCTACCTCTCCGTCTACTCTCCACATCTTTCTCCTGTTGATCTTCCACCTCATCCTACAATACCCCCTGCTTCCTTCGGCGCACCACCGGCGCCAGAGTCAGCCGTCGCCCTCTCCCTATTTCTCCCTACAGAAGAAAGCTAAGAGGAGTCATGCTGGATTGTCGGATTTGATACAGCGCTTGGGATCATCAGAACGACATACTGTTCATCCTTCGATGGTGGCTTCCAATCGCTGCTGATTCACCTGGTTCACTGAAGAACTGGAAGGGAATATCAGATGAATCAACAGAAGAGAGGGATCCCAGTTACCAGGTAATAGTTCGATGATGATGCCCGGCAGGTCTTCTTGATGGTCCCTTGGTGGAATCCCGCTTTCAGTTGGTCGGCTGGCTTTACTTTACCGTGATAAAACTCCCGAGTCCCAGCCTCTACACTTTCAGGAAGAAAAAAAGCTCACAATTTCTCCTTTTTTTTTTGCTAGGGATTTCCCCAAATTATTTTAGGGGCCACATGCTTTTGTTATGTTGAATTCCTGTCTCCTACTGCGATCGCATTTTCTGATCAAAGTGATCTTTTCATACTTTAGTAAACCTGACATTGCCATCTTCCTTATTTGTTTAGCTGTGCTATGCGATCGATTGAAGTGCTTCTTGCTGAAGGTTGAGGGTTCAGAGAGTCTCGGAGAAGATGACCATGGAGGGATACAATACAGGGCGGGAAGAAGAACGAACAAGACAGTGGGTGCTCTGCTTGGCGATGTACATTCTGATCTTCCTAGTTGCTCTTCTTGTCCTGGTGTATTTTTCTGGGCAAGGCGAGGAAGACCACCAGCCAATACAGAGCCCATGAAGACTGAAGGTGTAATAGCTATCTGTGCAAGATTAAACTCAGTGAATTCCTGCAGCAGGAGAAGGCTGTAGAGAGAGGAAACTGCAGTGCACATGAGCATAATTTTCTGATTTCCATTTGTCATGTCTTGAGGAGGCTCAGTTTTAGAGGTTGCTTCTGAGCTTTGACCCCCCTTTATCTGTTCTGACTACTTGCAGTTATTAGCTCAACCATGTGAAGTTGTTTCCATGTCCCTTTGTAATCATCGGATTTTGTACCCTTGTAATCTTCACATCTTAACATTAACGAGTCCACAAAAAATAACAGCTTGTCTGTTGAACCCTGCAGTATTAGTCCTAGTCCCTGTGCTTTTTCACTGGGAAAATGGTAACATGTGAATTAATGAAATCAAATCTTAGCCTTCTGTTTCTAGCATATTATCGATTAAGGAAATATACTTGCTCGGTCCCTCGCAAAAAAAGGAGAAAAAATATGGTTGGTTCTCAACAAAATTAAGGAAATACAATTGTATGAACAAATTAACAGAGATGGAACTGCAAAGTTAGAGGCTCCCGCAAGAATTCCAAACTTAATTATTCTTGATGGTAGATCTAACATTTCGTTTCTTATCCAATTCCAAATATGCTAGCACTATACTACTCTCTCCAACCACAAATAAGTATCGTTTTGGAAATTAACACGGTTTTAAAAACATAACTTGTAACGACCAAAACACGGTAACACTTAAATCACTGAGAAGCTCCACTGAGTACTGACTACTATGCCATCGACAATGGCTCAGTGCTAATCTACGTTGGTGTCCATGATGTGTGGGACACAGTGCCACCCAACTCCGTCATTGTCGAGATCGGAGAACAAATTCAATGGTTCAAGAGAGTAGAATACCAGAGCCTGTAGCCGATGCAGAGTTTCATGAATTCAGGCATTGCAGATTGTTAAAAAACTACGGGGGGACAAGATCTGCCAGACTAGACTGCTTGTGCTGCCCAACTGTGTGCGCTTGCCAGCAGGAAACGGGGAAAGGATGTTACTGAAAGTCTGCAACCACAAGAGATTACTCAACTGCCCTAGTTCTTCGACTGTTATTTAGAGTGTTTACTGTTCTTTGATGGCAGCTTCACTTCAGCAATTATTAAAGGAGGCATGAAATGGAAATCTGAAGTTTTATCGATAACAATACTTACACAATACAAGCCGTTAATAGGTCAAAAAAAAGCTATAGTTAATGCTATGATACTATCTATCACCGTACCGACATCACAGTACAAATTAAACAATATTTCCAGAAATCAAGTAGCATATGCTCCCATGACCTCGATACTACTATTAGTTAAAACAATCAAAATATACTCCCTTTCCATATTCCACACCACTGGATTGTGAGCGTGCAATTGTTAGCACCAAGGAAAATGTTATATATTACACCAGCCCACAGTATTCTTGTGACAGCAATATTTATGAGGTATATGTGCCAAATTTTGGGCTTTGATTCAGGCATTCTTCAATCTTTGCATTTTAATCACAAAGCTATACTCCTAGTTTATCAGGCCACTGAGGAAAATCCTTTATAGAGCATTATAATGTTTGTAGAATTGCTTCCAAGTTCCAATATGGACAACAATGGCAGCAAACTCCTAGTCAAACATCAAACCTCGTGAATTCCACATGATATAGCTTTATTCTTTCACCCCACACTAAAACATTCTAAAGTATGTATGAGCATTCCAAACATGCATGATCATTGCATTTCAAGCAGCAAAGTACAATTCTCTACAAACCCCCAGTATTTGTTAACCACATGCCATTGTACATTCAAGTTGAGCAAATTACTACAACCTCACAGCTTCCATTGCTACCAAAGAAAATCAATAAATGCCATGGAAACAGGGACAATCAAATTCCATTGTGTGTGGAACAACTATAGCAACACCCAATCTCTCTGCCACAGAACAGATCGTAGCAGCAGGGTGAAATGATTCAAAGCTGAATTCCAGTAAGCAGTACCTCCTACATGCGCGTGCAGGACGTGTCGAAGTCGTCAGGCGCGACCCTGGCGATCCAGTCGGCGAGGGTCCGCTTGACCTCGCCGTGGTTGACGTAGGCGAGCTCGTACATGCTGCACAGGTTGACCACCACTGTCTCGTTGAGCGCCGCCGTGGGCATCCTCTCCAGCGCGCCCTCGAGCACCTTGATGGCGTCGCCGAGGTCCCGCGAGTACATGAGGCACAGCGCCTTGTTGTTCACGGTGATGGCGTCCGCCGGCTCCGCCTCGATGCAGCGCTCGTACTCCCGCACCGCCGCTGCGTAGTCCTTGGCCACGATGCACTCGAGCGCGCGGTTGCGGGCGAGGAGGTTGGCGTGCGAGGGGTCGTCGGCCGCGACGGACTCCACGTGTCGGAAGACGGCGGAGGCGGCGGCGAGGTTGCCGATCTGGAGGTGGGCGTAGGCGAGGCGGGAGAGGAGGACCGGGTTGTCCGGGCCGCGGGCTGCGAGGTCGTAAATATATACTCAGAACACCGACACATAGAAAAATGATGTATTATGTATGTAAAGATACAGGTTGTACTCTTTTTTTCTTTGTTTAGATTTTCTCATTTTGAGTTTTTACTTGCGAAGGTTTTAACGAGGCGGCTAGTTAAACATTAATAAAGCTTTTTATTATATTTTCAATACGAATGTCTCATTTTTTTTTCAATTTTCATGTATACTTCTGAATTCTACACATTTTTCCAAATTTTTTGAATTTTTTTCGTTCTGTCGGGCCAAACGAGCCACACTTGGCCCGATGGGCTAAACAGACTCGTGCCAGCACAGCACGGCATGAGTCTATTTAGCCGATGGGCCGTGCCTAGCTCGCCACCCCAGCCCGTGGGTCGGTCCGGCACGACACGAATAGTTCGCGGGCCTAAACGGGTCGTGCCGACATAGGCCCGTGCCATGCCGAGCCGAGCCGCCCGTTTAGCCAGCTCTACTTCCAACGGTATAGCAAAGTTACGTAGAGTTTTAATACAATGCAACAAGTTTCAACGATGCAAAAGTTTCATTAAAGTTTCAGTTTTAAACGATCAAAGTTTCAAGAAGGTTTCAACAAAAGTTTCAAGTAGATTTCATCAAGTTCTGCAAAAAATTGAAGAAATTCTAAAATCTTTCGAGGAAGTTAAAAAAATTCAAGCAAAAATTTCATCATTGTTTCATGAAGTTTCACTGGGTTTTAGAGAGTTTCCAGAAAGTTTCAGTGAGTTTGATCCAGTTATTTAGGATTAAAACTTCATAAAACTTAATGAAACTATATGAAACTTGATGAAACACGATGAAACTTGGGATAAAACTTCATAGAACTTGATGAGATTTGGGATGAAACTTAATGAAATTTGATGAAATTTGGGATAAAACTTCATGAGATTTGAGATAAAACTTCATAAAACACGATGAAACTTCATGAGACTTGGGATAAAAACTTCATAAAATTTAATGAAACTATATGAAACTTGATAGAACACAATGAAAATAGGGATGAAACTTCATGAGACTTGGGATGAAACTTCATAAAACTTGATGAAACACGATGAAATTTGAGATGAAGTTTTATCCCTAGTCTCATGAAGTTTCATCAAGTCTTATGAAGACTTTTAATGAAACTTGGAACTCCAGGTTTCAAGGTTGAGACAAAAGAATTTCAAACTGAATAAAACTCAGACAAAAAGTTTCAAGAACACAGTCATCTGTACCCAAATCAAAGCCCACAAAATAGCGATAAGTTGAATCTCTCAAAGATTGTGGGACAAATCCAAAACGTTACCATCCTCCTTTCGTGAGGCCAATCTCCTGAGCTCCGAGGGGTCCCGAGACCAGCAGAGAACCTCTGAAATTGCGTGCTCGGTCTTCATCCCCTCAATTCTCCTCAACACAAATGCCAGAGATGGTGACTTCCCCTCTTCTTGGGAGAGGGCCAACCATGCCTGCCTTTCCAACTCAGAATCATCCTTAACAATCACTCTCTATATTGGTAAGTGCCGCATAAACTTGTGGCCTAAACGTGGTACAACATCATGCGTGATTTGAATGGGAGCCGAACTGTCGATGAGCAGCAAGGATTAACAAAATTGGCCAGTACTGGCCTAGACCGGTAAAAAAATATCAATACGGGAAGTAGTGATTTCATAGTAATTTGAATGAAGTATTGACGTTGATGTTTATAGAAGACCAATCAAACACAATGCTTTGAGGACAAATGTAGAATCAGGAAAAAAATTTGAAATTGCAAACCGGAATAGACCGAAAACTGGTCGGTAACAGGCCCTACTACCTGTCTACCTCTAGTAATTTTTCCGACCAGTGGTGATAGGCAAGGATACAAATCTCGGAACCGGAGAAAAACCCGTCCGACGGCCGGTAACGGTAACCGGAAAAAACCGATCAAAATTCGAAAATTGAAAATTGAACTGTGGATGTTTTAAACCGGTAACCGGAACGGTTACCACCCAAAACTAGAAAAACAGCTTCAAAAAACAGGAAAAACCGCAACCAAACTGGGAAATTGAATTGAGGATTGTCTAAAAAACTGTTGAGACTTGGGAGTATAATAATTCAAGCATATTTAGCTCATATAATAGGTAATCTAGCACAAAAAGTCCTAAATCAACCTAGGCAATGCATTATGCAATCATAAATTTAAATTTAAATTTAGAAAATTCAGATGGTTTTTTTCCTCCTCGTAACCACCGGTTTTTTTCCGCTTGGTGATAGGTGACGGCAACAGGGAGCTCTTGCCTTGTATTCAAATTTATTACTGTTTCGTGAAATTTAGTCAAAAAATACCTAGGATCATGTGCCACTTATTAATACTCCTTGGATTTTATGCAACTTATGCCACAATACATGATATTTTATTATTTACTCGTGTACTTTACAAACTTATAAATGTTGTTTGAGCTAGGCCGGTTAAGCTCCAAATGAAGTATTATCACTTGCTTGCAGCAACTAGCAAACATGTTCCATCAACGTTTCCAGAACTAAGACCTGAGATACTGGAGTGTCCAATTTGTTATGAATATTATGTGTATATTGAAGAGACCTAATGGGCAATATATATAGGGTATAAAGAGGCACAAGTCTAAACCCTAATACAATAGAAAATACCATAAATACCCTTATATCCTTAACACCCCTCCTCAAATGCAAGGCATATGCAATAGCATTGCATTTGGAAAGGGTTGACACTAAAATAGAGAAAATCCAAAATATGAGTCTTCATAATGTCGTCGTAGCATGCAACTCTTGGAAAATATGTCGATAAAAGATCTCCTCACATCCGGGGTCGTGCGACAGCGCATAAAGCACAAGGTGCGGGAGCAAAGTCGACCGCGGTAACATGACGAAGAAGATAATGAAACCGACAAAAATAGATAAAACTTATCAAATCAATCCGAATAGGAATAGATATAAGCATGGCAGTGCAAATCGAAGCCCAAGACGATGGCGGCGCAGTGCACATGAAGCGTAATAGAGACGCGGTGCACAGGAAGCGCAATAGAGATGCAGTGCACAAGAAGCACGGTAGCCTTAAAAGTTTGGGGCGATGGATCTGCAGTGACTCGAAAAAAAGAGCAGCGGCTACTGCCATGTAAAAGACAATTCCTATGCTTCTATGACTGACAACAAATTTGCGAACTCGCGTGGCTTAGACAAACTCAAAGATAAAGTGGTACGGACTTGGATAGACGCAACAGAAGAAACGATACAAAGGAGGAAACGCCTAAGGATAATTAGCAAAGAAACAAACTACCGCCAGAAGAAAGAATAGATCTCACGACATGGCTAAGCAAAGAAGACACACGCCAAGACCGCAGCGGCAGAGGCAACGCACGCGCGACTAGCAAGCATGTGCTCTCGCATGGAAGCCATCGACTAGAAGATTCACAAGCACGTGATCGAGCAAGTGTAACCAAAGCATGGACTCCACCAGCCTTTGCAACTTCCAAGCTACACTTGTCATCAGCAGCCAGATTTGCAAGTGCACCAGCGGCACATTCAAGAACTCCATCACTCCCAGTAGGCCAACGGAATATGAGATCGACCAAGGCCTTTATACCACCAGCTGCTGCGATAGCTGCCTTGTGCTCCTCACCTACATAGAGATTCCAAATGCCACCAGCAGCACACACTGTCAAGCTCTCATCGACTCGCCCTTTATCTTCTTTCTCGAGTCTCCACCAGAGGTTGTGAACCCAAAACACAATCCCAACCCCCGTCGGTGGCGGCTCAATCTAGAGTGGCGGCGAGCACGAGGGAGGCCGGGCGGATCTCGAGCGCGTGGGAGGCCAAGGGCCGCGCGGAGCAGAGGGTGGCGCTTGGCGGCGGTCCTAGAAGCAAGCCTCAAGAAAGCCGGCCACCCCAGTGGTGATGAGACGGCGGTGCCAACCCCGATGGTGATGAGGCGGCGGCCAGGAGCAGAGGAGCCGATGTTGCTGGATCTGGGCGGTGTCGACCCCTCCAAAACAGCGTTCAAGGACGGCGTCGTCTGCTAGATGTGCCTGGTGGCGACGGGGATGTTGGATTCGGGCGAAGGAGACGCAGATTCCCGATATGGAGCGGCGGTGCCATGGGAGAAGGCTCGGAGGAGTCCCGATCTGGAGTGGCTGATGTAGAGGATTGGCGGTGGAGCAGCTCGGAGTCCATGGGCGCCGGATCCGGGCAGAGACGAAGCAGTCAGACTTGGCGAGGGAGATGCCGGCCACGTCTGGCACGAACGAGACCACCAGGAGAGAAGAGCATGGGCGGCGACGGCTCAGCGAGAGAGCACAAGCAGAGGTAGAGACGACGCATCGGACGACATCGGAAGCGGCCCGATTTAGAGCGACGACGCCGCAACCACGCGCGGTGATCCAGGAGAGGGCCCAAAAGAGGTGCCAACGGTGGGAGAAGACGCTGGTCCACGCGGCGGGGCGCCCAAAGGCTGCCCCCAGGAGCGAAGAAAGCTCCTCCCGGGGGCAGCAGCGATGGCGGCGGCGGAAACAGTAAACCCTAACCTAGGCTCTGATACCATGTTATGAATATTGTGTGTATATTGAAGAGGCCCAACAGGCAATATATATATAGTACAAAGGGACACAATTCTAAACCCTAATACAATAAAAAATACAATAAATACCTTTATATCCTTAACACAATTAAGAGTACGATGGAAAGCTTTTGATATGTTCTTTTCTCGAACACAACTACAACTTCAGATTTATAAGAAAGAAACACACAACGCTCGCTTCGGATGACCTCTTCATAGGACAGGCAGCAAATTAAACGGATTTAAAATGTAGGCATGTAGCAATGCAGAAAAAGGAGCAAATCTTTATTCGTTAGAATAGCGAAGCTGGAATCAGCGTAATCATCCGTATAGTCAACTCATACAACAAAGTTGAGTCCAACCAAAAGGATCCATAACTTTAGGATGACCCAAGCAAGAATCAGAGTATCTTCTTACAATGAGGGATTGAGGAGGGAACAAAAACAAAACACCCATTTCCGCAATGAGCTGACATATTGTACAACCGAATAATCCAGAGAAAACAAACCCTTCCCGTTAGGAAAGTCAAAGGAAGGGATGAGCAGAGAAGTGCTATCCGAAGAATTCATGTTTTCAAACCGATTTTGCTTCCCTAAAAGTTTCTGTCGTCATTTAGACTGTCCATGAGGCAGACCTCTTCAAAACAGGCTTCATTGCCTTGTCCTCTTCCAGGGATATCATGCCAAGATGCGAAGGGTCCTCCAGCATCATCTTGGCGACCAAATACCCTGCAATGGACCAAGTCTGAAATTTCCTTGCCTGCTTGCCAACATATCTTCCAAGCTTCCCATCATAATACTCGGGCCAGCCATCCTTCCACAGCTTTCTCTCAGCTAGGTCAATTGCTCTTCTTGCAATTTGCGGTCGTCCAGTCTTGATGCATGCTGCGGTGAGCAGCCAGAGAAGTACTGCAGAAAGAATGGAGAAAAATGTGAAATTTGATGCGTGAAAACAGGTCGAATTGAATCAATGATGAAAGTATTCAATATGTATTGTCATGCTATGGATTTGTACTACAAAGATCAGAAAATTTTAAAATATATATATAGATCAGAGGACCGAAAGAGTTTTGTGGTGTGTAATAATGGAGATTTGATGTGCACATGCAATACGTGCAAGGCATCACGTTCAATAGAACAGAGGTCCTGTACTCTTTTATCAACACATTGATAAAAGGAATCATTTAAGAACAGAACATATGAAATGTCGTAAATCACAGTTCATCAAGTTGACATGCTGTTCCTTCATTACTTGCTCAAAGATAGCGTTGTCGTGGTTATCGTTTAGTTTAATTTAGCATCCAAATCATACAAGGACAGAAGGAAAGTGGGATGCTTTTTCACGTATAAAAACTAGAAATAATTCAAAAGAGAAATCCTAGTAACACAAAGCTTGCTAACCTGGCCAAGATCCTCCATTGTGGTAACTCCATCTGGTATTTTTGGGGTCACAGCCTGTCACAATTCGCCATTCATGGTTCTCAATAGCAGGATAGCATATCTTCAGAGGCATTTCACCAATTAGCTCTTCCCAGCGCTCCTCAATTAGATCCATTATGGCCACAGATTGCTCAGGTGTAGCAAGAGATGATATTATGGCAATCATGTTTCCGAGTGCAAACCAACGGAAGTCCATCTTTGCAGGACTGACATTACCAATGAAAAAACCACCTTGACAAGGCATAAAATCAAATAGCCAGTCCGGAATAGAATCTGGAATAACATTGAATTTGTTGACAGCTGTGTGGGAATATTCTTCTGTCTTATAACGATAAATATCATTTAGCTGCTGGAAATCCAGCCAAAAATAACTCCGCATGTGATAGCTTAAAGCATGAAGACGAGTTGCAATCCGCTCTACAAACTCCTTCCCTTCAGCATCATGCTTAAGCATTAGAAGAGCACACCTCAGTGCCATAAAGAAAAGGGCTTGAATTTCGATGGGGTAGCCATACACACCCTGCAAAAAAATATTAATAATAGGAATGAGCAAAGGAAGCTCAGACAGAAACCAATAACTAAGCAATACAGGACTCATATCCATCAGCAACTCACAAAGGACACATGCATATGCAGAAGTCGGCAACAAGGAGGGCTAAGATCAATAAGTATCATTCAAGAAATGCTTACAAGGAAATGGGTCTTTGTGTTTGTCATCATTCTATTTAGCACTTGTAAGGAACCAAAGTAAAACTTGCGAGTTCACATATCACAGACGGAGACAGGTAGCAGGATTCAAGAGTAGTGCTGCATATGTCCTTGTGTCAAGCCATTGTCCAAAATAACAATGTAATTCTATAGCCTCAGTAGAATGTAAGGGATAGGAGTATTAGTTTCCATGCAAGGTTGTTCACCTGCGGATGTAACAGCAGGATTGAGCTGTTACCCCCCGCCCAAAAAAAAAAGGAACCTGGGCTCGTATGGTATCCTTACTTTAACAAACAACTGAAATTTGTAAGTCCACAAGAATGAACAAACAGCCCCTATCCCAGTCAGAAAATAGTGCTAAACTGCCATATTTTAGTTATATGAAGATATGTAATCATTGAAACCGCAACAAAGCTATTAGCAAAAAGTTAGTTATATCTTGTATGCTCAGGACACATATCACAGAAAGCAAGCAAATCATCATCAGGATAACTGAAATCTTACACGATTTAAGCACCAACGATAGATCACTAAATCTAATAGTAAAATATCATGTCTTTGGAGATAAATTGGAGATACAAGGCCCAAATTTGTATGGGAAGTGTTACGAGGACCCCAGCACTGATATTTGTTCTCTAACAAGAGACTGTAATAGAAATGCTAATTATAGACTTGGAACATATTGAAAGCTAGAGCATTAGTCTAGAGCTCACCATTCTGCGATCTATCATGCTGCAACCATCAGCACATAACAATGTCGGGAAGGTATCAAACCCTTCAGACAAGCACAGGCTCAGTATGAGCCTCATCCCCTTCTGGCACTCGGGCGTCTCTGCGAGGGACAAATCCCCAGTGGACTTTGTGTACGCCCGCAAGAGTATGATCCACCAGAAGCCCGAATCTACCGGCGCAACCCTCCCGATTGCGCTCTCCCCAAAATCGGCATGCAAGGTATCAACACCCTTCTTAGCGTCATGAAGCACTTTAAAGCTTGCCGGCATGGCCCCCTCCCCCAGCTTAAACCGATCGACCTTCTTCTCCCACCCCTGCAGCAGCAGGGTCTTGAGCAGGAAGTTCTTGACGATATCTGGCTCGCCGTTCATGAGGAACGCGAGAGCGCTGGGCACGAAATCCCTGACAAACACCTGCCACAAGTTCCGCCCAAAATCAGATAAGAAGGCGCCCAAAAAATGCAATCTGCAGATTTTAGATTCAATCTCAAACAGTTTGCACTAGTGGCAACTAGCGAGAGCAGCGGTAAGCTACCTACCTGGTCGTAGTTGAGGACTTCCTCGGCGGCGTGGTCGTAGGCGGCGATGGTGCCGAGGGGCTGGCCGCGGAAGAGGACGAGGGAGCGGCGGAGCGCCTCCCAGGCGTCGCCGAAGATGGGGTGGGGCTCGAAGGAGTGGAGCCCGGAGGAGGAGGGCGTGCCGACGAGGGAGCGGAGGCCGCCGCCGGGGGAGTACATGCCGTCGAAGGCGCCCCCTCCCCTGGCGTGGCCGCCGGAGAAGGAGACGTCGCTGAGCGAGCGGTCGTCGAAGGAGCGCTGGCGCTCGATGTTGATCCGCGGCTTGTTGAGCAGCCGCGAGAGGTCCAAGTCGTCCGACTCGGACAGCGAGGTGTGCGACGCCGCCCGCCGCATCCCGCCCGCCGCCAGCTCCATGGCTCCCCCTCCCTCACGGATATCCGGCCGGCCCCCGCCCCCTCGCTCCGGCGCCAGATCCAGGCGAAGCGCCGGCGAGATCTAGTAACGGAAGCGCGGGCTCAACTCAACACGGCACGGCCGCACGAATCTCGAGGATGGGGAAAGAAGGGCCCGGAGACTGAGGTGGTGGGTGCGCGTATTTATAGCCGGGGTGGTGGGGGCCGCTGGTCGGTAAAGGTGACGTGGCACGGCGACCGCGGTTGAGTGTCTGGAATAGTTGTACTTGTTGGGAGCAGCCGCCCGGTGGGCAGCGTGGTTGCCGCCGGTGATGCTCTGCTCGGCGACTTCGGGCATGTCCGCAGCGGAGCCCCATCACCATGGATTTCCTTACCAAGTCGAGTCTTCCTCGTGACATAATTTAGCACGAATTAGTGCAACAAATTCCAATCAAACCTCACAAGCAAACATGCATCGCTAGAAGGTGACACGTGCCGCTAGTATGTTCGTGATCGCTAGGAAGAAATATAGGTCAGTCCATGACGAGCTCTTAGGTGCAAAATATTCAACTCTCCTCAGTTGTCAATCTTTGAATCCGAATTTAGAGGATTCATTTACAAACGGGTGTGCCTGATGTCATCAAGTGGCGATTTACGGACCATGGACATTGGACAGTACACTTGCAAATTGGCATACCTTGTGCAGTTCCGATGGAGCTACGAAACCTGCCACACTAGAATCATATGGAAAGCAAGAGCAGAAAACAAATGCAAATTTTTCGCTTGAACCTTAGTCTAAAACAAAATCCTAACGCCCAACAACCTAGCAATCCGAGGTTGGCCTCATCATCAATCTTGTCTGCTTTGTAGCAGCCACCATGAAAAAGGACATCAGCTTTGCCTTTGCCTTTGCTGCCCTTTTGCTTCGGCTGTTTGGATCCTAGTGCTAGGGTGGTACAACTTTGACGTTCTGCAACGTTCCCAATCCTCCGACTACTCTCGCACCATTGATTGGTGGCAGCAAGCCTCCAGCGCCCTTCCAAAAGATCTAAGACGTGAATTCAATGACATAGCAATTTACATCATGTGGAATGTTTGGAAAGAGCGAAATCGGAGAGTTTTCCAGAATAAACAAGCAACGACAGAAGAGATAGCAGCGCAAACTAAGGAGGTGACTGAAAAAGGGTGTTCCGCGAGCCTTGATTTCGAGTTGCTCCTTCTCATACAGTCCTAACCTCTCAGTGGCTTAGTGTGGCCTTTTCTTGCGAGATATTGCTCCTCTTCTTCTTTATTCATATTTTGCATTTTTTTACTTGTAAACCTCTTTCCCATCTTTAATTCATCGGTGGAGCTTCCACATTTGTTTTTTTTTTTGTAAAAAAAAAAAGATGAAACGCTTGTCAGGTTTTCTGTTATAAAAAACCTCGAGCGGTAGCAAGTTTCAAGGAGATGAGACTCGTCTTGAGTTGCCGTAACAAAATAGGATTTGAGTTTTTATCGTGTTCACAGAATCTACACCCTTTTTCTACGTTGCGTCATGCTGACTTTGCTTATAGAAAATCCTATTTCGTCGAATGCTAGTTAGTTGACCGTGGACGAATTACAGTTGGAAGACTAGAGAGATACTATATAGGAATAGGAGATCTTTTAAGGCTGGTCTCAATGGGTGGTTTTTTTACTGTAGTTTCTTATTGCATGAAAAACATTTAAATACCACATTTCTAATGCATGGTATCTTAGAGTGTGGTATCCTAGACCTTTGATATAGAGTATTTACTAAGTATTTCTACCAGGATATCACAGTATGAGTGGTATCTAAATAAGATACCACCGCTTCTCTCTCTTCCTTAATTACAGTCCACATCGACTTTTCGCTTATGTGATAAATTTTAAGAAACTTAGGAAAGATTGGGACCAGCCTAAGAGAAGATTGTCTTCTACTCTTTCTCTCCTTAAAAAAACAGAGAGAAGATTATCTTTTGGATCTGGATGGTGGCGTAATTTCAGCGTGAAGAGCGAGCGCCAGGCCATGATCGCGTGCCAAGTTGCGCTAATTAATAATCCATCGAGACAAGCTGCATGCATGATCATATCAGCCAATAAAATACACACAGTGAAAAAACAAACAAGCAAATAATAATAATAATATGATAGTTTATCGAGCATGCAGTGCAGTGCAGGTTGGACAAAAAGACAAGTTGCATTTTCTAACTGTTAACCCACGGTCGCCCTGGTTTTGGTATTTATGTTTGTTTTGCGTCAATCGCTGAAATGGACACAGTTTTTGTTTTGTTTTGTTTTGTTTTGCCCCATCAGCCACGCTTTGCTTTCTCGAGGAGACCTGGGATGCTCCCTTCTCATCCTACTGCCGTTAAAGGCGCTTTCCTGCACCATACAAGAAATCTTTGCTCTCTCTTTCATAAGATTTTTTTTTTGTTTTGACGAACGAACGTCTTTTCATGAGATTTTTTTCGGTGATGGCGTTTTAATACAACTTTAATTAGTCATGGACGAAGCAACAACTGACATATAGACAGACCAAACAGGTAGAGGAGAGCTCGGAGAGAAAACTAATAACAAATTGTTTTCAGCTACTCTCAACTTAAAACATCCCATGCTCAAGTACCAAACTTATTTACACCGACCATGCCACAATGTCACCCTTCTCCAATGCTCTTGCTTACAAAATTTCCAAGTTCAGTTGCACCATCGTCAATGATAAGCTGCACTAGTCTTAGGAACACTCAATGCACTATTGTCTGTCTGAAGAACATTCAAGCCACTAAGGTCAGCGTGACCTATACACAGAGAATTACTGTATTGCTGCTGTCATGCTCCATAGCCTTTAATTTCCAAGTTCAGTTGCACCATCGTCAATGATAAGCTGCACTGGTCTTAGGAACATTCAAGCCACTAAGGTCAGCGTGACCTATACTCGGAGAATTACTATATTGCTGCTGTCATGCTCCATAGCCTTTCAGCCTTGAGTTTATAAGTGAATCAAGTCTAATAACAAAGTTACAAGTCTCTCCAAATCAACAGCAGCATAAAATAGTTACTTGCATTGGTTCCCGCAACTACAGCCTGAATTGATACGCAACTAACCCTGTCAATATGCAAAACCAGCCCATCAATAGTAATTTCAAGTAAAACTTCTTTTTTCAAAATTAATATGTATGGTAAAACAACCTTTGGAGAAAATGGTTTCATAAACAATTGCGATTTTCAAAACCACTACACATGAGTCAAGACTGATCATCAACCATATGTGCAAGTACATACATAGGAAGCATAGAAAAACTGCGTTGCTAGTGTGCTACATTACATGCATGCGAAAAACACATTCAGCCGGATCAATTCTTTAGCCTCCACAGTGAGAAACACATGAATGCATGCATGCAAACCGGGAGAAACAGCAGGCCCTCACAAAGTGTGGACGAGAATGATCTGACACCAACTTAATTTTGGCATGACTTTAGAGGCTGCTAGTACAATAATTTCATATCACTCCTGAGCAAAACAAATCAAACTATGACCTTGAAAGGCCCAACAAAAAGTTCCTGGTGCTGCTATCCCATGCAATAGAGCCTCCGAGCTTGCACCTGCCTGCAAAATTGCAAAGCGACCCTAGATAATCGAAATGGTTTTTTTTTTTAAAAAAAAAAAAGCTTGGTTCATCCGCCCCAAGCTTTCAGCCCAGGCAGGTCATCTTCTAGTTGGATTCTATATGTACTGATTGGGCCAAAATCAGGTCATCTTCTAATTGGATTCCATCAGAACAGCTCAAATCCCATGGATTTTTCTTCTCTTTTTTGGGTTGTCATTGGTTAGATTCAAAGGACTGAACGACACAATAAGCAATGGAAGACTAGTAACAGAAATTTGATCTAAAACTTAATTCAAAACCATTTCTAGAACAGTGTTCTACAGCTTGTACAAAATTTGCCAGTGCTAACTGCTAATTTCTGTCACAACGGTAAGCACAAAAGACAATCCAAACAAGAACCCAATGCATGGTGGTACACCACTCCCGATGAAGATCCTTCAATCAGGAAAGCTTGGCTAGGTGTCAAGGAGATGTTCGATTGATTGCCTGTACAACACAACCATTATTGAAGATTAAAAGAGCACATACAGAACAGGAACATAAATCACTCTTACCTGGCAGGCCTATAAGTTACAGGTTAATCTAACTCTTGTCATAATGTTTCTTCTTTCTTTTATGTTTTGGTTTGACAGCATCTTTTAGACTCTTAGGCGATCTACTTTCCTGGGCCTCATCTGACTCTCCAGCAGTCCCAGAATTTGATGCGCTTTTCACCTCAGGATTAGATTCAGTTAACATTGGTTCGACATCCTCATGCTTGTTGTCCTTTACTACAGATGGTGGGTCTGCATAATGCAAGGGAAATTATCAGAAGGATGGGTATGCATGTCATATGAGATAATCATTCTTATCCCAGTTAAGAGAATAAAAGTTTCCTCAAGACTGAAGCCTTCAGTACTTCTGCTGGCGGTAAATAACTTAGAAAATTAGATCTACATTATCTGAATAGAGCAGCGTAACACGACCTGGTTTTGGACATTTTTTAAGTAATTAGTATGTTCGATAAAAAAAAGGACACAACTGGAAGGATATTGGTGGACTGGCAGGAGGCAGACTTATACATGCCAAAATTTGAAAAGAATCATGTAAACAGATAATCATTGGTTCGCTCAGCCATAGAGAAACCTGAATATTGGTTCACTCAGCCAAAGCATGTTTAGAAACAAGGAGCACTATACATGTCAAAATTTGAAAAGAATCATGTAAACAGATAAGCATTGGTTTGCTCAGCCATAGAGAAACCTGAATATTGGTTCACTCAGCCAAAGCATGTTTAGAAACAAGGAGCACTATACATGTCAAAATTTGAAAAGAATCATGTAAACAGATAAGCATTGGTTCGTTCAGCCATAGAGAAACCTGAATATTGGTCTACTCAGCCAAAGCATGTTTAGAAACAAGGAGCATTATGTGTTTGAGCCACTCGACAGATATGGTATTTTCATGGTTAGTGAGCACTGCGCACTACAAATGCCAACTAAAGCATGATTCCAAACTAGGAACATTAGATGTTTGGGGCATTTCATTAAGAAGGTTTCTCATAGTTGGTAAGATTATATGTTCATGCACTGAATACAATTTGGAAAAAATAATAATAACGGGCAAACAAAATTAACAGTACCAGGCGAGATTCTGAGGGAGCTTAATGAAACTCCTTTAGAGTATGGATCCCTACATTGCAAAAAATTGGACCGGTTGGCAAAACTTGTGGCGATCAAATATTTAACGCTAGGATTTAGAAAACAAATACAACGTTCCAATAACTACCAATTTGATGGGCCACCAGTGAATGTCGATGTTTGTTTGTGTTTAACAATTCGGTCCCCAGTCAAGGATGAATTCATTTTTATATTTTGATGATCCCCATCACCTTTGCTTATCTGCTGAACATCATTGGCTGTCTTCATAGTTTCGGTTTCCAATGCACCGTGAGTGCTCTCCTTCATAGTTACATCAGGAACGTTAATATTTTTAGGTACTAAGGCTGGCAAACGCTTTACTTTCTGGAATGGCCTTGCACTGGTGTACAAGTCAACCTGAACAAAAGAAAAAGAAAAAAATGGCTTTATGCTTAGGATGAAATGCAAATCCAATCCAATCATCGAAAATAGAAGGAAGATCAGAAGCAGTATAGATTCACATTTCATAAAGCATTAAATCAGGCATATAAACTGCAATGCCATAGGAGTGATGCTGCTGACTCACCTGTTTGTTTATTTTGCTTGTTATATCAGCAGCCTTAACCGAAGCAATTCTTAAACACTGCATGATAACACTTGACATGACACCCTCTCCACCAGCTTTTTGAATGGCACAGACATCACCATTCGAGTTAATTGTAGCAGTCATCCTTCCTCCCATTACAGCTTCTTCCTTGTATGTTGGATCGATAACCTACAAACAAAAATTCAGCCAAAGAATGTATGATGATAAGAACAAAATATGATGGCCCTTAATAAAAATAGGCCCTCTCATCTTTAGAAATATTGGAACATACCATGATGTTACCCTCACCAAAATATGCAAAGGTTACAGCTATGGGGAGATGATGAATTGTTAGAGGGAGTGGATCCCTAACCTGTAATATTCATAAAAAATAGAACGTAAGATCATTTGTGTGTCAGTGTCAACAAAGGGACCAGGATGTGAGAGTTAACAATGGGTGTTGTGTTTGCGATTGCACATTACAGGAAGGTACGGAAGTCATATAAATTAGCTACTTCACATTGATTGCACTGACACAACAAACTAGCGAATGTGATGCTTACAGGTCAGCTTGGACTCTGAGAAATGTATCAGCAAGACAACATACAATATAACACCTTACAAGTTTTATACCTACCACAGGGTCATGTACTGTAACTTGCTGACCATCTTCCCCTCCAACTGTGCATTCAGGCCTCCGGAAAGTAGACAAAGCCGCCAATGCAGCAATATTAGCCGCATCAATGAGGTTCCTGAAGGGTAAAACCATGGCATTTGGCGCATTTAGCGCTCTAACCGGAA
Source organism: Phyllostachys edulis (assembly GCA_036346405.1). Classification (NCBI taxonomy): domain Eukaryota; kingdom Viridiplantae; phylum Streptophyta; class Magnoliopsida; order Poales; family Poaceae; genus Phyllostachys; species Phyllostachys edulis. Next base: position 503,096 of record CM070547.1, read on the forward strand.
GTGTTCAGGCGTCAATTACATCCACAGACAATATGTAACACATACCCTCCATTGTCCAAAATGTGAAGGTCGACACGCACAGACCAGACATGCCTCCCGGCAACAACACACAGGGACTCCATATCCACAGCTCGGCTCTCCCTAAGAAACACCGAAAATCCTGATTAGGCTCCACACTTAAAACTCTTGGACGAAACGACCAACCAGCAATTAGGAGACCTTAGGCCGCGATCGATGACACGGCCCAGCTCAATGGCCGATTCCCCAGGCCGCCCAGGCTCGAAGGCGGGATCAGCCATGGGCGAGAACTCGGTGAATATGGCGAGCGTCCCTTCGTTAGGCCTGTCCTTGTACGGCTGCACCAATTGAGCGGTCACGTAGCCCATCACACGCGTATCGCCGAGCTGCACCTCCGAGGAGCCATCCTCCCTGCAGAATCCAACAGCAACCTCGTTAGACGCCCATCGAAGCAAAGCTGCGGCAACGAGACCGACTGGTCGCATCAGCTCGTATCGTGCGCGAGGAGAGAAGAAGGGGTCGGGAGGGGGTTGAGCTGAGGAGGTTGGTACCTGCCGAACTCGATGTTGAGGAAGCGGAAGTCGAAGGGGCGGCGGCCGTCGACGCGTTGGTCGGACTGGAGGGCGTGCTCGATGAATTCCCGCTCGTTCACCGTCGGGCGCCACCGCTGGTCCATCATCGTCTCCAAGCTCGCCGGCGGCGGCGCCGGCTAGGGTTTTAGCAGGCGACGGCGGGGTGCGATGTGAGAGCTGCTTGTTTATTGAGAGGCTTCGGCTGGGTTTCGTAGTTGGGCCGGGCTTCAATCGATGTCGCTGGTTAGTTGGGCTGGGCCAAATGGGCCCATTTTTAGATGTTTCTTCTTAATCGAATTTAGTTGTTATCGGAGAGCCGATATATCTTACCTTATCTTAACTAATAAGAAAAAGAGTTTAATCCCGTGCAGCGAAACGACTGTTCCACCATGGGAAAAAACTTATGCTGACTCCTCTCGCCGCTCCCATGCATGTCCCACGCCCTCCTGGCCTCCCAAAAAAATGGTACGGAAATACAGGAGAGAACAAACTCCGCGGCAACGTCAAACTCCGCGACAACGACGTTGGGAGCACCTCGCCGCCATCGCGGCATCTATGCTGCTCGCGTCCGAGGAGATCCATGAGAACCAGCTCCGTTGCCCGCGAAAGGCTCACTCGGACCTCTCAGTCTTCCTCATCGACGACGTCGCGACTGCCAGGGAGGAAGCGGCGCTGCGTCCTTCCTCATCTCTGACCACAACTGCTCCTTTTGCGGCACGCGCACATCCCCCTCCCACGCCGTGGCTCAGCTCCTCCTCCCACTTCCGCTCGTTCTCGTGGAGCGTGTCTCATTCCATGTACGATTCTTTTTTATCCGTTGCAACGCACGAATATCTAACCAGAACACGATGATACAATGAATCAATTCATTCATAGACTTGTTATGGTTGGTTTACCTAAAAAATATTATTAGTTCTGAGTTCTGACCGCAAAAATGTGCATTACCAAAGTTATTTGAACTGTTTGGTTTAACTTCAAATGTGTACCTAGATTTTCCAATATAAATATATGTTTTTTGCTTACTTTGAACAACAGTTTGAGATTTTGTTAAAAAAATTGAACCATAGAATGCAACGTGAAATTGTTTTGCAATCCTGACTATAAAAAATTGTGGAAGCCGACTCAGAAAGCTTTAGCTTTGCATATACGCTTGACACAATATGAAAAAAATCATTCAAAATATGGGATTCTGGCGCAATGCACAATGCACGGGCACCCTACTAATTAGTATATTACAGCGTTCCACTTCCATCCAGAACATATGGGACGTAACGTGACGTGAGAGGATAACCATTGTACAGTAGAATTCAAGCTTAAGAGAAGAGATGCTAGGGACGCTGGCTTCTTGTGTCTAGAGGGCACAGCAGCATGTGAAGTGTCTTTTTTGTGGATCTCCAACTCCAATAGGAGAGGAGCAGCATGCCATGCTGCAGCTGCCTTTTGATCTACTTGTCCTCGGAAGCACCTGCAAATAAACTCGGCACTCTCAGTCAGAGTTGATTCAGTTTATACTTCACTGGAGCAAGCCCATGCCCATGCCCATGCCAGGAAGGATGGATATGCGACCTCTTCCTCCTCCTAAAGCCACGCCCTTTTCTACAAGTCGCTCTAGACTTGAGATGCAGGCTCGTCTAGCCTAGGTCAACCAAAATATACAGACAAAATCTATGCATCTCTCAGTCTCAAGCCTTAACCCTCTTTTTCTGCCACTGCACTGCTTTGCTTTGCTTTGCTTTGCTTATGATCGCAGGTCATAATTCCAGGTGGCATGAGGCAAGGCAGAGGGTACTGTTAAAGTATCTGATAATAACTTGGACTAAACTTGTAACAGATGCAGGCAGTGTGCCGTGGCAAGCAACCTGTGGTTCCTAGGAATCCTATCAGAGCAAAACCGCAGTTAAATCGGGTGGGTACCGAGGCCACAACAACGCAGGAAGCAAAGGCACCCTTCTAGTATAGTAGTATTTACTATATATACATACTTGTGTAAGTAGAAAATTGTCGGTGTTAAATAGGGAATCTTACTTGCATCATATTGTATGCATGCCCGCTCCAGGGTTTGAGGCTTGCTTGTTTCTAGTCAGGGAGGCATATTATATATACACCACCAGACCAGACCAGACCAGACCAGACACCGCCCTTGCGGACGGATCGGAGTTGTATTCCTGAGTTCAGTACAAATCCCCCCTTGTGTCTCCAGCTCTGCCAATCTTTCGGTGCCGACCATGGAGGGAGCAATGCTGGTCGGGTACCAGAACACGTCGTCGTCACCAGACTGGCTGAACAAGGGCGACAACGCGTGGCAGATGACGTCCGAGACCTTTGTCGGCCTGCAGAGCATGCCGGGGCTGGTGATCCTGTACGGCAGCATTGTCAAGAAGAAGTGGGCCATCAACTCGGCGTTCATGGCTCTCTACACCTTTGCTGCCGTCTGGATCTGCTGGGTCATCTGGGCGTACAACATGTTGTTCGGCAACCGGCTCCTGCCATTCTGGGGCAAGGCATGGCCAGCACTCGGGCAGAGCTTCCTGGTGGCGCGGTCGGAGCTCACTGCCACCGGTGTGCGCTACCACAATGGATCGCTTGAGGCGGACATGCTCATGCCGTTCTACCCAGCGGCTACCATGGTGTACTTCCAGTGCATGTTTGCCAGCATCACCATCATCCTCCTTGCCGGCTCACTGCTTGGGCGCATGAACATTAAGGCCTGGATGGCCTTTGTGCCGCTCTGGATCACCTTCTCCTACACGGTCTGCGCTTTCTCGCTCTGGGGCGGCGGCTTCCTCTTCCAGTGGGGTGTCATAGACTACTCTGGTGGCTACGTCATCCACCTCTCTTCTGGCATTGCCAGCCTTACAGCCGCCCTACTGGGTACACAAAAGATCTCTGACTAAATTCACCATTCCACTTCTGTATCTATGGTTCTGACATCTCGTAGCACGCAGGTGGGGCCAAGGTCAGCATCAGACAAGAAGCAGTTCCCGCCAAACAGCATACTCCTGGTGCTAGCAGGGACGGGGCTTCTCTAGCTTGGATGGACAGGCTTCAATGGCGGTGACCCATACTCGGCCAATATTGATTCATCCATGGCAGTGCTCAACACACATATCTGTGCATCCACCAGCCTACTCATGTGGACGCTCCTCGATGTCTTCTTCGGGAAGCCATCGGTGATTGGCGCTGTGCAGGGCATGATCACCGGCCTGGTATGCATCACACCTGGTGCAGGTGAGAAACCTTCCCTTCCTCCATTAGCAGATGGACTGGTTCAACCAAGAGACCTAACCACGTAAAATATAGCAATTTGCGTTACTACTTTATTACCACAGTAATCAACAGGAAAGTCCAAACTAAGGAAAAAACAAGCAATACTACATTCATCCGAATAGGTCTGCATCCGTCCAAGTCAATGCTAAGAATCCAGTACCTGCATCATCTTCTATATTCTGTGCACACACCACTATTCGCATTTAGATGGAACAAAATGTTTGTTTGTTTTTTCAGTCCAGTGCTGGTGCTTCCTGAACCTACAGCATCATTGAGCTAAATGAACACAGCTACGACACAACCATGTAGGCCTCCAACTAAGGCAGGCTTAAGATAACTTGGCCCACTACCATGTTGCAAACTCGTGATGATTTAATTAGACTTTCCATGTATTTAATTTGTAATCTTGTCTTCCATGAGATGACACTCTTGCTACTTAACACTAATTGACCTGGATTTTTAAAACCAATGGCCCTTCACTTTCTAAAGCATTCAGATTCCAGCCACTTAACACTACCGATTAACATTATATTAGAAATGGATTTAGCTGCTATTCGTCAATTTCTCATCTTGCTTTTAGTTATAGCTCAACTAACTTATTCCTTGGTGAAAGAAGCCCATATTTTGTCCCAATTTGGACTAGTTTTGCTTTGCCCGGAAAATTTATGTGTCACTTTCTTATCACGAATATTCAAGGATGATTATCCATCATGACTGACTGGAACACAATTCTGACCTTGGCCTGTCCTTCCAAATTACTTTTCTTCTTTAAATCGATAGTAATTTTCCTGATTGGTCTCAACATATTAAAGTGTTTTTTCATTCCAGAAGACCAAAAACACGCATGCGTGCACACACAAAGAGGAAACAAAAGTGTTCCATTGTTTTTGTTCTTTTTTAGGATCATGTTTTTGTTCTTTTGAGAACCCCTCCTCCCCTCCCCTCCCACCCAAATATCATGGAAGTAGACACTAGACAGAACCAAGGAGATATACAAGATAATAGAGAAATAGATAAAAGTGAACATCAAGATAGTTCATAATATAAGCTAAACAATGCAGTAAACCAGGTGTAATCAACAAACCTTTACATCAACCTGCGGCTATTCTCCATTTTAATTGGTCCACAAAGACTGACTAGACGTGACATCCAACAGGCCTGGTGCAAGGCTCGGCAACTATCGTGATGGGAATTCTCTCTGGCAGCATTCCCTGGTACACCAAGATGGTGCTGCACAAGAAGTGGTCCTTCATGCAGAGGATCGATGACACGCTTTGCGTCTTCCACACCCACGCTGTGGCTGGGTTCCTTGGCAGCACCGCCACTGGACTCTTCGCCGAGCCCATCCTTTGCAGCCTCTTCCTCTCCATCCCGGACTCCAGAGGAGCATTTTATGGTGGTGTTGGTGGATCACAGTTTGGGAAGCAGATTGCTGGCGCACTCTTTGTCATTGCCTGGAACCTTGTTATCACCTCCATCATCTGTATCCTCATCAGTGCACTTCTGCCCCCTCCAGATTGCTGATGAACAGCTGCTTATCGGGGATGACGCTGTACATGGTGAGGAGGCATATGCTATCTGGGCGGAGGGTGAGCTCAATGACATAACCTGCCACCATGAGAGCACACGCTAGTGTCGCCGTACGAGTGACACAGATTGTTTGAATTGTATTCTTTCATCAGGAAAAAAAAAACTGAGGTGTATTAGTCTACCATCAGTTGATGGAGCAGAAACGCCAGCAAAGAAACACAAGTTTATGAAGAAAAAAAAAGTGTGCAGGCTTTCTATTTTGTCCTGGAATATTTTCTTCTTTTAGGATTTTCTATGTTGCACGTTTGAAGGTGCCGTACCATAACATAGGAAATAAGCTTATTCTCCCCTACAAATTATTGCACTTGTTCATGCCATGGCCCATGCATGTATCGAACTTCCCTACTTTAATTTTCCCTGGGTTTCATCAAGAATCTTTTTGAAAACAAGTAGGTGAAATCTAATACTAATTGAATTTATGGTAGAAAATATAAATAGTTCGCTAACAATCATAAATTTATAATGCACTGTCACAAAGATACAGGTCGGAAACTCAATTGGCTACACATGTCAAACATTCATATAAATAGAAAATGAAGCTGTATTTTTCCTATTTTCGAGGCTGCGGAGGAAAGCACTCTTATTAGAATGTGCCACAGCAGGGTTCTTCCTAATGATCATGGATGATGGCACTCGATTAGCACTTAGTGCTTGCCATATCGTCATATCTATTGGCTACAAAATTCCCATTTACACAATACTACAAGGTTTGGCATCCTGGCTCTTGTTATGTTACCATGGCCAGTTTCAAGCCAGTTACCAGTGACATACGAATATAGTAGTCCTAAGCTGGTGAGTTCACGTCTGAAATAAGAAGCAGATGCATTGGGTGCCATATCTCACTTAGAAACTAACTACTAAACAGCCAACATCAACTGAAAAATAGGCTAAAAAATAACCACAATTGTTCTTTACCTCTCCTTGTATAGTCCCGATTCCTGAAACATTTAATTGTGATGTTTAGAAATGTCGATCAACCCTAACTCAACCAACCTAAATTCACTCATATTCATCCCACACTTGCCTCAAGATGGCAAATCTTTGCAGGGTTCAAACTGGCCAGTTGGGACCAATATGCTGCCACCAATACAAACCTAAAAAAGAAAAACTACTGAATTTTCATCATAACAACTTAACAAACATCATGGATTCATGGGCATTGACAAATATGTGGTACCAAAAACAGTAGTATCAAGTAAAGCACAGGGACTCGCAACAAGAATTAACGAGGAAGAGCTGAAAGAATAACGACGGCTTACTCAAACTTGTATCTTTTTTTAAGAAATTTTTATTTTAATTTCATAGAGTACAGTTTGAGTCAGCATAAGAGAAGCTATGCACGCATCTTCTAAAGAACCCAGAATTACATCTTCCTTATCCTCAGCAGTAGGTCCAAAAATTAGTTGATGCTTCTTTCAAGTGGCATAAGAAAGTGCATATTGGGTAACATTTTCTAGGTATTTTTCCAATTCTTTTTCTCCACTCTCAAGAGTCTCCCAAAGTGATTTCCTCAATTCCTCCTGTCCTTGACTCTTCATCACAAGGTCATAAGCGTACCGCATAACGTGGTTGCAGTATGCAGCTTCATCGTCCATACATTCCTGATATGATGATTCATATTGCTTTGGATTAAAAACCCACTTCTTAGCATCCTTGGTCCACCGCTTCAGTATATAAGTTTCTGGAATTTTGCATGCATTTTTTATACTAAGAGCTTTCAGAGCATGTGGACAAAGTAAACCCATTGTCTCAAACTTACTACAGCTGCAAGTGACTTGCATCGTAGACATATTGAGATGAACTGTGCAGACTCTTGCCCCTCTCCCCTGCATGGTCATCTCAAATCGATAAGTGTTACTGTCTTCGCATTGAAGCTCCTTGAATTTTGTGGCGCCACACCCATCAAGAAAATCTGTCTCGAATAACTTGTAGATTCTGTGTGTATACACTTTTGCTGCATGATTCAAAATATCACTGTGCTTTATAATACAAGCAGGTGGCTTTTGGCAACACCGCATGTCCTCATCAAACTCTTTTTCACGCCAATCTTCAGTCAGCTTATCCACAGCAACAACAATTGCGGAAAGAGAAGTCAGTTTATCAGCAACGCAATTGAATATGTTGCTCAAACTGTCACATTGTGGCTCATTCTCGACCCCACCATCAAAAGCGCATTTGTTGAGAACACCACACCACTTCTGCTTGAGCTTATAAAGTTTCTTAAGCCACTTATTATCCTGCACCATAAACTCACGGAGCATCTCGGCCCATGTTTCCTCAAACTCTGCTTCTGAGTCGCATCCCTGCATGCACTTGGTGAACATCTTGTTAAATGCTTTCGAACCATTAAGCGCCCCAAGACGAGAAGCAGCATTCTTTTGAATGTGCCAGTGAGCGATGCGATGGCATGTATTTGGGAACACTTCCTCAATTGCTTTTGACATAACTTGGTCTTGATTGGTAAAAATAGATCGAGGATGCCGGTTCCCCATGGCCTCCAAGAAAGACTTAAACAGCCACACAAAAGATGACATTGACTCATCAGCTAATAGTGCACATCCATACATAGTGTTCTGCCAATGGTGGTTCACGCCAACAAAAGGTGCACATATTAAGTTCTGTTTATTTAAGCGATAAGTTGAATCAAACACAACTACATCACCGAAACAGTCATAGTCAATCCTGCTCCTACCATCGCGCCAAAAGAAATTAGTCATCCGACCACCTCGGTCTATTTGAACATCCCAATAAAACATGCCATCTTCATTTGCTCTGCTCTTAAGGTGTTTTACAAGGCTCTGCAAGTCTCCATTCCCTATGGCTGATGTCCTTGCCATACTGGTATAAGGGAGCAAATCTTGCTTCAAAGTCTCTGCATTGTTGGTTAAACTAGTGCTTACAGTCATTTGGGAAGGTGCAACCGGTACCTGGTACCCACCATACAACATTCCCTCTACAGAGCTTGACCTCCCCGCTATGAGTGACCTTGCAGACCGCAAAAGGTGTCGTTCTTCAGGTCTTGCCAAGTTGTGGCTGTGATCAGAGACCAGCCGGATGACCTTCCACTCACCCAGATCATTCACTCTGAAGCGGACCATGGCCTTGCAATTCGTCCTGGTGTGCGGGTCATTGAAGTTTGCATCGGTAAGCTTCTCCCCTTCCTTGAGGCCCTCCTTGGAGCAGAAGTAATCCTTGGTCCTGATCCTCTTGGTGCCAGTAAAGTAGGACTGCTTGCCCTTCCGGATGCTGAACCCCATGCGGTGCCCATAGTCGCAGTACAGCTTGTACGCCGCCTCCTCGCTGTACACCACCTTCCGGAGCAACTCCTCGGTCCCTTCCTTGCTGCCGTGAACCGTCGCCGCCTCTTCATTCCCAGCATCATCGGCATACCCTATCCTCCCCATTTCATCGCCGGAGTTAGAAACCGCCCCTTGTCCTCCTTCCCTGATCCCATCGTTGCCAATACCATCCTCGTGCGGCCCAATTCCTTCTTCGCCTTGGTCTACAGCAATTACCATCTCCCCACCAACACCGGCATGAGCATTCTCATCGACACACATCGGGTCTCCACCCCCGCCATCGCTGCCGCCTTCACCATCAGTGTTCACCATGGCAGGGCTGCAAAAGCCCCAAGAAACGGCATCAACGTTAAGCAAAGCCCGGGACCCAGCTCACGAATCAGAAAAGCAACTAACATTACTTGAGGATTAGAGCTTGGTAATCAACTATCCATGCCCTAATTCGGGCAGGGGTCGCTACACTTGCAATTTTTGTTTGGAAATGAACTAAACTGCTACCAGTATCAGCGGTACTAGCTCAGGGTCCCTTGGATAGTCCTATCAATGGGATCGATCTTGAACAAGAGATAAAGAAAGATCTGGTTGGATTCGATTGTTGACAGCAAAGAGAAGACCAGAGCGAAAGGAACAACAGTCCAAGCAAGCGAGGGAGGGAGGGCTAGGGCTTCCTTACCAACAGAACGAATCGCGCAGTGGGGAGGGGGAGGACGCCTACGAGGGGGAGGAGCTCCTTCGCCTCGAGGTGGAAGGCGATCTCCGACTAGGGGCGGAAGGAGGGGTTTCGGCGGCGCTGGCAAAGAGGAATTGGGGACGGAGTGACGCCTCCCTATTTCTTTTGGAGTCCAGTCCTGGTATTCTTTTCTTCTTCCATGTGATGTGATCTCATCTCAGCCGCCCAATTGCCATTCCATCTTCCCCCACAAACGCCTGCAGCTGGTCTCTCTGCGGTTGCTGTACAGTTCCCATTTAAAGACAATTGCATTAGAGACGACCTAACCTAACCTTTACCTTACCTACTCAATGGAGATTTCTCTCCTCCTGACACTGCAGGGTTAGGTACCATAATTTCAATATAAATATAGAGAGAGATGCAAGTTAACTTGGATGACAGGTGAATCCTATATACAATCCTATCCTATAGAAGGAGAAAAAAAAGAATTTCCTAGAATCCATTTGAAACAAAGAAATGGCCCTGATCCAGAGGACATGTGTTCCTAAACTAAGGCGCCAGATTTTCATCCATTCCCAGTATTATTTGTAGCACTGGCTTCAAAGCCCCCAAAAATTGGAATGATTAATTATTTGCCACTGCAAAAGGGTGAATTTTATGATTTACCACTGCATGTGAGTATGACATGTGATCCCGGGTCCCACATGTCATACTTACATCAGTGGCAAATAATCAATTACGCATGTTTAGCACTGGCAAATAATCAAATCTCCCCCAAAAATTCCATCAAGATACAAGTATTATTCCACAAAATACATTCCATTCTGCTAGCTCAAACACTCAACCGTCCATACAGTTACATAGGCGCCGAGGGGGCCAGTTTGGTAATTTACAAAGCTGTAGCATCATACCAGGAAGAAGAAGAAAAACAAGGAAGACCCTCAACAACAGGAGTTGAGAGGCTGGCCACAAGCTAACACCGAGGGCATAGGCGCATAGCTACCACACCACAAATACAGACAGTATCTCATGTCGGAAAACTTCCTCTTGCGGGCAACTTGATCTCATCAGCTGATATGAAACTCACCGCTGGCATGGACTTGCTTCACCTGCTTGTCGTACTCGTCCTCGCCATCGTATTCCTCCTCGTCCTCGTTCCTGTCTTCCTCATCAGGTCTCTTGCCATCTTCTTGCTCTTCTTCCTCAGTCCAACCGAAACCAGCCACCGGAGTAGATGACGGAGGTGGCGTCCGTGCCTCCTCAACAATCTTCATGATCTCTTCAACCGTCTGATCCGAGTAGGTCGGGGTGCTGTTGTCCTTCTTATAGTACTTTGCTTGTACCGCTTCTGTTAGCTCTCTAGGCAAGTTCTTCAGGAACCAGGGGTGGTTTCTGATCTCCCGAATCGTTATTCTCTGCATGATATGGGGGAAATGGCTTTGATAAACAATGAAACAAACATTGAAGTTGGTTTTGCAGGCTTCACTCCAATGAATACCTTTGCAGGATTCGCGACAAAGATCCTAGAGAGGAGTTGCCTACAATCTTGTGATATGTGGACATACTCCGGTATTTTGTATTGGATTGACACAATTCTCTGCGAAACAAAAATGTGCGCACAATATATTAGTACATTCGCAAGACGTATGCAGGAGGGGTTTAGAGAAACTGTTGGAAGAAGTGAGCGAATTATTACCCCAATCGTCTTTCTGAAATTCTTGGGATCATCAGGGTCCTCAAAAGGGTAAGCACCAACGAGCATCACGTAAAGGGTCACTCCACAGGACCACACATCCGCCATCTGCACAAAAGAAACCATCAATTACGCAATGATGCTCAAGGAAGCAGGTGCCTCCCCAGAAATTTGAGTTGACCCAACAAATTCAGCAGACTACACTCCAACCCAGTATCCACAATCACATGGGAAATATTTTACACCGTGAGTAAAACGATGATGCTCATAATGTGTTGTTACCTGCAGTCACTCGCTAACAACCCAAGAACTGAAGAATGTCTATAGTGTAAGCATGGGGCTCTTAAAAGCGTATCCACAGGTAGCAAAACTTAAAAGAAACACAATTCACTTGTTCAAACAGACAAGTTGAAAGCGAATTTAAGTGAAACTAGTACAGGCCACTTGGGAGTTGCTTATATGCGAACCTAGAACAAGTACCACTAAATAATGTGCACAAATTAAATATCCATTACATAATATAAGAACGTAGAAAAAAGTTGGTTTACAAATTTTGTCACTTGGGAACTTCGAGTGTAATAACTCATTTAAAATGTTAAGATATAACAAACGTATTCTGTATTCATGAAAGTCATTTTGCTTGAAATTAAACACTCATAAAATAGAAATAGAATATAAAGCGAAGAACACTATGGGAGGACATTGAAGTTCTGTAGCAGCCCAAGAGTACAGAACTTATGGCAGAGAACTGTGCACGTTTGGGAAGTAATACCACTCCACAGAAACTAAAACAGTGCTTCTAGAAATCAAGAATATATATATAAAAAAACAGCAATGTCCATTTCCAAAACTAATCACAATACCTCCCTACAGTTTCTCTTTCACAAGCAAAGGCAACCAATTTTGCATGCTGTAAAGGAAATTTTGTCAACAGTTTGGCATGGCATCCCGAAAAGTAAGAAATAAAGTGCAACAACCATAGGTGAAATAGCATCTCCTAAGCAGGACAAGTAATAGATGACAAGAACAAAACAAAGAGGACAACGAAAAATAGTTCCAAAGGACCACAGGTGACCAACCAGATGTTCAGTCAAACATGGCTACATGAAAAGATCAGGTCTGAGGGCCCCGTGGTACACATCAATTAGGGCTGGAAACATGATGGAAATACGGTCCAGAAAAGGACGTAAAGCATGATGAATGGGAACAAAATACGACTCATGAAACATGCCCACGGGCGCGTCTCCACAATACAGAGCTCATCACGCGCAAGGATTTCAGTTCTTTTCATGCTTTCTTTCTCAGTGTAACTCTGCAGAGACAACTACGTTTTTTTTCTGGAGCTCCACAAATTTTTTAGGCAAGATGAAATAATGTTTGCTTATTGGTCAAGGATTCACCACACAACAAATATTTTATTAATCCTCACTTCGAGTAGATCATTTAAATTAAGCACGATAACAAGATCTGCGTCAACACAATCTTGTGCCTTTCTCCGGCAAATCTAACTTTCTTTTGAGGTCATTACCTCAACAACACCACGCAGACAGGACTCCACCATGTAAATCGACTGTGAACCCGATCAAGGATAGAATTTATGCATGCAAGAAAAACGGGCACACCCAGTGGGGCAAAGATCGCCATCAAGCACGATGTGATTACTAGAAAGAAAATGTCCTGGTGACACTGAATGAACATTAGGAACATTTCGTTAAACTATCTCTCCCCCCTGCTTCTTTGACAAAATTGTCAACACAAATAATTGGGGCACTTGGAACTTGGAATCCCCCTACAGGGATAGGGGATACTGACCAGGAGCCTATTCTACGGGGCACAGATGTATGCTGCATTGGGGCCAGAGGGTATTGCAGCATAAGTATTAGCAGCAAATGCAATAGGCACTGGCGAAGCTTGAGTCCAAATAGAGAAGGGGCCATCTCCTCCTAACAGAGAATACATTTCAAAGGAAAGAGGTGGCCAGTTTCTACTCTAAACACTTGCTAAACCTAATATGCATAATTACTTTCTTCAAAGGTTGCAAAATTGAAGGGGAGGCCATGGCCCATGTTGGCCTCTACAAAGCTCCGCCCCTGGCAATAGGGGCCCCTAGTAGCGGGATCCAGTTGCAGTGGCATAAGCAAAATAGATGAGAAAAATGACAGTACTGACCTTGCCGTCGTACTCCCGGCGAGAGAGCACCTCCGGAGCAATGTACGCCGGAGTCCCAACCGTGGACTTGGGCTTTGAGTGCAGCAGCAAGGACTGCGACGGACAAACATTGCAAAAGAAAGGTGTGAGTAACCGAGTATATATCTACAGTGAGGAACAACAGAGTATGCTGTTTTTGTTTGATTAACTGCTGCCCTTTTCCCTCACTTGCAAAAATATATATGGCTCTCAACAATTTGTTAGTGACATCACTCGATAAAGCTGGGGAAAAGGGGCCAAATTTTGATCTCTTTTCAGGCACGAGTTTAATAAGCGCATCGAGGAAATCAACACAGTTTCGTGTCAAAATTTTGGTCCTCCCAGCATGCCAAGCTAAACAAGAAAGGCATCTTGACGAAAGAACAAAAGACAAAACTGGTACCTTGGAGTAGCCAAAGTCGCAGATCTTGAGGCGCGGCGCCGGGCTGCCATCCAGCAGCGTGTTCTCCAGCTTCAAATCCCGGTGGCAAATTTGCTGCAAGCTCAAACAAATTTGCAATCCCACACCTCATCAGCACTTTTTTTTTACATTTATTTCAGAAAGGAAAAAAAAGTTTGTTTTTTTTTACTTCGTTGCTGTCCTCACCATGAAGTGGCAGTAGCTAACACCGCAAATTAGCTGCTGGAAGAAATACCTCGCCTAGAATAGAATAGTATCAGAAGAAGAAGAAGAAAGTAGCACACCAACCTAAATTGCTTTGGGGAAAATTAGGAAAGGTTCGGAGCCGTCTAAATCGAGCAAATTAATGATCACCTCATCCTCGCTGAACCTGCCGGCGCTGCAGATCCGGTCGAACAGCTCGCCGCCGGCGGCGTACTCCATGACGATCGCGAGGTGCGTAGGCGTGAGCACGACCTAACAACACGCCCCCAAATGGACCGAAACGATCAAATTCCCTCCACCGAGAAGAAGAAATCTCCACAAAAGAAGGAGGAATCCGAATTTTCCCTCACCTCCTTGAAACGGATTATGTTGGGGTGCCGCAGCGAGCGGTGGTTTATGATCTCCCTCGCCACATTCTCGTCAATCTGCACACAAATTCAGCAGGGGCACACATCAAAATTCGACCCAGAAAGACCACAAATTCCGCAGGGATTTGAGCGCAAGAAGTCGGATTGGGGGTGGCCCGAAGCCGAGGCCAGGGCCGGCGCACCTTCTGCCCCCGCGGGATGTACTTGGTGGCGACGAGCTCCTTGGTCTCCTTGTCCCGCATCAGCCGCGCCACCCCGAAGTTGCCGGAGCCGATGTCCTTGAGGAGCTCGTACTTCTCCATCGATTCGAAGCTAGCTCGATCGGATTGAAGGCGAGGGCGCGGGGAATTTGGGGGGGTTTTGGTCTCGGGAGCTTCGCTTCGCTTGCTCGCTCTTGGGGCGTGGAGAGGAAGAGAAGGGGATGATAGCGCGAGGAGGAGGAGGAGGAGGAGGAGGGAATGGGAGAGGATTCGAAGCTCAAGCAGGACAGGAGTGCTTCTTTTTTTAGGCTGCGAGTGCGAGTGCGAGTGCGAGTGCGACTCACGTAACAGCTCAGCTCAGCTCAGCTAATAGCAAATCGCAAATGAAATTAACTGCCCAAGAGAGAATGGATCGAAGATTTAGGTTTTTCGGACAAGCCCTATGATAATTTCTGAAGCGCTGCGCAGGGATCTCACGCGAAGCAAATTGTTTTCTACCAAACGCCAACGGATCTGAACCGGGCATATGGCGGGAATTTCCTAAAACGATGAGGTGTGAAATGAAGACGATCTCAGTTTGTTATTAGGGGGGATAACGATAATCATAAACCTGGGAAGGAGGACGGCGTACCATGTTAGCATCAGATCAGCTATTTTGCTTTGACTTTATCAGGCCGGCTGATGCGATGCCCCTTAGATTTTTATTTGCGGGTGAAATATGCATATTCACCTAAAATTGTTTTGCTATGCTTCTTAATTAAGGCTCCAGTTCGAAAGCGAGAATATTTAATACGGAGTGACAAACTGAGATGTCTTCATTTCACACCTCGTCGTTTTAGGAAATTCCCGCCATACGCCCGGTTCGAAAGCGAGAATATTTATAAAGCCACGCGGGGATCGAATTGTTTCCTATAAAGCCCCTACCAAATTCTTGTAAAATTCTTAGATTCCAAATAGGTAAATCAACTTACTTGTGCGTGGAGGTACGCACGTGTTTTTTGTTTTTGTCAAAAAGCACATTAATGCTCCGAGAGTATGGCTAGCTCCAAGGTAAACCCTTGTTAACGAGTTCTAACGACACATGCAAGTACAGTGAGGGGCTATTTATTACATTCTGTTTGAAGTTTGAGACATACTCCCTCCGTCCCACAATATAAGCATATTTTATTGGAAAGTGTCATCCTATAATATAAGGTCATGCATAAATGGGCTTCGATCAATCAGCTGTCTATAGGCTCTGCCACGTAGAATTTAAGCTGATATTGATGAAAGGAAATAAAAAGAGAGAAATGTGTTGTCTACAATCTTGTATCAGAACCAAGGAGGAAATATCTTAGGTCCATGAAAGCATTAAAAGAATGTGTTGTCTATAAAGACAAGTGAAAATGCAACATATTGTATGGGCTGTCTATAGTGTTGTCTACAGGTGACATGAAGAGTTACTATAGACAAAGATGTATATACTATTTCACATGCCCTAAGTCAATCAAGAGAATTGAAGTATAGTTATTGCATTATTTTCATCCGGTCCTCCTGATTTAATGTAGAAAAAGGTGGATGAGTAGTTGTATTATGCAATTTATTAGGGGTATGTATGGCCCAATAACATTAAAAATTTCTTAGATTTAGTTCTTACTTGGTTTTGTGTAGAGGTGTTCATGGGTGGCCCTGGCCGACGGCTCGGCCCGAGCCTGACCCAGTCCAGGCCGTGCTTGAAACTCCATTTCTGGCCCGAAGGCCCGGCCCGAAAGCCCGCAAGCCCGACAAAAACAATAAATAATAATAAACAACCCTGTTTTTATTCTAAAAATAAATTAAATATTATTTTTTATTCCAAAAAACATATAAATAGCAAGTTTTTATCGAAAAAACCAAATTTCGGGCCGAGCATGGGCTCGCTTGCTTGTCTTAGGGCTTTTCAAGCCCGGCCCGACTCGGCCCGACTTTTGAACAGGTCTAGTTTTGTGCGTGTGCTGAACTTGGACTTATGCTGCGGGGCGGAGGGAGCATATTTCTCGCCATGGATGTGTCAAAACGGAGCATACATTTCTCCGGTCTTTGCCGTGCAACATCCCAACTAAGTCTGCTTCGAGTGTGTCGTACTATCATTTTGGTTCCCAGTGACTTTAAATCCTACAAAGCTAGTTCTTGTATCTATTCCGGCTTTAATTTCCGCAATTAGAGGCAGACACTCAAGTCAAGTGTCACGATGGCAAAAATGAAAACTACACGTCTCATAAATAAAAATGAAAATAAAAACTGCAAGTCATGACCAGACAAGATGCAAGGGACTCTTGAGGTGACCAAATGTCAACAAACTTATAGTACACGTGGACACGTGGTACGGCACGTGATGGTGCAGGTTGCAGCCACCGTATATGCTAGTGACAGTTGCACCAAACAGAGTTCTTCCTTCCTCTGATTTGATGCGGTGGTTAAACACATGAGCCATACAATTAAGTTTCTCACACACATATCCCTTTCTGTTAGCAATAATTACTTAATTAGTAATGTCTGATCCAACACCAGGCAGTCAGTTCATGCACTGGAAAAATATCTGGCGCCAAAACAAGCAACTCAAATTTTCAAAGCCATCATGCAGATGGAACGTGTCATCGTCACAATTTCAACAGATATAATTTCTCAGATCCAAATATTCCAACAAAGACGCAGGACGCTGTCCAGAAAGATAGCATGGTCATCTCAGAACAAGTAAGCCAATATCGCTTTAAATATCACAGGAGGCTAACAATTATGTAAGGTTAATGATTAGTGGTACTACCAGATAAGATCAATCCAATCAAATGTGTTCCTCCAGTACTTGGTTCAAAAAAGAAGGGAGCAAATGCAAGGGGGGGAAATACATGATGTCTACGAGGCCCTATTCACACTTCACAGTATAGTAGATGCACACGAGTCCTACGAGCATTATTACAATTTACCATGTTAGCCTGGCTATTGGCATTGCCTGGCTGGTGGATTCCCCTGGCGAGCCCCATTCACCACTGGGTTACCCTGGATATTGGCTGGTGTTCCAGTGCCGAGAGCCGCACTCTTGGGCATTCCGTTACCTTTTGAGATCGCGATATGGTGCTTCTGGACAGTATTTTGGCTGCCGGTGGTAGCAGGAGCAGCTGCCTTCCCTCCTACTGCTTTATCCTGCACACTGGCATTGCCTGTGCCAACAACGCCACTAGAGGTCCCTGTTTTCATAGAGGTCGCTCCATGTGGAACTGGAGTCTTGGTTTTCTTCCCGGTTGCTGGTGCTCCAGCAGACACAGGGTTGCTCTTCCCAGCTGCAGACAACGGTTTTGGTTGTTTTTTCTGGCTGCCAACATCTTGAGCTCCAGGAGCAATTTTGACAGTCTTGCTCTTATCTAAATAATCCATATTTAAGCATCCTTGGGCAACAAAGCGATCAAACTCTATCATGTCTGCATCCTTGGGGTCTATGATCTCCTCAGCCTTGGGATCTACAATATCTGGCTGCTTCGCCTCTTCAGGGAACAAGTCCTCCATCGTGACGACACAAAATGTAGAATCATCGTCCTTATCCACATTGTTGCATGGGGCAGACATTGGTGTGGTGCTCAATGTTCTCTTAGTTTCCGACAAATGCATCCCAGCAGATAGTCCTGGAGGATTAACTCCTGCAACTTCTGAAACATCGTGAACTTGCTCGGATGCATGTGTAGTCAAAACCGAAGGAGATGATGCAGGGGCACTAGTATTAGGAGGTTCTGGGTGTTGAGCACTGCCAAGCTGTGCCCCAGGCTCACCAGCCATAGTAGATGCTTTAGAGCTCGTAGAAGATTTTGAAGATCCTGTTCCTCGAGATCTTATGTGCACAGCTTTCGTGGATTGTGCAGCTTTTAACAGGTTGGTGGCAACGCTTGGTGTGGCGATTCGCCCACCAGCAGCAATGGCTGCTGCTTGTATCGAGGAAGGACCATTCGTAGGATTTGGTTGGGCAGCTTGCTTCTTCGAGTTATTTCGTGACTTGTTTGAAGTATTTGACACTTTCAAGGGCGCAGCTTGGGCAGGTGCTTGTAGCACCTGAGAAATTGAAGTATTTGACACTTTCAAGGGCGCAGCTTGGGCAGGTGCTTGTTGCACCTGAGAAAGTGGCAACTGTACTTGTACAGGCACAGGCACAGGCACGGCAACTGGCATTGGCACTGGTACCGGCACCGGCAATGATGAAGGGGCTGTTGCAGATTTCACCTCAGGTGTCATAGTACCAAACACTGGAGAGGGATGTTGAATGCTTTGTTGTAGAGCTCCTGCATACACAGTTTAAATAAGCATCAAAAGGCCAGCACAAAGTCACTCCAAAGATTGCACAAAACAGATTTACAGCTGAGATATGTACCAAAGCTACAGAACAATGTTTGAGTTGTTGATAGTTCAGCAAAGAAACATTATTCTAAATGACCCAGCCATTACCGATAACACTTTTGAATTCTGTAAATACCTGATCTTAACATGGATAATCCAGTCATAGGCATACCAAGAGCCATAGAAAATGCCTTTTGAGCTGCCTTTCTTTCCTCTGAGCTAGCCACACTGACTGGTTTAGTGTTAGCAGGCTTGGTTGTTCCTTGTCGCTTGCAAATTAGCGCCCATCTCTGAAAATAACAATATATTTTAACTAACTATTCTAAAGACAAATATCTACATGAGGACAAAAGGATATATCAAATCATGGTTATCATCGTATTCGCAACTGTAAGATGCATAAGAAAACTAACCAAACAGACCCAGCAAGGTTGAGACAGAACTTATGTCTAGGCATAGATGAGAGCCAACCAAACATTTGCAACAAGCAGCACATCTGTTTGGAACTTTGGATAAATACTTGCAACAGATTCATGTATGTTGTTACTCTGCCATCTTAACATACTAGGATTGTGCCCGCACGTTGTGTGGTAATCCTATTCTTTATTTGCAATTTAGTGTATGAAAAAATTATATTATCAAGTTTTATTGTTGCATAGAAATACGTCGATGGTTCTAGAAGTATGATCTATGGAGGAGTCACTTACACCCCGTTTGGATTTCAGAATTGGGGGTTGAATTGGGGAATTGGAATTCCAATTCCAATTCAGAGGCTGTTTGGATCTTGAAATTTGACCCCAATTCCATGGAGTTGTTTCTTAGTTGAAGTTGGGCCACTCCTGACTCCACCTCTCTTCACAACTCTGCCGCCGGGACTGCCACCGCCACCGATGCCACCATCGGCCGCCACCGCCGCCGGGACCCTTAGTATCTTGTAGATGTATGCTCTATTGAGTGTTCTTTTTTTTAGTGCATTGTGTGGATTGGAATCGGGCGAAAATGGGCGAATGTGATGAGTTGATGACGTGACACTCTCTTGTGCTTCGTTTGCACTCAGCTTTAATAGAGATAAAGATTTGCAAAGCATGTTACCATAAGTTGGGATGATTTCAGGTGTGGTAATCCCACACATGTAAATAAGGATGAGCAGTCACACAATAATGGATGCTAGTATACAATTGACAAGGTGACTGCAGTGTTACCTGAGACAACTGAACAGGCGTTCTTGTATTATCAAAGCTACATTTATACAGAATGTCCAGCCAATTTCCTTCACCACACTTCTGCACACCAGCCGCTAGCTCTGCATCCTCCTCTTTAGACCATGGTTTAGGCTTCTTTTTCTTTTTAGGAGGTCCATTTGCATCCAAAGGATCAGGAGATAACCCAGTATGGGATGCCTGTTTTGAGTTGGAAACTGGACTTGTGCCATTTGTTAGACGGTGACTCTGAGCAAGCTGTTTATCAGATGGAACACGCAGTATCTTTTCATTTGGAGTGTTTAGCACAGGTGCTTCTGAGTGAATACGATGACTAGAGGCTTGTTCACGTGAAGATCCAGAGATTAAGATCTGCAATTTATATGATAGGATAAAGTGCCACTGTACATATCTAAGATATCAACAAAGTTATAGCGCAAATATGCGATAGAACAAGATTACAAGACATGATTGCATGGCACTTGACATAGTAAACGATACAAAATTGCCGAAGAAACTAGAGGTTATGTAGTTCTTTGCAGCATCACATAGCCATAAAAAGAAATCCTTTCCATAAACTAAACATGACTTTTATGTCTTTGTGCATACAGAGACAGACTCATAGTAGCTGTTGTGGAATTGGCAAGTGCAAGCACTGTAAGTCTATGAGTATACACTATTCTAAGTTCTTAAAAATAAAGAGAGAGTTGTGAGGCATTCTATGAGATCCATATTGTAAAATTATTAAAAGAAATGGAAGGCTACACTCACAGGAAAAGAACAAGAAACTTAAAGCGCTCTCATAAGAACTCGACTTTTTCTTGGGAAATCCTTACATTTTTTTATAAACTACTAAACATGATGGCCCTTTTATATATTTCTGCATACAGAGACAGACTCATCGTTGCGGTTGCGGAATTGGCAGATGCAAGCACTATCAGTAGACAATATTTTAAGTTCTTGAAACTCACAAGAGAGAGTTGTGAGGCATTCTGTGATATCCATCTTGTAAAATTATTAAATGAAATGGAAGGCTACACTCACTGAAAAATAACAAGAAACTTAAAGAGCTCTCATAAGAACTCAGTTTTTATTGACAAGTCCTTACATTTTTTTATACCATACATCCAAAAATATTTCATTATCCTCTGATTTCTAGTGAAACCACGCCGAGCTTTATCTTCCAGTTGTAAAATGAGGCATCGACCAAGCTTTTGAACAGAGCCAACATTGTGCACCAACCAGTCTTGAATAGGCCCATACTGAATATGCTACAGTTACACGCATGCTTACTATATGAAATTCTGAATGCACACCAGCATTACTAATAAGTCATCCGAGTAGATCATATTTTGCAACTCCTTATGGATAAGATCATAACAAAAGGTCAGTTTGAGTGAGCCAATAACAATACAACATGCATATCATGACATTAGATACTGGATTGTGGTAAAATAGGAGGCAATGGCCTCAAACAGATGCCAAGCCAAATTTTATGAACATCAAATATCTCGCACTCGATCCTGAATATTGTAAGCCAAAGCATCAAATAGAATGAGTACTAATTACACTGGGATGTGTTGAAGTTAATAGGCGGGTAGCTAGATAAACACGTATAAATGGGGCAAGGGGGTGAAAAAAGAAAATTTAACAGGGTTTCGGCACCTTAAATTCAAAAGGAGCATTCGCTATTCAAAAGTATAAGCAACAATACAGCAAGATATGCTTTTGACAAAACACAAGGTGGTACCTTGGCAAACGTTGAGGCCTCAACTAATGCTTCGTTGCTTGGGGTAGGAACGGGTTCAACCTCACATTCCAGGTCGCTCTCATCGCCCTACCATTATCAGTCCGCGCAACACAAGTACCACATTACCATTAGATAAAGAGTAGCCAACAGTCGAACAAACTGAATTTATGTGTACTACTAGTCTACTACTACTACCTTAAGATCTTAACAGCCCCTACTACGAGAATCCTAGCTACCGGACACCTTACGAGTTTGTGGGCACAAACCAGAGGCTGGGCGCCGTCATCGACGTTCTCGGCGAGGTCGTGCCGGTAGGCGCAGTGGCGCCAGAGCATCTGGTACTCGCGGGCGGAGGTGATCCCCGTGGCCGTCTTGCCCACCAGCGACCTCCAGTCGATGTCCCTCTCCGCGTGCTGCGCAACCTCCTGCAGCGCCGTCAGGATCGTCGACGGCGTGTACCTGCGGAAAGATTGGGGCGGCGCGCTAAAACCCTAGAGCGAGCCGGGGGAAGTGCGGTGGGGGCTGCGCGGGGAGGGCGAGGGGAAGGACGGACCTGTGGAGGAGGAGGTACACGTCGTCCTCGGAAAAACCGCGCTTCCGCTTCCGCTTCCCCGTCCCCACCGCCGGCGCCGCCATCTCGGAGTGTCAGACTCGTCGGCACTTGGGTGGGCGGCTGTTTATCCTTTTTTTTTCCCTTTTCTTTTCCTTTTTTTCTCAAATTTTTTTGAGAGCTGTGAGCGAAGAGGTCGAGAGGGGAGGGGTAACACTCTTGTTACGCGGAAGATAAGATACAACCTAAACTACTAATATTAAATAATACTATAAATTTTTCTTAACAAATCAACAGCTAATAACAGCTAAACTTTATCACAAAATAATTTTGATAAACTAATTAACATATTTTCAGCAAGAATTTAAGTACTAAATTCCAATATATAACATTTCATTCAAGTGGAAAGTTATCAAGAATACGTCTGGATATTTTAAACCATCAACTAGCAATAAGATCGACCATGAAGAACTAAAAGAACCATAACCTAATCAATTATTACAATTTCAGAATGAATGAATCATATGTGGAGTGAAGTGCTTCTCAAGTGCAGAATTACCATGTCCTACTTTCTCTCCAAAGTATGCTGACATCAACGTTCACCTAAAATATTAAATAAACAAGTATGAATCCAAAACTCAGTGATTACAATTGAATATCACACGAAACATCAAATCAAGACAGCTCATTATCAAAATATCAAATTCGTATGAAAAAATGCTACGCAATTGATGCAAATATGAATATGAAACCCACTTCTCTTCTGTATATACTGGTATAGCCAGTGATACACCCGTCGGTGTTCACTCAGGCCCGCGTTATCTAAAATACAGGGATCTAAGGTCCGTATGAAGAATCTTCCATATGGAGATCTATTTGTCCATATTGGAATGATGGGACTTATTAGACTATATTGGAATGATGGGACTTTCAACACCCACTCACGTGGGTGAGGCATGAATGATTGAAATGAAGAAAATGAAATGAATGAATTCTCTCATAGTAACACTTGATATCACCAATGAACGAAATCATGTAAAGAACGGGAATACTCATAATTCATAAGAATTAACCATGTCATAAGCATATAACCTGATTGAACCACAAACATACAAGATGATCCAAGTTGTACTTGCATTTCACGTTACAATACGTTGGATGGTAAAGAAGGTGCAACTAATCCCAAGGTCACTCCTCCTACAATAAGTAATTTACTCAACATCAGATTTGACAAGATAAAATCACGCTAATCGCAACGCTCTAATCCGCAATCCCAAACCCATACTTTAAATAATTAATCTACTCACGCGAAACGACAAACCAACAGTAACTCAAAACTGGACAGCGATCTTCTAAAATACGTGTCTCCCAATCTGCTTATCATAATAAATCAATTTTCAGTCTTCCTAGAAAGATTACGACTTGGCCTACAAAAGTTAAGCTCACAAGATCTCTTAATTCTGCCTTTAACTAAATTTAACAAGCAGATGAATAACGATGACAGAAACTGACCGACATTTTGGACAGCAGCCTTAAAATAGTTATAACTTTCACTAGGATGATCCAAAAATTGTGGTATTTAACATTCTGCAAAGCTAAGAGAATTTCCTACAAAAGTTATGTTGGTGAACAATCCTGATTCGTCCAATAACAAGTTCTAATCTGCGAGTTACTACGATTGCTATAACTTGACGGGGTTTCTGGACAGCAACATTGTGAATATCATAACTCACAAACTACAACTCCAAATACTATGAACTCGGATCCTACAGAAACATAATGAAATAACCCACCATTTTTTAGGAGACCAAAAACCCTAATTTCGCATTGATCTCAACCAAAACCGCCGAACAACATACTACAGATTCACGAATCAATTACATCAGGGACACTAATGCGCTAATCGACAACATTCGCATAGAGAAGATTTAAACAAACCAACAAGGAGAAGATGAATCACCCTTGAAGACACGAAGGAACCACTGAAAACCCCACAAGGATCTCCTCTCCTCTTTCTTTTCCCTCTCCCCCACCTTTCTTTGGCCGGCAACAATGGAGGAAGCACCACCAAGGGGGGGACAGCAATGGAGCGTAAGGGGAGGAGGTGCTGGACCAGGGCACCAATGGAGAGAGAGAGTGGCGGCTCTTGGGGGAGGAGGCGCAAGGAGAGAGGGGTTATAGGGTTTTAGCCCCCCCCCCCTCCCACTTGGCCAGCCCCCTCATGGGCCTCCTGGGTTAAAGGCCCGAGGCCCAGGTTCTCCCTATTTTCTTTCTGTGTAGTGAACACTTTGGAGGTCGTAACTTTCTCTTCTGAACTCGGAATGAAGTGATTCTTATCTTCAAATTTAGCTAACTCAAAGTTCTTCAACTTCTTATTTGTAGAGTTTTTCTGAAAATATCGTCTTCATTACCAAATTTGCCTTAGAAGCTAACTCAGTTGCGGACATTGATTCTCTTTGCAGCCTGCCTTGCAGGCCCCATATCTCAAATATCGGAACTCCAAATTAGGTCAATGAATACTCTAGATTGGACTATGGAAAGCGATCTACAACTTTGTAGTTATGAGGTTTTTCATTCGAAGTCGTTCTAGTCACAAAAATCACGTTGCAAGATGATTACAGATCATGTCCTGTTTCTGTGCGAGGCAAATAAGGAATCTCTCAATCTCCTTATATTCTCTATAAATAAATGGGATATTATAGGGGGCTAGTCGGCGAAAGAAGAGGAACGAGCGCCGGGAGCCAGACGGTGTAGACTTTTCAGATGGTTCGCCATGTTAGGGGCGTCAACGATTGAACAGTGCTTTTCCTATATTCGTATTCATATTTTAAAAACGAATACGAGTTTGAATATACTTGAATACGAATACAAATTCAAATATGAATCGAATGCCTACTTAATTCGGTCAGATCCGAACATCTTATCGCATAATGAAGTTTAACGATTTGGCACTAGTTTTATAGTAATACTTATGCCCCCTTTTCCTATGGTTTATCATATAATCATTGATCATTGGTTCCATTTTACCGCTAACCCTAACCAATTCTACAGATATAGTAAATAAATCGGTTATAAACATGTCGAATTTGGCTAAAAAAAGCATACAAAAGCTTTATTGGGGGATGTGCCAAAATGGAAAAAATCAAATGCCAAATTAGAGTTCACCATGATGACAGCCTCGTCAAGACGATCAAAATGCATATATAATATGCCCAATTTTGAGATCAAATGCAAAAGATACATAATAGCTAGTTGTTGTTATTGTGCTGAATCTGAATATTATCTGGATTCATATTCGATTCGACACCTATTTTGCATACCACATTCGTATTCGACAAAAAAAAATCCGGATACTATCCGGATTCGTATTCCTTTTGCAATTCGAATGCCTTTTTGCTTATCACATTCGCTACCATATGAATACGGATGCCGGATAAAATGGATAATCCGAATCCGTTTGACACCCCTACGTCTGGGCTTTTGTTTCGTAGAAGCTGAAACCCTCCAAACAATAGGCTTCCCAAGGGGCTTCTCGGCTTAGCTTTAGCTGGCTTTGTACTATGAGAAGCTGCAGCCCACAAGTCACGCGGCCCTAGCTTCTCGTGACTTTTGCAGGATGGGGTAACCTCTTAGCTAATGATGTTGCAAAAAATTACCCACCATGTACTACATATCAAAAGTTCTGACTCCACTCTCCCACCCTCGTTCCTCCCCTCCACCTCCACCCCCACCCGCACCCACACAGAGGCGAGGCAACTAGGGTTTTCAGCACTCGGCACCGCCTCCTGCCAAATTCACAAAAGACTTGGTCATCACAGTTTAAGATAAGAGAAATGACATGTAATGATTGTGTCGACTCGGTTGAGGAGATCTTACAAAAGCTACCTGGTGTAAAAGGAGCGGTCGTTACCTTGAAAGCCTCAGTAAGAGAAGTTGAGTATGCTGCTTCTGCCATTAGCAAAGACGCAGTTGTTCATGTTATCAAGGATGCTAGTTTTCAAGTTGCATTCTTCCAGAATTGTAAGCAAGATAGGATTTCGCTAGGCCTAAATGTGTTGCACACAGAGAAAGGTGTAGATATATTACATGATGTCCCTAAGAAAACAAGTGGTTTGAGCCAATTTGATGTAGATACTACCCTATCAGAAGTTAAATTTGTATTTGA
The DNA here is from genome assembly GCA_036346405.1 of Phyllostachys edulis. NCBI lineage: Eukaryota > Viridiplantae > Streptophyta > Magnoliopsida > Poales > Poaceae > Phyllostachys > Phyllostachys edulis. The sequence goes on from CM070547.1 coordinate 529,587, forward strand.
TCCAGAAACTGTTGTTCTGAGATCGATTTTGCATATAATTGAGATGGATAGTAGTGGGAGATTGAAAGTGCACGTACAAAATCCATATACTCAAGAGTCTTCAAAAGATGCGCAGGAAGCCTAAATAAATATCATCTTCTCTGCTCTAGCTTATCCTTAGGTATAGGTTTTGATATTTACTTCTCGGTTTTTCACACAAGATAGCATGCAGTTTTGGGAAAATGTTTCAATTTAATACATGTTTTGTGATGGTACTCTTGCCATAGTTGTCAAGGTATTAACTATGCTCTATTAATGTTTGTTATATGCATCTTTTGTTTTAGGAAGATTTATCTTGTGCGTTACATCATGTTGAATCCTAATATTCAACAAAAGAAATGAATTCAGTTAGAACCTTCGTGCCCATGTATGACAGCTACAACCATGCCATTTGGCATGGGTTACTTTCTAGTAGCTTAGATAGCTAAGGAATTGTAGCCGGCCCTAACGGGCTACACATGACAAGTAATATGTTCAATTACTCTACAATTTGATACGGGGTATCCGATCTTCACGACATAGGATCAAGAATAATGGGTGATCCGTGCAATCGGACGAACCAATGGCGCCAACCACTGTTCGATACAACAACCTGAGACAAAAGAAATCAACCAACCACACGCTTTGATCAATGTCTACCAAACCACGCGAAGGTAGACGTGCAATCGCTCCCGCAATCACCGAAGAAATCACTAGAACAACAGCGAAAGAGATAACTCATAGATACTCCCAAATCCCAAGAGGGCAGTCGATAGCTTTGCACAAACCCTAAGAACAAGAGCAATAATGTTTCTCTAAAAAATTATCATAAAAAGCGTCGTTAAACAAAAAGACACAATTGCAAGGGCTTATATAGCCCCTAGGGCCAGCCATAATGTGTCCAAACCGACCCCAACTCATCCCTACATTGTTTTGTACTCAAACAAAAATGAAACCCTGATTTTACAACCGTTCGTTTGTTTCGGACATAACGGTGCACACACGTCGAATCTGTGTATGAGAGTGGATCTATTGCGTCGGTCGTGAAGTTATCTTTCCAACGAGCATAAGAACACCCAAATCGAACGCTGTTTTTAGAAGTTATTGACTTTTTAAACGGTAACCTGTTGGCTATTTCGAACCGAATCCAAATTTTAAACATCCCTTCGTATCTTTCCTTTACTTGTTTGCTTGCTTTCCAACCCATGAGGAACAAGTAAATGAAGTCTTCTAAACCTACAAAACTCGTGGAATAGAAAGAGACTACCCATACATGTCATAATAGGCCATAGGCCTGAAATGTTTTCCAACTCCCGCGTGTCGTTCTTGACATGTGCAACATGCGCTCTAGTTGCCATAAATTCTCGTATAAATCTTCAAATCATGCAAAGTTTGATATGTTGGAAAGTATACTTTATAAGCTTTCTAATTATGTGTTTTGTGTGCATTGGAACCCTTTGAATTTGAGCAGATATTTTCATGAACTTAGTGGACAGAACTGTGAGCACCATGTTGACTGAAACATGTTTGATCTTGTTTTTTTCCTCTTGGGCTTGGTGCTTTCCTCCTTATCGGTGCTATTGCTACCTCTTCCCTTGGACTGGCCTCAATGTCCTCCCTCTGGCCCGCACTATTTTTAGGGTGTCCAGCGGAACTACGCACATACAAACAAAGCAGTAGTCACATTCTTTCAAATAGAGTATAATTATAATGATTAAGTATATCATTTTGAACCTTGTGGTAGCATTTTGAATTGGCATGTAGGTGTGTATGCTAGAGTGGTGCTTGTCACAATGAAATGTCCTGCGAGTCATTGCCCTTTTCCTTGCATACTTTGCTTTCTTTTCCGTCTCATCATTTTCAAAGACACTAGCGGTCAATTATGGATCGGGCAGTCCTGCGGTGAGATGAGATGGGGACAAAATTTTATGAGAATGAAAGGACACGTAGGTAAGGTTAGGCCTGGTAATGGGCCAGGGCCCAATCCAAACCCCAACCTGGCCCATAAGTATGAAGAGTGGCTCCAACCCTCTACTCTATGCCTACACCCAATCCAGCCCAGCCCTTTAAGTAGAAAGACCCTAATCCTATCCTAGCCCATTTTAGATCCTTAGGCTGGCCCAGTAATATTCAACCAGCTGAGCCCATGGGCCGTTTCCTCCCTGTGGACGTAGGTTACTTCCAGGCAGAGGCACTGTCCAGCGTACCTAGCTAATGTCAGCCAAATCTAGCTAAGTCTCCATTAATACTGAAGCAACAAATGAAACAGGTTTTTCAAAGATAAATCAAATCTGAATCTTACAATTTGAGCTCATTTCACAATCAATCTGAATCTTACAATTTGAACATAAATCAAACATCAATTCTACAATTACGCCAATGCACTCGCTTGAGTTCAATGTCTTCTCCTTAATGTAGATGCACTCGAAAATGATGCCAATGCAATTACGCCGAGTTCAATGTCTTCTCCTTAATGATGTTTTTTTCCCTGTATGCTTCAACAAAGAATCCCAAACTTCAAACTGATCTTTAGGTTCAGATTGTCAAGATAGTTGTTCTGCAAAGGTCACAGGAAAAAGGCATTAATTTGTCACCATTTGCATACATGGAAAAATGGCACTATTTTTTATATATATTGAAACCAATTGGCTACTAACGTTAATATCTGATGTATCAGAAATAACTGCACTTAAGGTGGTCTTACTTTCCACACACACGCATGCAAAACTTTATCCAACACAAACTAGAATTTGTTTCTAAAAGATGCTAGGAGCATTCAGCTCATTACCAAGTGTGTTAGGTAAAGGCATTCCAGCTACACATTGTTATGGCATGAAAGCAACCAATGACTAATCACTCGTACATGTTAATTATTGTTCCAGCTGAAAATGATGTATCACTACTACTATTAAATCTGGTCTAAATCTGAACATTGTGTTGGGTAAGGGATTCTTGGTTAGATCTCCTTACATGGTAGCAATAAGATGGTAATAGTATCATGTTAATTATTGTTCCAGCTGAAAATGATGCCAATGCAATTCGCCGAGTTCAATGTCTTCTACCTTAATGTAGATGTTCATAGTAGATCTTTCAAAGAATGAGAATCTCGATCTCATGCATTGCCATTTTCTCAAATATCTAGGGAAGCAAAAGATGGCGTACCACTAGAGCGCTTTCTGTAATTTCCATGTATGAATCGTTAAACTACTATCAGATATAAATTCCATGACACAAGGTAACACTGTAATACCCGACCCAATTGAAGGTGGGCCATGTGGCCCAAGTGGAGTAGTTGTGGTGACAAACAATACCTTGAAATGTCCTCTTGCAACTCACAAGCACTATATCCTTCCATTGCTTCTCCTGCATATTGAATCACAAGAAAATAGTTCATATTATTGGAAGGTACAACTACTGCTTAAACTGAAAGTAAAATACTCCAGTAATTATCAATTTACCTTTATCATCACCATTATTAAATCCAATAAACCAATCTTTGCTGCAGATTAGAGCATCAAGGCTTTTAGGGGATAATGAAGTCTTATTTTACCAATAAGTCTACCAGCAGCACTGAATGCTGATTCAGAGGACACCGTACTGACATGAATTGCTAGAAAATCTCTAGCCATCAAAGACAAGATTGGGTAGACATCTGTGTTTCTCTTCCACCAACCCAAAACATCAAAATTCTCATTAGAGTTCATGGGGACCCTAGGATCTTGTAAGTATGTGTCCAATTCAGATAATTGTGCACGTGCTTCTACATTTTATGAACTAAGCTGAGCAAAGGCAAATTCTATCCGTCGTTTACCAAAAAATGCACCTCCTAGAGAACTCGGCTCACTAGCAACCATATGTTCATCGGACTGTACAAATGTAGGCAAGGCGCAGCTCCTCACAATTTTCTCATACTCTGAATAATACTTACCTACAGAAGTACACAGATCCCTCATCTTTTCCTCAACATCTTGTTCAGTAGTATGAAAATAGAACCTAAGAAAGTCAAATTTCTGTGAAGGGTCCAACACCGCTGCAATAAGAAGCACAACATTTGGTTTACACCAATACTTCTCAAACTTGACATACATAACACGGGCCATCTCCTTTAGAAGCTCATCTTGATTCCACCTTTCATCAAGTAAAACATCCCGAATCGCCAACACCAATTTTAAAAGGAGGTGTGCTGTAGGGTGTCGATCTGCTGAAAACGCCTTTGTGGCATCACTAAAAGCCTGCAAAAACCCATGAAGAGCTTGAGCCTTTGCCCAATCTTCCTTAGTTGGAGCATCATGGTATTGCTCAGTAGCATATCTATTGAGAGCAATCTTATACTCCAAAGCCTCATGGACCATATCATATGTTGCGTTCCATCTATAAGGGACATCTAGTACTAGCCCTGACTTTGTTTTGAGGCCCAATCTCTCAACAACTGAATTAAAGATCTGCATTCGTGATAGTGAGGATGTGACTATTTTAACAATGTCCTGCACCCTCCCAATTGCATGAACAACCACCTTTAGTCCATCTTGAACCATGATATTCAAAGACATGAGCGGCGCCCTTACATGGAAGTCCCGGCTCTAAGAAACATTTCAAAGACCCAACGTGTTATGTAAGTCCTTCTTGACTTTATCATTAACACTTGCGTTATCCAATGTTAATGTAAACAATTTTGTCGATTAAGTCTCACTCTACCAAACAAGAGGTAATTGCATCTGGACAAAGATAAGATGTATGTGGATAGGAAGTTTGCTTGAATGATATGATTACCTTATGAAGCTTGAATTCCTCGTTAATATAGTGCGCTGTGACACAAAGATACCCTAGGTTTTGGTTTGATGTCCAGATATCTACAGTCAAATTGACATGAGAGACCAATTTTTGACACTATCAAGCAATTGTTTCTTCTCCTCTTCATATAGTGCAAGATAGTCTGAACGAATAGTTTGCCTACCAACTACTACGAAAGATGGATGCAAGTAGTTTAGTAGCTTCTTCCAATAAGGATCATCAGCTTTTCAAAATGCAATCTCAGCACTAATGAAAAACTTGGCAATTAGTGCACGACACACTTGAGGGTCAAAGAGAGACTGATCCCCATCCATGGCCTGTCTCTTGCAACTCACCAGAAATCTCTCCCTATCTTCATGTGGAATATTATGACAATGAAGTCCTATATGCCTATTCAGATGATTAGTGCCTTGCCCATGTTCACAAGATAATTTCATCTTACAGTATTTACACACTGCCTTTTCTTTCCCATCTATAGTTTCTAACTCAACGTATTCCCAGACTTTAGCCCTTTTCTTTGACGTGCGACTTGGCGGGTCACCCGAGAGAAGGTCACGACTATCCACTGAAATTTCTGACATGGAGGCAGTCCTCTCCATTATAAATAAATTACCTAATGCCAAACAAATGAAATGAACACTAGTGGATAAGCATGACAATGATCACGAACAAAATCTAATTCGAACAAGTTGACACGACCTTTTATGCAATTTAAAACTAAAACAGTAAATACTTGAAGTGACAATCTAATTTAGTGCTTTGAAATTTCATTATAAGTGTCATGGTAGATTATAACATTGCTAGGTTAAAGTCCGAATCGAGTTGAACTCTAAAAGAGTTACAGATGGCGATCACATATCATTGTCAAAAGTACAACATCGCCTAACACACTTTGGCCATGTATACTCGGTTGTGTCACTTAGTTTTTAGTCTTCTACATACACAACTAGAATCTCGCCAATAATCCAATGAATAAGAATTGTGAAATAAATTCAACACAGAGAATAATAAAGGGTTCTCAAAACTTCAATGATTTGGGTCGACCCAGATTTAACAAAAAAACATCATTATTCATTAGGCATTGCACCATCCTAATAGGCAAACATGAAGAAGCAACAGAACAAACCTCGAATAATGCCTCAGTTAACATGAAAATTATTAATATACTTGCTTGGGCACTAGATTCTTCAGCAATCAAGAAAGAATCACATGTGCATTTGCCAACTGTGAATCCCCAAAGGACAAGCAAGAAGACTCCTAATCTGTGACAAAGAACAATACCAAGTTCAGACATGTGTGCATGGGATCAAGCTACACTTATTAATCGACAGATCTAAGCGTAACCTTGAAAGAACAGTAAACTTCGGCGCTCATCTTCTCGACATCTCGGGTGGCCTGTTCGCATTGGGACTCGGTCGGGCGGTGTGTGGCTATTGCTCTCGCATTCCTCGGCTTCCTCATCCTCCGGCGCTCTGTCGCTCCGGAGGTACTGTCACCGCCGAGCTCGCCTCCACCTTCCCCACTAACGCCGGCCACGTCGCCTGGTCTCCGCGGTGTTCGACCCATGGCGGCGTTCTCGTTAGCTTCTCCAAGTGGGCCTCCGGCACGCTCGACAACGTGCTCTACCCGGTGCTCTTCCTTGACTACCTCCGCCTCCTTGCCGTCGCCGCCCCCTCCGGCGGTGCCGCTCATCGGCGTCCACTTGAGGCGGCGCAGATGGTGTTCGTAGAGGAGAGGGGGAGGGGGGCGCAGGCGGCGCTCGTCGAGTGGGGTGGAGAGTCGGCACAGATGCCAATCGCTCGGTCGCTCCTAGCATTCAGCACAGATATGAGAAGCCAACCCTGTTCCGCCCGTGGGCTGCGCTCCTAGCATTCAGCACAGAATTGAGAAGCCAACCATATTCCGTCCGTGGGCTGCAAGGGAGGGTTGGGCCCTTACACGGTCCAAAATTACCAGGCAGCCCAATCCTATTTGAGTACTAACCCAATCCTATTTAAAGGCAGTCCAATCCTATCCTTACCCTTTTTTATTTCTACCTATTTGGTATAACCCAAGATCAGCCCATTTACCAGCCCAACCCTCTCGGCCCGTTAAACCCTAGCCCATTACCAGGCCTAGGTAAGGTACGAGTCACGAAGTGGTTATCTTATCTCACATTACATTATATGGATTGCAGCCTAAGAGACCCACTCCATTAGGATGTAGTGCTAGTTTTATTCATTCGTTAAGGCCAAAATACCCATGTTTTTTTAAAATTTCAGGGAAGAACCGAACAAGTAAGTAGAACAAATTGCTGGCGGAAGCAGTGAGATTGCCTTCCTGATCCTACATCTTCTGCTGCGGGAAATATCAGGCAAAATCCGTCTGGTTTCAGATTGATCAAGGTTTGGTTTTGTAGAATTGGATGATTTCTTACTACCATCTTATATGACGTTCTAGAATTCAGCAGTCAAGAAGCATGACACCTCTTTCAATAAAATCTGAACACACCAAGGCCCCCGGTATTCAAAGATTGGCATATGTATTCAACCTTTCAGTATAACTGTAAGTAACAAAAGCGAACGAACGGTTCCATAGTGTAGTGGTTAGCACTCCAGACTTTGAATCTGGCGACCTGGGTTCGAATCCCGGTGGAACCTTAATTCTCTCTTCTTTTTTCTCATGTAGTTTACCAAGCTCACGCTTAAACATGTGATGCATTAGATGAATAGCTATTTACATGTGTGCGGCTTTTCTTATCTTTTCTTTTCTTTTTTTGGGTTTGGTTTTTTCAACTGCATTGGGTATCTCATATACGTACCTAATTTATATGTCAAAAGAGGAGTCTCGATAAAATATTTTCAGAATTTAGACTCCAAACACAAAACCAGCTATACTTACTGAACAAGTCAAACGTATTGATCCATTTACGAGTCAAAATTCAGATACCTACAGATCTGCGTAAGTGCCGCGTTATGTTCATTTCTTAATAGCCTGATTGAAAGAGTTGGATGAGCACGAGAATTGTTGGATTTTTTTTTCATTTCTGGCCCCGTAGTCATTTTTAATTTCGAAAGTAGCCTTCTTCTGCCATACTTTACGAAGTTGGCTTCCGTATAGTGCTCCTACCACAGTGTCGGGCGTAGAGGACCTACACGGCCCGGCACAGAGGGACTGGCCCGACCCGACTCTCGAGATCACCCCCACGGGAGGCGGGTGACTGCCCCATATGAGCAAGGCAAGAAGAGGAGAGAGGAAATATGACAGAGGAAAAGGAAAGGAAAGGAAAAAAGAAGAGGGAAAAAATCCAGACAAAATTCAAAAAAAAATCTAAAATTTCTAGAAAATTACGTAAAAATCCTTTGAACATGAATAGATTTAATAAAATATTTTTCAATTTAATTGAAATTTATTTTATTCATTTAAAATGTTTTCCATTTTCTCGATTTTACAATTAAGCTTTAATTAATCCAATAAAATAGAAATTATTTATTTTTCTACAAGATCTAGATGATGATTTCATATGAATTTAGGTCAAAGAATTATTCCATTTGGAGCTAGTATGTGAAAGTTATAGTAGTTTGAAAATCAGATTTCTGAAAAATGGTGAAAAAATAGTGCTTCGGTTACTATTCATCCGAATTGAATTATTTAGTAAAATTTTGCAGGACAGAGGTGGAGAAAATGATTATATAGCTAAATAGATAATAAAATTATAAGACCAAAATAACTTGGTTCAACTCATTTGGAATTTATATGAATTAGTTAAGAATTTTCAAAATTTAAAGCATTTCTTGTGTAAAACTAATTGATTCATAGATCAATTTCCAAAAACTATTTTTTGGGGGGACAATGAAATATTTTAAACCTATTTAAAAATAAAATTAACTTAAAATGAAAATTATCAAAATTGGTTTCACAAGATTTTGAGTTGAGATGAATTATTTATGAATTTTTGAAGTTTATTGTATTTTCTAGTGGAAGAAATAATTCGTTTTGGGATTTTCTAAAGTAATTAATATGTTTTGTACTGAGCACTACACTAGTATCAGATGCTGACAGTGGGACCCGTGTGATTTTCATTTCTTTTTCATTTATTTCCCGAATTTAAGCGTTTTGACAAGTGAGGCCCGTAATGTTCGGACAGTCCGATCGAAGCTGGATCTGTTCGGATGGTCCAATCGGAGTATTCTGATAGGTGGGGCCATAGTTAATGTTCGTACAGTCCGATCGGAGCCGGGTCTGTTTGGACAGTCTGATCGGCCCAAGTCAACCTAATCAGTTACTGTTTTAACTTCAAACCCCTTAAGTTTGACCGAGCTAAAAAAATAGCAAATAATTTTCTAAAATTCTAAAACTTTTCAGAGGTGTTCCTGTGATGATCTAGTACCCAAATAAAATTTATCATCTTACTATTCAAGATTTATTATTCTTATTTTAATTCATTAATGAGAAGGGCTTTTAGAACTTGGTTTGAATTTTTACATGGTTGAATTAGGTTCCAAAAATTTGAGAAAAAATGTTTATTCATGATTAATAATATAAGGTTTAATTTCTATTTTATTGGATTAATTAAAGCTTAATTGCAAAATTTTAGAAAATAAAAACATTTTAAATGAATAAAATAAACTTCAATTAAATTTAAAAATATTTTATTAAATCTATTCATGTTCCGAGGATTTTTACGTAAGTTTCTTGAAATTTCGGATTTTGTTTTTTGAAATTTTTTCCCTCTTCTTTTTTTTTCTTTTCTTTCATCTCTCATCTTCTTGTCGCTTTTATACGTATAGCAGCGGTGCGCCTCCCAAAGACAGGGTCGGGTGACTGCCACGCCGTGCAGTGGTAGGAGTCTTGTCAGAGTCCAATTTTGCAAATTATAGTGGAAGATGGCTACTTTTGAAATGAAAAATGACTACAGGGCCAGAAATGCAAAAAATTCGAATTGTTGCACCTGCATGTTGCAACAACTACATGGCAGTAGTTGATCACACGGCACATCGCGTAGGTTAGGCTGTTAGGCATCTAGTAGTATTCTAGTTGCATACAAAAGTAAATGGTTATTGAGGTCAAAAAAAAAGAAAGAAAAATGAGTGGGACATCTCTGCTGAGCTAAACGAAAATATGAGTGGTCCCACTCGGCTTCTTTGGTTCACGCCCGGCTCCGTCTGGTATTACCCTTTATTTTTCTGTTTTCGTTAGATACAAAAGTAGTAGCTAACTCATCTTGGCTCACGTAAAGTAAAGGGGTTACGCGGTTCACATCCCATGTTGATCACCAGCTTCTTGTCGTACTCCAGCAATCGTGCCCACGGCCGCGCCGCAGACTTGATCTTGTCCGTTGGTCATAGCCTCCGACGTCGGCATTGCTTCGTCGGGCACGGTCATCGGCTCGAGGCCTCGAATAACGGCCGTCGTTGTGCCTAAACGCAGCGGTGCATTAATTAGCTCATGGCATCGCGCCACAACCAGAGTGATATATGACTTGTGTCGGGGGCGGAACCAGTAGGGGTGCTAGGTATACATCGGCACCCCCAAAAATTCAAAAAACCAGCAAGGATCACTTCTTTAGTAGTTCAGTGCCTCAGTGGATAGTGGGCCATGTTTGATGTTTCAATCCAGGCCAGTAGCTAACTCACCAGGCCCAGCCAATCCAAGTCCAACCCACACTCCAGCATACTCTGCAGTCCTCTCCCTAACTGACTGGCTCCCCATTCCCCAAGTCCCCAACCCTAATCTCTCCTCCCTAGACCATAATTTGGGAAGGAAAGCAGGCGTGGGAGGCCGGGAGCACCAGAGCTGAGCAGGCGCGAGAGAGCAGGCGCCAGGCGGTCGGCCGTCGGCGACGCGGGAGCAGGTGTCTTGCGTTTAGGCGACCGGCGGAAGGCGGATGGAGGCTGGACTGCTAGAGCGTTGGCTATTGCCCATTGGGTTGCTTGCTTGATTTGGAGTTGGAGACTTGGAGGAGATCAGGAGAAGCTGATAAGCAGAAGTGCAGAACAGCACTCAACACTCAGCAAGAAGGAATCTGGAATCGCCAAATCGGTATGTCGACCTTCTGGCTTCTTTGCTAGTGTGAATCAGTATATGTAAAAGCTGTTGGGATGTTTGTATATAGATGGCTTTCGTGACAATTGCAAATTGGCTGGAATATCGATGCGGATGCTCTCTCTGGCTAGTACCTTTCTTGTGGGTTTTGATGATTGATGAAGGCATCATGCTTGGGTTGCGGCAAACTATGCTCTTGGCACACTTGGAGGGGATCCTCACAAAACCATTTGGAATAATTGAACTTGGCGGCGCTTCGGCTCAAGTAGTTCTTTTGATATTTTCTTGCCACTTTTGCTTGGGTTGCTTAATGCTTACTCAGTTACATGCTTGAATGCTTGTTCACCTGTCTTGATAGTTGATAGACCATATGGTATGCCATCTCAGATTCTCAGTGATTTTCATAGTGTTAATGTAGATTGTAGACCTTATACACATGATTTTCCTATCAGGGAAATATCAGGTAAAAGACGCCACTTCAATCTTAATTGGTTTGATAAGTACCATTGGGTTGAATATAGTGTCAAAAAGGATGCTGTATTTTGCTTTGTCTGTTATCTGTTCAAGGAGAAAACTACGGGGGTGAGTGTGAAGTGTGCACCCCCATCATCTAATTTCTAGCTCCACCACTGACTTGTGTCCTACTACCTTGTAGTGCGGCCAGCCGGACGGCATCCTCGCCGATCGAGTCGTGCACAAAACCATAAGACGCTATCACGCAGACGCACTTACTTGATCGGTACGCCATAGACCTCGATGCATAGTGCTTGTCCTCGCGCCCTTCTCCTGCTCTTCCACCTCCTCCACTTCGTTGCTGCTGCCACGCTGGCACACACAAGAACCTAAATCAGGAAAAGAAAACCATCAACGTATGAAGACAATGATCAACTGTACGATGAGAGTTATAAGTATAGGATTTTATAATGGCGTGCCAATAGGGCGAGCCAAGATCGGGCGAGCCTTGGGGGCCACTCGGTCGGCCCAAAAATCAAATTGACACTGGCTTTTGACGCTGGCATTTGGATTTTCAGCTGGGCCTTGGCCCATTGCCCCAGAGGTCTGAGGCTCAGCTCCGCCCCTGCGTGCCAACTAATCCCACACAATGCGGCCACAGAGGGCATATAAAAGGTGCAAAATGAGTCTTCTAAGCCTATAAGCCACTAGTCCTATCCTTTCACAAACCATCCTTCCATTAGAACCATCAGAATTCTAATAGTTTTGGAGGAGAGGAGTTGGCAAATGTCCAGAGAGTGTTGTGAGATAATTCCTTTATCTGGATACTTAACTAAATGTAACAGCCCAAAGTTCTGTTACCAATTTAAATTAATTAAAGTTATTATTTTATTGGATGTTCTCAAATTTGAAAGAGTTTATTTGCTTTAATTGAATTTTTGAAGTCTTAAAAGTAAAACAAAAAAAATTATTAAAGTTTTTAAAGTTTTATTTGAGTTAAAGTTGAAAAATAAAAACTAAAATAATTTTGAGAATTTTCTAGAATATTTTAAAGCTTTTTCTTAAATATTTTAAAAGATAAAACAATTTATATGCAAAATTAAAAGACAACTATAAGTTGAAACTATTTTATTTAAGTTCAAAAAAAAACCCTAGCATTTTATGTAATATTTTCCATAATTTTTGGATCCTATTTGCTATTTTCTAAAGCGTTTTTGAATTACTAGAATTAATTTAATAGGTAAATCAAAGAAAATCGCAAATGTTGCTTTGGTAAAGCAAATCTGCGTTCCCCTCTCTCATACATGTGTGTGCTTTACTGTTTCTCTACTCACCTCATGATCAAGAATCTCGACGTTGATGTAAATCCAACGTGCAACCATCTCCCACTCGCCCTTCCCTACAGTGGGCCCGCCTGGTCATCTTCCCCGCCTTCTCCTTCAAGACGAAACCGCCCGAGCCGGCCGCCATTGTTGAGCGGGTGAGCTCAACCACCACCCCAACGGCCGCTCACGCAAGATGCGCAAGACGACTCGCGACGCACGCACCGCCTCACCCCACGCTTCTTCCTCTCCTCGCGCCCTCGCCTGCGGCACCCAACCGCGGCCGCCACGATCCCACGCGACTCGTTCTCCTCCTCGGCCATGCCCGCCTCTATAAGTAGGAGCTCCGGACCGCTCTCGCCTCATCCTAGATCCACCACCCATCGCTCCTCTAAAGCTCTAGCGCCGCAATTTGAAGATTTGATTTTGGCCGCCAAGCAAAACCTTGAGTTGTGCCGCTGCCGACGTCGCTTAGCCGCTAGTGGACTACACCACCGCTTTCTCCATCACCGAGCTCCTCGCGCACCCTTCTTCGCCGGGCGCCTCTAGTTTGCATCACGACAACCACCAGATTTCTTCCTCCGCCCGCCAAACCGACCACCGCCGTCGACCTCCGTGCCAAGTCAGTACCCAATGGTTCGCAATAACCTCCCGACCCATTGCGCACATTCATCGCCGCGGCGAGCCACCACCGCCGTTGTCGCCACACCCGAGCCTTGCCGCCGTTAAGCCTCGTGGCCATGCCACGCCATCGCCAACGAATGCCACCTTGGCGCCGGTCGGCGCCACTCGCCTCAAGACGTGTCCGCCCACGCAGCACGCGCGTGGCAAGGCCCATCCTCCTCACTCAAACACGTGGACTTAGTCCACATAAGTCGTGACACCGACATGTGGGCCCCACATGCTCAATTGCTTTTATTCTTTTAAATTCAAAATCGATCGCTGACGTCATGCTTGCACAATAAATGGAATTTCCTTTAGAAAATAATTCAGAAATTCCAATAAAACCAATTTAGGGTTTAAATTAGAATTAAATTTGTATAATTCATAACTTTTACATCTTAACTCCAAATTAGATGATTCAAATTGCTAAAATCTTAGAAAATTATTGTCTAACTAAATAAAATATAAGTATGCAATTTGGAGTTCAGTTTAGTCTTGTTTTAGAATTTAAAATTCATTTAAATTCCAAATTGAGATCAAATTTTGTAAAATTCATATCTTTTTCATCCCAACTCCAAATTGGGTGATTCCAATTTCTAAAACCTTATAAAATTATCATCTAGCTAAATAAAATATAATTATTTGATTTTGTTTAAATTGTCTGTTTGAATTTGAAATGTTTGAAACTACAAATTTAGGATTTAAATTTGTAAAATTCATATCTTTTGATTCCTAACTCCAAATTAAGTGTTTCAAATTTCTAAATTCATATAAATTGAATATCTAGCTAACTAAACCAAAGTTATTTAAATTGTACCTCATTTGAATCTTGTTTGTATTTAGAATTTCATTTAAATCTCGATTTAGGATTAAAACTTGTAAAATTCATATATTTTAAATCCCAACTCCAATTTGAGTGTTTCAAATTTCTAAAATTTTATAAAACTATTATCTAACTAAATAAAATAGAATTATTTAGTTTTGAGTTAATTTGAATTACCTTTTTGATTTGTTATTTGAGTTTCGTTGAATTTGGATCGTTTTCGCGTATAGATTTCGACGACTTTGGAAAGTCAGTTTTCAACGTAGTTGGAGACCATATAAGAGGATTGATTTTGACGGTATGATCATCTTGGTTGTACACACAAGCAACTTTGGAGAGAGTGTTTGTGAGTACTAGGTGACTGTTATGAGAACAACATCACCAAGCGAGGCAAGTTACATTCTTGACCATATTGCACCCATTATTTTAAATTATTTAAATTCTGTTTTAAATTATTATTGCATGCTTATTTATATTCAGAATTTAAATGCTGCTTTTAAATTCATAGATATTCCTAAATCCTTTGTATGGCCAAATTTGTTAATTGAATCAAATACCTTGTCACCTAGATAAAACCTAGTTGATACGATAGTATGAACTAGGATCATTTGAAAATGTTGCAAAGACATGCTTAGACCAAAAATATTGATTTGGGGAATTTCACCAAAAATCAAATATTGTTTAAATTGTATCCATGGCATTGGTGTGTTATGGAAGTTTATAAATGATCTTGAAAAATGAAATAAAATGATGGTTTGTACTTGGGCTTAAATGGTTGTTTGGATGGTGCATGTCAATGCACTGCTCAATCTAGGTAGGGTTGAGGCCCATGGGTTTTGTGGAAAGTCGCCCAAGTCAATTGAGGACCGGCCTCTGAGCTGCCTTTGCTATGCCTATAATGGGCTATGCCTCACGTGCAACCACATGTCCCGAGTATGGGTAGGGACACGCTAATTAATTTGTAAAGTTCCATCGCGGTTGACCTGTTTGTGCGTGGGCGGTCTTTCATGGCCATTTCTTTTGACAAAGTCTTTTATGACTATTGTTCCCTTTGGCGCAAGAGGGCTAGGAACTCATGATTTCTATTCCAAAGGGGCTAAACCTTAGCGAGGGAAATCGCGGTGGAATGGCGATTGTAAAGGCCTTCGCACGTGCTCTAGACCGCTACCTAAGGTAGTGGCGGTGGTATCGACGGATGCCAAGCAAACTAGAGAATTCGTGTCATGTGGGTAAAGTGTACAACCTCTCGCAGAGTGTAAAACTATTGAATAGCGCGTCATGATCATGGACATGCTAGCAAAGCCACTCAAAGTTAGACTTGGAATTTGTTTCAAAAGACTTTGTCAATCGGTTTATCCAAATGGGATTTGGGCGGTTAGCCATTGTGATAGGAGGGTATCCTTCACCATTCTTGTGTGAATGTTATCGACTATAAAATTGATTTAGAAAATGAATTTTAGTTATTGAATAACCGCTTTGGAACTTAGTACAAGTATTTAAAGAAAATGTCGCTTTATGCAAATTAACCCTATAAGCCATCCTTTGTTACATCCATGTATGCATGTCATTTTGTTATTTGACGGTGTAACTTAAGTAGCACAGTAGTTGTGCTCATACTTGCTTTATGCAAATAATTTCAGAGGAGAAGGACTTTGCTACCGGTGTGGATCTCGACGACTAGGCCGCTTCAGCTTGATTGCCCGTGGCGCATTAACAGACCCTACTATTTCTTCGCCTTCCATTGTGCTTATTTTATTGTTGGCTGTAAGCCTCCTTTGTAATCAACTCCGTTGTTATTTATTAATAAAGTTGTGATATGATTTTGTTACCATATTTGTTTACTGTGTGAACTAGCTACTGATCATGGGACTAGTTCGGAAATGCACAGAGGATTCGGGAGTGTTAATCCCGGGTCTTACACTAAACTAGTGTGAGCACCCGCAAAATTAACCTAAATTAACTAACAGTAATCTGTAATTAACGATAATTAAAATTCTTTTAATCCAGAACAAATATTAATTTCAGAGTTAATAACAAGTGCAAAATCGCTACTTCTGGCAGCAAGAGGGTTATAAAAATAATTCTCCAACATCATTATTAATCAAGAGTCAATCACAAATATAAATCCATTGTAGGCATAAATACATCATTAATACAAACTCTGAAATATTTACACATCTCAATACAATCAAAGACAATTTTGCATTTATCCAAATACCAAATGTAGTAATATATTATAAACCCTTATGTGCTTCAAAATTAATTATACAACCAATTGCAATACTTATTACAACAATTAATTAAATCATAACCGCCTCTTGCATTCTTCTAGCATCGCTATCCTTGCCACCTTGCACTTTGAGCACCACCATCTCTCAATCCGCTCTCAAAATCGCCGTTAGAAAATTAGAAAGCGGTTAGTAAATTAAAGCCGTATGGATAATAGAAAATAGAAAGTAGAAGATTAGAAATGGCCGTCGAATTTCTCCGGCACACTAGGGCTCTCGATCAACTCAAGTTAGCCACCCTTGTTTGTCAAGGTACCTAGACTAACTAGAGTTAACCGGCACCACCTTGCTTTCGTAGGTCTCGTCATCCGGCGTTTACCTTAATCCGGCACCCACGAATATTAAAGAACTCAACCACAGAAAATCACATGCATAGTGTTTTCCCAACCACAGACCAAAAAGCCCCCACCGAAATCTTACCATGAGTATATGAGCAAGGGCAAAATAGTCTTTGTGTTTGGGCAAGAGGGTATATAACCAAAGCCACCATCATAAGGAGAACCATTCACAAGCCATTTTTCATCCATCCATCAGCCAGCAAGCACAAGCAAAGCACAACAATACATCCCCCCTCCCATTCCTTTTAACCAAAGGCAAGCAATGCCATCGGCCTCACCAAACAAGTGCAACCACAGAAAGTAGAGGAAGGGATCAAGAGGAGGAAGCAAGCCAGGACTTCACCAACAAAGCCGAAGCCTGCAGCCATCAAGCACGCAAGGAGGAGGAGGCTCAGAGATCATCTCATCATCGCCTAAGAACCGATCGCAGCAAGGAGGAGGAGAAGAACACCAGCTTGAAGCCGGCGCTACCATTCCCCTTTCCCAGACCTTAGTATCCACAGGAAGTAATCCACAGTAGCACCTCAGTAAGCACACATACACATTCATCATTCACATAGCTCTCAGTCATCATTTGTGCATCACAGAGCAGTAGAGTAAGGGGGAAAGGGGTATTAGCATCACCTCAATATGGCGCAACCACAGTAGCATAGACATCACCACCACCAGTAGCCCACCCCAGAACCTTCGGCATGTAGCCATGTTCTTACATCAAGCAATAAGCATCAGGATATGAACCACCCCTTCACCTTTTCGCATGCATACATGAGCATCATCAAGTAAAAATATCAGAACCCAACTCCATGCTTAACCATAAAAATCAAGCTAACATAATGGGAAGAAAGGAACCCTGAGCGAGTAGGCGAGGGCGAGGCGTCAGAGGTCGGCCGAGCCAGCCAGCGAGAGGCACGGGCCGAGCGGCGCTGCTGCGGCCGCCTGCCGATGGAGGAGCCAGGAGGATGAGTCGGGCCAGCGGCGGCTTGGGCAGCGGATCGGGCCAGACGGGCACTGGGCGCAGATGAGGCGGCTTGTGGATCGGCAGAGCGGGCGCCTGGCGGCCGAGCGGCAATGGTCGGGTTGGCAGATCAAACCTGGCCGGGTGCAGATCCGTGGCGGCGTAGGTGGCGGAGTCAGGCGGCGCCGACGGGGCGGCCGGGCGGGCCGAGCCTTGGGAGCCCCTTGGTCAGAGTAATTTGAGAGGAGGGAGAGATTGGAGAGTGAGAGAGATAGAGTGGGAGAAGAAGGAGATAGGATTGGGGAAATGGCTGTGCTTTTGTGTGTTTGTGTGTGTGTATGTGGCTGTGTGTGTGCGTGTGGCTGGGTGTGTGCGTGTGTGTGCTGGTGTGCGGGTGTGAGTGCGTGCGTGTGTAGGTGCGGCCGAGTGTGTGAGAGTAAGAGAGAGAGAGAGAGATTAAGGAGAGATTAGAAAATTAGAGTTTTTATTAGTGAGAATTGAGGTTTGTGTTGCCTTTAATTTTGTTGCAGTAATATGTTTAGTTGGTAGTTTCTGGTAAACTAATTAATTGTTAGCTGTGTAATCCTTACGATTAAATAACTTAAATTGGATCTCACCTAATTAACCAATCAAAAAGTTACCTGTACGTTAAAATTTCCAGATAAGTCGAATAGTTGTTAATTCTGTTATTAATAAAATAACTAGTTTGGATAGTGAATCTTGTGCGTTGCGAATTATTTAATTCTGTAGTGTATTCAGTTAAGCGTAGACCGCAGTTGTCGATTTTAGTGCGTTTTCAGAGAACGATTAGTCTGCGCAAAGGCTAACTTAGTGTAGACCTCAAAAATGTTTATTTAAATTAAACTGTGCTAACAATTAGGAGTCACTAACTTAGATATTTATTATATCACTCAACAATCCACTACGATTTATTTATATTACTATTCGTACACCGCTTGCTACAGAGGACTAACCAAAGACGCGTAAGAAATCGAGCGAGATTAAATCGACACCAATCTTTCCTACAACTCTCTACAGCAAGCTATCCTCTTGACCATTAATATAATTAATTTAAATGTAAACCGATATTGCACTATATGTTTATTGCATCAAACTTGTTTTCTCAAAACTTAAATAATGATTAAGATAACAATGATTAAGATAAATTTGACTAAGATGAATGTGAATAAGATGAATATGATTGAGATGAAAATGATTAAGATGATGATGAAAGGAATGAGAATGAGAAAGAAAGAATGAATGAGAATTATTATTATGGTTGGTAAAGGGGGTCTGGCAGGGAATGCGACGATAATGTCGATGATGAGGTAAGAGGTGGGCCCTTTTTACATATGGTTATAATATAAGGACAAACAAAACTCTTGCTCTGGATGCGAAGTCAGAATTCAAGATACCGACCATTTTCCGTTTAGGGCGCGTAAAATGCTACCATGTTACGTAATTATGATCTCCACAATGGGTCACATTGGAGTGATTGGGAACGGAAGAGAGCCGACCCAAGGTGGAGTGTTGAGCACGGACGATGGCCGCCTCAACCGACATTTCGAACTCGGTATGATAGCGAGGTCAAGGCGGATTAAATCAAGACCGACGGAAAGTAATGGGTGGAGACTTAATCACGAGCTCGAAAACGCTCAGATTCTCAACTCGAACCCGCATCAAAGGAAATGCAGGGATCCGGCTCATTTAGAGCTCAGAATAACTGTGGGTAAAGTGGTACAAAGCCTGCGCAGTGCTATGCAAAATCATGAATTCATGCCAGTCTCCTGGATTGGAGTCTACGGGAACCGCCGGAGGTCTTTCTTCTCTCCGAGTGACAAGTAGTGTTTTCAGATAAAATTTGCCATCTAAATGTTTTTAAATTATTTTCATAATTGAGATGACTTAGAAAATGTGATAACAACTAGAGATAGCCATCCAAAGGCATTCTTTGCTATTAATGCTTGCTGAGTACATTCGTGTACTCAACCTTGTTAGTATTCTCCTTTGTAGATCCTAGCCCAGCCGGGAACTTTCCCGAGTGGGATGACGGACATGCAGGTACCGAAACAGCTGCTGGAGGAGAAGGCACCGGCTACGAGGACCAAAGCGAGATGGACGCCATATTTGACTCTTGGGACGAATAGAAGGCCGAGACTTCCGTGTTGGCGAGAAAAGCGAGCGAGCCTTTTGGTAATCAGATAATATTTGTATTAAGAACCCTAGTTCTGCGTGGCGATTCATCGAATAAAATGTACAGCTTATCTTATTGTTCTCACTGCGTGACTCGTAATGGCTTACTATTCGTTGGAGCAGTGTTTTACTGAGCAAACGAATAGTAATCCGTATGCCTAAGTGTGATTACCCTTGGGGTAATGACACGGGGCGTCACAACTAGACTATTAAGGCCCATGAGGCTCGTTAGCATCTTTTAGTCCCACATTGCAAGATGAACTTTGAAGGACAACCTGTTCACTATATAAATGTAGGGAGGAAAGTAGGGGCATGGTCAATCTATTGGCCTGTATACACATATCTTGCTGCTGCTGCTGCTGCTGCTACTGCTGCTTCTTCTTCTTCTTCTTTTGTCTCATCTTATATCTCTTGTTGAAGGTCAGCCCCACGACCCCTAATTAACACACAACAAAAGCCTCTTCACTACTAAATAGAACGTAACCACTAAATACTATTGCATATTGGACAACAATTAACGTTACATCACTACAAGTCATCCAGGTTAGGATCGAATCATAGAGTGTTTATTGCTTCTTTCACTACTACAGAAAAGGTTTTTACAGATGGTTCAAAAACGTCATCACAGACGGTTTCGTGAGCCGTCTGAGTTTATGGGTCAGTAATGACATGAGGTCATCACAAACGGTTTTGTGATGCATAATATCACAGATAGTTATTAAATCAGAACCATCTGTGATAGCTGACTATCACAGACGGTTCGTGTTTAGAACCGTCTATGATATATATTCTCTATAAAGTCTCCAAACAGTGGCTGCTTGTGCCTTTAAAACCGGCTTCACATATATATTATATTGTGGATATCATGGGGATATGCCTGAGATCTTAGGATGATGTTACAATTGGCAATGTCGTTGACGGTTTGTCGAATCACGTGTTTTCGGCAAAGTTTGATTCTGTTAAAGCTTACGGCGGTCGACCGCCATGGTGGCGGCCGACCGCCATGCTTTGACTTGGTTTCTCCGAATGGTCATTGGCGGTCGACCGCCAAAGTGGCGGTCAAACCAAGCAAGTGGAGCGGATCGACCGGCTTTGCTTGAGCGGTCGACCGCCATTGTAATCATGTGGATTTTGGAGCTGGGCCAAAAATAGAAGGTGTAGGCAAGTGAGAAGGTTCTTCTACACTTGGTCTCATAATTTTTGGAGCTTCCAGGCAAAAGTTCTATTGGTTTGAAATTTCCAGAGAAGGTTCGGGTTTCCAGGTTGGATTTTTGGTTAAGTCATGATGGCGGTCGACCGCCTTTGGTGGCGGATCGGACCGTGAGAGGAGAGCGAGCGACCGCCAAGGTGGCGATCGACCGGTTGTGATCCGTTCGTCAGTCTTCGTGGCGCCGATGTTTGCTTGTTAGGTCAAGTTCATGGGTTTCATGGCATATGTGTTGCATGATGCATGTTTTGGCTAATGTGGGTCAAGTTGTGAAGAACTTGTTCCGGATTCGCTTGTTTGTCTATTGTCGCGAGTTGCTTGGTGGTCAACGACGGTCAACGGCGAGAATGATCGGGACTAGGCTTGAGAGCCGAGGTCCGAACGATCGGCGATCTTTGGCGAGGTCAATGAACTCAAGTGTGGTGCAGAATGGACAAGGGTAACCGAGGCCGGCGCAGGCGATCGCTTGATCAAGTGGCGCGGGGGGGTGCAAGTGCCATGGTGGTTTCGGTGGAGCCGGATGGGAGAGACTTGCCGACATGAAGAGAGTCATTGGATCAACCTACACGTGGCGAAGCATGGATGTGCTTCACGAAGATGGGACTCGGTCTTTGCAAAAAGATCGAGAAGGGGTATTTTGGTAATTTTACCAAAATACCGCATTGGTGACCTTTTGCCAACTCACGGCGCAAAGATGGTGCAAGGTGAAGCGGATTAGGTCAAGAGATGAAGACGGCACTTTAAAATGCGTGCGTATGTGTTCCGTTTGTTTTGGGCCTTAACGGGAGCCTATTAGGGTTACTCTTCTAGAAGGTCTAAGTCTCCACTATAAATAGAGGAGGGAGGTGGCTGCACCCCCTCAACCCTTTCATTGCATTGTAAACCCTAGTTTTGCTTTTGTGCTTAGGGAGAGGATTAGTGGAGGTTAGGGTTCTAAAGAGTTGGATTTGATTTCGTGCTCATGTATTGAGTCTTTGTCCTCCATTGATGGAGTGGTCAGAAATCAATGCCATATCAAATCAATCCAAAGAAAGTTCTCTCAAAGATGAGTTCGTTTGCTTTCTTTCTCTCTATTTGATGATTTTGAGTCTTTCTTTGATCCGCGAGTTTTTGGTTGGTTTCTTGCCGTGATCTAACTTGCTGCGACATGTGGAAACCCATCTAGGATCATCTTTATCATCAATCACCCACGAGCAAGTCTCTAGATCATATTTTGCATTTAGCTCGGTTTTTGAACCTCCTTCGCTCAAACTGAAAAAGATAGGAACTTTGGCTTGGATCTCTGAAATCTTTGATTGGAATAGGTTCCTAATATCTTTAGGAAGGTGTGGTTCAAATTTCGTGAAGTTTGGCCTTACGGATCAAAAGTTAGGTCGTTTTTCGTTTCGGATTGTCGGGCTGATTTTCCTGTTCACTGTCAGGAGCGGTCAGACCGCCCATTCCAGAGGTCAGACCGCTAGGCAAACCGGTTAGGCCGCCCCTGTGAGAGGTCAGACCGCCCAACACTTTGAGATTTGAGTTTTTGGTTATTTTTGGGTGTTTTGCTTTGGGGTTTGGATTGGATTCAATACTAGTCTTCCGCTGTACTGGTATATTGATCTTCATAGCTTCCATAGCTATTGGAGTGAAATTTGTGTTGAATCTATCTTTTGTGAAAAAGTGAGCGTGCTCCTATTCACCCCCTCCTCTAGTCGCCTTTTCGGTCCAACATATATATATTGTTCGTAGTCCCCAGCCACTTTTGGGGGGTCATGAGGAGGATGAGACGGCAGCCACTAGCAACCTCATCGAGCCTGCAAGTTCAAGAAGCATGGCTGCCAGGAGAGCACGTGGACATACAATTACCTGGATGTCATCGATAGGTAATTGGACTTGACATCAATAAATGGTTGGTTGCTGATACATGAAGCCACTTCCCAATCGGATACAATTAATTAATTTGTTCCACTAAACTATCTCTGATATATATAGTAATTCAACATATAATATAGTAACTTCACATCCAAACTAGATTTTTTTTTCATTTTGGAATTTTCATATGGCCAAACAGCGTGACGAGTCTTCTTACAATTTTTTTTAAAGTAGAAACCTAAATAAACAAATTTTTTCTAGTGGTGGAGGTAGGCTGCTATCTCCGTCTTCAAAACTTCGTAAGCGGCGGCGTCAGCATCGGACGGTTCCTAATCATCAGCGAACGAAGCCCGAAATGCGTCGATCCGCTGACGCATTCGTTCGAGTGTTGGACTGTTGAATAAAGAAGAATTGAGCTCATAAGCTCTCTTCCCTTGCTTAAGGGGTCTCGGCATGGTCGACTCGGTCGCCCGCCGCCTCGATTAAGTAGTTCAAGTGACGACAAGCCTCCTGGAGACGTGCAACGTCATTGTGGCCCCCCATGGTTGATGAAACTCTTTATATAGTTTTTAATTTGCTTATGTATAATAGCAAAATATTTCTACTTGGCACCCATCGATATTTAGTTATCATCATATGACCCCCCGGTTAAAAATTTTCTGGCTCTATCCCTGCGTGGCACGCGGGTGCATCCATGCTTCCCGCGCATGCTGGCGTCGGTGGTGGTGATCTCGTGCAAGGTACCACTGGAGGGGTCGAGCAGCAATGTGGGGACCCCGAGATCGGATCCGTTTCAAGCTAAATAATTACGCTAAAAGAGCACAATACTTAACATGAAACGAAAACGATTCCGAGCGCCCGGATAGGTGTCTTATGTTAGCTCCCAAGGATCAGTAACTAACATGCACATATCCAAACACAACATTGTATTCACATTCATACACAATATACAAGAATAAAGGAAACATAAATACAACATCAGTGAAAAGAAACATAATATACAAGTTTGCATAAGAGGGCCAATCGGCCAAATATAAACAACATGAATAAATCGCAACGGAAGACAAACTTAAAATAAAAAGGGAATAACCGAGTTGGCATGCCCACAATCCCACAAGCAACCAACTGGAGTTAGAGTCGTAGCGTCAAGTACTTTACCCAATTTGAATGACTTTCACCGAACAATAGACAATTTTAAGTACAAAGTTGTACTCGCGAGACTTTTCGAGAAAAATAAAGATGCATGTAAGTATCAAAGGAAGGCTACTACACTAGTCAATTTTCAGCATAAAGCAAGTTTTGCAATTAGATAAACAATATAGATTCAAATTGCTATTTTAAAACATTTAGGAAACATTGTATAACAATAAGTAATGATCAACAATAGTATAATCTCCAAATATAATCAACACACGTACATCCCATTCGTGACAAATTAACAAGCGAACATCCCGTTCGAGATAACATTTCAGATCTGAGCAAACTAACATAATGACACAACATTTTTAACCATAACCCAAGCTTAATTTTCCAAGAGCTAACTGTGCATGCTTTCCCACAAGTGATGTCCGTAACCGGGGACACGGCTATTCAAATAGATTTAGTTGACTCTGCAGAGTTGTACAGCTTTACCCACACGATATGAATACCTTATAATGTCGCCATGCACTCTTCCGTAGGAGTGTGACTAAGATATCATAACGAAACATTTACAATGCCATGCCCTAACTATCAAACCACCCGAGGAACACCCCATGGCAGGCTATCGTTCGCAACTGAACCACGAGTGACCCTCGTATCAATGGGAAACACCACATGGCAGGCTATCATTCGCAACTGAACCACAGGTGACCCTTGTAATAACAATAGTAGGTACAACAATTAATGGTTTGGTAGAAAGAACACAACAAATTATTCATCCAAGCCTTTGCCATAAATCCCGGCGTGTGGTTGCACGTAAGACTTGGTTCATCACATCACAGACCGGTCCTTAATTACCTAGATGGGGCTACATGAATCCGGGACAGTCTCCATTCATCAACCTATCACCCGTCCAAGTCCAACACACAACAACAACCTATCAACAAGTTCATAATAATCAGATACGAAGATCTGGACATTTTCCTCAAACTCAACAATATCAAATCCATATAATCCTCAAATTTCATTAAGATTCAATTCGATCCATCAGCCGATGAACTAGCTCCATCAACCGTTATCGACTACAACTACTAGCATGACTAAGCATCGTTCTACAAATTAGCAACAAGCCCATATAACATATAGCCTTAATCACTCAAGGTAAAAAGTGTAATCAAGATTCAAAGGAGGGCCAATGCAGCAAGTAGGAAATTAACTACTTCTACCCATGAACATACTTTTCAACATAGCATGCAATTAAGAGATTAAAACCATACAAAACATTTTAAAATCAATAGGAGCAATATGTTCAAGAGGAGGGTGCTTGCACCTTTGCTGTACCACTTGTTCAATCTCAGGTTACACTCATGTATACGTTCGTATCATCGAGAAATCTATCGAAAGAACGATATTGCAATCAACACCAAATAAGCCGAAAATTCAAAATTCTCAAAAATGTATGAAACTTATACAGTGGGTAGATCATGATTTTAGATGAATTTAGGTGAAAGAATTATTTCATTTGAAGTTAGTATGTGAAAGTTATAGCAGTTTGAAAATCAGTTTTTCTGAAAAATCCTGAAAAATGGGCTTCGGTTACTGTTTACCCGAAATTAATTATTTGGTGAAAATTTGTAGAATATTGGTGGGGAAAAGGATTACATAGATAAATAGAGAATAAAAACATAGGACCAAAATAACTTGGTTCAACTCATTTGGAGTTCATATGAATTTTCTACAAATTTTCAAAGATAAAAGAGTTTTCAGTGTACAAATAGTTCTTTTCAGAAATTTCTACCACATTAAAATACTTTTTAAACTCGGGCTAACCTAGCCTCTGTCATAATCCAAGTAGCCTATCCATCCACACAATGCCCGGATTCACGATCTTCCAACTATACAACCTATCCGATAAATAACTAAACCCACCAAGTTATGGGCATATGACTACAATCAAATCCATCAATTGTTCTTTCGTAGACTAATTAAGCTAATACTAACTACTAGCTCTACTAGTCTAACCTCGGCAAGTCATAATTGTATACACTCAAATTTTCACCGATCGAGGTTTAATTAATTAACCGACACCTAATGAGCTTAACAATTTAAAAAAAACGCATCCAACATCTAATGGCTCACTAATTGATCATCTCATATCCATTCCACCGAACTAGTCGTGAACAACCTCTACCAATCTAATCATATAAGTGCCTCTACGAACAACAATAATCCTTCATCTACTAATCCAATTAAGGGTACAAATCTATCCACTCGGCACATAGGACTTAGCTACTACTCACATGGCAATCCATATATTTATCCGAAATCAAATCATCCATTCTACCATCATCCAATTATAGCACAAATGACTTGCATAGCTATCACTTACGACATCCCATCAATTTAGTCATGATTAAATAAATCACTCGATTCAACCTCCATATCTCCATAAATAACATTACAAGAGCTATCCATCAAGTATTCATAAAACCCTTATGCGTCCTATCTCCTAAAATTACTAATCCAACATGAGAAAAAATCTCCAATTAATGTATTATCCAAAGATCACCACTAACATCCATGCAACTTCAAAACAATATCATTCGATCAAATAATCCAATCATAAATTTAATCTAGCATCTATCGAACAATAATGCACACAAATCACCACAATAATCTAATTATTCGCATCCACCAATATATCGATACATAATTACGCCTACGCACAAATACGACCTAACCGGAGAATTATACCGGTCTTAAGTAACCAAAACATTTTTTTTACAATTAAAGATGCATAAATAGATGACATGCTCAAGACTAATATGCAACATGCACAACTAATTTCGTAACGCGGTAACAAAATAACACTAAAGATTTTACCGTAACGCTAGGTGTGCGAATCGCCATCGGGCGTCGTCTTCTCGGCCACTTGTCCACATCCACCGTAGTCGTCGCCGTCGCCGTTTCCGTGTCTGCTCCCTCTCGTCCATGTCCGCCGTAGTCGTCGCCGAGCTCGTCCGCATCCGCCGGCCTTGCCTCCTTGCCTCGGTCGCTACCGATGCCGCTGCTGCATGCATGCAGCGCCCCGGCATCGGGCTCCGCCTCATTGTGCTCGTTACGCCACTGAACAGCACCTCGGCTTGCTCGGGTCGCCACGCCCTCACCTAGACGCCGCTCACCCGCTGCCTTAGTACCGATGCCTCGGCCTAAGATGCTTTATCCATGACCTTCATTGCAAAGTAACTCCTCGCACCACTCAATTCAGATAACCTAGCTTCTTAAGCAGCCTAAATTGGTTCAAACCAAAAACACCATCCCTAGATTTGACCACTTGGATAGCTTCCCACCTTGAATCATTCCCTTTGTGTGGCTTCGTGTTGGCACTGCTCATGCTGCTGCACGAGCTCTCAGCACTTATGTTGCTGCTTGTGCTTGTGCGGCACATGTTGCTCTTCCCACTCTCAGAAAAATAAGCTCGGTCACTTATCTTAGTACTACCACTGGCCTTGCCTCCTCACCTCCGCCTCTCCTTGCTCCAGCCGAGCCGGATCCGGCCATCGCCGAGCCGCGCCTCCGTCGGCCTCCGCCAGGCCGCCTTGCTCGCTGGCCGTGCTCCAGTCCAGTGCCTCTGCTGTTCTACTGCCGCTGCATGCCGAGCTGGTGCAAGCCACCAACACAGCCTCATGCACGCACTGCTCCCTCTCTCTACAGCAAGCACTCTCCACCATTGCTCCTCCTCTCTTTCTCCAAATCACTCAAAAGACTATGCATGTAAAATCTAATTGGATGAGTGGGAAACCTAAATGATGAGGATCACGCAGGTATAACATGCATGGGCTGATTTTCAGTTCTTGCTAGACATTTGGGAGGAGAGAAGTAGAGAGGAGCTTGTGTTCTTGAGTGAGAAAAATGGAGCTGTGCTGCCTTGGGAAAGAAATGGCGTGAGGAGGCAGTGGAAGGGATGACTCTTGGCTAGAATAAATAACTGGATAGAGATGGACCAGGCTGGTTCGGCTGGCATAAAGAAGGGACAGTGATAAAGCCAGTAGTGGAGGTGAATAAAGAAAATAAGGGTGGCAGTGTGGAGATAAAGTTCTTGTGTGGAGAAAGAAAGAACAGTGGGCAGGGGATGGTTCGACTGAACCAAGAAAAATTGTGTAGTGCTCTGTTGGGTCTTGGGTTGGCAGTACTGTTTGCTTTGGTTGAAACAAAAATATGGCAGTGTATGTGGTGGCTTTGGTTGGATAGAGAGAATGAATGGCAGTGGAGAGTTCAGCTGGGCACAAGAAATGGAGAAGTGTGGTAGAGAAGTGAAGAAAACAACAGTGAAGAGGAGGGGTTGCCAGACTTTTCATGTGCTATTTCTTTTCCCCGTTCGTGAATTCACGCAAATTACCATGCATGTGAAAACTAATTGCAGAAACGGGTTGGTAGTGCGATGACGATCGCTGTGGTATAACATGCATGGCTTGGTTTTGAATTCTTGGATGAGATTTGAAGGAGAGAAGCGAAAGGAGTTAGCAATGTCAAAAAATGGGAGAATGACAGGAAAAGAAGGGACACGCAGGCGTCTCGCCTGCAGTCGGTCGAATTGGAAAAAGAGCGATGGTACTATTGCATGCATCATGGTATGATTTTTGAAATGCATGTGAAAACATAAAATCAAAATAATTAAAATTTTAAAAGTGGTCTTTCAAACAATTTGGTTTAATAAAATGCAACATTTTAATTAAACACCGGAAAAATTTTAAAACGTAGTCTAAAATTTAATAGATTGCCAAATTAAATCTTATCGCCTGCGGTCGGTCGAATTGGAAAAAGAGCGATGGTACTATTGCATGCATCATGATATGATTTTTGAAATGCATGTGAAAACATAAAATCAAAATAATTAAATTTTTAAAAGTGGTCTTTCAAACAATTTGGTTTAATAAAATGCAACATTTTAATTAAACACCGGAAAAAATTTAAAACGTAGTCTAAAATTTAATAGATTGCCAAATTAAATCTTAACATCCTGATTATGAAAATCGGGGTGTTACAAGCAAGGTCGGGTTGCCTCCCGCGGTTGCGTGGAACTGGATGGCCCACGGGGTTGGTCCGGAATTCAGGCGGGAACCAGCAACCGTCGTCCTGCTCCTCCTCATAAACCATTGTTATTGGCATAATTCAGAATTTGCCACTGTGAATGGATGGGTTTCAGGATTTATCCTCATGTGTCTATTATATGTGGGTCTTGGAGTCATATGTCATAGATACATAGGAATAAATTCTAAAATCCATCTATTTTATAATGACAAATCCTGAAATTTCCTGTTGTTATTGGATCAGTAGAGAACTGGAGATAAGGAGACATGCAAGATACACAGACCACGCGCGCACGAACCCTTGTTCATATTATATGAGCCAGGAGAAATCAAGCAAGACCATGCTTTGGGCCGTGATCTGACGGGAATCGATCGAATCGATTGTGTGACCGAAATATTAACCAAGACGAAAAAAAGAAGATTTTTTTTTTTGAAAGAAAGCATGTCCTGGTCGGCTACCCCCTTAGCTCGATCGTCTAGTCTGATTCCGAATTTCCGATATATGCCGTGTGCGTGTGCGTGTTACGGTCGAACTCGAACATAGGAACTCAATATACTCGATATGGATTTTTTTTTTTGACAAATAGCTCTCTGATTTATATTAATAATTCATAGGTAAAGTACTCACCGTGAGTACCTAACATTAAAAATTCTAGATGGACGTGCTACCATAAGGTCCTTGAATCTATGAATGTGTCGGATTTCTTTACCATCATCGTTGTAAACTCCGTATTTTGCAACAGTATCATGATTGTTGACCATCATAGTATCGGGAAGTACATTGTCGATGATATCCATTGATGTGTAGGATCCATGCCTCGGTAGCAGTATGTTTGTTGAGAGAAAATCAGAGTGGATTTATTTATACCTAAATTGGCCTGGTGTCGATCTCCACTGTAGGCGTTGCCATCATCTTCCAGGTAGATCGGTCCGATAAAACCCATCATGGGTAAAGAAAATCCGGCAAAGAACTCACTGGAGAAGAAAAACTAGAACAAACTGATCTAGGAAACAAACACATAAGAAAACTAAAAAGATCTGAAATTACTTCTGAAAGAGAACGCCGGAGAAGAGAGGTAGAGCTGCGGCAAGTGGCTAGGGTTCCTAGTGGCGGCGGCTCCCCGTAACCCATTCTTAGTCGATATAGTTTGTTGTAGTGTGTGTCCCGCCGATGTGCGGTTAAGGTCGACCCATGCTGTGCGCTCGCCACGACAGTCCATAGACTGTTGGTCCGGCCCAAGCACGACACACCCTGACATGGCACATCATGCTTGGGTCGACACCCTGGCCCAACAGACCGGCATGTACAATACCGTGTCGTGCGCGACCGGTGACGGAGGTGGTGGCGGCGTGCGTCGACAGAGGAGGGGTCGGTGGAGTGGTCAGAGTCCGAGGGCGAGGAGGCGGGCGGTGCTAGCGTGTGGGAGTAACCCGCGCCTACAGTGGCTAGGGTTTCACGAGATCCCGAGCAGAAGAGGCGCCGGTCATCGTCAGTAAAGGAAGTGGAGAGCTGGGGGAATGGGTATGCGGACCACAGGAGGAAGAGGAAGGACATGGTCAAGGAGATGGTGGTGGTGGTGGTGGATGTGGCGGCGCCAATGCATGGCGGAGGAGGATATGGTGGTGGCGCGCGGTGCGTGGCGGTGCATGGCGGAGGAGGATGATAGGATGTGGTGACGGCGGGCTCATGGGCCAACCCCGCCCTATAGGGTTTATCGTGTCCAGACTGACACGACACGACATGACTCGTGAGCTCAGCATGCTGTGTCTGGGTTGGTGGCCGAGCTCATGGACCAGCGCAGCACAACTCACTTATGGTGTGTTTGGTTGGGTGAACCAGAGTGAATGGGATGAGATGGTACAACATGGATGAGATCGTCCTGGATGAGATGGTGCATGCATGTTGTTTGGTTGGTTGTATGAAATGGTACACGAATATGTTTGGTTGGTTGTATGAGATGATCTAGGATGATATGAGATGGTGCTTGATTGAGAGGATGATGTTGGTTTAGGTGAGATTATCTCAATAATATTTTCTTTTTCTTTCTTCTCCTTTTCCCCTTTTCTTCCTTCCTTTTCTTTTCTTCCTTACTCATTGCCGACCGATAGTCTTGTTTCTTCTTCTTTCTTCCACCGACACGACTTCTCTTCTCTCCCCAGTGCCGCTGCCTCTGAGCCTCCTAGCGTCGCCGCCTCCCTTCTTTCCTTCACTCCATGGTCACGCGCCCCCTTCCCATCGCCGCCCACCGCCATCGCTCGACGCGCACCACCCCGACCAAATCCGCTCGTGGTTGACCTCCCCGACCAGATCCATCTGTGGCTGGGCTCCTACCAGCTCCGGCGCCTCCCCTACCAGCTCTGGTGCCTTCCGCCGCCTCCCCGACCGCCCTCGTCTCCATCGGCCGGTGTCGCTCTCCCCTTGCCGAGTTGAAGTCGCCCTCCCATTCCCTTGCGTCGTCGTCGTGACAGAATGAACGAGTTCGTTCGGCAAAATTTGCTGCACCACATCATCCCAAACCAAAACAGAAATATTCCCTGAAATAGAACCATCCTATCCCACAAACCAAACACAAGTATGACCTCCTGTTGCCGTCCGAACCGTGCCCTGCAACTGCAAACTCTAGACCGAATAATAATTGCAAACAAAGCAATGGGCAAAGCAGTCGTTTCCATCGTCTTGTGGCTCCCGTCGTCGTGGTCTGTTCCCCACCCCACCCCACCCCACCATCTCCTCTCCTCTCCAAAAAGAAACCAAAACACCAATCTCTTCCCGAATCCCGATCAAACGCCTAAGGTTTCACCAAGAAAACAAGGCCAAGGAAGGGAGAACCCAGGCCTAAGCCATGGCTGCGTCCACCTTCAGCGGCGACGTGACGGCGCCCTTCTTCGGGTTCCTGGGCGCGGCGGCGGCGTTGGTCTTCTCGTGCATGGGCGCCGCCTACGGCACGGCCAAGAGCGGCGTCGGGGTGGCGTCGATGGGCGTCATGCGGCCGGAGCTGGTCATGAAGTCGATCGTGCCCGTCGTCATGGCGGGGGTGCTCGGGATCTACGGCCTCATCATCGCCGTCATCATCAGCACCGGGATCAACCCCAAGGCCAAGCCCTACTACCTCTTCGACGGCTATGCGCACCTCTCCTCCGGGCTCGCGTGCGGCCTCGCTGGGCTCGCCGCCGGAATGGCCATCGGCATCGTCGGCGACGCCGGCGTCAGGTCATCCCGATCCCCAAATCCCCTCACCAAAGGATATATCTTTTTTGTTATTTTAATGTCGATTAGTTAATGTGGTAAATTGCAGTATCTGTAGGTCTAAGCTGTTTCTTTATTGCTATTACATGTGTGATTAGTTTGTGTGGTGGGAGAATCTTCAGAGCATTTCGTTGGTCGGTGAAACAAACAGGATTGGGTTGTTTATTTAACAGCTTACTGCCCAGCTTTATTCGAAAGCAAATTGGGTTATCTATGGCATGAGACAGAACAAGTTGTTTAATCTAGGAACGCTCTAATATGTCGTGTAGTTCTGAATTTGCTGTGGAACTGTTGACTTTAGCAATCATGTTTGCATACATTAGTTTGGTTAGAAAGGGGGGGATTACATTTTTTGGCAGCTTTACAAGTTAGTGTGACAACGTTATTTTATTTCAGTGATATAGATTGTACATTGAAGTTAATTTGGAATCTTAAGAGTGCCACACCCTGTAGCACCAATATCAATATATGACACTAGTACAATATTATACATGGTGGCATGTCATTTTTTAGGGGAAAATCCATAAACACCCCATAAGTCATGCCTTTTCAATTTGCCCCCTATATCCCATTTTCATTTTCGTTTGCTTTGCCCCCATAAGTTAAGTTGGCTTGCAAATGCCCCCTAGGTCGTATGTTCGCACTATTTTTTCGTGGGTTTAATTATCTTTAGAACTTGTTTCAATGATTTTAGTACTTATTTTAGTGATATCAATACTTGTTTCAATAGTTTGAGTGATTTCTGTATTTGTAATACAAGATTTTAGCACTGAAACGTTAGTAATGAAACGGTGCATTACAAGTACCAAAATCACTCAAATAATTGAAATAGGTATTAGCATCGTTGAAACAAGTGCCAAAGATAATGAAAACCACGAGAAATAGTGCTAACACGTGGCCTGAGGGTTATTTGCACGCCAACTTAATTTATTGGGGGGGCCAGGCTTATTAAGGCGTCGCCTAAGCGTCGCTTAAGCGACGCTTAGGCGGTAAGGCGCTGCTGGTGGCTAAGGCGTCGCCCGCCTTACGCCGCCTCGCCTTGCCGCCTCCGCCTGCTGCTCCTCCTCCCGGCCCGTCGCCGTCGCCGCCGGTGGAGGAGGTAGAAGGAGATTAGAGAGAGCCGGAGCTCACCGAATTTGTCTTTGCCAGCGCTCCCACGACGACCCGCGCCGCTGCCATGCCGACTGTCGCGTGGCCTGCCTCGGCTCTGCGCTCAAGGCTGCGCCGGTTTCGTGCTTTCATGCGCCAGATTCGGCTGGGAGAGAGAGAGGCGGCGCGCGATGCAGAGAGGAGAGGCGGCGAGTGCGATGGAGAGGCGGCGAGTGCGACTCAGTTAGGTTAGATGCGTCATGCCTCGGTGGTCGGATGGGTAGTTGGTGATGATGATTTGGGCAGCTGGGCCTTTTTTCTTCTTCTCCTTTTTTCTTTTTCTTTCACTTGCCGCCGCTCGCTCGCTTCCGCTCGCTCGGCGCTCAAGAGACGAGTATGGCGTCGCCTTGGCGTCCGAGTGGTGCCTCGCCGCCTTAGCTCGCCTTAGCGCTTTAAGACTTATGCCAAAACGATAAACATGGATTGGAGAAGTATGAACCATTTCTACACTTACTCTGTTCGGACATAGCAGAAAATCAGAAATAATCATATGTATATCCAGCATGCATCTATTGGCAAAACTAGTGAGGTTTGAGTAGCACAAGATTCAAGAAACATTGACCCTCATTTTAGATGCATCCCATCCCATATAATATTATAATATGCACAAATCCACCATATTAAATACAAAGAGTTTCATCTGGCTCTGAACATTGACCTTTTTGCGATATGGTTGTCCTTGTTAAAATTGACTGCTTCTATCATAGGTGTACCAAAATCTGTATGGATATAAGACATGTATCTTGATACTGGTGAATGCCTAGCAGAAGTGACCAATTGTCTAAGATAATTAAGGAACTTCACAACTATAATTTACTACAATTGCCCTGATTTGACTTTTCTTGACTTTGCTGTTATTCGGTCACATTTCAACCATTTTTAGAGGCCATACATGGATGCCGATATACTTTTGGTTTTCTCATGCAACGTTGTGTTGTACTTGAACCGAACTTATGGTCTTATGCGGTCAATATAGTGCATTTGGCATACCTATCTTTTGGGTAATATGATGACAGCTGAGATTTTGTTGGTGTACTTGGGGTTGGGGGCATTGGATGGTGCACAATCCATCATAAATTCCCATCATGATCGGCTATGATGCATAGACACGGATACTTTGACATGACACGACACCGACATAGGAATTCGTCATTTTTCCAAAAATACCGATACGACGACACAGCTATATATATATGTAAATAATAAGAATAAATTACACATATGTATTATTTTTTCATGTTTCTTCGTGCTTGTCTAACTGAAATGTTGTAAAGTATTGATCGGAATGATTTTCTCTTTGTTAGATCTAACGGTGAGCAAGTTTTATTTTGACAAGATGAACAAATCATCTAACTGTGAAAGGTCATGGAGCTAGTATATTTTTACTTTGTATCAACAAATTATTGATTGTGCTCCCTTGCTTCCTAAGGAAAAAAAACCCATGCATAAAGATCTGTTAATGATTATGTTTGTAACAGTATAACTGTCTGTAAGTATTGTAGGATAGCATTTAGTACCGCTTCACGAATTCTCTGTTGAGGAATGAGAATGACACAAGAATTTTGTGTGTCGCGCTTTGCTTGAAGCTGTTCTAATGTGATCTACTTTGTTCTCAGGGCGAATGCTCAGCAGCCAAAATTGTTCGTGGGTATGATCCTCATCCTCATCTTTGCTGAAGCGCTTGCACTCTATGGCCTCATCGTCGGTATCATCTTGTCATCTCGTGCTGGTCAATCCCGAGCAGACTAGATATTCGGCTGTAATGCCTACACTTGTCTTTGCCATCATGGATACGATGGCATAGCAATGTTCTTTTGCTGTATCTTGTGGCTTCTTTCTGTTGTTAAGACGTTTATGCTTTCTTTTGCTTATTCTTGATAGTAGTACGATGTACCTGTAACTTGTTGATGCACTCCTGGCTACATTGGTTGCTTGGAAACATGGCGTCTAGGATTTGGTGAATAAACAAGGAATTTTTTGGATCGAATTATCTGTTGTGCTCTGGTCATCGGTGCCTCTGAAGTTGGCACTCTGGAGGATTGCAGGTGTGTTTTGGTTGGACGCGCAGATCCTTTTTGGTGCATGCAATGCAATCCTGTTGCGCAGGCTGTCTAATTAAGAAACGTGTAGCTTTGTTATACCACCGTGAAGGTTGCACGTTGTTGTTGTTCCATTAGTAGTAATACCAAACTGCCATTATATTGCTGCAATTCAAGCTTTTGCCCAGCCTGATGCCGAGGTACGAAACCATGAAGCAATGAGATGCAGATGCCGTCCCATCCATGACTGCAACATTCAGACTAGGGAAATATCCGCGCAAAACACCAATTCATAGCTTCTTTGCAGCAGCGGCAAGCCAAGTCGCGGGCAGCCTGCCCTGATGCATTCATAAATCGTAAAAAGGGACGAACTTGTCCACAGTGCACAACAAACAAAAGAAACCTGCGGCGGTAGAGTAGCACTGCAATTTGCGCATGCCGACGGCTAACGCTCTCAGCGTCTTACTCGTGCTCCTCCTCCTCCGGCGGAAACGACTAGGTATCTCTTCTTGCCTCGTCTTTCACACAAGCTGACGCCTACATGGCTATTTCTACTTCATTTCTCAACTGATGTACAAAACCAAGTATATCAAGAAGGAAGGCATGCAATGCATGCTTACAGCACATAAAACAGCAGTCGATCTATCCATCCTTCGATATCAAGCCGCATGTCACCACATAAAACCACCTTTGAATCAGCAACTTGCTCCATCAAACTGGTATTAACGCCTACAATTTCTCTACTGCTAAAATACGATGGATACAGCATTTCTTTGGGATGAGGCATAGCCTACTTATTCTTGCCTATGCTATGCTACTCATGTTTATCTGTCAAATTTTTGAACAATTCCGGTCCTTGGCAGCGGATTAGAAGAATTTCTCATAGTCCGGAGCTGGTTGGCCCCAGACATCCATAAAACCACCTGAAAGCACAAAGGGGGAAAAGAACTTCAGCTCTGAGGGTAAATTGACCCAAAATGTCATACAACAAACTCTTAAAAGTAAGCCATGTTAAAAATAACATGCAAATTATGTGCGCGGCTGTTACCACCGCTAGTCCAAAAATAGACGTCATTTTAGCTCACACAGAACAAGAAATGAGCTAATATCATAGTTTATGACATATGTTCCCCACCAATCAGTATTTTAACAGGGTACTTAGTGAGAAAGTTGACATCAAAAACTGAAACGATAAATATTTGCAGACCAAAATTACCTTGCTAAAACAATAGCTAAATTGGATGGTGTAGTATGAATGAAGCATGCAGCAGTTCTCATAAATTACCAAGCCATTGAAGAGGCAGATTCCACCAGTGTATTTAATATGACTACTTATCAAGTAATCATGAATATCTATTTGCCAAGGTGTTGAAATAATATCAGGTATGAGTTTGTCCTTCATCTCGCTAGCACCCTAAAAATAACTGTTCCAATATATTCACGTTGGTTCTAAATCTAATAAGACTGGCAGATAGGTACTATTCCAATGCAAATGCACCAATCTTTTTCACAGACCAAACAACTATTCAGTAAAATAGATTTTAAAAAGGTTCATGCTCTAATTTGGTGGGCAGAGACCGACTCCGAGAGTACAAAAGAAATGGAAGGCAGGAATAGGAGGGGGCTAAGATTGATGCCCTGTCCTGTTGTTTGATTGTTTGAGGGGGGAAAAGAGCACAAAAGTTGCCATGCATGGTCAGTGTTTTTCTCTCTCTCACCTAGTATCGCTCATGCTCTTTCTTTCTCTCCTTAAATTTCTTAACAAGTGAAAAAAATCATATTTGTTTCACTTCCCTATTTTCTCTTCATACAAACAGCACATCAGCTTTGATGATTCGTGCAAACACATGAATATTAAGTATCTGCAGAGGATTAATTATTTCTCACATAACATGATACCAGACTTAAACATACACTGATGACGACTCAAATGAATGAATCAGATAGGTAACTGTGACCACATCTGTACATTTGACTTAAACAGTATAAGCAAAGCCAGTCAAAACCGAAATTAGGAACAGGGAGGGCTACTGGGCCTAGAGCCCAGGCTGAAGCCCAGGCAGCCGGGGTCTGGTTCTGCCACTGAGCAAAGCCATGAGAGATCTCTTCTCTTTCTTGTAGTGAAAATCAGCGACCACAGGCATTTAGCCATAATTATCAAGGTGCACTGGACATAAATGGCAATGCTAACCTTAAGCAGTTCTCCAAAGCCCCACAATGCATAGATGTGTTTGTTGAATAATGACCAGTTAATGCATTTGAATTTAGCGTTACTCTGACCTGATATTTTGTTCCCTCCATATTGTGTAGATGTCTTGCTGACTAATGACCAAAAATGTATTTCTAAGTTACAACTTACGGATACATATTCATTAATAGTCAATGAGAAAATACACTGCAAGCCCTTAAACTTGCCCGGAATGGTCAACTAGGTCCCCAAACTCATGAATTGTACATCCCGGGTTCCTAAACCTGTTAAGTGGTTCACCCAAGGTCCAAGGCACGTGTGGCTGGAATCGTGTATTCACGTGGCATGGAGATGTATTCCAGCGTGGACTTATGCTCACTTAAGGGTGGATAACGAGCCAACTCGGTTTGGCTCGACTCGGTCAAACTAGTTAGTGAACACGGCTCGGCTCGGCCTGAAAATCGAGCTGGCTTGTTCGAGCCAAGCACTGACAAAGTAACAATGCCATGTATGTTACATCATGAGTTCTTGACACTCACCAAGGAGGCAACCGCAGTGGTCAGCGCCGGTTGGCCGGAGCGAGGCGGCTTTGTAGCGGAGGAGACGGGTCAGTGAGGGGTTCCACGGTTCAACGCCGTTGTCGATTGCGGGGGAGGCGGATGCCGGGCGATTCTTAGACTCCATGCTCGATTGTCATTCCATCACTCATGGAGGCCAGAGACGGAGGGGGCGGGACCGCAGGAGGAGGCCAGAGTCGGAGTGGGCGGACGAAGGCCGGACGCGGAGGAGGCCAGAGACGGAGGGGGCGGGACCGTGAGAGGAGGCCGGAGTCGGAGTGGGCGAGCGCCGGGCGGAGGCGGAAGGCAGTGATGTTAGTTGTAGCGGCGGTGGCATCTCCTGTGCCATGCGCGTGCATGTGTTGGCTTGGCTGTTCTTGTGTGCTAGCTAGTTAGGGTTATGCGGCTATGGGCTAAGTAGGCCATGGGCTTAATTCTTGGCTAGGCTGGAAAGCTAGGTTTTAATTTTATCGAGCCTAACAAGCAACTCGCGAGCTGGCTCGGGCTCGGCTCGTTAAGCAAATAAGTAGAAATCTCGGCTCGTTTATGACACGAGTTGAGCCGAGCCCTCGGCTCGTTAAGAGCTTCGAGCTTTTTTTCCACCCCTATGCTCACGTGATTGTCACATGAGGGGCCAAGCAGGGGGTGAAATTTGCAAAATAGCCCCTGGTGTTTCAGCATATCGCATAAACCCAATCACGTGAGACATCCAGTTAGTTTTTGTGTAGCAACAAGAGTGATAGATAGGTTCTTTGCCTTTTCTGTAGCAGCAAAACTGATTTCTGGACTGCTATCCATGCTATTTCCCTAAGTTACGATGTAATGCTTTAGATGCCTACAGACATTGTGCTCACTTGGAACTGGTCGCAAAAGTAATGCATTAGATGTTCTGGAATGTCAGTGTGCATTACAACCTATAGCTATGCCAGTTTGATGTTCTGAATCCTATGTCGGTTTGATGTTCTTGCAAGGTCCAAACAACCTGGATGAATGCTGGCAGTTTTTTTTTCAGTTTTGCACTTCCTCTGTTATAAGCAAACAGCTCTTTTGGTACCATTTCCAGGTAGAGATGGGGTCGGGCGAAGGATTTGGGGGAAGAACGCAGGTCGGTGGGATTAAATGGCTCATCTACTAGCTGCAAAAACACAAGTAAGCTGAAACTTTTTGCAAAAAGGCCCCTCGCCAATGGCGGCAATATTCCCGCCAGAATGCACCTAGCCACGTAACAAGGTCAGCATGCCAACTCAGCTATTATATCAGTTCTGATCTAATTCGGACCTTGGGTGAACCACTTAACAAGTTTAGGGACCCAGGATGTACAATTCATGAGTTTAGGGACCTAGTTGACCGCTCAGGACAAGTTTAAGGACCTGCAGTGTATTTTACTCAGTCAATATATTTGTAAGTATATAATCAAGTAGAAAGATGCCAAAGGACATCTGGGCAAAGTTGTTGATTCTGTTCTGTTCCAGCTGGAGTGGCCGAAACGTTCCATTCCATTTCCTAAACGCAACAAAATAGGTTGCATCCGGATTGACTCAAATTCCGCTTGATACTGGCCATTCCAGCTATCTGGTACCAGGGAAAAGTGGACAACCGTCACAGCGTTTTCCTTCTTGGCACATCGACCGACATGGCCCTTCCATCCATGGTTCCCACAATGCATGTCCCAAGCCTTGTCCTTCCATATTCCATCAAGAATCCCAGCTTATTCCACCGAAAAATGGGCCATCTAAAAGGAGACCCCCCACTTGTAAGTGATAGGAAAATGTCGGAGGTACAGGGTGTGACGGGCTGCCATGACAGTAAAAGCTTATTTGAATCTTGATCCAGTGAGAAGCTCTCACATGGACAACTGAGTTAGGAATACTCACTCCATTACTTATTTGTTGGGCTATATGTGGCTCTGTGCATAGGATATGTGATAAATATATAGTCTATATAACAGAATATATTTATCTATCATTCTATCTCTTTATACCAGAACAGTACACCGGAACAGCTCTGTATCAGAATGTTCTGTCCCAAAAGACAACGAATGCAACTGATAACTAATTAACTATGTATCTGAGACTGCAATACAGGAAAAACAGACAATAGGACATGGAGACGTAAAGCAGGGAGCTATAGAAAATTACGGAAACAGAAAATTTAGTCACATTACCAATATCAGTGAGAGACCCATATATTGGATCATCCATGACAGGGATACCCTGAAAGGGAAAACAAAAACATTAAATATGTTATCCACGCAGATAATGCAGTAACAGACTAAATTCTAACTAAATTATTCATGGAACTTTACCACAAGGCCTCCATGTGGAAACTAAATAAAAGAACCAGGAAGTCTCACCTCTGAGTCGTTGGCACATATTCCAGCCTGAAGATCTGATTGCATTGATGGATAGCATGGTATATCAGCACCGAGGTAATCAGAAATTGCAAGATTGTAGCCATCTTGAATGACAGGAAGATCATCGGTATGTACACCAGGGTGCATCTCGTTATCCATGCTAGAGCATATCATCTCGTTCCTGATTGACAGCACATTATATATTTAAGTGGAAACCCTATGATTCAGTCAACTTAACAAACAGCGTATCGATGCGCTAATGCAACAAGGTATCACCCATGAACTATTTGATAGGCCTCTTGACACATGGAAACAAACCAGAGAGAAATACA
Source organism: Phyllostachys edulis (assembly GCA_036346405.1). Lineage (NCBI taxonomy): Eukaryota > Viridiplantae > Streptophyta > Magnoliopsida > Poales > Poaceae > Phyllostachys > Phyllostachys edulis. Next base: position 570,608 of record CM070547.1, read on the forward strand.
GAGACCATTTTCAAGCACTACCAAATAAATTATATATAACATGGTATTAGCAAAAAAAAAAAGGAATATATTCAACCAGCATGCTAGACAAGGAAATGACTGGAGTAGAAGCAACTCACTTTGCTTTTGAAGAATCAAAGTCAACAACTTCAATTGGTGTGTCATCTTCTATATCAATTACTTGAACAGCCTTATTGTCTAATGGATGTTGGCATAAATCATCTGTACCATTGACATTGCCACCTGCACTAGTTCCAAAATGTTCTTGCTGTTGTTTCTGTGGCTCCACGGAAAATCCTTCTGCAGAGCAGTGGGCCAACCCAGGATTATTATGCATTGTAGAAACCTTTGAACCACCAACCAAGTCAAGATCACATATTTTAAACGAGCTTGATGGATCCAGCTTTTCTTGTCCCATTTTGATGATAGGTTCAACCTCAACATTAGGAAATAGTTCAGCACCAACGATTTTCCTTTGATCAGGCAACTCAATCAAGTCCACATGTTGTGGCAGCATATCAACATCACAAATCTGAGTTCCTACCTTAAATTTCAGCTTTAAGCTATCCTCATGAGAAGACATTGTCCGAGATAGGTCAGTTCCTTGCGTCAAGCTATCTTTGTGAGAAGCTGTCAACAGAGATGGGTCCGCCTCTTCGATCAAGGTATCCTTGTGAGAATAGCTATCTTTGTGAGAAGCTGTCAACGGAGATGGGTCCGTTCCTTCGATCAAGCTATCCTTGTGAGAATCTGCTAACGGAGATAGGTTGGTTTCTTCGACCAAGCTATCCTTGTGAGAATCTGTCAACGGAGACAGGTTGGTGTCTTGCATCAAGCCATCCTTGAGAGAAGCCGTCAATGGAGATAAGTCGGTTTCTTGCATCAACCTATCCTTCTGAGAAGCCGTCAATGGAGATACATCGGTTTCTTCCTTATATTCCTGGACCACATGGAGTTGCGCATCACTCTTCTCTTCTCTTATATTTTCAGTCACAACTGATGTTTTGTTTTCTTGGAGAAGCATCGGTTCCATTATTTCATTACAGGCTGTGCTAGAGCCAGTGTTTTCTTGGTAGATTTGATCTTCTCTGTTGTCTGACTGGATGTTAGTCAAAGATCCCTCATTTGCTGCTTCATCAACTACCACCTGGGAAGCTTCTCCAGAAGAAACTAGATCAACTGTTTCTCTTTGGACAGATGCTGCATTTCTGCATGCACGCACTGACCTGGGCCTTGTTGGGGCTTTTGCAAAGTCACAGTATTTAAGCAAATTCCTCCTATCGTCATGCAAATCATTTTCCAAATTTGTCGCCTCGTCACCCAAAGCGATACGATCCAAAGCAGCCTCACCCAAAACTTCGTCATCATCTTCAGCTTTCTCATCTGGAACCTTACCATCTGGCAAAAGCTTCGCCTCTGCCTCCATAACAGCACCAGTAGAAGAATTATTACCATCACCATTAGGGTCTATCCCTTGCTCTACCACCTCCGATTCTGAACTCGACACCTTACTATCCTCCTCCATCTCACCCTCCTCATTCTCACCCTGCACCTCCGGCGGACCATCAGCACCCTTCCTAACATCACCACTGGAGCTCAGCACCTTCGACCTAGTATCCTCCATTTCCAACTCCCCTACAGCCTTCACCATCAATGGTGTTGCCTCCCTCACCCCCTCCGTTACACGACTCCTCGCCTTATCATCCCCCCCACTGCTCCGCCGCTCCCTCCAGAACCCAGGAGCCCCATCCTCATCTTCATCTTCCTCATAGCGCCGCCCGTTCGAACTCGGCCTTCCCCTCTCCCTCTCTCTCCCCCAATCCGAATACCCCCTCCTGTACCCCCCATACTTCCTCTTCCCTCTCCCACTGTAGCTACCACCAGGTCCACCACTACTGTAATCATCTCTACTACTACTACTAGTGCTGCTATTCCGCCTAGGCCGGGTGCTAGGGTTGTTGCTACACTCATCCTCGTACCTCCTCCGGCCGTAGAACGCGGGGGGTTCCTGCTGCTGCTGCTGCTGCTGAGGCGGTGGCGGAGGAGGAGGAGCGGCCCACGCGCCGCCGCCGCTGCCGCGTTGCAGCGAGGACGGCGGGAGCACGCCCTTGGACACCAAGTACTCGGCCGCAAGGCGGCCGGCCTCCATGAGCACATCGTACCTGCGCTGCGGCGGTGGTGGCGGTGCAGGAAGCGGCGCTGGCGGAGGAGGGGCGTGCAGCTGCCTGTGGCCGCGGGGGTACCCGGTGGCACCGCCGCGGCCGAACGGCTGCGGCGGCGGCAGGCGGCTGCGGTGGTGGTACTGCATCGCATAGGTCACGGCGGAATCCACGAGAAGTTCACCAAAATTCTGAGAATCTGAGGTAAACCCAAAAAAAAAAGTTAGGATTTCTGCCGCTTTATCTCGCAGCGGGGGGATCGGAAACCCTCGAAGAAGAAAAATGCTAGCAACTCACAAATCGCAATTAAAGCGCCGATGGAGCCATCGAAACGGAACAATCCACCAATTTGGGGGCAGCAGTTACCACCTGCGCCTGCCAATACAGTTGTTGTTTCTATCTACGATTCCACTCTACTATTATCAGTTTGAAGCGAAGCGAACAAGGGGGGAAGGGAAAAAACAAAAAAAAAATTGTAAGGAATTTCAGATTAGAAGGATGAGGTGGTTTCTGCTCGCTTGGAGACCCACGGAGCCTGCCATGTGGACCATGCTCCCCTTAAGCTGAAAAGGAAAAACGAACGAACCCTCGGAGGAAACGATCGAATTAACTGCACAAAAGAAAAGAGGAATGGCTACTTTTCACAAATGCTGGACCAATCTTTATGTGGGATTTTTTCCCCCATAGATTCCTGGAGAATCGAATCGAATCGAATTGTTTTCTACCAAAGTTTGCTTGCGTTCCAAATAGGCCCTCAATCAATTTTGTCGCTGAATTGTGCTTCTACGATGGACTTTTTATCGTTAGATAGCATGGAGATTGCGCCCAAGAAGACACGCACTATTATTTTGGTGAAGTTTTTTTATTGATACAATTACATCATTGATTTGTTGTAGAATTAATATAGAGAATCCGTGCGGACCATGTAGATAAAGAAATGCATGCAGCTAGTGCATGCGTAGTAAGAACAGCACCAGTAACCAGTGTAAATTAACACCCCAAGCATGCAATCGAACCAATGGATTGGTGGTGGCCGTCAGGACAGAGTCGGATTCTGAATTTCTGACAGCTTGCTTGCAGGGTAGAAAATGGATTGAGTAGCCTGCCTAACATCTCTCTCATCTCTCTATGAATATGCATGGTGCACCTCGATCGTTTAATTCTTCATCGAACCGGGAGAACAATTCCCTCCCACTTGATTCCAGGCACCTGCAAAATTTAAATCAAACATGTTGCAACACATGTTTAGTTAGGCTTACCCTGCAGCAACTACGTACGTACGATGTGTAGCACGACAAGTTCATATTGCACAATCTTGCTGCACCTTAATTTGGTCGAAGCTTTTCATGCAGCAGTGCTGCTTCTGGTACCTTAATTTGATCCACCGTCGTCGTCAGCCTTCCCCGGTTCTTTCGGCTTCGCAGTAGTGCTAGTTGCCGGCGGTACTGGAGGCGGCGTCGTGCCAGAAGCACTTGCGTTTGCCTGGACTAGCTTAGCAGAGGCATCTTCTTTAAGGTCACTGACACTAGGAGATGATTTGTCGGGAACATCAGGCCGTCGTGGAAGCTCCGGCGGTTGCGACGCTGCCGGCGATCTTGTCGCGGCGGCGGGGCTTGTGTCGCCGTCTACTCCGTCTTTTCTGGTTGGTTCCTCATCTGCTTTCTCGGACACCCTAGGAGTAGGACGGCCTCCCTGTCCTTCTTCACCTTCTACACAAGCAAGCATGGATTGTTGCCAGATTGAGCAACAAGGAGCCAAGGATAGACGCACAATGCACTAGTTGAATTTAAATTTAAATCTCGGTGTGAATCTCTTCCAAGGAGGCAGGACCTGTTCGTGCTTTACCGGCGTCGCCACCGTCAACTTTCTTGACCTCGCCAGGAACCTCAGGGGCGTCTCCTCCGTCTTCCCTGGTTGGTTCCTCATCTGCTTTCTCGGACACCCTAGGAGTAGGACGGCCTCCCTGTCCTTCTTCGCCTTCTACACACGCAAGCATGGATTGTTGCCAGATTGAGCAACAAGGAGCCAAGGATAGACGCACAATGCACTAGTTGAATTTAAATTTAAATCTCGGTGTGGATCTCTTCCAAGGAGGCAAGACCTATTCGTGCTTTACCGGCGTCGCCACCGTCAACTTTCTTGACCTCGCCGGGAACCTCAGGGGCGTCTCCTCCATCTTCCCTGGTTGGTTCCTCATCTGCTTTCTCGGACACCCTAGGAGTAGGATGGCCTCCCTGTCCTTCTTCGCCTTCTACACAAGCAAGCATGGATTGTTGCCAGATTGAGCAACAAGGAGCCAAGGATAGACGCACAATGCACTAGTTGAATTTAAATTTAAATCTTGGTGTGGATCTCTTCCAAGGAGGCAAGACCTGTTCGTGCTTTACCGGCGTCGCCACCGTCAACTTTCTTGACCTCGCCAGGAACCTCGGGGGCGTCTCCTCCGTCTTCCCCGGTTGGTTCCTCATCTGCTTTCTCGGACACCCTAAGAGTAGGACGGTCTCCCTGTCCTTCTTCGCCTTCTACACAAGCAAGCATGTATTGTTGACAGATTGAGCAACAAGGAGCTAAGGATCGACGCACAATGCACTAGTTGAATTTAAATTTAAATCTCGGTGTGGATCTCTTCCAAAGAGGCAGGACCTGTTTGTGCTTTTCTGCGCGCCGCCACCGTCAACTTTCTTGACCTCGCCGGGAATCTCGGGGGTGTCTCCTCCGTCTTCCCCGGTTGGTTCCTCATCTGCTTTCTCGGACACCCTAGGAGTAGGACGGCCTCCTTGTCCTTCTTCGCCTTCTACACAAGCAAGCATGTATTGTTGACAGATTGAGCAACAAGGAGCCAAGGATCGACGCACAATGCACTAGTTGAATTTAAATTTAAATCTCGGTGTGGATCTCTTCCAAAGAGGCAGGACCTGTTTGTGCTTTACCGGCGTCGCCACCGTCAACTTTCTTGACCTCGCCGGGAATCTCGGGGGTGTCTCCTCTGTCTCCCTTGGTAGGTGGCTCATCTGCTTCTTCGGCGCCTCCGAGGCTGCCTCCCTGTCCGCCTTCTTCGCCTTCTGCTAAAATAAGTGATATCATCGTTAGAATTAGATTGAAGCAAGCTAGGCATGCACAACGAACGAACCAGCACTTGGAGTACCTTTGTTCTGATCATTGGAGCTGGGCGGAGCTGTTTGCGCTTTGCCAGCATCGCCGCCACCGTCGTCACCTTTTCCGGCCTCCTCGGAGGCCTTAGGAGCCTCTTCGGCGCCGGGAGCAGCTTCAGTTTTGTGAGCTTCCTCCTCTGGCACCTTACCTGAAGGAGCTTGAGCGGCTTCCTTGTTCTCTTCCTCCTTCTTGTCCCTCACCCACACCCCGTTCTCATCTAGGGTAGAACCCGGGATGCTCATCTTCTTCTTCATGCTCGCCATAAGTCTGAGCTCTTCCTCTTTTGCCGCCTCCTTCTTCTTCGTCTGCTCTTCACTAACCTTCAGATGATCTTCCTTCGCATCTTCCTTGTCCCGCCTTTCAATCTTCATCACCTTTGGATCCTTAATAACAACCTCCACGTACTCTACCTTCTCCAACATGTCGTGCAGAGCGTCCCATTTCATCTCGAAATGTTTGAGGTATCTCAAGCGCAGAATCTTGATGCAATTTGTTTTAGGAATATCCAGCTTTTCGACCTTCCCGCCTCTCACGTAGAGCTTCTTCAGATTCTCGCGCCCGACGAACCACCCGTTTGGAAGCGCCTCTTCAGGGTAGCACCGGACGTCCAGCTTCTCGAGCTTCGGCGGCAGCACGAGGCCGGTCCACCTGTCGAGAAGTTCTCTCTTCCGTTTCATTGTCTTCGGGTCCGGCGATTCGACGTCCAAGATGCTCGGCAGCTCGCCCCACGTCACCGTGAGCGAGCGGAGGCTGGTCAGTTGCTCCAGGTGCTCCATCTCGCCCTTGCCGACGTGGGCGTCGGTGGTCACGTTGACGCTGAGCTTCCGGAGCTGTTTCAGCCTACTGAGGTCTTGCAGCCGGCACGCATGGCTCCGGCGCCAGCACGCCTTGCTCCGCCGCGTCGGCCCGACGGCGAAGACGAAGCCCTTGAACACCCGCAGCTCTGAGAGGGAGATGATCACCTCCCGGCTGATGTGCTCCAGCATGTAGCACTCGGTGAGGTCAAGGTGGGTGAGCCCCCTGGGCTTGATGGGGCACCACTTCACCTTGACGAGGTTCTGGCACTGGGCCGCATTGGGCCGCCACTCCACCTTGACGAGGTTCTGGCACTGGGCCTTGATGGGCCGCCACTCCACCTTGACGAGGTTCTGGCACCCGCGCACGTCCAGGATGGTGAGCCGCTTGAGCTGCCCGATCTCACTCGGGAGCTCCGTCAGGCGGGACAGCCCGCGGAGGCTGAGGTACTGGAGGTTCTTGAGGTAGCCGATGGCACGCAGCGATTCCAGCCCCTCCACCTCCATGTACGTATCGTTGTCGGAGTTCCACCACCGGCCGAGCTGCAGCACCACCAGCCTGTCGGCGAGGTCGGAGAGCAGGAGCCCTGAGGCTGGGAGTGGGAGCCGGTACACGTGCGCGCTGACGTTCAGGATGACCTTCTTGTTCTTTAATTCATCGCGCAGCTCGCGCAGCTCACGCAGCTCTGCAGCTTCTCGCAGCTCTCGCTCACGCAGCTCTGCAGCTTCTCGCTCACGCACCTCTCGCTCATCCTCAGGTCTGGCCTTGCCATTCTGTGAGCCCTAGGGCAACAGAGTACAGATAGATACAACCTCAATCAAACGCGTGCTTCAATGCAAAATTTATTCTATGTGTATATTGATGATACCACGAATAAGAGCGCCTTACGAGATCTTTATAGCTCAAGAATGGAAATCAAGGCAAAATAGAGTCCAGTTTTTGGGCCAAAAGTTTTATCCGCCCTTTTTCAAAATCCTAATATATGGATCACATCTAACAAGCAATAATTAATATGTAAAATATCTATCTATATTCTATCTATTATATTTATATTATTAAAATTAAGACAAAAAAGTCACCACGTCCGCTCTCAAGAGCTAGAAATTCCAACGTCAATCAGAAGAAAAAAATATACACCGCCGATTTTGGTGGGTCAAGATTATAAACGGTGCAGATTAATCATTTGTGTACGATAGCTATTACAGTTATATAAAAAATGCAACTATATTTCATCGTAAGCAAGCATTAGAGTTGTATAATATATACAACTCTATGATGTTTCAATATAAACAACGCGATATAGTGTCTAGAAGCCCAAGAAACTCGGCTAGTTTAACCTATAATGGAGACCGGGATGGCCATTTAGAATCTAGACCGGGATTTTCGAGAAATGGATTGCTGATTTGGAGAGTACGTAGTGATAGCTAGTTGTGTTGGGGAAGAAGGACAGCACACGGTCTTAGGAAAAGGCAAAGTCGAAATGCGTACGTAGACGCCTTGAGGAAACAAGAAAAGTGATTGGATTCTATTTTTGGAAAAGAAAAGAATACATTAGATTTGATTAGAGTCCAACTTTGCCTTTTCCTAAGACCACGGTACACCAACGAGAAAGATTATATTTGGAAAATGATTAGATTGGCAGGGCAGGGCTGACGTACACGGTAAAGAGGAAGAAGATACCTGTGTATGTGTTGGTGTTGGTGCTGGTTCTCGATCTGGTTGGCCCTGGTGACTAGGCGCCTTCTTTGGGCGGCGGGCCTTCGACTCGTCCTTGGCTACCCTCTGCAGCTGGACACGGTTGCCCGCCGTGAGGCAGAGGACCTCGGAGTTGGGCTGCTTCTTGTCCGGGTCGCCGCACTCGTCCAGGTCGGCGTACGTCGGCCTCGCCTGGCGCTTCACCTTCCAGTGCACCAGCGGGTTCACGCGGCACCCGTGGATCACCCCGCTGCAACGGTTCTTGATCGGCTCGAGGAAGCCGTGGCCGGAGAGCTTCGTGAAGAACTTCGTGAAGACGTCCTCCGGAGACAGCTCGAACCACGTGGCCCACCAGTAGGTCACGGCCTGCTTCTTCACCTCGGAGGCGAGCGCGAAGACGGAGAAGGTGAGGAGGCACTCCCGCTCCTGGTCGTTGAGCTCCCTGAAGTCGGCCACGAGCAGCGCATCGAAAGCTTCCTCGAGGATCTTCTCGAGCCGGGCCTCCTCCTGTGGCCACTTCTTGTGCGTCTTTTGCTGCCTCTCCTCGTCCTCGGGCGGCTTGTCCCCCTGCGCTGGCATCGACGTCTGCTTGGTGATCTCTTCGATTTTCTTCGACTTGCTCTCTTCGCCTGGCGCCGCCGGGGGTTTCTCCTGGGAGCGATGCGGACGATACCACGACATAAGCGATTTGACGACCCTGACCATCTTTTGGAGCTTCTTCAGCAGCACGCCGTCGGTCGGCTTGTCGACAGTGTCCCCTGCGACGACGCCCTCAGGCCGCTCTTCCTCCTGTGGCCTCTTCTTGTGCGTCTCCTGCTTCTCCTCGGGCGGCTTGTCCCCCTGCGCTGGCATCGACGGCTGCTTGGTGATCTCTTCGACTTTGCCCTCCTTCGACTTGCTCTCTTCGGCTGATGCCGCCGCGGGTTTCTCCGGGGAGCGGTGCCGACGATACCACGACATAAGCCATTTGACGAGCCTGCCCTTCTTTTGGAGCATCTCCTTCAGCCGAGAGCCACGCACGCCGTCGGTTGGCGCCGGCTTCTTAGGCGGCATCTCCTTCCGCCCTGACGCCGCCGACGCCTCGGCCTCATCGCGGCGTTGCTTGCTTCTTTCGCCTTTGTCCTTCTGCTGCTGCTGCGGCGGCGGCGGCGGCGGCGATGGTGCAGGGGGTTGCTCCTCGGCATCGGCCGCCGAGGCCCTCACCTGCGACGGTGCCCGTGGCGTCCGAGGCTGGCCGGCCACCTCTCCCATTCCGGTTTGCGGCCGTGGTTGGGGCTGTACTTGTGGCTGGCCGGCCGTTTGTACTGCTGTTTGGTTTTGCGGCGGTGGAGTTGGAACAGGGCCAGGGCCGACCGTTTCGGTCTGCGGTGGTTGAGGGGGGGTGGCTGCGTGGCCGCCGGCCGTGTCGGCAGTTTCGGTTTGCGGTGCCGGTGGAGGGGGTGCCGCCTGGCCGCCGGCCGGGTCCGTGCCGGGCTCAGCCATGGCGGGCGGCTGGTTGTCGGTAGAGGGAACGGAGGAGATGGAGGTTAAGGTAGATGCATGTGATGGGATTGTGCAATAGTCGCGCTATACATATAGGTGCCGGCGCGGTGCCTAGCTTCATTAGTGGGTCGAGCGAGGTATATACACTTCGTTGTGCAATGCGTGCGCATGGTTTATACTTTATACCTTGCTCTTGTGTAAGTTGCAGCCTCCTGTTCCTTTAGCTAACATGCATGGTTATCTACAGAAATCGATCCTCTGTATCGAATAAATCGGAGCGCAGATCAATAGCTACAGTATTTCGCTACCGTAGCGCGAGTACCGGTGCGCAAAGTGAACTTACGTGGTAATGCATTTATCCAGCGTCTCTCTCTCGAATTGGTGTTTTCCCCGTTGGTTCGGTTCTGTAAGTCGCAGCATTTTTTTTTTGGCTAAGCTGGCCAGTCGTTCTTGTGTTTTCTAGAAGCAACGTACCCTGCTTAGATAGATTGGAGAAGCTAGAATTGCTTGCGGCTACATCAGGTGTTGATGCATGCCTTGAGGGTTGGTGTTGGTATCCGGCATCGATCAGGGCAAGGACCCATGGCCATGCTTTGCTCCCTCTGCATGCAAAGCACAATGCATCGTCGTACCCTGCGTCACGAGGAATACTGTCCGGTGACGCCCTTGTTGAGATGAGTACTATTCATCCATCATCGTTGAGCTTATTCCATAAACCTTAATCGGCTTCCTTGCGCAGGCCAAGCCACAGAATCATCGTTCCAACACGCTTCGAGGGTAAAGCGGCCCGGTCTTACTTCACGTACAGCCTTGCCGAGAACAAACAGCTTGTTTTGATCTCTCTGCATTCATTTGCCTGGCCTTCGTTTTTACCCGATGCTAGCGTTGTAAATGATGAATAAAAAAAAAGATATATGAATTTTATGTGAAAAACTCTTTCGAAAAAACAATGGGCGCACAAAGGTGATATCACTATATGAGGAATTGTTTATAATGAAACTCTTCCTCTTCCCTATGGACTACAAAGATATATTTATTATAGTGGTACATGACAGACTCCATGTAGTAGTAAAGCTATGAGTTGGAGTGGGAAACAAAATCCGTATCATACTCAAACTCAAATTCTTATCACAAACTCTGAGGTGGAGTAGGAAACAAAATTCGTATTATACTCAAACTCAAATTCTTATCACACTCAAACTCAACAATCTCTACATTGAGACAAATTCATCCTGTAGCCAAAACAAAACGTTATATCCTTGAAATATATTAGCATTAACACCTTGTGCGTCAAACGTCTATAGGACTACTGAATGATACCAACTAAGTCTGAGCAAAGCTCACACTTAGCGGTAGGAACTGACTTTTTCATCATATCAGCTGAATTATCATGGATACTTATCTTGCTGACTTTAATGTCACATTGAACAATGATATCTCAAATGTAATAATATCTGATGTCAATGAGCTTCGCTCTCTTATGAAAAATCTGATCATTCGTAAGACAAATAACGTTTTAACTGTCGTAGAATATTATAGTGCAAGACGTACTTCCACAAAAGTCAGTAAGCAAACCTCATAGCCAAACGACTTTTTTTTCAAACTTCAGAAATAACCATATACTCGGCTTCTGTAGTGGTCAGAGCAATAATAGCTTGCATGCTTGCTTTCCAACTAACACCACATACTCCAACAGAGAACACACACTACTACAAAAAGGCTAATACTGGACGTCTCATCACAGACGGTTGATCAAAATCGTCTGTATTACATGCAATCACAGACGGTTTTGGTTTTGCGACCGTCTGTGACATTTCAAAATATCAAAAATATCACAGACGGTTTTCAACAAACAACCGTCTGTGATACTTCACAGATAGTTTTCATAATGAACCGTCTGTGATACGACACCATATCACGAACGGTTCCATTGTAGATCCGTCTGTGATATGAGACCATGTCACAGATGGTTCCATTGTGGAACCGTCTGTGATAAGTCTTTTTATTAGTAGGAGCCCGCTAGGGTTTGCGCTCTAACTCGTCACTCTCCAGCGCCTTTACTTTCGTCCGCTCCCCTCCCCACCTGAGTGACCCCATCGCCGACGCCGCCATTCTTCCCGTCGTCGACGATTGTGATACCATGGTTCACTGCACAAGACACTCGTACGATACAAGTGTCTAATGCATTGTCACCATTGTGCCACAACTACGGTGACGCTGCGCACCTTCTCTTCTTCCTCCTCCCCCCGGCGTGCGCGGCCCCGGCTAAGGGTGGAAAAAAACTCGAAACTCGAGAGCTAGCTCGACTCATTAAGGGCTCGGCTTAACTCGACTCGAACTCGGTCCCTTAACGAGCCGAGCTGAGCCGGCAATTTAGCTCATTTTCTTAACGAGCCGAGTTCGAGCTGGCTCGCGAGTTACTCATTAAGCTCGTTAAAAAAACCACCATAGTTGAGAAGTAGCACCAGACCAACCCAACCCAGCAACCCTTAGATGGTCCATGGAGGTCCAAGTCCCAAGCTGTGATCTCTTGACTTTCTAAAAATGTTATTATGCTAATTTTCTTTTTAGCGAGCCTAACGAGCCCCAAACTGGAATCTTTTGACTTTCTTAACGAGCCTAACGAGCTTAACGAGCCGAGTTCGAGCTTTTTAACGAGCCGAGCTGAGCCAGGTATTCTGCTCGTGTAACGACCCGGCCAGGGGCCTCACCCGAGAGGTCCTCCAAGACCTTCCTGGGAGTCCACCAGGACCTCCCAGGTCCAGCCGGACCTCCTGGAGGTCCAGGGAACTGTCCCGAGGAGGTCTTGAGGCTCAGGACCTCCCCAAGAGCCATGACCAAACCTGGGGGAGGTCCAGAGACCAACCCGAGGAGGTCATGGGGCTTGGAGAAGTCTTAACCCTCCTGTGATCCGAACCAGTCCCAAGGATTAATGGCTAATTCTCACAGCAATTACAAGTGATAACATACATCCACACGAGACTTTATTAACAGCCAAAGAGTTGATTACAAAGTTTGGTTACAAACCGACAATAGCAAAATACACAGCGGAACAAAAGGCAAGTCCATCCAATACACCACAGGTAATTGGTTGGAGGGCGCGGCCTAGTTGATCTGGTCTTCGTCATCATCAAGGAAGTCCTCTCCTGCTCAAAAATTAGTTTCAAGCAAGAGTGAGCATAATAACCGTGCTCGCAAGTTACACCCGTGGGGTAATGACATGCATACATGGCTATTCAAAGAAAGGCATAATATGGTTGCTTTGCGTAAAGCCAAGTTTCTTTCAAATACATATACTAAGTTGCAAGGCAGTTATACAATAACTAAAATTCATTTACTAAATTCCATTTTTTTCAGTTGGATAGCAATCATCATCAAATGGTGAAGGATATCCTCCTGTCACAAGGCTCCCTGCCCAACCCATGGGATAGAAATCCCAAAACCAGTTTGTCAAAGCCTTTTGAAAACAAACCAAGTCTAACTTTGAGTAGTCTTTTGCCAGCACGTCCATGACCGTGGACACGGCTATTCAAATAGTTTTCACTCTGTAGAGATTGTACACTTTACCCACATGACATGATTTCTCTAGTTTGTCCGGCATCCGTCAATGCCACCCCCCCACTACCGAAGGTAAGAGGTCTAGAGCTCATGACAAGGCCTTTACAATGCATTATTCCACCACAGTCCCTCCTCGCTAAGGTTTCGTCTCCATTGGATACAAATCCGTAGGATCGGAGCCCTCTTTTGCGCCGGTGGGAAACATAAGTTATGAAAGACCATAGGCCATAGAAGACCTCCCACACATCCAATTGGAACAACTGTGGTAGAACTTTGCAAATTAGTTGGCCAGGTCCCACGCCCCATTCTGGAGACATGTGGTTGTATGGTGAGGCATAGCCCATTATAGGCCTAGCAAAGGATCGCTCAAAGGCTGGTCCTCAATTGACTTGGGTGACCACCACAAACCCCTGGACCTCAACCTTACCCAGGATTGAGTCCGTGCATAAACATTGCACCAGCCAAGCAAACCACTTCGCCCAAGTCCAAATCCATTTTCCTTTCATTTGCTTTTCAAAAGCATTTAGAAGCTTCCATGACAACCCAATACCATGGCTTAAAACCTTTAAACAGTAGTTGGTCATGTTAGTAAAATTTTCCCAAATCAAAATTTTGGTCTAGCAAGACTAAGCACACCTTTTTCAAATGCATCTGGTTCTCACTATTGTAAAAACCAGATTTTCATCTAAGGTGACAATGGATAGGGTTCAATATCGACAGTGGCTATACAATGGAAATTAGGCATAGCTACCATCTTAAAAACAGGTATTGAAATAACTTAGTAAAGTAAGCATGCATAAACCTTTGAAACATAATATAGTAATTTGAAGTTATGGGTGCAACATGGTCAAGGGTGTAACTTGCCTTGCTCAAAGGCCTGGGTGTCCTCTTCCGCCCTAAGGAGCTCTTGTTCCTCACTGCCTTCGCAATCTACACGGTGGAAAATAAAACAACTCAAAATAGAGCTCAAGTAAGAACCAGGGAACTCCAATAAAACACTGAAATAAAACCAACAGAGATGCTAGGTGATCAAGGGGAGGTCCAAGGAGCTTGCTAGAGGAGGTCCAAGAGCTGGTTGGTTCTAGCTAGGGAGTGGAAATGAGCAAAGGGTGAAGAGAAAGGGCTGCCCAATCTTATATAACCAGAGCTACCCAGATTTCCAAGGGTAGGCGTGTTCAAGAGTTAGTGAAAAGGACAATGGGAGCAGGCAAAAGTTGTGACAAAAGAATAGCACGGGTGCTGCAAAAAAGTAGAAGCATTTAATGCGATACAACATGCATTAAATGTGGAAAGACTCCCATGCGCAAAGGACACGGTCAAAGGATAAAGTAAGAGGAGTGTGGCTACCAAATAGGGCCAGTCAAAGCGTCAGGGGAGGTCCTGACGATCAGATCAAATCAAGGGGAGGTCTGAACGGTTAAGATCTCCAACGGGGAGGTCTGGACAGTTAAGATCTCCAAAGGGGAGGTCTTAACGGTTAGATCTCACAAAGGGGAGGTCTGAACGGTTAAGATCTCCAAAAGGGAGGTCTTAACGACCTGATCTCACAAAGGGGAGGTCTTAACGGCCAGATCTCACAAGGGGAGGTCTGGACGGTTAAGATCTCCCAAGGGGAGGTCTTAACGGCCAGATCTCACAAAGGGGAGGTCTCAAAGGACACGATGAGGTCCAAATAGACAAGGAGGAGGTCCTAAAGGACACAGGGAGGTCCAAATAGACAAGGAGGAGGTCGTAAAAGACACAGGGAGATCCTGAAGGACACGGGGAGGTCCAAATAGACAAGGAGGAGGTCTTAAAGGACACAGGGAGGTCCTGAAGGACACGGGGAGGTCCAAATAGACAAGGAGGGGTTTCAACAGAACAGAGAGTGAGTTCAAATGAGCATGAGTGAGATTTAGACCTGGGAAGGGAGGTCTGGACCCGAGAAAATCCAACCACTTGGGAGGTCTAGACCTAAGGAGGTCTGGATCAGAAAAGAACGAAGCAAGCTCAGATGGGGAGGAAATCACCAAAGCTCCAACACACCCAACAAACCGAAAGAGAGTTTTTAGTTGAAGTTTGGTTTAGTCAATTGAAGTCCATTCTGAAATTCTCAAGTTAAGCTTCGAATTCTCATCAAAACAAAATGGTTCCTTTTATTTTGAAAATTCAAAAAGGCTCCAAAAATCAGGGTGTTACAACTCGTTAGCTTAGCGAGCCGAGTTGAGCCGAGCTCGTTTTCTTAACGAGCCTTAACGAGCCGAGCCGAGCTGGCTCGTTATCCACCCCTAACCCCGGCTACCTCACCGACCTCCCCCGGCTACCTCTAGCTCCACCGACCTCAGCCTCGGCTACCTCACTACCGACACCGGCGATGTCGATCGAGGTAAGACAGATCTATTGGTTTGTGCTATTGGTATTCATGTGAACCGAGTTGCAATGTGGGTATAATATTCCGTTCAAATATAAAACATATAAGTGATTAGTACTAAAATTAAATATAATTAGAAAGGAAAAATTCAGAATTTTGAAGAAGTTTTAGAATTAGGGCTTTGGCCCATAGCTCTTTGGGCCCCATGGTGGGACTAAACCCTAGCACCCAAAATCAGTAGCACAAGATTGTAGCGACACACATCCTTTGTAGCACAGCCATCTTGTAGCACTCCCCTCCTCCATGGTGGTGCCTCCTCTCCTCCGGTGCTTCTTCATTGTTGCCGGCCATAAGGAAGAGGAAGGAGAGGGAAGAAGAGAGGGAGAAGGAGGATCTCGCGGAGGTTTCAGCGAGTTCATCTATCGTCAAGGGTAAATTATCAATCTTCCCACTGTTTTGAATCAAGTTAGGTTCGTTTTGCCATCAAGTAGGGGATCATAGTACTGCTGTGTAGATTGGTTGAATCTGTCTATCTGTTGACGCGCAGTTTGGAGTTAGATTAGAGCAGATTCAGGGATTAGTGTCTCCTGAAGATAGATGTTAATTTTATTTAGCTTTCTAGAAAGTAAAAATTCATAATTTTTGGCTAAATGGTTAATTAGTTATGAATTTCGCAAGATTGGGTGCTAAATCAGTCTCAAGGCTTGTGCAGCGAACATAGATCTGTAAATTTGATCTTGGAGACGGCCGAATTGGGTCGGTTGGTCTCCATGAGATTTGTAGGTATTTTTATTATGATTCCATAAAATTAAATTTCATAATTTTTGGATTTCTATATCAAAAGATATGAATTTTAGAAACTATTGTTGTAATCTATCTCTCTGTTGTGGACAGAAGAGATTTACTTGACTGTTTGCAACCTTGGTTGCATAGTGGGAATATTTGTGATAATTTTATTGAGATAGCTTGTTTTCTATAGTTCTAGAGAATATTAGAACAATGTGTTTGGTTGTGCCGAACAAAAGTTATGAAACTCACAAGTTAATAGTACCAAAGATGACAGATCGGTCTTCGGGATTAAAAACAAAGGCTTAGATGAACTAGTTTGATTTTTTGATCACCTGAGAAGTTGTAGCTAGATTTGTGTAGGTTCTAGGAAAAATTGGATTCATGGCTTTTGGAGTTTTGACTCAAAATTTATGAATTTTTCCTTAATAGCTATCTGTTTGGACAGATTTGGGAATTTGAGAGTGCTTTGATTAAATATTCGGATTGCGATTAGGGACGCTTGTTCTCGTTTTGTTCCATTGCAATGTTGTACAATTTTGGTTGGTATACTTAGTATATTGTTTTATGGCTGCCAGGTGGTAGTGAACCCTAGGGCTAGAGCTTTCTATCGTTGTCTTCTATCTCACGGTTGAGGCAAGTACAATTGAATTGTCTTGTTTGTTGTTTATTCCACTTGATTGATGAATATGCAATGGGTAATTTCGATATTTCTTGTTTCTCTTCATAATTGATATACCATGATTCTTCGATAATATGTTTACGTTCAATATATTCATTTGTTCCTTCTTTCATGTTCACCGCAGAAGTAGGTAGTAAAGTCCCATCATTCCAATATGGGCAAGTACATTGTGTAATGTATTGTTGCTGTTTGTTCGTAGTGTCTTATGTTCATGCTATGACTGAGTACTATGGTTTGTGAGTATGTTTCATTGATTTTTGTTTCGTTCCATGTATGTGAATACATGCTTCTTGAGTTTTCGTCTTACAAATTCATATATTCATTCATTCATACATTGTTCATAATTCACCCACGGGAGTGGGATGTAAAGACCCATCAATTCCAGTATGGGCATGTAAGACCCACCATTCCAATGTGGACAATTGGATCCCCGTTATGAAACATTCTTCATACAGGCGTTGGATCCCCGTATTTTGGATAATGCGGGCCTGAGTAAACACCGACGGGTGTTCACTGGCTATACCGGTATAAGCAGGAGAGAAGATCATGCATTTCATTCATTCATATGATTTCCGCCATTCTACATTCGAATTCTATTATGTGATGTTATGTTCTTATTCATCTATTCTATATTCTTATTCTCCACTGTGATGTTATGTTCTTATTCATCCATTCTATATTCGTATTCTACTCTGTGATGTTATGTTCTTATTCATCCATTCTATATTCGTATTCTACTCTGTGATGTTATGTTCTTATTCATCCATTCTATATTCGTAATCTACTCTGTGAATGTTATGTTCTTATTCATCCATTCTATATTTGTATTCTACTCTGTGATGTTATGTTCTTATTCATCCATTCTATATTTGTAATCTACTCTGTGAATGTTATGTTTTTATTCATCCATTCTATATTTGTATTCTGTTCTGTGAATGTTTTGTTCTTATTCAATATTGTTCATATTGTTCTGCTGTACTTGCTGAGTCGTGGACTCATTCTTGCTGTGTTTATTTGTTTTAGGTAAACATTGAAGACGACATGCATAGGAGGGATTAGTCACATGGATCACTTCTTTCACTACACATTCTTCACTTTAATTATATGAACTTGTCCTTACCTTTCATTCGTTAAATATTGGATTGTAATAAATGGAGGTTGATGGCTGATGTTATCCTTCCTTATGTTATGGTTGATTTAATAACTGCCTGTGATTTTTGAATAGTTTATTGATAGGTTTATCTTGATGGACTCAATACGCTTGGATATTTAGAGTTTGTGATAAGTTGTTGAATTCAGATTAAATTCATATATTTGTTCTATTAGATGTTGATCTTTATATGTATTTAGTTGAAAGATTGTTGAAATTATTTCATAACATTGCTTAGTGTTAGACTTTAGGTAATATCTTGGCTTCCACTTAGCCAGGGTGTTACAGTGGGCTACCTAGCTAGCTTGTCGATTGATGGTCGGCTTGGACACCCTTGGCCTTGCTGTCTTGTCCTCTGTGACTACTGGCTGGCTGAATGGATGGATCTAGAGGTGGGGAATGGGGTTGTGTTTGGGTGTGACTGCTGGTATGTTCCTAAAGATATTTTTTGTTTTTGATACGTATGATGCAGGGTGTGCTGCTAAAAAAACACATTGATACAACCTTGAGAAGTGGCAATCCGAGGGAGACAATTTGGTTGCCTCCTGGAGAAAATCTTAACAAATGGCTGTCTATTAATAGTAAGTCTGTTCACCATCTATTCTTAGGATAAATAACACCATGCATGTAGGTGTTTCATGGATATATGTGAGTTTCTACAGGTTGCTGCTCTTATGTGCTTGACATGAAAATCGTAAATGTTACTGGTTGTGTTCACTGATGAGATATGAAATGAATCTCTAGGGACAATAGGATGAACTATATATGAATAATTTTGGAATGAAAGCTTATGAATCTATGGAATCAAAATCCTTGCACATAGTTTGCACATATGAATGTAAACGAACTTCTACATGGATAGAGGTGAGTTTCTACAGGTTGTTGCTCTTATCTGCTTTATAGATAGAGAGTTAACCATTAAGGAAAAATCTTTTTTACATCCTAACATGATATAATCAACTTACCATATATTGTTATATTATTACCATTCATGTCCTTTTTACAGAAGCTTGTGGTCTTCTTATTTAGTACGAAGAAATTTGCCGCTCGATATTAAAATACTTGTGCGAGATGTGATTGTAATTGTCTGAGTCTTAATTATTTGTTTCAACATATTTTATATGTTTCACTAGACTTGTATTCAAGTATTATCCATGAGAGTTTTGTCTCAATCCTTGTGAGAGTTTTCCAAATAGTGGCCGCTTCCTCCCCGAGCCCGCCTCCCCTCTTCTCTATTCTTGATCTCTTCTCTACAAAATCTCTAAGCAGTGACTGTTTTTGCCTTTAAAACCGGCTTCATACACACACACACATACATAGTTCGTAGCCTTTGTTAGCTAACTCAAGGTCTGAATTCAGCTAGCTAGCTCGCTCCTTGGCCGTTCATCCTAAACGTGCAAGTGAACCACGGCCTACTTCATCAAGCCTGACACACTGGAGTGTACCATTTACTTCATGTTGTTTCAGGAATCGAGTTAGCTAACAAGGGACTACGAACTATATATATATATATGGGGAAGTATCTAGTGCAAATGGGTATTTGAGTGCTAAGGTGCAAATGACAACTAGGAGCATTGGATCTAGATTGAACAACCCAGATTTAGGTGCTAATCCCACCTCCAATCCACTTATCCTTTTTTCACAAAACCCCCTGGATTCTCTCTCTTCTTTCTATTCCTCGTTCCCTTCTCCCCTTTACCTTCTCTCCTCTTGTTGATTAGCCGTGAAGCCCCCTGGCCTTGCTTGCCCTTGTCCTCTGGCTTCCTCCGTCGCCGCCCTGCTTACCCATTGCTCCACAGCTTCCTCGTCGCCGCCTGCTTCTGGCTCGGCTCCCTCGCGTTCGGCCGTGCCCAGGCCTGCCGCCCTCCAGCCCCTCTGGCGGCCCTCCTCGTCCCGGCGCCGCCCTCCTTCCCTCCGGCCACCCAAGACCGATCTCCTCTCGTGGGCCTCGCGCCTCCTCCGCCGTCATCACCTCCTTGTGGGTGCGCCGAGGCCGACGAGGGGCCCGAGCGTCTTCTGCGTCCGGCGGGCCAGCCACTGTTGCGATCTTAGAAAGCGGGCCGAGGGACCTCGAGGCTAAGTGCGGGCGAGGGCCCGAGGTCGGAGGCGGGCGAGCCCGAGGCGTGAGCGCGAGCGCCGAGGGATCCGACGAGAGCCACGCCGGGGTGGCCGGGTGCAGTGGGTCCGAGCATGGCCTGCAGTGGGGTGCGCCATGGAGGCCTCGGGGTGGCTATGGAGCCGAGTGACGCCGGAGGGGGGCCGGGCCGGGCGGCGAGGTATTATGGGCAAGGGTGGAGCTTGGGCCGAGGCGAGGGGCCGAGGGGACCTCGAGGTCGGCCGGGCGGGCGAGGTGTTCTTGCACCGAGGTCGAAGGAGGTCGCCAGGCGGAGGTGGATGCAAAGCAGTGGGCTTTACGGCAAATCTGGGCGAGGAGATAAGGAAAGGGGAGAAGGGATGGGGAATAGAAAGGAAAGAGAATCCGAGGGGTTTTGTGAAAAA
Organism: Phyllostachys edulis; assembly: GCA_036346405.1. Lineage (NCBI taxonomy): Eukaryota > Viridiplantae > Streptophyta > Magnoliopsida > Poales > Poaceae > Phyllostachys > Phyllostachys edulis. Next base: position 590,917 of record CM070547.1, read on the forward strand.
GGATAAGTGGATTGGAGGTGGGATTAGCATCTAAATCTGGGTTGTTCAATCTAGATCCAATGCTCCTAGTTGTCATTTGCACCTTAGCACTCAAATACCTATTTGCACTAGATACTTCCTATATATATATATATATATATATATATATATATATATATATATATATATATACGCCTGCTTTCATACATACTCTCACTTTCAATATACCACTTAAAACGGATATATTATACTTCTTTATCATTTTCAAGGTATACTTAAATACCAATTATAAGATATTCCAATGTGATTTGATTGAAAATTTTTCATTGGAGCCCTTTATTTTTCTATGTACCCTTTCTCATATATATATATATATATATATATATATATATAATATACACAAATTTTGTTATAAAAGGTGGACTTTAATGAATTTTTTCATGGAACTCACTTTGGGGGTATCTTATAATTATTATTTGAGTATACTCAAATTGATACCGGTTTTAAAGGCAAAAGCAGCCACTGCTTGGAGATTTTGTAGAGAAGAGGCTATCACAGACGATTCCAAATACCAACTACACACACACACACAGATATATATATATATATATATATATATATATATATAGGACGCCCGTTTTGTACTCCTGAAAGTACATACTCCCACTTTCAATATACCCCTTAAAACAGATATATTATACTTCTTTGTCATTTTCAGTATACCTAAATACCAATTATAAGATATTCCAATGTGATTTGATTGAAAAATTTTCATTGGAGCCCTTTATTTTTGCTATATACCCTTTTTCATATATAAAAGAAGTATATACACAAATTTTGTTATAAAAGGTGGACTTTAATGATTTTTTTTTCATGGAACTCACTTTGGGGGTATCTTATAATTATTATTGGAGTATACTCAAATTGATAAAGAGGTATCATTATACGATTTAAGTGGTATATGAGAGGTGGGAATACGTACTCCCAGGGAGTACCATACCATTTTCACACACACACACACACACACACACACACACACACACACACACACACACACACACGAAGCCGGTTTTAAAGGCAAAAGCAGCTACTGCTTGGAGATTTTGTAGAGAAGAGGCTATCACAGACGATTCCAAATACCAACCGTCTGTGATAGTCAGCTATCACATACGGTTCTGAGTTAATAACCGTCTGTAATGACCCCATGTCATCACTGTCCCATAAACTCAGACAGCTCATGAAACCGTCTGTGATGACGTTTTTGAACCGTTTGTGAAGACCTTTTCTGTAGTAGTGACATAACCAGTAAGAGATCATCTCTTATCCAAATCTCCAGGAAAATCTGAGTCCACATAACCAACGATTCCATTTTCAGTCTTCCCAAACTATAAACAAGCATCAGATGTGCCCCCACAAGTATTTGAAAAAATATTGAACTACTTTCCAATACTCTTTGCCAGGATTAGCTGTCTATCTACAAACAACACTCAGTGTTTGAGATAAATTGGGACGAGAACATACCATGACATACATAAGTAAACCAACTGCACTGGCATATGAAACTCTAGGCATCTACTAAAATTCATCATCTGACAGTGGATGTGACACTGAAGAAAGTTTGAAATATGCAGTTAACAGAGTATTCACTGGTTTGACCTTATGCATGTTGAAACGACGAAGAACTTTATCAATATACTCTTTCTGACTTAGGTATAATTTTCGAAATCATCTATCTATGGTAATTTCCCTACAAAGAATCTTCTTTGCTACACCAAGATCCTTCATCTCAAATTCACTGCTTAATTGTGCATTCAACTTTGAAATAACTGCCTTGTCTTTTTGTAGCAATCAGCAACACGTAGGAGAAAAAATAGCTAAGTCATTAATAGTATTCAAATAATACAACTATCATAATCGGATCTTTTAAAATCCCGAGAGATCATAAAGGAGTCAAATCTCTTGTACCACTGTCTCGCTGATTGCTTCAGACCATAAAGAGATTTCCTCAACTTGCAAACATAATTCTCCTTTCTCGGAAAAACAAAATTTGCAATAAATGTTGAGTTTGTAATATATTTCTTTAGTTTTGCAAAAGATTCTTGCCTGTTGTTTCTGACTCGACTAACTAGTGCAATGTAACGACCCAACTCTAGGGCACCCGAGAGGTCCTCCAAGACCTTCTGGAAATTCCATCAGGACCTCCCAGGAGGTCCACAAAGGACCTCTCGGGCAGTTCCACAAGACCTCCCAGGAGATCCCGCAGGACCTCCTGGACGTCCAGGAGAACCCGACCCGAGAGGGTCTTGGAGCCAGGGAGCGCTCAATGACCTGCCACGGCCAAACCAGGGAAAAACAAGGTGGTCGTGGAGGTCCAAGACCACCTGAACCTCACGTGTTCCTTCCTGGTGAGGACATGGAGGTTCGAGCTTGCTCCCAAGTTCCTGTGAGACCCGAGCTAGTCCCAAGGATCATGGCTAGCTCTTCACAAAGACAAAAATACAGTGGTAACATCCCGAATGCATCTTTATTAAGGTAAAATATTTACAGAGTTGTTTACAAGGTGGCCTTGGGCCCAACATGAACACAAAAGAGCAAAAGAGCAACATTTCCATCAGCACGCCACAGGCAACTGACTGGAAGGCACAACCTATTCACTTTGGTCTTCTTCACTGCCAAGGTCTTCTCCTGGCAAGGATTGCAATGAGCAAGAGTGAGCACAACAACCGTGCTCGCAAGTTACACCCGTGGGTTAGCAAAATGACATGCATAAATGAATAATCCAAGGATGGCATAATATGGTTAATTTGCACAAAGCCAATTTTCTTTCCAATACCATTATTAAGTTCCAAAGCAGGTCTTTAATAACTAAAATTCATTTTAGCAAAGCAGTTTTTCAGTTGAGTAGCATTCATCAACAAATTGGTGAAGGATACCCTCCTGACATTAGGCTCCCTGCCCAAACCCATGGGATAAAATCCCAAAAACAGATTTGATAAACCTTTCTGGAAACCCCAAATCCAACATCTAACTTCAAGTGGCCTTTGCCAACACGTCCATGACCGTGAACACGGCTATTTGAATAGATTTAACTCTGCAGAGGTTGTACACTTTACCCACATGACATGATTTCTCTAGTTTATCCGGCATCCGTCAATGCCACCTCTCACTACCAAAGGTAAGAGGTCTAGAGCTCATGACAAGGCCTTTACAATGCATTGCTCCACCACAGCTTTTCCTTGCTAAGGTTTCACCCCCCCTATGGACAACAATCCGTGAAGCCCCTCTTGCACCGGTGGGAGCAGATGGGTCATAAAGACCATCAGTCCTACAAGACCTCCCACACCTCCAATGGAGCAGCATATGATGAAGTTTTGCAAATTACTCAGCCAGGTCCCACGCCCCATTCTGGAGACATGTGGTTGCACGATTGTGGCATAGCCCATTATAGGCTTGGCATCGGTCGCTCAAAGACCGGTCCTCAAATGACTAGGGCGACTTCCACAAACCCAAGGGCATCGATCTACCATAAAGGCACGATCCCGTGCACAAACTTGCACCAACCAAGCCAACCAATTCGCCCCAGTCTGAATCCATTTTCATTTTCTTTGCTTCCCCAGCAATATTTTCATCCTTCCACGACAACCCAATGTCATGGTGAAAACATTTAAAAACAGTGTTTGGTCATGATGGTAAAGATTTCCCCAAATCAATATTTTGGTCTAAGCCTGACTAAGCACAAGTTTTTCAAATGGTTGGGCTCACACTATTGCATGACCCAATTTTGATCTAAAGGTGACAATGAGTTTAGTCCAAAGTCAACAGTGGCCATACAAAGGAAGTAGGTATAACTATGAATTTAAACCAGGTATTGAAATACTTGGTAAAAATAAGCATGCATTACACTTTGAAACTGAACATAATTAAGTTGAAGTATTGGGTGCAATATGATCAAGAGTGTAACTTGCCTTGCTCACTATCCTGCGAATCCTCCTCTTGAGACACTCGGACTCCTGAGTCTTCACGATCTACGTTATGAAAGAGCAAATTCAAAGAAGGTTCAAATAAAGATCCAATTAAGAACAGTAAGAAAACCAAAAGGACCCCAGAGGAAGTCCAACACGCAACCAACAGGAGAGGTCTAAATTTCAGATTAGGTTCTTAGGGAGGAGGTCTAAACTCACCAGAGGAGGGTGGTCTTTAGCAAAAGACCCCAAAGGAGTGATGTAAACGATGAAGCAGGGAGGTCCTGAGGAACAGCCCTTGCGCAAAAGTCAGGGAGGAGGTTCTCAAATAAAAGCCATAGAAGTCCAGAAGGAGTCGACCAGAGGAGGTCCTGTGAAGGACACAACCAGCTCAATACCGTGGCAAGAATTAAGAGTGAAGCGGACCACCAGAGGACTTACCAAGGACAAGGAAGAACAATAGATCGAAGGGAGATCGTGAGCAGCAAGATCTTCCCTGGGAGCCACTAAACGAGAGCCAAGATAGCAGAGTGTAGAGAAAGGTGATGTGGTAGAATTTCTTGGTCCAATTGTAGTCAGGGTGGTGAAGAAAACTAGAAATACATATGTCAAGGATAAGTATAGAAATAGGTCAAAGATAGGTGAGTGGCGGAGCGGTGTCACTACCACCCCGGTTAAAAAGTACGAGGAAGGATGACTTATGTTGCTTTGGGAAGGACTAAGAAAAATGTCGAGTGCGGTTAAGTGACCCAATTCAAAGTAATTACCACGTATGTGGATGCATTTAATGTGACAAGACATGCATTAAATGCCCAAGATATTTTCGTGGCGGAGGAAATGAGAATTACCAAGTCCGGTGAGTGGGGCGATCAACTTAGAAGCAGTCGGGTCAAGAGGGAGGTCTTGCCCATGAGAGGAGGTCCTTGAGGAGGTCCGAGAGGCTTAGGAGGTCTTAAGCCCAAAGGACAAGGAGGTCTAAAGATTGAGGAGGTCCAGACACACAAAGGAGGTCTGAACATGGGGAGGTCCTGACGGTCAGGGTCTCTTCAAGGGAGGTCGTGCGAGGAGGTCCAAAGCCAGGTTTAAAAGGCCGCAGAGAGGTCTTGGACAAGAGGTCCAAAGAATTACAACAAGGTCCTGCGGTTGAGATTAAAGGCAAGTTGAGGTCCGGGCGGTTGGATCTCCAAGAGGGAGGTCCAACAGCCAAGATCAAACGTGCAGGGGAGGTCTGGGCCTTTGGATTCAAAGTAAGGGGAGGTCCAAACCGTTAGATTCAAAACAAAGAGAGGTCCACAGAGGGACATAATGCACGGGTAGATCGGGACCTTTGGATAGGGGATGGGAAGAGGTCTGAACCGCCAGATCCAAATGAAAGAGAGGTCCATGCTGAGGGGTTCCAAGAAGGAGAGGTCCTAGGGAAGAAATCCACGACAGGAGGTCCAACAGGAGTTCGCAAGGATCAAAGCAACCCTAGGAAGGTCCTTTCGAGCAAGAAGAAATGCCAAGGAGGTTCAAATGAGCTCTGAAGGTTCGAAGGCATACCAGAAATCCACTGGAATACAAGGAGGTCCGAAGGAAAAGAGGTCTGGGCCTAGAAAGGTGCCCAGGCAACAAGAGGTTTAGACTTAAGAGAAGTCTGAACAGAAAAGAGGTCTGATTCCAAAGAGATTCGAACCAACAAAGAGGTCCAAAGTAACCAAACTCAAAGAGGTCGGTCAGGACATAAGGGTACCTCCAGACGAGAAAAGGTCCAAGCCTCAAGGGAGGTCTAGCCTCATGTACCACTGGGGAGGTCTAGGCCACAGAGAGGGTCTAAACCTACATATCCAAAGAAGATATGCTAAAGGAAGGTCTACTGAGCGTACCAAAAGGAGGTATCAACAACTCAAACCTCTCCAACCAAACCAAACTTTGTATTCTCATCAACACAAAATATTTTTAATTTATTTTACACATTTAAAAAGGATTTAGAAAAGAGAATGAGAGTCTTGCTTTTTGCTCAATGGAATGTCTAGGGGCACCAGCAACCTCCCACACACGGCCAAGGTGGGTATTTATAGCCTACACATAAAATCTAGCCGTTGAGGGAAGATTCCAGAGAATCTGGGCGAAATCGGTCGATCAGCCAACTAATGGCGGTCGCTCCCGCACTCAACGGCTATAAAACTAGCCGTTGAGCTCACTATCGATCGACCGCCAACTAATGGCGGTTAGGCTAGCCCACCGTCGATCGCCCAATAGACGCCGGTCTGACCGCTCCAGAAAAGCTCCACAGAAATGGCTAAGGACCAGAAAACATCTCTTCTGGAAAAAACAAACCGCCTCAGAAAAATCGGATCAACCGCACCACGGTTGTACCGAAAATAAGTCTTGATACAACCGACTGACCATGCGGCCGGTCAGATCGCGATATCTTGCGATCGACCGCCGGCGACCAAACAAGCGAAGGAGGGTTTCGATCTTTGCATCAACTTGATTTGCAAAAAACACATTTTGCTAATTTGATGCAAGATGCACACACAAGGTTAAAGACAAGACTCTCAATAAGTTGCAAAACACATTTGCTAACTTTTAGAATCAATGCCTCAAATTGCATTTCGCTTCAACTCAATTTGCAAAACACATTTGCCAAATTGACGTGCGATGCAAACAAGGATTCAAGTGAGATTCTCAACAAGTTGCAAAACACATTTGCCAACTTATATAATCACACTACAAGGAATAAGGTACATGGACTTACACCATTTGCAAAACAAATTTACAAACTTAAGTCACATGCTACAAGGGTTATCCATGAGCCACAACTATTTGCAAAACACATTCGCAAATATTAGCAACATGTTAAGATGAGCTAGAGCAAACACAATGAGCTATCAACACATGACTAACTCAAGCTACTAGTAAAAGACACATCTTAATAGTACGGCAACTTATACTAGCAATCCGGTCTTCCAACCAAGCACCAAGACCGGTAAAAGACTAGGAACAAATCCTTAGCCCTAGCTAGTCATACCTTTGCCTTGCGCAACCACTTGAAGCTTGACGACGCACAACTTTGCTTCAAGTCTGGGTCATGATTTGATATGCATCAACTCATGATGCATCCTTCACTTGACTTCCATCAACACATGATGGGTCTTCTTTTGACTTGATGATCAACTCATGATCATCTCCTCTTCTTGAACTTGATACACATCAACATATGATGCATCCTTTACTCCAAGCTCTTGACTTCAATATCATCAACACATGATGATCTTCTAAAGTCTCCAACTATAGAACTCAACCTATTCATCCAACTCATGGAAAGTGTTAGTTCTATAATATGATTATCATTAATTACCACACCATACCATTAACTCATAATGGTGGGACAAGATGCCACAATCTTTCCCTCTTTGGTAATTGATGATAATCACTTCAATAACAAATAAATTGAATGTAAATTGGTATGAGTATATAGGCACTACACAAGTTGTATATACTCATATGAATATATATAACTACACAAGTCTCATATACACACATGAATATATTAACTACACAAGTTAAATATATTCAAGGATATGTGAGTACACATGAACTACACAAGTTATGTTATACTTACATATAAGTATACTTAGACTACACAAGTCTTATATAATCATATGAATATATTAACTATGCAAGTTAAATATATTCATAGGATATATTTCAAAGTAAAGATCCCAAATATATGTGGAAACATGAATATAGATCAATACTAATGAAACCACAAAACATAGAGTGAACTCCCCCTAAATGTGTGCATACACAAATGTGTAATAGGAACATATGTACATATTCGAGTTAGACTTTTTGGTGAAGTTCAACCTATATTTTGGATCCGAGGAATGCAACAGGGTATAAGAATACAAAGTAGAATGCATACCTCTTTTGTTCTTTATATCCAAACGAGACTAATCATGAGATATAACAATAAGAGAGTTAGTCTCACAAATAGATTTATCATTATAAATGCATACCTGTTTGGATTTTCCTTTTGTTTATCCAATGAATTTGATTATCACCTTTATATCCAATTGAGACTAAAACAATAAGTATATCAATAAACATGTTAGTCTCACAAATGGATTTGTCATTAATCACCAAAACACTCCATTAACATATAATAGCGGGTCTAAATTCTTCATCCGGCTCCTTTCGTTTCGAAAGGAGGTCATCGATATTATACCATTTTTACTGATGACTTTTCTCGACACATATGGATATACTTTATGTCATCTCGTAGTGAGGTTTTCTTTATTTACAAGACTTTTGCCACTATGATCCATACTCAGTTTGACTCTGCTATTTGTGTCTTTCGTGCTGATTCTGTTAGGGAATACTTGTTAGGAGTTCTTCGTGGTTTTCTTGCTGAGCAGGGCACTCTCTCTCAGTTTTCTTGTCTTGGTGCTCATGCCCAAAACGATGTGGTTGAACGGAAGTATCGTCGTCTTCTTGCGACAGTCCGTGCTCTTATGCTTGCTTCTGTTGTTCCACTACACTTCTGGGTTGATGCTGTTTCTACTGCCACTTTTCTGATTAATATTCAACCTTCTTCTGCTCTTCAGGGTGGGATCCCAGTTGAGCGTCTCTATAGCAATACTCTTGATTATTATAGTTTTCGCCTCTTTGGGTGTGCATGTGCTATGTTCTTCTTGCACCTCGTGAGCGCACCAAGCTGACCGCTCAGTCCGTGGAGTGCATTTTTCTGGGCTATAGCGTTGAGCATAAGGGATATCGTTGTTGGGATCCTGTTGGCCGACGGATGCGGGTTTCTCAGGACGTCACTTTTGATGAGTCTCGTCAAGCCACTTTCTTCCACCACTCCAGCATCTCTTATCAAGCCACTTTCTTTCCTAACTTTTCCTGCCACCCCCATAGTCACCACACCTTCATCACAGCCTTTGGCCTCTCCGGTGCCTCCTTCACCGTCTCCTTCACCACCGACATCATCTCCAGAGACTCCTCCTGGACTTGTTCATTTTTATCCTTTCTACTACACTCATCGTCCGCGAGTTGATGATTCTCATGATGCGTCATCTTCTTTTGATGGGTCATCTTCTTTGGCCTCTACTCCTCCTCGATATGCTCATCGTGATCGCCAGTTTATTCGACCTCTTGCGCGCTTTGCTTTAGCTACTGCTGCTCTTGCCGAACCGACTTCTTATCGTGATGCTGCTGTTCATCAGGAGTGGCAGCATGCGATGGTAGAGGAGATCGCTGCCCTTGAGTGTATTGGCACGTGGGAACTTGTCCCTCTTCATGCGTGTATTACTCCTATCACGTACAAGTGGGTTTATAAGGTTAAAACCTGCACTGATGGTTCTCTTGAGCGCTACAAGGCCCGTCTCGTGGTACGTGGTTTTCAACAGAAGTATGGTCGTGATTATGATAAGACCTTTGCTCCTATGGCTCACATGACCACTATTCGCATTCTTTTTTGTTGTGGCGTCTGTTCGGGCATGGTCTATCTCTCAGCTTGATGTCAAGAATACATTTATCAATGGTGAGCTGCGTGAGGAGGTTTATATGCAGCCACCCTGGGGTATTCTGTTCCTAAGGGTATGGTTTGTCGCCTTCGCCGATCTCTTTACGGCCTCTAGCAAGCTCCTCGTGCTTGGTTTGATCGTTTCTCTTCTGTTGTCACTGTAGCTGGTTTCTCTACCAGTGCTCATGATCCTGCTCTTTTTATTCACACTTCGCCTCATGGTCGGACGCTTCTCCTTTTATATGTTGATGATATAATCATTACTGGAGATGATTATCAGTACATCACTTTTTGTTAAGGAGCATATTAATGAGCAGTTTCTCATGTTTGATCTGGGTCCTCTTCGCTACTTTCTTGGTGTTGAGGTTATTTCTATGCCTGAGGACTTCTATCTGTTCTAAGAAAAGTATATTCAGGATCTTCTTGATCGTGCTTCTCTTACTGATCAGCACACCGCTGAGACTCCCATGGAGCTTAATGTTCATCTTCGGCCCACTGATGGTGAGCCTCTCACTGATCATACTCGTTATTGTCATCTTGTTGTGAGTCTTGTTTATCTGGGTGTCACTCGTCCTGACATTTCATACACTGTTCATATCTTGAGTCAGTTTGTTTCTGCTCCCACTCAGCTCCACTATAGCCATCTTCTTCGTATTCTACAATATCTTTGTGGAACCATCACTCGTCGTCTTTTTTTCCCTCGCTCTAGCTCTTTACAGCTCTAGGCATATTCTGATGCCACCTGGGCTAGTGATCACTCTGATCGCCGGTCTCTCTCTGCCTATTGTGTTTTTCTTGGTGGTTCTCTCCTTGCTTGCAAGACTAAGAAGCAGACAACAGTTTCTCATTCGAGTGCTGAGGCTGAGTTGCGAGCTATGGCTTTGTTGACTACGGAGGTTACTTGGCTACGGTGATTACTTGATGATTTTAGTGTTTCTGTTTCAGCATTAACTTCTCTTTTGTCTGACAGTACAGATGCAATTAGTATTGCTAAAGATTCGGTGAAGCATGAGCTTACCAAACATATTGGTGTTGATGTTTCCTATATGTGGACACCGGTGCAGGACCAAGTTGTTGCTGCCAACTTCTTCACAAAGTACATATCAGAGCCCAGTATAGCTTCTATTTCTCCAAACTTCATGTTGTTGATCCACCATAAGTTTGAAGGGGTGGTGATGTTAGATGTATTATTACATGTGTATTTTCCCGTTGTATAATGGGTTATCTGCATATATGTTATACATGTACTTGTATATGTATTGATACATTGATCTCATGATGAATATGAGCGCTATTCATAACATGTGTAACAGTCCAGGTCATGACATGCCGACAGCCATTTCTGTTTTATGCTGGGAAGAAAAAGATCTATGCATTTGTGTCTTCACATTTATACAAGAGAAATGCAGGCACTACCCATTTTTCTATTTTCTATTAAACAATGCTGTGAGTTGTAACCATGTACTAATTAATCTTCTTCGGAAGGAATCATTTACCAGAGAACAGCTAGGTCCATGTTTTTCGCATGTTTCAACAACAACAATAAAAAAAGGACATCAAGCAAATTAGATGTACATGCCATCAGTGAACAGCTGGCTGCATATTCTAGTCATACTTATCGAATCTTGAGTATTAGCTTCATATAGTAGAAACACTGAAAGGTCACAAACAATCAATTTTAAGGTGCACAAGTACAGGTCTAGGAATGATATGGGAAAAAAAGGAAAAGAAAGGAAGAAAAAGGAGACTACGGCTTAGGAGAGTTTATTTGTGGGGCATCTAAATAATCACATTTATATCTAACTTGTTGACTTGGCACCAGATATCGAAAATTACACCATGGTAAGTTCAGCAATAGACACAAGCAGCAATTGGCCACTTCTTAACCAAAGCTACCTGATGGACTTAACGACGCTCGATTGTTAACTTAAAGAGTAGAACTTTTTTTATTATTTAATCTATTTTTAAAAAATATTTTAAAGATAATATCTCCGCAACTTTATTTCCAATTCTAACTCCTTTGACCACGCCACAACGCGTGACGTGACATTTGTCACGCTACGGACCTCGACGTGACAAACAAGTGTTATCACGCCACTCTTTTTGATGTGACAGGACTAAACTAAAAAACGGACGCGTGTTGACTTGGAGGGTTATCTTGGTAGCTTTTGCCATGCCGTGGTCGGTGGCGTGACAGTACAATTTGATCACGCCACGGGTCATGATGTGACCAAAAGGGTCAGAATTGGAAATAAAGTTAGGAAAATGTTATCTTTAAAATATTATTAAAAAATGGATTAAAAAATAAAAAAGCTCTAAAGAGTACAACTTTATCATACAAAATCTCTCTACTTGGATAAATAAACAAGAAAAATTACTAGGGCTAACATGTTCCTTCGGCATGTACAGATGATGTGATGATCTCCATGGATGCCACCAAATTGATGAAGGCAGCAAATGAATAGTCTGCGACTTCATTGGATATTGTTCTTGTCCAGAAATCATGGGAATTTTCTGATTTGGTAATCGACCAAATATCTAGGCCTCTGGGTTTCTCCATCTGAAGGGTTCAGCTTGTGTGCCACTGTTGTTCCCACTACTGTCAGTCTGGCGGTCACCTGTTTCAACTGTCGGTTTTTGGGGTAATCTTGCTTGCGCTGGAGCTCTACCACCTCGGCTTTCCTGAAATCAATACCAAAGCATACATACAGCAATACAAATGCAATCAGATGAAGTGATCTGGAGATGTTGATGGTCCTATAGGACCAGTTCAAATGGAATATGAAAGTTCAAAGATATTTGTCGGGATGTTCCCTAGCAAAGTGCCTGAACACATGCATCGTGCAAGCAAAGAACAAGAGTGGCTCAAAATTTTTTATAGAGCGAATGACTCAGATTTTCAGATGATATCAACGTTTGATCAAAAGGAACTGTAACCACACATGAAAGAAGTACCAATAGGATAGCTTATCCAAAATTAAAGAGAAGCGCTGAATGTAAAAAAAGCAGGTGGATAGCCAATCATACTCCACACCATAGACATCGTATGGACTTGATTCACAATTGACAATGACAGACAACCAAAATCTATTGACAGAAAAAACAAAAGCACTACAACTTTATTTAAAAAATGAATGCCTTTCTTGACTTACATCTCTGTATGGGAAATCATCAACTTCAAGCATGTGAATGACGTGTCCGATCTTTGGCCTCTTACGAGCATCAGGGTCCACGCATCGCAGCGCAACTAGCAAAGCCTTCTTCAGTGCTCTAGAAGTAGGCTTCTGGGGCATCTTTGGATCCACAACCCCCTCAGAATTTCGGTTGCTTACCATGGCCTTCAGCCAATCAACTAAATTAACCTGAAAAGATTGATCTGCAGGTTTAATAAGTGAAGTTAACAAGCTCATAAAACAGCACTGGCTATAAGGAGGCACAGCCATGACTAACCTCTCCTGGTGGCCTGTTATAATCCACCGGTACCCTACCAGATATTATTTCCATAATGAGAATTCCGAAACTGTATACATCACTTGTTTCATTTAACATTCCAGTCCCTGCATACTCCGGAGCAACATATCTGTAATGAATAAGAAGATTAGTAACCATTAGTTACACCCACCTTATGCTATGATTGTAATGCACAGAATCTAACCCGAAAGTTCCCATGACTCGCGTAGTGACATAGCTCCGCTCTGAGGCTAGAAGTTTTGCTAATCCAAAATCAGAAAGCTTAGCATTCCAGTGCTTATCAAGAAGGATGTTGCTTGACTTGACATCACGGTGAACCACCTTTGGCTCAAGTCCCTCATGCAAATACATTAACCCTTTTGCTGTTCCCAGTATAATCTTCATCCTGTGATCCCATGTAAGAGGGCTTACAGGTCCAACCTCCCCATGGAGCCATTGTTCCAGGTTCCCATAATCAACATACTCATACACAAGCATCCTAAAAATAACCATATAACAACACTTACATTACAAACTTGTTGATTCTAGAACTCAATAAGCTAACCAAATAATGTGCACAGACTAGATAATACCTCTGATTGCCCTCGGCACAGTATCCTAGAAGCCGCACCAGGTTCTTGTGCCGCACACGCCCGATCGCTTCAACCTCCACCTTGAATTCCTTCTCTGCCTGCCCCCTAACAAGTCAAGCATACAAATTTACTAAATTCCAGCAACACATTATAGAAAGACAGACATATCGATTTGTACAGAATTCAATCCCCTTGCTAAACTGTACATCTCAAAACCAACCGAAGCTACTAGCTATCAAACATAACTGAATTGTAAGAAAAAAGCTTCACCATTTGGAATACAGAATGCTAACTGCTACACACAGGCTTCTCAATTTGAAGTACCCACGCATTCAAGCCGGAGAGCATATTCTTGAATAACCCGTAGCCATGGCAATCACACAATCAAGGGCATTTCAACATTGGCAAAAACATAACCATGCCATCCAAAGTCCAAATTACTCCAGACTGAAGCAGCCAAGCTGCATCCTCACGTACAAAATGCTTATTTTTTTCATTCCACGGAGTTGACTTGTATTGGTAGTACGGTACCTGTTGTTGAGCAAGTTCTTGACGGCGACCTGCGTGCCGTTCTCGAGCACGCCATGGTACACGATCCCGTACCCGCCCTCGCCGATCACGTTCTCGTCGGCGAACATCCCGGTCGCCGTCTCTAGCTCTTTGAGCGTGTACCAGTGGCCCCATCCGAGGTGAGACACCTCTGGCACCGCCGGCGGCGCATGGTCAGCCGCGCCACCCCCGCCGCTGCGGCTCTCGCCGCTGCCGTGCGACGACGGCCCGCCGCTCCGGTGGTTGTGTTGCTGCTGGTCCGGATACGTGATGCGGTGCTCCTTGCCGGTCGCGATCTGGACGGACTCTGGAGGCGGCGCCGGCGCCGGCGTGGGAATCTGGAGTACCTGCGCGAGCGGCGTCTTCGCGGCGGCGTGAGAGGTGACTTCTTGGATGTCCTTGGGCACCTTGACCTTCGTGGGATTTTTGGGAGGGGCGGAGGTGGGGAAGTGGTGGACGGGGGTGGTGGGCCTCCGCCGCCGGCGGCGGCGGGAGGCGAGGAGGCAGAGGACGGAGAGGAGGACAAGGAACAGCACGAAGGTGGCGCCGACGCCGATGCCGACGAGCACCCACATGTGGAGCCCGAACACCACCGTGCTCTGGGACAGCTCCGAGTCCGACATGGGAGCTGCCAGAGCACGAGCACCAGCCTACAGCTTCTTGCGAATTAGCGGATCTCTGCGGCAAGCTCGCGTTCTTGAGCAAAATTAAGCCGCAAAGAATGGATTCCACCGCGCAAACGTCATCAAGCTTGGGTTTTCGACAGAAATGGAGGCAAGTACGGCTGATTCTGAGCAGAATTGGGCGGCAAAGATTGGGTTTTGCAGAGCAAACAGTGGTAAAGGCTGGAGCTTTGCAGAGAATGGATACAGTGGGCTGGATTTACAGGAGAATGCAGGGAGAAGGGTATGATTTTGGACAAGGGCGAGTGCTCATAAAGTAGATTTGGGTGGTTGATTGAATGCAAAAGGGAAGAAAAAAAGTTTGGATTTGCTTGGGGGGAAAGTGAGGAGCGGTGGATGGTTTGATGTGATGAAAATTTTGGATTTTCACGAGAGAGAGAGATGGTGTGGCTGGTGGTTGGTGTGATGAAAATTCCAGCGGCAAACCAACAAATGCAGAGAGAAGAAGATTACTCTGCTAACACAACAGAATGGTTGCTTGATGAAATGGTACTAGTACTGGTAATGTACTGGTGCTACTCCACAGTCCATACCATGGTAGAGTGAGAATGACAGGAGAAGGGGAGGACTAGAGGTAGAAGAGGAGACAGAGAGTAGTGGAGTAATGGGAAGTAATGGGGATCCCGAAGTAATGAGGCTGCTGCTTTGCATGCATGGAGGTGGAGGTCAGGAGGAAGCCAAGCACAGCACAGCACAATTCAAAGTTAGAAGAAGGGAGGCAGTGACACGTAGAGGTGGCCAAATAGGTGGCCCTGTCTGGTCAGTGGACTAGGGTGTCGATCTAGGCATGACATGCCTACCTTTCGGGTCATGTTAGGCCAGTCCGAGCACGATAAGCCAGATGGGGCCGCCGCCACCTCCACGCTCGGCCACTTACGCGCCTGATAGCCTCCTCTTCCTCTCGTAAACTTGTCGTCGCACGACCAAGATTATATCGTGTCATGTCGGTGGGTGGGCCGTGGTCGAGTCACGGCCTAAGCATGGCATGCTTTGTCGGGCCACGTGAAGCCTGGGCAAGACCAACAGTTATGTGCTTCAGACCGGTCCGACAACCCACTCGGGCCGCTCTAGTGGCATGTAATTTATTTTTGATTGGGTGGATTACAGTGAGGAGTGCCTGCTGAAGGAGCTGTCTTGGGAGAGCATGTTGCAGATTTTCTATTGTGTTTTTTCATATCCATTTTTTTGGTAGGGCACTGCTTTGGGTCCCCCAGTTATATGGCACCTTGTGGTTGTCTCTCACTGACATGAATTGCTTGCAACAGTAGCAATGAGAAGGTTAGTAAACATGGAATATTAGCGTGCACAGTGTGGTAATATATAATTTCACTGTTTCTTTTGTTTCTACAAGTATATTATTCTCTCTTTTAGGGAATATTAGAGCTTATCCGTAGTTCGGGTGTACGTAATTAAACTTGTTCGGGCTACTACTTTCTTCAATCTAAAAATGGTGTCGGCGTATATATCGTTTTTATGTGGAACTTTCACCATTGATATATTTGTAAGTAATAAGATTGTTCCTGATAAGATGGCATGTAATTATTTCTATGGGTACTTCCATAATTTCAAATTTTTGCTAATGTATAACAACAAATTTTAAGTCAAAAAAATTATATTGGAGACGGCCAAAAAAAAACATTCTTCTCTTGCTAGAGAAAATATTTTCCTTATTTCCACTTACGTGTTAGCCTATGGAATTGTCACGATAATCACTATAAGTCTATAACAAACTATAAGTTTTGTTAATTATTTGTGACTACTTTATTATTTCACCTACTTGCTTATGTAAGCTTACTATTTTAACAATGACAGAATTACCCATCGCTAGAATTGATGCCATGCTTATAGAAGAGGTTGGGAAAATAAAACCAGGGAGCTTGAACATCATTGATCCTTATACAATCCAGATGGAGCTAACCTAGAACACATCATTAATGACACAAGCTATCCATTACTTCCAAAGAGGGTCATGTTAGCATCTAAAGATGCTTTTGCTACAAGGACCTGAGCAATCACGGTAGACATCACACTTCTCGTAACACTGATGATATGCCACTCTCAGCATGATGGATCAATAAATATTTCTATGCAACTTCTCCGCAAATACTATCATTTTTATCTATATATCATCACTTTTCTGTAATATCGGTTGTCAAGTAGAAAATGATTGGGATATCTCGTGTCCAGATGATGGGTGCTAAATAGCATTTTTGCCATAATTATTTTCGCGATGGCCGTACACCGCTGCTAAATAGTTGCAAGTTTTCAGTCATACCACCACTAGCAAACTACCAGTAGCTCCGTAAGCTGAACCCCCTCTCTCTCTCTCTCTCTATCTCTCTCTCGTGAAGTCAGAGTTATGTGTTTAAGCTTGCCGCATCAGACTAAAATACAAATGATCGTGTGATCATATTTGCCGTTTGGTTAGTACTAAAAGTTTTGGCTACCAATTTTCTTCTGTCGATGAATTTTGGCTGATTTTTACCTTATTTTTTTTATAAAAAGATTATTGTGCATACTGATCGATGTATTATTATTGTCTAGTATCATGTACTGACCAAATTGGGGAGCAAAATGCGCATCCAGGTCAACCCCTCGATCGTAAATCAAGGAAAATATCGGGCCAAAAAAATTAATGCAATTCGCAGATCCGGAATATACTTCATTCCATTACCGAAACCGAAATCAGTTTCTGCATAGCATATTTAATAGTAGATCAGGAACTTTTTTTAATTAGCTGTAGCACGTGGATTAGCTGTTCCTGCTGTTTGATCAGCATTCATTCCTGTTCTTTCAGCAGGCACCACTGTTGGATTCGCTTCTTCGGGAAATGGGCACTCACTGACCACTGTACTTCTGCATCCATCTTTATTTGCAGGCCTGCTGCTTGTACAGATTTGTACGGCACTACAGTTGTGGAAAAAAATTGTACTCAAAGAACCGTTGAGCATAGGAATTTTTTGTTAACACGGCACGAATCAAGAACGTATTTGCAGAAATAATCATGCGTAAACAATATTTATAAATTTGGCACTGTTGCTGCAGGATAATTGTGTGGCAACGCCAGAGCCTCCTCGACCGTACCGTTGTCATACGGTCACTGTACGACAACGGCTCTCAGCGTGCCACGTGTCCTAGTTAGTTAGGGTTATGCTGAAATTGGTAAGAATTTTAAAATGTAGCTAATGAGTTCGAAAAAATTATAATTTTTTTTGTGGAGCCTTCCAACACCGTGTACTTACTTGTGTAAATTTGCCATAATTTTATTCGTTCAGATTTTTCTCGCTATTTTGTATAAGTGTCATGTTTGTACGAATTTGTAAATGTAGAAAATGAGCTCCAAAAATTATGAATTTTATTTTCAAGGCTCCCCACGCAGTGGACTTGATTATGTAATGTTTCGGCAATTTTATATGTGTTCTAGTATTGTCTCGAAAATTTAAGATTTAGGTCGTGAAAATTTCGATTTTAGGTTTCAAAAATTAGTGTTTCATGATTTCGACTAACCCTAACTAACTAGAACATGTGGTGCGCTGAGGGCCATTGCTGCATGGTGACCGTGCGACAACGGTCGAGGAGGCGGCACGTGGCGGCATAGCAGCGGGCTGGTGGGGAGGCCAGGAGACACGTGGCGGCGGCTCTGGCTTTGCCGCACGATCACTCTGCGACAAACGGTGCCAAATTTGTAAATATCGTTCGCGCATGATTATTTTTACAAATACGTTCTCAAAACGTGCTGTATTAGCAAAAAAATCTGAGCATAGTACTAGCGATTGTGTATTGATGATGGGTACCTAAATTTTTGGTTAGTAGTGGGTAGTCTAAGCTAACGCAAAAGCAGTACAATGCCGTATAGCTGCTTTGGAAGCTAGGGCATTGTATCGTGGGTAACTGCCATTCCACGTGGTAAGGGGAGTGGTAGAACATGTAATTAAGGTGGATTTTCTGTTGCAGGCAGAGATGTTTATGGTGGTGGTTGGAACGGCAATGTCTCATCTCTTCGCATCTTCTTCCCCATCGTTATATTAAGCTCCACCTAGCTTGCTCAAGCATTTCATGTAAAAAAAATTAACCCAAGATCTGGTGGGGTTATGTAGCCACATTTTTTCTGACTACCTTTGCACTTTTTTGCATGAATAAAAAGTCAAAAATAGAATGCCAGGTGAAAATGACGATGACGATGAGGACAAACCATTAGATAACATCTTCAATTTTTTTTAGAATGCTAGAGGAGTTAGCTCTCTTAATAAAAGCCCCTCCATTTTTCTGGGTGGCTCATAAGAAACAATCGGTCTTAACAGTTGAGCTATCTTATGATCTCCAGTATTCATCATTTCAAATTGTATCGATCCGCATTTTATTACAGTTAAGAAATTATGGAACCATTCAGCTCATATTTTTCAGTCAGGTTCAAAAAAGGTGGTGGGGCATGTTCAGGAACATGAGCTTCTTGGCCAAGCCTATATTGCCAGAAATCCAGACATTCCTCTCATCTCGCCTTCAGTTGGAGCTTCTCTCACTGCAAATGCCCCATCAGCTGGCAGTGGTGCAATCAGTGGAAATCATTGTGCTTCATCAGCTGAGTGGCAGGCTGGTTGGCAACCACTAGAATATGTGTATGTGACCTATCTCCTCAGTGTGTTTTGTCCATGTAAATGGTAGGTGGGGAAGAAGCTATTTAATTGCTCACATCTTCTGCTTACGCTGATGACTCCATTGTTTGGCTTCATCTCCTATTTGGTCCTTTGTCTAAGAAAACAATGGAGCAGAAAAAGATCTAGAGCCGACACAGTGCAACAACGTTGTATTCACTTCAAAGCTTCGACCTCGAAATGGACAGTGTAACAACTTTATGTTGGACTTAGGTTAACTCGGGTTAGGTTTTAAATTTATGGCCTAAGAGACGTGCATTTTTCCCCTCTCCGGATGAAAATGAGGATTCTCGATGATCAAGACCTAGGATCTTTTATCGAGCTTACAC
The DNA here is from genome assembly GCA_036346405.1 of Phyllostachys edulis. Classification (NCBI taxonomy): domain Eukaryota; kingdom Viridiplantae; phylum Streptophyta; class Magnoliopsida; order Poales; family Poaceae; genus Phyllostachys; species Phyllostachys edulis. The sequence goes on from CM070547.1 coordinate 610,626, forward strand.
GCAAACAAAATATGACAAACACCTTTATTGCTGTGGATACAGTGAAAGTTTTTACAAGAATAAGATTGCGATGGAGTCTGTGATTAGATGTTGTGTTACAAGGTACACATGATACCCTATTTATAATTATCTACGAAGTGGCAGTTAATGCTGTCAAAAACACCTTTTGTCTTCATGCATGTGCCTTCGTCTCTTAGCCAACTATCATAAGTCTTGAACAACTATGTCTCTTAGCCAACTGTCATAAGTTGTCAGATGTGTCAATAACTGCTCTTATGCTAGTCACGTGGGAAACTGTTAGTCTTTCAACCAGTTTTATTGGTGAGGGTGACCTAAACCGTATGATTAGTTGTCTCATGACTCAAACTGGTTTACGATCAGTTTGGCCGTAATAAAAGGGGTTATTCTTTTTTTCTAATCATAATCGTATGTATATAACCGTTATAAAATATGCCCCTAATATGTGGGCATGCTTTCATAGACTTGAAATCTGCTTAAAGAAGGAAAAGAGTAGCATCACCCAGATAGAAAAGGGCAGCTTTTTTTTTTGTCATTGGAATTGTTTCGCGTCAGCTCTTGCCGGCCACCAATTTTTTTGTGTGTCATGATCAGGAAATATATGGCATCTTTCAGCATACATATACTAGGACATTACACTCCCAATAAAACATCAGCTCAAGAAACTGGAGGTGGCTACTTAAAAGAAGAAGAAACTGAAGGTTATTCTCACCAGCTCAATCTTCAAATAATGATTTTCCATATGTATAGTATTCCAGGAATTGGTGTATAATCTCACAGACTGATCAACCACTGTACCAGCAAATGATCTGTATTGATGATAAATAAGAGCCAAAGTCTTACAAGATGGGGACTGGAGATGGATGGATTAAATGTACAAAGCCATGAATAATTTCTATGTATTGTTATTGCTTCCAATTGCAAGAATGACCGATCACCGCATAATCAATTATTGCAGTTCACCAACTGACGCCTCATCAAGCCATAGGGAATGAATGAAATCGTATAACTTCCTGCTCACACGTACCTGTTTGAGGAACTGAGGTCTTAGTTGTGTTGTTATTGTTAGAGATATGTTAGAGATATGAATATCTTTTGTATTTTTTATCTGTCTTTTGTATTGTTTTATCTGTATATGACATACACCTCTTGTACACCCTATATATATTGTCTATTAGATCTCTGAATACATATACACAATATTTATAATATGGTATCAGCGCAAAAGTTAGGATTAGGGTTTCTTCGAGCCACTGCAGATCCACCGCCCTAAGCTTTTAAGGCCGCCACGCTTCTTCCGCACTGCGTCTCCATTGTGCTTCTTGTGCATTGCGCCACGCTTCTTCCGCACTGCGCCTCCGTTGCGCTTCTTGTGCATTGCGTCGTGCTTCTTTTGCATTGTGCCTCCGTTGCGCTTCTTTTGCACTGCGCCGCCGCTGTCTTGGGCTACGATCTGCGTCGTCATACTTCTATCTATTTCTATCTGACTTGATTTGACAGCTTTCTCTATATTTGTCGGTTTTATCATCTTCTTCATTATGTTGCCGCGGTCGTCTTTGCTCCCGCACCTTGTATTTTATGGGCTGTCGCACGACTCTAGATAAGAGGAGATCTTTTATCGACATATTTTCCAAAAGTTGTATGCTACGACGACATGATCAAGACTCGGACTTTAGATTTTCCATATTTTAGTGTCAACTTATTCCAAATGCAATGCTATTGCATACACCTTTCATTTGAGAGGGGGGGGGTGTTAGAGATAAGAATCTCTTTTGTATTCCTTATCTGCCTTTTGTATTGCCTTATTTGTATATCACATACACCTTTTATACACCTTATATATATTATCCATTGGACCTCTGAATACATACACCCAATATTCATAACAGTTATGACATGATAAGATGAAGGAAGAAGGATGGGTGAGAACAAACCTTGTAGGGCGTCGGATTTAATCTCCTAATGTGATTTGGTCGCAGTTTTTCAATCTGTTGCATGCAGCGGTTTCTGACCTTCTCAAGTGAAAGTAGTTCTGCTCTCAGTTTATCTGAGGATAAACACAAACAGATATCGATGAGTCATACTGATGAATGATGATGTACACAATCGAAATGAAAAGGATATGTGTAAGATTTAACCATAGGAAAAAGGTTGGAGTAGATCGATGGCACACTCAATGATGTCAATTGTTGTTTAGCAGTAACAATCATCAAGCTTTTTTTATAAATCAAGGAAGGTTGAATGATTTATAATAAGAAAAGATACAGTTGTTTGGGGGGCAGAAATAGCAGTCGCCATATTCTTATCAACATGACAATATGTTCCCCTTTGGAGACTAGTCAAAGTAATCGCCTGACGTCTAATAATCTCTTCACTTGAATGCACTTCCATGTTTAAGCACATGAATCTTTTCGCATGCTATGGTCCCATGTTTACTCCTCTAAAATTCAAAAAGAGAACAAGCTTCCGTGTTTAAGGTGCTCAGAGCGAGAGTGTGTTTGTGCTAAAAAATGGAAAGAACATTTGAAAAGGAACACAAACTTTGGTATAAGTTGGCGCTGATGATGACAATGTAAAACAGTCTCGAGATCCAGTAATGCACATTATAGAACACTAAGCACAAGAAAAACATGTTCTAAACAGTAATGAGCTAATAACTCACATAATATGTGTCCGCAAGAGCTAGGAATTTATTAGGAAAAGCCAGTGCATATGATATGAATGCTGCCAGCTCACTTTGATTTGTCTCCCCAAATACACCACCTAGCAGATCTGCCAGCTGAAACAACGATAAAGAACGTAAGGCAAGTGTGAACAGTTAAAAAGTGTATAACAATGAGAGTTCAATCTACACCTGAATTTTTCGAAGCCACATTTGAACCAAACTAACAAAATCTTCACATATTCTTGAACCATCTTTGGTCTTAAGGACCTTCTCTGGGATCTCATCAAGGCTCTAGAGGGAGAGAAAAAAAGAAGCACTAAATTAAGCACTAGTCAACCATCAGCGGAGGATAATGTAAGGTTGTCAAGGAAGTTAGCAGCAGACAATACAGTAGAACTGCTATCCATAAAACGTAGACGAGATACCAAACTTCAGAATGGAAAACCTCTGTTAGGATATATATGTTTCATGTTTGTATCAAAGTGTGGTTTTCAAATTTCAATGACCTTTAGGATTTTGCATTATCTCTGTTTCCTTAGTAATGTAATATATGCAGCTGTCCCATAAACAAACTACAATTTACCAGAGGATTTCTTATCTTCTGTGCTAAGCTGCTAACTAGGACAGGCAAAACATACCACAAGTAGAATCCTGGTAAAACAGTTAAACTCAGGAAACATCGTAAAGAATTAATAAGAATCTGGTTACGAGGATGTACACAAAAACAATGTGCTCCAGTAATAGAATTGAGGAGAAATTACTGTGTGTATTGAGACCTCCGTTTAGTCATAACAGAAAGGAGCATTTACCAACCATGTATGAGCTAACATAAGCATGAGAATGAGTTCCATTAAGCGGTATGCCAAACAGATTGCCAGCTGATACATTGCCGTGAATATAAGAGAAAAACTATAAGCAGTGAACAAATGTGTGTACTGATTAGTAAGGCAAACATAGCTAAGAATAAGAGCATAATTCAAGGCATGCTGCCAGTGCCCCCACTACTTTATGAGAAGAGGACATACTAGATTTCTCAAGATTAAAAAAATCGACGCAAAACCTTCATAGTTTCACGTAGACGGAGCAGCGTGATTAGGCATACATGCATCCAGGCAGCGAGGTGATGGATGAAACGGGGGGAAAGGATGAGAGCGGTGCATTCGGCGGAATGCGCCCGCGTGCTCGTGCCCTAGTCGTAGGGCGATGCGTTGTCCCACGTAAAAAGGTGTTGAAATTCGGCCCAAGGGACAACGGAAACGCCGAAAGGCAGAAGGGGTTCAAGGCTAAAGGCAGCAATCAACAGTGGAGCACGTGTCCGAGCCACCGATCAACGTGGAGCCGCGCATCCGGGCGACCAGAGCACGGAGGAGCAGACGTCTAGGCCACCGATGCCCGGAGGAGCTGGTGTCCGTGCCAGGGGGCACAGAATCGGGCGTCCGGGCCACCGATGCCTGGACGAGCTGGCGTATGTGATAGGGGGCAGGGGGTCGGATAGACGGGCGTGGAAGGCGCGGCCGCGGGATTGTCCGGGCCAGGGTGGCATGGACAAGGGGCTGCCGTGCGCAGGACGTGGCACGCGCAGGACCATCCATGGTGCCAAAATTGCCATTTCGCCGCCTCGGCCACCAGATTTGCTAATACAGTCTTCAACAGCGCCAAATAGGGCAAAGACTCGTTTGGTGGGCGTCTTGCCTGTAGGATTCTGTTCGGTGGCGCCACATAATACGCGTATTGATGGCATACAGAGAGAAGAATCGCCAAGACAGTGTGCCTGGGCTGTTTGGGTGGCCCAATTTACACGCATAGGGCCGAGGGGCCCATCATACTCCTCTCCCTGGCTCAATCTTTTCCCTGGCGGCTCAATATATTCAGGTTCAGCCATTCCTTCCTCGGCCGGCCCCCTCTTCTTTTCAAGTGAATTTGCCTCGAAAGAATTAGAAATGATATCGACCATAGGGGTGTGAAGAGCATACCAAACAAAAACCAAAGATCAAAACTTTATTTTATACCAATAACTGAAAAGAATCAGGTGAAATGGACGGCCCGAACAACGCCGCCACTATTGGAATACACGGCTGCCGGAGAAGCTCATGTCCACCGGACAAGACGCCGTGGCTGTTGAGGACAGCTCGACCGTTTATTCAAGTCACTTTCGTCGCCACCTCCGGCGAGGCCATTATCTCAGCCTACGTTAAAGGGAGGTTCTTGGAACAGAACTACAAAAGGATTTTTGGAGAAATTATTGTAGGAATTGAATCCTACGAAAACTTTTTTTTCTTCGTGGCCCTCTGGAACAAATGAATGAACCCTTAGGATTCTCATGAGGTCCAGCCCCATAGAAATTGTCGTCGTCTCTTGGGCAATGCAACCTCTCACCAAATTCCTGTGAAGCGTTCAAACAATCATTTGGAATCATTCATGTGTTTTGTTTTACCGTAGGATTTCACTATACATGCCATCCTAATTCCTGTATTTTTTTTTTCAATTACTGCGTTTCAAACGGGGCCTAATTAAGCCTTTGCTTGCCGAAGAGGAGAAGTATAAAACCCGCGGCAGGACCCGGCGGCGATGTTTTCGAGCCTAAAAGAAACATGTTTTCGATGTCACTGAAAGCTGTGCGAATCAAATTTCATACTCCACCCAGTTCACAAAAACAAGTTATTTTAGATATCAACAAGGTCACTAAAATATATTTATAAAATATGATAATATTATGAAAGTATTTTTTGAGACGAATCTACATATGTGATCTTCATGTATCTAATATAAATCTTTAAAGAGATATCAATAACCAGATTTTCTAAAGTTTGACTCCACGTATCCCAAAACGATTTGCTTTTGTGAACCGGAGAGAGTACCGGTGGAGTGGAGTACTTGTTTTCGCTCAGCATATGATGTATTTAGCACACCGGATGGCTAGAGTGTCTACGGTTGCTTAGCTCGTCAACGAAGATGAACAAAAATCCACAGAGCTGAACAGAAGCGTGATTACTTACTGTTGATCACGTATAATCTTGATCAGAGTTAAGCTTCTCTGTTACGTAAAAGTAAAAAAAAAACAGAAGTATCTGGATGTAGAGTAAAAAAGAATTCTACGGAGTACCAAATTATAGATGCCGCTCAACATGTACATGTGAATGGTGTTCAGCGTTGACCGGAGTCTTCAGTAAGTTTGGTACTCTTCTTTTTCACACGCCCTCCTCTCCTCTGACCGCCGCACAGGGCTCAGATTGCACTGACACTGACACTGACACTGACACTGACACTGTGACTTGATCTGGTCTCTTCGATTTGATGCCATGACACGATCGAGAGGTAGCCCAGCCCAGGGGCAGGACCCAAGCATGCAAGAGGCGATCGGCGACAAGTTCCTAACCTTGCTGCAGTACACTACACTACAGTACTGCCTGCCAATCTATATAAAGGGGAGAGCTCTCCTCAAACTCTGCTTCTCCGTCCCTTCTGCGACATACGCTGACGTAGAGATAGCAGTGTCTTAGAGGCGATGTTTCTCATAATTCTACACGCGGGTTAGGGTTGAGAAGTGTTCGCGCGAATAATCACGACTTCCTCCTTTTCCATCACCCTTTGCACGTCGTCTTCTTCGCATTAGACTCTACCGCGACCTTCATCGAAGCAATTCTCTGTAAGTCGCGGTGATATCATTTGATATGGCTAGACCTTATTTCATAAATATTTGTTATGTGATGATATTAATATCTACTTCTGTTAGTAGCGTTTTTGTTCTGGGCTTTACCTTGTTAGTGTATATATATAAGATAGATATATTTGAGTTGATGATCATATTATTGTTCATAGTTTAAATATACCTAGTATATATACCGTTGTTGATTCCATTATTGGGTTAAGAGTTATAGTAATCAAAAAAATGTGTATATACCTAACAAAAACCACTGTCGGCGACCGCACACGTACGTAACGTAGGAGATAAAATTGTACCTGCAGGGCAGGAGAAAGGAGTACATGTGGTGCACGCTACTGACACGCGCTAGGCAAGTTCCAACTCCAGCATGCATATACACATGTTTACATTAATTAGCTTAATTTCTTTCCAACTCCAGCATGCGACAAGCCAAATAGTATCTAGTACTAGTTCCTGCTACTGCAACTAGTGCGTGCAGTAGAGACATCATACTATGCAATGCAAAGATGTGGCCCATCTGGAACGCATCAGCCTGAAAATTTTAGTTCTCGCATTCTACGCTAAGAGTTCTCTTACCGTTGTGAGTACACAATTGTTCCCTTAGCATATATAATCGTTGTTTGTCCATAAAGAGCAGCCTAGCACTGCTAATACTCACTCCGTTCTTTTTTACGTGACTTCCTAGAATCCATACCGTCAAACTTTCTAAAATTTGGCCACCAATATATTGACTACATAAAAATTATATCATTAGATTTGTCGTTAAAAATACTATCATAACATTATAATTTTATTACTATATCTTAATGTAAAGTTATAAAAAGTAACGGTGAAAGTCTTATTTCGAAGACTGCAAAAAATCAAAAACGTCAAGTAAAATAGAACGGAGGAGGGAGTACAAGTTTAGATTGAATTTTGACCAAACCAAAAACAAATTAAATCAACAAGTGGGATCGATCGATGGCTCACTTTTTTTTCCTTCTCGTAACCAAAAACAAAATCAACATGTAAGTCATAGTCTAATTGAGTCTATGCTCCATCAGTCCATCTCATGCTTACATATTGTTCTATCAAAAAAAGAAAATCGTTAGGCTAGCTTTTCCCTTGGTTTGACTATACCGAGAAAGCAGGCAAGTCCATCTACATATGACATTCCTAGTACTTACAGATGTTTTGTGTTAATCAAGGATGCATGCAATGTTTGTTGCGATGAAGGCTACGACGCTTTGAGGTTGGGACCACCTCTTAGTGGAATGGTAGAGTTAGAGTGTACGACTCGATTGATGATCGAAGCACGGGGTTTCTTATCGAGTCTATCTAGGAGAATGGTATAAGAGTACAATCTAAACGAAGACTCTTTATTACCGTGGACACAATTAATGAATGTATAAGAATGTAACGAGAATGTTATAGGATTGATCGAATGATTGTATGGAATCGTTATTACAGAATATATGTGCTATCCCCTTTATAGCTATTGAATAGGTAATAGTTAATACCGCTAAAAACGCCTGTTAACTTCTTATGTGTTCCTCTGTTAAGTCTTAAACTATTACGTATTTTAGTCATATTGTAACAAGATGTGTGATAAGAAGACACGCACGGAGAACAGGAGAGAGAGGGCACGCGCAGGAATCGGAGGAGGACGAATGAGTGGGAATCATCCATGATGCATCGTGCGATTGATGCGAGGAGGAAGCAAGCATCAAGGGCGCGACAATTCCGTACCGCTGAAAGCCCCACGCCAAGCCTGATGCGGTCAAAACCCCGTGCCAGCTGTCCCGCACGTGCGCCCCTGCCCGGTTGACCGGGGACACCGCGTAGCCCACCCCATATGAAGTCAGGCCCCACCCGCCAGCGGCCCGCACGCGCGCGACACGTCACCCACCCTCCTCTCGCTATGGACGGATAGGGCAACGTCCGACGTGTCGGCATCGGTGGGCTCGACGCCGAGGGTGGCGTGCGTGGGCCCCCGCGGGAATATTTGCGGTCAGAGACGGTGGGCCCCGCCTGTCCGTCCTTACCGGGTCGCCCGCCAACGACGACGTGTGGTGTGGTGTGGTGTGGAAGCGAAGCGCGAGGCTTCCTCCGCTCCCTTCTTCCCCGGGACGGGACCGGACCCGATAAGGAAGGCACTGCAGTCTGCAGTATGCAGTACTAGCTGGCTGAGGTGTGGGGCCCACGGGGACCGCACCCTCCGGGCCTTGAGATCTCGTGCGGGCGGGAGGGGATGGGCGGCTCGGATCACACGGGCTGCGTGACCGCATCCATTTGGATGGATGGATGGATGACGATGACAATGGACCAGTCCACTTACTAGTGCAGGCTGACAACCGTTACCTATACAGTGCAAATTAAAGCTGCGAGCTGCGATGCGATGCTAGACACTCACTGCTCGTCTGCCTCCAATTAATTGCTCGGTGCATAGGCATGCGCTTCTCGTATTCTCAAAAGCTGCCTGATTCGTCATACTGTTGCTGTCGCCTCATTATTGGCCCAGACCAGTCGGGGATACACTGTAGGAGCGTGGTGGACTAAAGCATCGCTCCGCTTATCGCACCTTTGGTACTAGTTAGTTGGTCAAATAATCTGTTTATTTCCAACAGTTTTAGTGTTGTAGCCCTGCAGGACTACATAAACAAGTGTATTCCATTGCTCGCATGCCGTGCCTTGCCTCCTTCCATCCCTTGATTGACCGGTGAATACATGCTTCGCTAGATCGTGAATACATACGGAGTAGGTTGCACATCTATATATATGTAGGATTTGATAGCGATGGATCTGAAATGGAATCGATCAGAGTCACAGTACATATTACCACATATGCGCAGAGTCATTAAGCTTAAATTATAGGTTACACACCTATACTAGCGTAGGTTTTGACGAGACAAAATGATTTTAGACCTAGTGTTCCGTACACCCACGTACTCCACGTGATCAGGCCATGCCTCTCCACGTGAACTTGAGATGATCCATCCATCCATGAGATCGACGAGGACATTTCAAGGAATCAACCGTACGTTAGTAGGCTCGTATGGGTGTGTGTGCATCTCCCCAACATACACCCTACGCTAGACCCCCCAGGCAACAACGCTCGCTACTAGTATAGGACAATAAGCCAACAACCCGCATCCCTACTGTTTTCCATAAAAAAAAACAATTCAGAACATATATAAATTCATCACAAGTAAATTAATGTAGCTATGTGAGCGGTTAGACTGTATGAAAATGTTGCTACACATTCTTTACAAAAGAAAAAATTTTTTGATCATTATCAAATAGCTAGCTTGAGCTGTTCGCAGCTCGGTGGTTGTTTCGATGAACACTCTAAGCTGACAAAATGACATAATGATCGAGGTCATAATCGAAGCATACAATTGTCTAGGTGATCCATGACAAAAAGCTTTGCTGGTCTCCATGAGTAGGGTACTTTCTGATGGGACAACATTTTATTGGGAACTGATTCTAATGTGAGGAGTAACAGGCTGGGGATGTGCATGTGGGTAAAAGAGGCTTCTTACTTTACATGCCGAGAGCCACGTGGGGGCCTCCGGAACAGAGACGCACCGACAAGCCCTTGTTCGTGCTAGGGCGACCGGTGGAGCCACGTGTTGCCAACAGATAAAACCAGTTTAGGGGCGTTCTGATTTTGCGCGTCCGAGCACTTAACACACGGACAAAGTTTGTCCGAGCTATGGACGAGCGGTGGCGGCCGGGAGGAGGATGGTCCGGGTGCTAAATATATGGTGGGGTTGAATCCGGATGTCAGAAGCATGGTTTAGGACATGTGTTGACTGTCGGTATGTCTTTAATGCAAAGTTATCAATTCCATTCCGGTACCGGCCGGAATGGCCGGAACGTGCCATACCGGCACCCAAACCGGTACACGACAGGCTCAATCCCGTACCGGCCTAAATACCGGCCAATTCCGGTCATTCCGGGCAGAATTTTTGCTCCATCGATTCGTGCTACTTAGCCTAATCTTGATGGAATGTCTTTGGACTTTAACCCTAGCCGCAATTTGGGGGGACTGATAGACTGAGTTCGTGACTTCGTGCCGCTGGTGACTAGCGACGAGCCGACGACAGCGGGTGCGACGGATCCTTCTTCCTCTCCGGCGACAGCTCCTCCACGCCAATGAATCGACCGGCGACAAGTCGACGACAAGAAAGCGACGGATCCTTCTTCCTCCGGCGGCTCTCCTGACGCCGGTGAATCATTTCGTCGCGACGTCGCCTCGTCCTCCAGCGCTCACGGTAAGAACTAAGAACTAAGAAGTCAGCCTCTGTATCTGTATTCTGTAATCTGTAGCCTTCTCAATCTAGTTCTAGTGTTTATTAGTGTCTCTAACTCTCTATTTCTTTGATTCGGCTAGAATATGGCCTCAGCGTCGTCCACACCAGCGGAATCATCACCTGCAGTTGCATTAGCTCCAGCGAGGTCAGAGGACCCTGCTTGGTCACATGGGAAGGTTGTGCTTGGTGCAAAAAATAGCACAATTTGTCTTCACTGTAACAAGAAGATTGGAGGTGGTGGCATTACTCGTTTAAAGTACCACCTTGCAGGGATAAAAGGTCAAGTAGAAGCATGCAAGAAGGTTCCCCATGATGTCAGATGGCAAATGAAACAGTTAATATTGGATCTGGAAAAAAATGAGGAGAGAAGGAAGAAGACAAGACATGAGATTGGATCCATTGGATCTGGTGGTGACTCAAACGAAGGTTCAACTAGTGTTTCAGAAAGCAGGGGAAGGCCTTGTACAAGTCCAACTCCTACAAGTTCAGCTACAAAGCAACTTCAGGGGAAGAGCTTCTTTGCTCCAAGAACAACTTCTGGTTCACAGCCAAGCATCAAGAGTGCACTAGCCTCAAAAGAGATGATTGCTGCGGCTAGGGATGCAATGGCTAGATGGTGGTATGATGCTAACATACCTTTCAATGCAGCTAATTCCCCTTACTATCTGACGATGGTAGATGCCATTGCATCAATTGGATCTGGTTTTGTGCCACCTACCTATCATGATTACAGAGGAAGCTTGTTGAAAAATGCTGTTCATGTTGCGCGGAATTATGTGAATGATCTAAAGAAGGAATGGAATACCTATGGTTGCTCTATAATGACAGATGGCTGGACAAGCCGAAGGCAAGAACCTTTCATAAATTTTCTTGCTTATTCTCCAAGAGGCACTATGTTTCTCAAATCTATTGATACATCAGGACTTCGTAAGGATAAAGACACATTGCTTGAGCTCTTTGATGAGGTAGTAAAAGAAGTAGGGCCAGAAAATATTGTTCAATTTGTCAGTGATAATGACGCAAGCTACAAAGTCTTTGGGCAAGCATTACAACATAGGTACGGTACTTTCTTTTGGTCTCCTTGTGCAGCACATTGCATTGATCTAATGCTAGAGAATTTGTCTAATCCAAGGCATTTTCCAATCATTGATGAAACCATAAAGAAAGCAAGAAAGATTACAAAGTTTATTTATAATCATTCTTGGGTGTTGTCACTGATGAGGCAAGAATTCACAAATGGTAGAGAGTTATGTCGTCCTGCCGTTACTAGATTTGCTACACATTTCTTGAGTCTACAATGTTTACTTAAATTTAAGAAAGAGTTGCGCCAAATGTTTACTTGTGACAAATGGGTGGGATCCAATCACGCCAAAAGTAATGCAGGAAAGGAAATTGCTTCCATTGTGTTGGAAGATGCTGAATTTTGGGACCAATGCCAACATATAGTAATGGTTACTGAACCCTTGGTGCGTGTCCTCCGGTTGGTTGATAGTGATGAAAAACCTTCCATGGGATATTTGTATGAGGCAATGGACAAAGCAAAAGAATGTATTAAGAAAAGATTGAGAAACAAATTATGTTTGTATGGACAATATATTAGAGTAATTGATGCTAGGTGGGACAAGCAACTTCATAGTCCATTGCATCTTCTTTGGATGTTTTCTCAATCCAGAATTTACTTGATCCTAATTTTACCAAGCAAAAGGAGGTTGGTAAAGGTTTGATTACCACCATCATGAGGTTAGTGCGGATCTTGAAGTTCGGGACAATGTATTCTCTCAACTAGAGGAGTATAAGAAATCGATCGGTTTATTTGGAATGCTTGGTCTTTGTTCGCCAACGTGAAAAACTCAATCCGGTGACAATACTATTAGTTATTTCAATTCACATTCTGCTGCAGACTCAACTTGTTTTGCTTACTTTCTTTATGTGTCTTTCTCGTTAGTTGCATGGTGGGAAAATTTCGCCACGACACTCCGGATCTACAAGCTTTCATTGTTCGTGTTCTTAGCCGGTGTTGCGATTGCCACAGTGTGAACGCAATCGAGTATTTTTGAGTTCATCTACTCCAAGAAAAAAGCGGACTTGAACACTCAAGGCTAAATGATTTAGTTTTTGTTCGTTACAACCTTAAGCTTCGAGAAAGGTATGAAATACATTATGCTATGTGTAGTCTTGATTAAATTTCTTTCTTTCGCCACAACCGATAGTTATTTCTCCATTACTCTTACTTAGGATCTTGAGGAAATCTAGAGCTGCATTAGATCCTATTAGCCTTGATAACATTGATTTACTAGGAGAATGGGTTAGTGAAGAACCTGCTCTTCTTGATGGTGATGACTTCAATTGGGAGAGCATCAATGCACCATTTGTTACAATGTCTGTTTCAGAAGAAGAAGAATTGGCTAGTGTAGCTGATCCTGATGTTGCACCAACACTAATAGTGCAACCAACATGTGAAGAAACAGAAGATGGCCATATGTTTGAGCCTCCAGCAGATCAGGATCCCTCTGAGTATGTCCAAGATGTGGCGGACTAGTATGCTAGACTATGGTACAATGTATGAAGTTATGAACTCGAGTTGTATTATTTAACTACGAACGACCTTTGTGTTTATGAATTCATTGAACTATGTGTCATTTTTATTCTATGGATATGTATATGAAGTGAGATTCCAAGTGAAATTATATGTGTATATAATCACACACACACACACACACACACACACACACACACACACACACACACACACACACACATATATATATATATATATATATATATATATATATATATATGAATAAATATATATTATTATATTAAAACCTAAGCAGTGCACGGAATGGACCGATCTCTGCGCATTCCATACCAAGAGACAAACCGGAATGGCCTCCGGAATGGAATTGACAACTTTGCTTTAATGCCATTTTTTGCAATACGATATGAGAAGTGCTACTTATGTTAAAAAAAAAGGGGCACCAACAGTGCTATTTAGAGAAAAAAAAACTCCGACTAACACGGCATTCAAGGGTGCATTTGGTTAGTGGGATGAGAATGAATGGGATGGGATGGTACAGGTATGATGAGATCGTCCTGGATGAGATGATACAAGTATGGTGTTTGGTTGGTGAGATAGGATGATACATGATTTTGTTTTGTTGCTGGGATAGGATGATCCTAGATGGTTCAAGATGATGTTTGGTTTGATGAATGATGTTGTATTTGGATTGTACTAAACTTTGGGATGTTATGACACGTGGGGTCCGTATGATATTTTTTGCACTAAAATATGCCAAGAGTGGTCTTATTTTGTTGGTTAAATGACAAGGAACACAACGGTTCAATCGGATCGCAAATCGGATACTTGGTTTAGGAACTATGGTCATTTAAAGATCGTAAATCAAGCCACCACGTCACCAAGCGCCTTGGAATTTGAGTGGACGGTATGGTTCAAGATTTTTTCCCGAACGGGATGATACAGCATAAACATGGAATATTCCTATTTCTTAAACTATCTCATCCCGAATGGTTTGATTCTATTCAACCAAACAAATACTTAAACGAGCTCATTTTCCATACTGGATGATTCAGAACCACTCCATTCAATGAACCAAACACACATCCCAAGTTAGTTTATGAGAACAACACTAGAATGTGAGTAAGCAATTACTAGACTTGAATCAGCATTCAAAATACAGTATTGTAGGGGCCGCCATGTCAGGGCCAGGCATCGGGTGGAGCTGGTACCCAATCGCGTCCGGTTCCGGTTCCAACACGAGGCCACGCCCACGATCGAGTTGGACTTAACCCACACATCTTCAAAAATAAAATAAAATAAACACACGTGCTGGCCACCTCCCGCCTACTTATGCCCGGCGCGCTTCGTCTCCCTCGATCTCCACTCTCCTCTCCGCTACTCCACCCACCACCCCACGCACGCGGATCACATCTCCATCGCGAGCTAGCCAGGCCAGATCCAGACCAGAACGGCGCCGGAGCTGACGACGAGCCGTAGTAGCAAGAGCCGCTGGGCGCCGCCAATGCCGGGTAGCGTGCCGCTGGCGCTGGGCCTGGACACGGCGGGGGTGCAGGTGCCGTGGTACTTCCGGTGCCCCATCTCGCTGGAGCTCATGCGCGACCCCGTCACTGTCGCCACCGGCCAGACCTACGACCGCGCCAGCATCGACTCCTGGGTCGCTACGGGCAATACCACCTGCCCCGTCACGCGCGCCCCGCTCGCCGACTTCACGCTCATCCCCAACCACACCCTCCGCCGCCTCATCCAGGAGTGGTGCGTCGCGCACCGCTCCCTCGGCGTCGAGCGCATCCCAACGCCCAAGCAGCCCGCCGATCCGGACATCATCCGCTCCCTCATCGCCCAGGGCCCCGGCCTCCCCGCGCTCAGGAAGCTCAGAGCGCTCGCCAGGGAGTCCGACAAGAACAGGCTCGTCATGGCCACGCACGAGACCAGGGCCGCCCTCGTCGAGGCGGCGTTCGGGGGAGGCGGCGAGGAGGTCGAGGCGGAGGCCATGGCGGTGCTCGCCCTGGTCGGGATGGGGGAGGCGGAGGCCGCCGAGGTGGTGGGGAGGGAGGAGAGGGTGACCAGGCTCGGGAAGGTTTTTGGCGGACAGGGGACGACGCTGGAGGCCAAGGTTAACGCGGGGGCCGTGGTCGAGGCGGCGGCCGCGGCGTCGGGTGCGGAGGCCAGAACGGTGCTGGGCTCGGCTGAGGGGGTCATGGAGGGGCTGGTCGCGCTGGTGGAGGAGAAGGCCAGCGCGCGCGCCGTGCGTGTCGGGATCCGGGGCCTGTTCGCGCTCTGCCTAGCCAAGGAGAACCGCCCCGCGCAGTGGCGGCTGGCGCGGCGGCGGCGCTCGCGCGGCGCGTGGCGGAGGGCAGCGGGGCAGCGGAGCCCGAGCGCGCGCTGGCCGCGGTGGAGCGGCTGTGCCGGACGGAGGGCGGCCGGGACGCGGTAGTCGCGGGCGCCGGGGGCGGCGTGGCGGCGGTGTGCGCTCTGGTGCGCGCCATGTCCGGGCGCGCGGCGGAGCACGCGGCGGGCGCGCTGGTGGCCGTGTTGGGCGGGTCCGAGGCGCTGCAGGTGGAGGCCGTCCGCGCGGGCGCCATGAGCCAGCTGCTCCTGATGGTGCAGGGCGGGTGCTCGGAGCGCGCCAAGCGCAAGGCGCAGCACCTCCTGAAGCTGCTCCGGTACGCCTGGCCGACCACCGACTCCATCGCCAACTCCGACGACTTCCTCCAACCGTACTAACCCGCCCACATTGCATTCCCAGGGGCGAAGCTGAAAAGACTAGTGAGCACTACTACGCTTTGTAGCTGCTTGTACGCCCTTGGCCATGGAATCACGGCGGTGGCGTTGTATGTACGGAGGCAGTAGTAGGATCGACGGAGAAACTTTCTTCTCTCAAATTTCCATTTTTGTATGTATCGTTGGCACTAGGGAGGGGGACTTCTTGATTTGATCGATACGTAACAGTCATCAATTCTTGCAACATTGCATTGCATCCGTCCCATTCTTTTTTTTTATGTCTTGCAGAAATTTCATTTTTGTTTGTGTGTAGTTGTCGTGAGGGGGTGCGCCCGTGTTGGGGGCGGTTCGGACGGGTCAGGGTCAGTGCAAGTACAGGTGAAGCGGAGGAGGAGATTGCGCATTGAAAGCCGGGCTGATCGAGCTTGGCCAGTGGGCGTGGGGTTGCGCCTTCTGCAGGATTCTTCTGCAGAACGGAATGTTGTTGCGCTGAAATTATTAGCTCCCTTCTTGTTCTCTCTCACGCTTGGACAGAGAGGGGGAGGGAGAGGTATCCAGATTTGATCTGGAGAGGAGGGGCATGGCATGGTGATGGTAAAAATTCAGAATAGAGAAACCATCATCAGGGCTGCAGCTACTGGTGCTTTCTGCTGCTGCAAATTGCTGCAGCTCCTGCTCCGCCTGCGTCTCTTTTGACCGGATTGGTGAGGAGCGAGTGAAGACTAGCTAACTCGCTCGATCATTAGTGCTCCCCCATCTTGGACTGGACTGCTATATTGTTTGTTTCTTACTAGTCCATTGTCTCCTCTCTGGCCTGAAAACAGAGACATGGATCTGTGAGTCACCAGTTACCACTGCACAAGCTAGTGGTATTCCATGGCACCTGAAGGCAAACAAAAACACTACCGTGTGACCGTGTCTGTGTCTCACCTTGCTCGAACCTTCGGGTGAAAGTGAAAACTGGGAAAAAAAAAAGGCAGCGGCGCATGCACCTGTGGAGTTGAGATTGGTCGATCATTGCAGCTAAAAAGCCAGAGGCAGGCAGCCAGGCGCCCAGCCCTGTGATTGCGAATGTGATGCGATGCTTTGCTTTATTGATTACGGATTTGCTATTTCTAAGTTTCACTGAAATTTTCTTAAGTTTAAGCCAATTGTTGTGGTTGTTGGATTAGTGTAAAGATTAATGTGCTATATGATTATATTTTGATCTAATGGATAAAAAATATGACTTTTGTTTAAGAAAATTTTAGTCACGTTGCTAATAGTCAATCCCTGTTGATTAATATGATTACGGAGCATGTCGTATCTTTTATGTGTGTGCTGTTTGAAAGATTAGTCAATTGATTAAAGCAGGGGAGACAGAGCTGGTGCTGGAGTTACAGTATCCGCATCTCGCGCACTGAGGAAAAAAAGCGATGGTCGTCGTGTATTGCGCTCTCGCCCGCTGCTACTGTCCACGCTATTCGCTGGCAATCCGGCATGCCTAGCTAGGCAGGCAGATAGAACCGATCCCGGTTAGCCACTCCCCCTCCCTCCCTCCCCGTTCACGTTACCCACTCGAGAGGGAGGACGGGCAGAAAAATAAAGAAGAAGAAGATGCCCACCCTTTAGTAATTCGTACTCCATTTGTTTTTATTGTGATGCTTTCTATTGAACAGTGAATGCATGATCACGCTTCATGCATCAACTTAGGTTTCTTCATCTGAAATTGACTCAGTTCATGGATCTGACGTGGCGCTAGAGGATTCAGGTTTCAGAGGATAATCGATCGATCACTTATCCGTTTCTTCCCTGCGCTGCGGCAGGGGAGCATGAGAATTCAGCAATAATTGGCGATGACCTCTCCCCCTGTCGTTGATCGAGACATGGCCCTCTGGATAGCTTATCCGAGAAAATGATACGAGAACATGATCCAAACGAAGACCATTTATTATCGTAGATACACTGAATACATAAGAATACAATGGGATGTTAATTGATCGAATGATCACACTATTACGAAGATGTTGAATGATGAACATGTTATTACATAACACGCGGGCTACCCCTTTATAGCTATTGAAGGGGCGATAATTAATATTGCTAAATGCGTCTCTTATCTTCACGGACGTTTCTCTGTTGAATCTTGAACCGTCACGCCTTTTAGCCAACTATCATAAGTTGCCAGATACGCCAAAAACCGGTCACGCTAGTCACGCGAGAAACTGTCATGTCCCCTAACCAGTTTGCTAGTCGATGATGGCCCAAAACCACCTAGCTGGTCGTACAGTGTCCATGACTAGTCGTCTCGTGACTCAATCTGGTCTGCGACCAGTTTGGCCGTAGTAAAATGGATTAGACTTTCTTTAAATATTGGTCGTATGTTCATAACCGTTATAGAGTGAGCCTTTGATATGTGGGCCTGCTTTAACAGAGACTCTGACTTTGATCGAAAATGTTGACCTGGTCAAGAATCCTCGTCACCCCAACAAGCTAAGGGTGAAAAATGAATACCTGGTCAAGAATCCTCGTCACCCCAACAAGCTAAGGGTGAAAAATGAATCCGAATGTCCGTTTATTCGGCATCTGTATTCGGATGACAGCGAATGTGGTAAGAAAAATAGCATTTGTATTGTAAAACGAATACAAATCGGATAGTATCCTAATTGTTTTTATAGGGTTTGACATGTAATTATGTATGTTGAAACTCTGTGTGTGGATGTTTGGAGTTTGAACTTCTTGTGTAAAATTTCATTATCTTTTAGGATAATTGAATTCAACAAAATTGAGCAAGTATTCGATTCACATTCATATTTGTTACAACATTCGTATTCGTATTCAAGCATATTCATGTTTGTATCCATTTAGAAAATATGAATGTGAATGTGGTATGGTCACTGTTCGATTCACATAGGATCCTTTTTCACCCCACCACTAGCTGGTGTTGGGTCACATTTTTGCAGCCGTCAGATTTTTTTTTTACTTTGCGTGCCTGTGAGTCCATCATCCGCGGTCTCCTCCGGGCCACGTGCTCTCTGCGCTGCGCTTATCTTAGTAGAGTTAAGTCTCAAGTATGGTGCCATCCAGATACTTTAACTAAGTTGAACCTGGCATTTTTGTTATTTGTAATTTTTACCAACATACATTGATGTGAGAACTCATCTCTTAAAATTTCAAAAGTTGTTGATCAAGAGGATTTTCCTGTTGTGAATTGTCATTACGACTTTGCATGTGTTTGACCAATGATGGTTTTTAGGTCCTTGTGCTGAAGATACCACCTAATCCAGATGAATCAATTTGTGAGATTGTGGAGCATTTCTTCCTTGCGAATCATCCTGATCACTATGTAACACACCAGGTATTATTTAATTTTTCATGACTAGCCATATTCTGATCTTTATATTGCTCTATAAATTTTATATACGCTCATTGTTCTCAGCGGACCATCTATCTGATTTGTATGCTTAGTCAAAGCATGCTTTAGCTATATGCCATTTACTTCTTCCTTAATGTATGTGCATTTTTTTCCTCCAATTCAGTTTTGTTGAGGGAATTGCTCATTTATTTGGTGGCTTGCTTCCTTTCTTGCATTTGGATGGTGTTGTAGGTATATAGGGACCTTAAGTAATATGTACACCCACATTTACCAAATTATCATATTGTACTCAATAGGAATGTATCTAAATGCTCTTTCTTTACACATGTGGACAAGGGGTACGATGGGGAATTGCCTCTCCTTCTCTCTCTATATTAGGTTTATTAAGAAAGGGACTTGGTTTTTGAAAATTACAATATAATGTAAGGGCAGCAGCAAGTTGTACAACTAACTATTTTTACTACTGAGGTATACATTAATTGTGACCTTTTGGAACCAGGACAATTTATAGAAAAAAATGAGGTGGACAAATTCTCCCACATATGACTTATGAGCCAGGTTTCAATTATAACAGGAAACACAGATACCACTTGATCTTAGTGGAGTTAAGTCTCAACTCTCAAAGTCTCAAGTATGACGCCATACATATACTTTTTACCAACATACATTGATGTGAGAACTCATCTCTTAAGATTTCAAAAGTTGCTAATCAAGAGAAATTTTCTGTTGTGAATTGTGATTACGACTTTGCATATGTTTAACCAATGGTGACTTTTAGGTCCTTGTGCCGAATATACCACCTGATCCAGCTGAAGCAATTTGTGAGGTTGTGGCGCATTTCTTCCTTGCGAATCATCCTGATCACTATGTAACACACCAAGTATTATTTAAATTTTTCGTGACTAGCCATATTTTGATATTTATATTGCTTTATAAATTTTATATATGCTCATTGTTCTCAGCGGATATGTATGCTTATTGAAAGCATGCTCTAGCTATATGCTATTCATTTCTTCCTTAATGTATGTGCATTTATTTTATTTTCTCCAATTTAGCTGGATTCCTATTAGATTCTTTATAAATTATAATTAACCTGCCTAATTTAAAATACAAATGATGATTATATGATTTGAAATTGGCTTTACGCTGTTCTCAACCATGCTCTCATTAATTCATTACCTGCGTTGTTTCTTTAAAGGTTGTTTACAATGCAGACAAGCTTGCTAAACTGGTCAAAGATAAGAAGACGATGCAAAATTGGATCGACTACTATCAGTTGAAGTATGAAAGGGACACATCCAAAAGACCTACTACTAATGTTGTTCTGCAAAAAATAGATCATGTTTATCTGTCTACTTTTCTTACAAATGTATTAGACTTATACTACTGTGACGACCCAATCCTAGGGCACCCGAGAGATCCTCCAGGACCTCTGGAAAGTCCATCAGGACCTCCCAGGAGGTCCATAAAGGACCTCTCGGACAGTCCACCAAGACCACCCAGGAGGTCCAGCAAGACCTCCTGGAGGTCCAAGAGAACATGACCCGAGAGAGAGTCTTTGAACCGAGGAGCACCCACGGCCTGCTATGTCCCCACGTAGAAACAAACGAGGAGGTCCGAGGGCGTACCAAGACCTCCCACAACCCTCCAGAGGAGGTCGTGGAGGTCTGGGACCACTCCAGAACCCCACATGTTCATCCCTTCATGAGGACATGGTGGACCGAGCCTGCTCCAAGGTCCTCTGTGAAACTTGAGCTAGTCCCAAGGATCATGGCTAGCTCTTCACAGCATATACACAATGGTGGTGACATCCAGAACACACCTTTATATAAGCAAAACATTTACAAGGTTGTTTACAAGGTGGCCTTGGGCCAAACATAAATACATAAAAGCAAAAGAACTCAAAAGGGTCCATCAACACGCCACAGGCAGCTGACTGGAGGGCACAACCTAGCTGCTTTGATCTTCTTCACTGACAGTATCTTCTCTTGGCAAAGATTGCAATGAGCAAGAGTGAGCACAACAACCGTGCTCGTAAGTTACACCCGTGGGTTAGCAACATGACATGCATAGATGGATAATCAAAGGATGGCATAATATGGTTATTTTGCACAAAGCCAATTTTCCTTCAAATACCATTACTAAGTTCCAAAGCAGATCTTTAATAGCTAAAATTCATTTAGCAAAGCAGTTTTTCAGTTGAGTAGCATTCATCAACGAATTGGTGAAGAATACCCTCCTGACATTAGGCTCCCTGCCCAAACCCATGGGATAAAATCCCAAAACAGCTTTTAGCAAACATTTCGAAACCCCAAATCCAACATCTAACTTCAAGTGGCCTTTGCCAAGACGCCCATGACCGTGGACACGGCTATTCAATAGATTTAACTCTGCAGAGGTTGTGCACTTTACCCACACGACATGAGTACTCTAGTTTATCCCAAGATTCGTCAATGCCACCTCTCACTTCCAAAGGTAAGAGGTCTAGAGCTCATGACAAGGCCTTTAAAATGCATTGCTCCACCACAGCCTTTCCTTGCTAAGGTTTCACCCCCCTGTGGATAGCAATCCGGCGGGAAGCCCCCTCTTGCACCGGTGGGAACAGTAGGTTATAAAAGACCATTGGCCAAACAAGACCTCCCACACCTCCAATGGAGTAGCATATGGTAGAGTTTTGCAAATTAATCAGCCAGGTCCCACACCCCACTCTGGAGACATGTGGTTGCACGATTGTGGCATAGCCCATTATAGGCATGGCATTGGTCGCTCAAAGACCGGTCCTCACATGACTAGGGCAACTTTCACAAACCCAAGGGCATCGATCTACCATAAATGCACGATCTCGTGCATAAACTTGCACCAACCAAGCTAACCATTTTGCCCCAGTCTAATCCATTTTATTTTCTTTGCTTTCCCAGCAACATTTTCATATTCCCATGACAACCCAATGTCATGGTCAAAACATTTTAAAACATTATTTGGTCATGTTGGTAAAGATTTCCCCAAATCAATAAGTTTGATCTAAGCATAACTAAGCACATGTTTTTCAAATGATCTTGGCTCACACTACTGCATCAACCAAGTTTGACCTAATGGTGACAATAAGCTCAATCCAAAATCAACAGGGTCATACAAAGGAGATGGGTATAACTATGAAGTTAAAGCGGTATTAAACTATCTTGATAGAAATAGGCATGCAATACATGTTAAAACAGACATAAATAATTTGAATTATGGGTGCAATATGATCAAAAGTGTAACTTGCCTTGCTCACTACTTTGAGATTCCTCCTCTTCGAATCCTCGACTTTCGGAGTCTTCACATCTACAAGTATAAGAGGCGTTTCAAAGAAGGCTCAAATGAAGATCCAACAAAGATCCAAATAAAGAATCAAGAGAACTCCAGAGAAATCTCAAAAACCCAATTAACAGAAGAGTATTGTATTTAGACTAGGTTCTTTTGGAGAAGGTCTAGCTTACCAGAGGAAAAAGGGGGGTCTTTAGAAAAAGGCCCCAAAGGTATGACCTAAGCTGCGGCAGAGAGGTCCTGAGACAATGGCGCTGGCGCAAGGTCCAGAGAGGAGGTCCTCACCCGAGCACCATAGAAATACCAAAAGAAGTGCACACGAGAAGGTCCTGTGAAGGACATGACCAGCTCAGTGTAGTGGTGAACTCAAGAGTGGAGGAGATCATCAAAGAACTTACCAAGGGCAAGAAGCTATGGATGAAAGGGGAGGTCGTAAGAACCAAGCTCTCCCGAGAAAGCCTCTGATCCAAAGCCGAGAGGGTGAAAATGGAGAAGGTGGAGTGGTGGAATTTCTTAGACAAGTTGTAGTCAAAGTGGTGAAGAAAACTAGAAATACACGAGTCCAGAATAAGTATAGAAATGGGTCAAGGGTAGGTGAGTGGCAGGGCAGGTGTCACTGCCACTCTAGACAAAAGGTACGAGGAATGACAATGTATGTTGCTTGGGAAGGAACAAAGAAAAATGTCAGGGTACGGTTAAGTGACCCAATTCAAAGTAAACACCACGTATGCGCATGCATTTAATGTGACAAGACACGCATTAAATGCCCCAAGATGTTTACGTGGCGGAGGAAATGAGAATGACCGGGAATGTCAAGTGGGGCCACCAATATAGGAACAATCAGTAAAAATGGGAGGTCTTGACCCACAATAGAGGTCCTCGAGGAGGTCTAAAGGTCAAGGAGGTCCAAACATGCAAAAGAAGTGCGGACATGGGGAGGTCCCGACGGTCGGGATCAACAAAGGAGATCCCGACGGTGAGATCTCATCAAAGGAGGTCCAGCGAGGAGGTCCCAAGCCGCTCTCTAAAAGCCACGGGAAGGTCTTGGACAGAGGTCCAAGGAACTTCTAAGGAGGTCCCGTGGTTGAGATTAAAAGTGAATTGAGGTGCAGGCGGTTGGATCTCCAAAGGGAGGTCCACGGCCAAGATCAACGTCTTGAGTAAGAGGTCCGCGGAGGAACATTACGCACGGGGAGGTCTGGGCCTTTAGATTCGAAATGAGGAGAGGTCCAAACCGTTAGATTCGAAGCAAGGAGAGGTCCAGGCACAAGAGGTTCCGTGAAAGAGGGATCCCACAGGATTACAAAGAGGTCCGAACGGAAACTCATGAGTTAGAGCAACTCAAGGGTGACTTCCACCCGCTCAAGATGAGATCAAAAGCCATGATGATTAGAGTGAGCCCTAACAAGTTCCCTTCGGTCAAGAAGAGATGTAAAGATGGATCAGGTGAACTCAAGAGGTTCAAAGGCACATAAGAAGTCCACTGGGATACAAGAAGGTCCGAATGAAAAGAGGTCTGGGCATAGAAAGGTGCCCAGGCAACAAGAAGTTTAGACTTAAGAGAAGTCTGAACAGAAAAGAGGTATGAACCCTAAGAGATTCAAACCAACAAAGAAGATCAAGTGACCACTTTCTAAAAGGCAAACCTGGACGAAAGGATACGTCCGGGCCAGAGAAGGTTTAAGCCTTACGGGAGGCTTAACCTCACGTGCCACTAGGGAGGTCTAGACCACAGAGGAGGTCTAAACCTACACAACCAAAGAAGATATGCTAAGGGGAGGTCTACTGGGCACACCAAAAGGAGGTCTCAGCAACTCAAACCTCTCCAACCGAACCAAACTTGTAATTCTCATTAAAATAAAATAGCTTTAATTTATTTTACACATTTAAAAAGGATTTAGAAAATCAGAATGTTACAAACCTACCCCCCTTAAAGGAATCTCGACCTCGAGATTCAAACAGAATCAGCAAAGAGGTAGGGGTAGTTAGTCTTGAGGTCCTCTTCTTTTTCCCATGTAGCTTCATTCTCTGGATGATGGCTCCACTGCACTTTGTATGACTTGATAATTCTGCTTCTGGTGACTCGTTCGGCAACATCCAAGATTTTAATTGGTCGATCCACATAAGTGAGGTCTTCTTGTAAGTCCAAGTCCTCTATCATAGTATGGTCTTCAGGAAACCGCAGGCACTTTCTTAATTGTGATACATGAAATATGTTGTGCACTGCCGACAAGGACTCTGGAAGTTCCAGTTTGTAAGCTACTTCACCTTGTCTTGCTAAAATCTTGTAGGGTCCTACAAATCTTGGTGCTAATTTTCCTCTAATTTGAAATCTTCTAACTCCTCGAATTGGTGTTACTCTGAGGTATACAAAGTCACCAACCTCAAAAGATAAATCTCTACGTCGGGTGTCAGCGTAGCTCTTTTGTCGGGACTGGGCTACTCTCAACCGTTCCTTAATCAATTTCACTTTGTTCTCGGCATCTTTGATCGGTCCGCCCATACAGTTGATGTTCTCCAACTTCATCCCAGAGGAGAGGTGTTCTACAAGGTCTTCCATATAAAGCCTCAAATGGGGACATTTGTAGGCTAGCTTGATAGCTATTATTGTAAGAAAATTCAGTATAGGGCAAGTTTTTGTCCCAGCTTTTTCCAAAATCCAGTGCACATGCCCTAAGCATATCTTCCAATGTTTGATTTACCCTATCTGTTTGTCCATCTGTTTGAGGATGATAAGCTGTACTAAAATTGAGTTTAGTACCTAGAGCTTCATGCAAACTTTGCCAAAACCTTGAGGTAAATTGAGATCCTCTGTCTGATACTATTCTTTTGGGCACTCCATGTAAGCAAACAATTCTGGCCATATATAAGTCTGCCAAGACATTACTATTATAGGTGGTCTTAACGGGTATGAAATGTGCTACCTTAGTTAGTCTATCAACCACCACCCATATGGAATCATACCCAGACTGAGTTCTGGGCAATCCAGTGATAAAATCCATGCCCACTTGCTCCCATTTCCATTCGGGAATTGGCAAGGGTTGTAATAATCCGGCTGGTTTTTGGTGTAGGGCCTTAACTCTCATACACACATCACATTGGGCTACATACTTAGCCACATCTTGCTTCATGCTGGTCCACCAGTACCTTTCTTTAAGGTCTTGATACATTTTGGTGCTGCCCGGATGAATGGAGTATGGTGACCCGTGTGCTTCCACCAATATAAGCTGTTTGACCTCCTGGTTGTTTGGCACACAGATTCGGTTACCAAACCATACTACTCCTTTCTCGTCCTCAGTGAAGCCTGGGGCTTTACCTCTTCTCATATTCCTCTTAATTTCTTGGATGTCTTCATCTTTTTCTTGTTGTTCTTTGATTTGGTCCAGGACAATTGGATGTACCTCCAAGGTGTTTGGATTCAGACATTGTTGAAAGAACTTAGGGTTTTCCAATCGAGACCTCCGTCTTTGTCTCTGTGGTGTGATAACCTGGAGGCAACATATCTCACCGCCAATCCTATCTTCCATGCCCGTACTAAACACATTGAAGTCGACTTCCATTTTGCTAGAGAAAGGGTCGCAAGGAAGATGTTGGATGTTCGGTTTATATCTTCCTAGGATCAAATCTCAGACATATTTACCAAGCCATTGCCGATCAGAAGTTTTGTGTCTTTCCGAGACAATCTCAATCTGCAGCAGCATAGTTGAGAGATTGAGAGAGGGTGTTAAGATCACCATGTAATCCCTGTACGTAGCTGTTTAGATAAGTTGTAAATCTACTACTGAATTCTCTGTATCCCTAACGACTTAACTGAAGTATGTTAGTATTGTCGATACACACTGTACATCATCCGGCAATATAAAAACAGAGAACATCCTCCCGATGCATTCACGGGATTGACAGCCATTACTACTCTTTCCTTTGATTTCTAATCTTCTTTAGCCATTGGGGAGGAGAAGGAGAGGCAAGCAAAACGAGAGAGAAGGAAAAGCTAAACCAAAGCGATGAACTGGTACTTGCTTAGCACAACAAAGTAAGCACCGTGCATGTGGGAGCAAGGTCTGACAGCCGGGAGCAGGCTGTTTATATATTTTTGTGTTGAGTACAATGATCGATGATATCCGTGTACGGTCGATCTGCTCTGTGCACGCGCTAACCGGATAAGCCCACGTGTAGTCTCGTGCCTCCTCTTCCTCTCCCTCTTCTCTTTCATGTGCAGCTTTGCTCGACTCCCCGCAATGAAAGCAGCTCGATCCATTGACGGATTGGAAACCACATGGTTGCAGTTCTACAACTGGAGTTGAGTGGCCGCCACATGAGGAGCCGATCGAGGCGACAAGGAGACCGTAGCTGGCATCACATGCGAATTTGAGATCGAATGAACGAACCATCTTATTTCTCCCTTCCTTCTTTAGTTATTGACAATCTTCTAAGCTCTAATGAAGCCTTGTTGTACCCATCTCCTGCTCTGCTCAAGTCGTTCTTCCTAATGGCCTAGGCCCATATGCTAATCTGCTGCAAAATGTTCTTCTTGTTCCCATGGGTTGGATCGGTCCGTGAGCCCATGAGAGCCTTCACCCACGGCCGAAAAGAATGTTGCACTACGCCTGTAACATACCCTGAATCAATCGATAACAAATTAACAATGAAGGCATGCAGCAGAGAACAGCAGCAACGATCTGAATAAAGAAGAACGCATTAAAATGTCTCAGGAATTTAGGACTCGACGGTTGCACTGCTACAAAAACAGTTTCTGAGACTGCGACGACACACGGGTTTCAGTTCGACGCGACACAATAAGCTGAATGCTCAAATGTAAATAAATGATAAGGAAAGGAAGTACTGCTTCTCCAATCCTTCCAATGCTCCTCGGCCTTGAGCAGATTGAGAGGTATTTATTCGCACAGCTCGAATCCCCTTTGCTGGTTGCATCTTAATCAGTTCGAGTTGGAGAGCTGAACCATTATCTCTGACACCGCCAGCTTGTAAATATCTTCAGAAGCCATATTGTCCCCGAACTGGCTGCTCGCTCCAATCACCTTTTTTTAATGGAAAAAGACCCAAATGTTAGTAGCAGGTAGCGGCATGAAGGCATTGTAGATTTCGTTTGAGTGCCACTCTAAGTCCATAGTTTGTAATGATTAGTATTTTGTACTTGTCGGGAAATGCAAGCTAAGGCTTGTTTTCTTAATTGGGCTACTGGGATTGATTTTTTTTTTCTTTTTTGAAAAGGAGGAATTGAATATGCATGTTAAGGCTGCTGGTGTTCTTAATTGGCTTACCGAATTGATATGCTTGTTCCTAGCTAGTACTAAGTTTGTTGAGTTATGAGCTATGATCAGTCTGGTAGTGCAGCCAGTGCTGTACGATGAAATCATTTGGAAAGCGAATTAATTTGCTTAAGGAAATCCATACTTAGCTCACTGTCGTGCATGGTCATATTGGACTAGCAAGTGTACTGTAACCTCTTGTGTAACAGCAAGAATTATATCGCCTATCATCTAAGGTTCATTACCTTTTGAATCTTACAAACTCATAAGTGCAACTCAAGGGATACTAAAGGTAAATTAAGGATCTGAAAATCAAGTGATGTTTTCTTTGACAAGAGTTTAGTCAGATACAAACATCATCAACATAGCAAAAAAAAGGAAAAGCCATGTACAGTAAAGAACCTGTAGATGAACCCTGCAAACAAATGATTTGAACCCTTGAATTAACCCCTGCTCCTAATCAACAAGTAGAAGTTCATCGAGTTCCAAAAATAAATAAAAACAAGTAGACATTCCTCATTTTCGAAATACGATTTGCTACTTTCGAAGTCAATAATATAGAAATAGAGACATCCCTCAATCGTTATGTTTTTAGTCCTTTTATTCCGGTTTGGAGGTATTGTTGCAGGGAAATTAATTTTGGTGAAATTTCACAAATTTCGGTGATTTCGCCCCCTCCGATTTTTTTCAATTCGTTCAAAAAAATTCTGAAATATTTGAATTTGGACAAATTACATCCTAAATTTGATTTTTGGACAAATTTCAAGTCCAAATTTCGTCCAGTTTGAAAACCCCACCGAAATTTCGGTAATTTCGTTCAATTCGTTCCCCTCCGAAATTTTTTTCAAAACGAAATTATTTTCCCTGTATTGTTGTGACTTAAGAGGTCAACCAAGGCACCACCAAGTATACATTTAAGGCGATCCACGACGCTCGGCTCCGACCATGTCTGGAATCCCACCGTCGCCGCGCCGGCAGGTGGTGGCATCCCGTCTTGTGCTACGACCGGCAGAACCGCCTGCGTCGGTGCCCACCGCCGATGAGGAGGCCCCGGCGTCGGCTGCGCAGCGCCGGCCTTGCGCGAGCTTCATCTCCAGCTTGCGCTTCTCCAGATCGGCCACCGTCACCTCAAGCCTCTGGATGTAGTCTATTGCCACGACCACCATGGTCGCCGCTGCCACTAGCCGTCGCGCCGTCCGCACCAGCTACAACGTCTGCTGAGCTCTTGCCCTTAGACCGACGTTCTTCTTCTTCTTTCTTGGCGACGCCCTTCCCCTTGTTGATACCTGAATTTTGTCCTAATGCGATTACTGATTTGCGAAAGGGTGTTGTCCTTTGGATGAGAAATCAAATGTGTCATATAATGTGTTTGTCAGGATGAGAAAATTACCCCAGGTACTTTCTGAATTGTACTTTTTTTCCCCAGAAAATTACCCAGGTGTCATTATGCACCAAATTTAATTTAAAAACCAAGTTTAGAAATACTTTCTGCATTGTGTTTTCTTCTGTACTCTATTTTCTTTTCTTTTTTGCGAGGAACTCTAATTCCTTGTTGGAAACAAGCATTCAAACTCCGAGAAATCTTTCTTTCAAGAAAGATGTGTAACGTCCGATAGCTGGTTCACGCTAATACTGGCAGATCCATCGGATGTACAGGCTGCTCATTTATTCAGTAGGGGAAAAATGCAGGCAAAGCAAACAGTATTTTGTGAATGATTATCTCCACTCCAATTGGTCACTTGTTGGAAAATGTACCCATCAATACTACTCCACAAGTCCATGTACAATGCAATAGGTACTAGATAGATTCACCACGTCACACATACACTAGATTTATTTTTCTTCTACCATGTTTACCACTCATTCTTTCTGTAGTGTGGGATCCACAACTAAATAAAATGCTACAATTTTTCCTCCCCCCACCTCTCTCTGTCTCCCTCCCTATTTCACTTACATCTGGGCCCGCATGAATTTTCTATTTGCTTGGTATCGGTGCAAGTAGATGATTCCAGCATTTTTTTCCTAGCACCGATTGGTGATGTCCTGTCTCCTCTTCTAGCACCGGTTTGATGCAGCATTGTACATGGCCTAACGCTTTACTTGCCACGTGGCAGCCGGTCTTCATTACCTTTTGTATCTTACCAAACACTTGGCAGACCAAGCTAAGTAACAGCAAAATGGTTTTTGCAAGTAACAGCTCATTTCATTTGGCTTGGCTTGGTGTGTAAAAAAAGCTGTATTTGCATTTGCGTCCCAAACCTCTCAAAAAGCTTATAGCCGAAGCAAAGATTACACATCCCTCTAGAAAGGTTGTTCCCATGGGCTGGATGCCTGGACTTATCCTAACTTGACCATAAAACAGGCCACGAGTCTACGATCGAGGGCGTTCAGGGATTCAAATCTATATACCGACCAAGGCTTTTTCCTAGGAAATTTCTTTCTTCTTTATTCCAAAAAATTTCCAACAATTTAGTTTGCATAGGATTGAGCAGGTAACAAGCAGTATATTACGAGAACTGAGTAGTAGCTCAGTTGGCAAGAGCGACACCGGGCCCTCGTCCGTCCGCGTTCGAGCACTTCTCAGCGTGTACTCTTTCCTTATTTAATATAGCCATAGACCCTGTCCGCTAAAAAAAGTACTCTATCTTCATCAAGAACAATGCATGAAAGAGCAAAAACAGCAACAATCTAATCAGGAAGCACGATTAAAATGTTTCAGCGATATCCAGAAGACAACGGTACACACACTGTTTAGAAGTACGACACACGGGTTCAATCCGACGCGACACAAGAAGCTAAATGCTTATTGAATGTACGGTGAACAACGAGGTACTGCTACTTCAATTGCTTCAGAGGCTGCAGAGTGCTCCACATTGAGCAAGTTGATAGGAAATCGCACAACTCAAATCCCCTTTGCTGCTTGCATCTTAATCAGTCGGAGAGCCAAACCATTATCTCCGACACCGCCAGCTTGTATATCTCTTCGGATGCCGCGTTATTCCCAAGCTGGCTGCCCGCTCTATTCACCTGTTTATATAACACCTGAATGTTAGTAGGTCAACAATTTGAGTTGCATGTAACAACCATTCACCCGAAAGCTTAAGCCATTGAGGAAATGTGGACAATACACTCATACTCCGACAATTTGAATGCCAGAACAAGAGAGATGCTCACAAATTCAGCTGTATATATATACACACATTTGCAGCAATCCATGCAACACATATGGAATGGTCCATAACTACATTAGTTTGCACTTGTCAAGTAATTCATGTCCAGGCCTGTTGTTTTCCTAGTTAATTAGGCTATTAGAGTTGGATATGCTTGTTCATACTAAGTAGAATGTTGAGTTCTGATCAGTCTGGTAGCCAGTGTCACTACTGTATGATGAAAACACATTTTCATTTTCTTGAGGAAACCCGTAAACTTTCTGTAGAGATCAGGTAGACGATCATGATCTTAGTACTGAAGAATTGACAATGGTATCGGGATGTTTGGGGTTTAAATTCTCAAAGTTCCTGCTGACAGACACAAGGTCGATTTCCATAAAAAGTAGGCACCGCGACAAAAGGCCCTGTTAGAATATGCTATTTCCTGGGTTACCAAGGACGGGCGGTCTCCTATTCTTCCACACCTATATAATTAAGCCGCTTGCAAAACAAGATCGATCCTTGGCCAAAACCCCAATACCCAGAGGACGAGAGGTTTGCTTACGCGAGCGTGGATCATGAGCATGCTCCGGGAGTCGTAGGACGTGACCTCCGACGTGACCACGTCGATGCGGTGCTTCTCGAGAACGGCCGCCACCATCGTCATCACGCCCTGGCGCCGGGACGCGCACACGTTGATGTACGCGTCGTCCCCCGACACGCTTAGCACGACGTTCGGCCCCGACCATGTCTGGAGCCCCGCTGGCGCCAGCGCCGGCGCCGCGGTGATCGCGGCAGCAGGTGGCATCCCGCCATGTGCTACAACCGGGAGGACCGCCTGCGTCGGCGCCGCCGGCGAGGAGGTCCCGGCGCCGGCTGCGCCGCGCCGGCCTCGAGCGAGCTTCATCTCACGCTTGCGCTTCTCCAGGTCGGCCACCGTCACCTCCAGGCTCTTGATGTAGTCTATTGCCACCCCCACCATGGTCGCCTTGTCAGTCTGAAACATCACACTAGTGAGTAGTCCAGCGCCTTCATGCACAAAGCCCTAGCCTATACGAGTCTATCTCACCTTGTCGGGGATGTTGGGGAGGAGGGCTTGCAGGTTGGTGAACATCTCCCTCATTTTCTTCCTCCGCTCACGCTCTGTAACC
Organism: Phyllostachys edulis; assembly: GCA_036346405.1. Lineage (NCBI taxonomy): Eukaryota > Viridiplantae > Streptophyta > Magnoliopsida > Poales > Poaceae > Phyllostachys > Phyllostachys edulis. The sequence goes on from CM070547.1 coordinate 642,759, forward strand.
ATGTGCCCCTTGTCGCCGCAGCGGTCGTGACCACCGGTGCGGCCGTCGGCAGCTACTACAACGTCTGCGGAGCTCTTACCCTTGGTTCCACGTTCTTCTTCCTCTTCTTCTTTCTTGACGACCCCCTTCCCCTTTTCGGTACCTGCGTCGACGAGGCTCCCGGTCTTGGACCCGCCGCCGTTGTTCTCACCGGATCTCATGGAGTCCGAGTTGATCGCCGGCTGTGTGTTGCCTTCGTTGTTGGAGGTGGTGTCTTGGTGGTCATGTGCATGGGCATCTCGAGACATGGCGCAAGGTGTGGCGGATTTTGTCCTAATGCGATTACAGATTTGTGAAAGAGCGGTGTTGCTTTGGGAAAGAAACGCGAGCCTCATATAATGTGTTTGTCAAGATGACAAAAAAGTTACCACAGGTACTTAATTTCTGAAGTGCTTTATGCATTGTGTTTTCTTCTGAACTCTGACTTTTGTTTTTTGTTTGACGCATGCATTCAAAATGAGACATCTTTCTTTCGAGAATGATGTGTAACGTATGATATAGCTGGCTCAACGCTAATACTGGCAGATCCATCGAATGTACAGGCTGCTTATTTATTCAGTGGAAAAAATGCAGGCAAAGCAAACAATCTTTTGTGGATGATTATCTCCACTCTAATTAGCCACTTGATGGAAAATGTACCTTTGAATGCTACTCCATAATGTTTTACTTGCTACTTACTAATTTATGCTCGCAGGAGTTGTTTGCTAACTGATAAGCCATACAGGGGTTGTGGGGATGCGTATCCTCTGCCTTTGAGGAGTTTGCCTTAGCTAGCATCCACCGTCCATCCAAATCCAACGTCTCCCATTTTTTGGTCCCGCGTTGAAAATAAAGAACGACTTCTGCTTCTTCTCTCCAATCGAGCTCCACGCTCCGCAGACTTTGCCTTAGCTCCTCAAAGGCATAGGATGCGCGTCCAGGTTGCGGGCTAGTGGCCAACTGTGAAATTATTCTTCAGTGCTTAGCAATTTTTCTGAAGTGTGTGTGTGAAAGAGAGAGAGAGAGAGGGGGGAAGAGATGTTAGGTTCGACTTGAGATGAACAGTGCTTGTGCTCGACTGTGAGGGCGAGATGAACTTTCGCCTGTTGGAATGTTGGGCCCGTGCGCGAATGGAAGAATGGGCCACGTCATTGAATGGATTGGGGAAGGGGTTGTGGTGGGATGGGCTGAAACAATTTGGGATATAACTAATTATTGGTATATATATCTAATATGCATACTTTATACTTGGTATTTGGGGGAAACAATGGGTGTTCAACTGCTGAATTTTTCTACCACATGTGCTTTTCTCAAGTTTTCTCTCTCTCGTGTTTTGCGTATGTATTCAGGCTGAAAAATCTTTCTGCAAATTGCGTATGTATTCAGGCTGAAAAATCTTTCTGCAAAAACATGTGTAACGTCTGATAGCTGGTTCACGCTAATATTGGCAGATCCATTGAATTTACAGGCTGCTCATTCATTCAGTGAAAAAATGCAGATAATGCGGACAATCTTTTCGGCATGACGATCTCCACTCTGATTGGTCAGTCAATACATAGACAATGCAGTGCAGCAATGAGTACTACTACATAATGTTTTAGTTACTACTACTTACTAATTAAATACCTGCAGGAGTTTTATACATGCAAACTGATACACAGGGGTTGTAGGCATTGTGGCCAAGTGGTAATATGTGATCTTCAGCCAATTTTCTTTTCTGAAGTTTCATTCAGTCTCTTGAGAACATAACTATGTCGATTGATCAGTAATTTTTCTCGTCTCCATCAGCATTTTACTTTAGTAACTGAAGACCACCAACTGGTTTACCATCCTACGCAAAGTAGTGGCCTCATTCTTTCGTTAGAAAAGTAGCAGTAAAAGGATTGTTCATATTTTCAGCACGCTTTGAACACAAACTGCAACGGCAAGAATACAAATTCTGTTTACGCTTTACAGAGAGCAGAGCAACATTTCATTTGCATCCTACCAAACACTCCGCGTATTTCACTGGGTAACAGCAAACCAGCTAAAGTATTTTGAATGGCACAGCTCATTTCATTTGGCTTGGTTCGTAGCTAATAAAAGCTGTGTTTGCGATTGTCGTTTCAATGTATCAGAGCTAGCTCTCGAGAAACTTATAGCAGAGGCAAGGATTACATGAAGGGTTAAGACAAAACACAAAGTCTTAACATCCATGGCGTTACCGCGTTAGCTAGCCAGCCAAGTCTGCATCCTGTAAAACGGCGATATCCTTTCTTGCATTTTGGCTTTTTTTTTTGGCTGCTTTTGAACAAAAGGTAGCTAGGTCTTGTTGGCTGTTGCTGGCGCCTCGGTGTTTGGGACAATATATGCTTGCAAGGGATACAAATTGTCCAATTGGTGAATTAATCAACGGCCGGGATCAAGAGGCGATTGATGATAGAAAGAAGCTGGGCTCAAAATATATATTGCCAATTTCTAGCGAGCATTTGGTCGATCCAAGCCGTCTGATTTCCTGATTGGCTGACTACGTTTGTGATGGCATGACTGTTGCAGTTGGCCCATCATTGCAGCAAGGCCAAGTTGCCATAAAAAAAATTTCACGGGCAGATCTAACTTTCTTTTTTTTACAAAGCTCCTCTGGGTTATATTAACAATACAAGATTAAAGAACAAGAGTACGTAAATTTTACATCGACGAACAAGTTTCCATCGAATTCTTAACCGATGAACGTGCTAAACATCTTTACCCTCCTCACTAGAGACTCCGGATCTTGCTACGGCAATATGGTTACCAATAATCACAGCAACGGGAAGTAGATTGTAAATGACCTCCATGTATGTGTAGGATTTGCGTCTCAAAAGTTGTGTTGTTTGTCGAAAGAAAACCATAGGAGATTTATTCGTACCCATCTTAGCCTAGTGTCGATATCCAACGTAGGTGTCTCCGTCGTCATCCAGGTGAGTCGATGCTATATGCCAAGCCATCATAGGTAAATAATATCTAGGGGAGGGCTAGCAGGAGAAGGAAATAAAATAAGAAGGAAATAAAATAAAATAACTTGACCGGGAAAAAACATGAGACACTAAAGAAATCTAAAATTACTTCTCGAAGTCAATAAGATCCTTGCTCGCTCAACGTCGGTGAGAGAGTCGAAAAAGAGTAAGAGTGGCCAACGATGGACTGGCGGAGTTGTGGCCGATGGCTCTGGGTGGCTAGGGTACCACCAGGGGCAGAGGGAAAGGGGGGCTGATAGGGTCCTAACCTCCTCATGAATTTTGATTACCTTTCATTAAGACATATGATCATTGGAACTTTGCTTTGAGTAAGCCCTTACTTATTCAATTATGTGATTATGTAACAGTTAAGGTGAAACTAAAAAGCCGAGGGGTTAATTTGTGGCACTTAAACCCATCTTATGTAGCATCTAGATTATATTTTCTTCCCAAAATTTTTAACTAGTATTAAGTCAAATTTGTACCGCACAAGTGCATGATATTTTATTTCTGTGCACGTTAGACCTTGATTAAGCACTTTGTAACGCCCTGATTTTTAGAGCATTTTTGAAAATTTTCAAAATAAAAAGAACCATTTGGTTTTGATGATAATTCCAAGCTTAACTTGAGAATTTCAGAATTTGAAGAGTTTAAAATGACTTAACTAAACTTCAACTAATCCAAAACTTAGCTCTTTTGGTGTTGCTCTAGCTCTCTGGAGATATCTCTCCTTTCTTTGATAGGGGTTTCCTTTCCCCTATCCTACATTTGGACATTCTTTTATGTCCAGACTGTCCCCCTGTTTGACCTCTGTTGTGGTCATCTCCTCCTTGTCTTTTTGGGTCTTTCCTCTCCCCTGGAAATCTCTCTCTATTGAGACCTTTTGTCTAGTCTACCTCTTTGGTCCAGACCACCTTTGGGTCGGGACCTCTCTTTCTTAATCTCTCTTTTATAGTTTAGACCTCCCTTGAGGTTTAGGCTTCCTTTGTAGCTAGACCTCCTCTGAGGTCTAGATCATCCTCTTGGCTTTAAACCACTTTCCTTTTTATTTGGGTACTCTCTTCATATTAGATCCTCTCTGTGTCCAGACCTTCCCTTTGGTTTGGGCCGCTTTGGATTTCTTTGTTGGTTTGAATCTCTTTGGTCCAGACCTCCTTCCCATGTTCCTTCCAGACCTAAGCCTCACGTTCATTTGAGTTCCTTCTATGCTCTTGTGAACCTCTCGGTGATCACTTGGACTCCTTCTCACCCCGATCCTTGTAACCTTCTCTTTGGAAAAGTCCTCCTAGTGCAATCCGGTATTACCGCCCCAACTCTCGGTATTACCGTTTTCTAGGACCTCCTTCTCATTTATCAGGACCTTCTTATCCTTTAGACCTCCCGGTCTGCAGGACCTCTTAGTCCTTTGGAGATCCTAGCCGAACAAGACCTCCTTCTTGTCCATTTGGACCTCCCTCGTGTCCATCCAAGCCTTCCGTTCGGTTCGGACCTCATCTTTGTTAGATCTAACGGCTCTGACCTCATCCTCGTTAGATCTAAGGGTCCAGACCTCCCTAGCATTTGGACCTACTGCTTGCCCCTGTGGCTGTGCCGCTCGGGTTTGACTTTCCTAGCTTAGGATCGTTCGATTTGTCTTGAAGCGGTCCGATCTTGAGGAAATGCGTTTAGATGGTCCAGACGTCCCGATCGCCTCCTCCGATTCGATCAAGATCGGATGGCTCCAGCTTCTCCCGCGTATCCTTGCTTACGCGGACCTCCTCCCTTTGCCGATCGTGACCGTTAGGATCTCCCCTGTGAGGTCCTAGCTATCAGATCTCCACCTTTCTATTTGAGCTTGACCTTCGGGACCTTCCGTGAGTAGGTCGTTGGACTTCCTGTCCAGAGGACCTCCTCCTGGTTGTGTCTGCTAGACCTCCTAGACCAAATCTTGACCGCAATTTCATTTCAATCCTTTGAACCTCTTTTGTCCTTCAGGACCTCCTTGCGTCCTTTGGGACCTCTTCCTTGTTTAGTTGGATCTTTCCATGTCCTTCAGGACCTCTTCGTGTTCTCAAGGACCTCCCCTTTGTCTGGATCCCAACCGTCCAGACCTCCCTTGCAGAGATCTCAACAGTCAGGTCCTCCCCATGTTCGGACCTCCCTGTTGAGTTTTGGACCACTTTTAGGTTTCAACTTTCCTATGGTGTTCAGACCCTTATGGTCTGGACCTCCCTTCTGTGTTTAAACCTTTGTGGTTTAGACCTCTACTGTCTTTTGCACCTCATGTCCTTAGACCTCCTTGTGGCCTTTAAGACCTTTTGTCCTCAAAGACCTCCCTGCTTGTCTTCGGGACCTCCTCCTTGGACCGTCCCCTTTGACCAAGCTGTTCACCCTTTTGACTGGTTTCCCTTGGCTCTCAAGTGCATTTGATGTGGGATGAGTCACATTAAATGCTGCCATCTACCCTTGTCCTCTTTTCTACTTTTTGTCACATCCCTTGCTTTCTTTATCCTTTCTAGTACCTTGGGGTAGTTTGCCTTTGTACCAATACACTGAATTCGGACACCTTCTTTCTATGAAGCTTCTATTCTTTTTCCTCCTTTAAATAGAGCACCAGGGGCACCCACTGCCTCCCTGTTCTTCATTTCGACCTCTGCTCTCAGCTCTCTGTCTCAGGGAGCTCTCCAAGCTCCTCTGGTTCGGACCCTTGAGCCCGAGCCCTTCACCCATCAGACCTCCTCCCAAGGATTCTCTCTGGTTTTTCTTTTTAGCATCATCCTCTGCTGTTTACCTCTTGCTCCGTTCATTCGGATCTCATTTGGATCTTTATTTGCTTTGCTTTGTACCCGTGTAGTTCTTGGCGTTCCAGAGAGCCAGAGCTGTGAGGAGGGATAGATTCTTAAGCTAACAGGCAGGAGGCAAGTTACACTCTTGATCATATTGCACCCAGTTTCTCAAATTATTTATGTTCAATTTCAAAGTGTAATGCATGCTTATTTCTACCAAGTTATTTCAATACCTGTCTTTAAACACATAGTTATGCCTAATTCCTTCATATGGCCAACTTGACATTGAACCCAATCTGTTGTCACCATAGACAAAACCTGGATTATACATTAGTGTGAACCAGGAGCAATTGTAAAACCAAATGCTTAGACTTGCTTAGACCAAAAGTACTTGATTTGGGAAAATCTTTACCATCATGACCAACTACTGATTTAAATGTTTTGGCCATGACATTGGGGTGTCATGGACGTATGAAAATATCTTTGGGAAGCAAAGAAAATGGAAATTGATTTAGACTTGGGCGAATTGGTTCGCTTGGTTGGTGCAAGGTTTATGCACGGACTCTATCCTGGAAAAGGTGGAGGTCCAAGGGTATGTGTTTGTCGCCCAAGTCAGTTGAGGACCGGTCTTTGAGCCGCCAATGCTAGGCCTATAATGGGCTATGCCAAAATCGTGCAACCACATGTCTCCGTGTGGGCGTGGGATCTGGTGAATAATTTGCAAAACTCCACCATAGGTGCTCCATTGGAGGTGTGGGAGGTCTTATATGGCCAATGGTCTTTTATAACCTCATCGTTCCCCTTGGTGCAAGAGGGGCTTCATTGGATTGCGATCCATAGGGGGTGAAACCTTAGCAAGGAAAGGCTGTGGTGGAGCAATGCATTGTAAAGGCCTTGTCATGAACTCTAGACCTCTTACCTTGGCGGTGAGAGGTGGCACTCGCATGCCAAACAAACTAGAGTATTCATGTCATGTGGGTAAAGTGCACAACCTCTGCAGAGTTAAATCTATTGAATAGCCGTGTCATGGTTATGGACGTCTTTGGCAATGCCACTCGAGTTAGATATTGGTTTTGGGTTTCCAAAATGTTTAATAAACTGTTTTGGGATTGCTATCCCATGGGCCTTGGGCGGGAGCCTAGTGACAGAGGGTATCCTTCACCATCTTATGATGAATGTTATCCAACCGAAAAAACGATTTGATAAAATGAATTTTAATTATTGTATTACGGCCTTGGAACTTAATACATGTATTTGAAAGAAACATGGCTTTATGCAAATCAACCATATTAAGCCTTTCTTTGTGATATCCATTATGCATGTCATTTTGTTATCTAACGGGTGTAACTTGCGAGCACGGTTGTTGTGCTCACTCTTGCTTGCTGCTGTCTTTAGCAGGTATGGAAGCCTTGGGTAGAGCTTGTTGTGGACCAAGTGGTCCTGGACCGACTAGGATTGCGCCCTCCAGCCGATTGCCTGTGGTGTATCGGGTGGCCCTTGTGTTTATCTTCCTTTATATTTTGTTGCTGAATTGTAAGCTCTCTTGTAAACAACTTCCTTGATATTAATAAAGCTGGCTGTGTTGCAATGCTATCACCATTGTTGCTGTGAAGAGCTAGCCATGATCCTTGGGACTAGCTCAGTATGCACAGGGAACCACAGAGTAAGCTCAGTCCTCCCCGACCACCCTCAGGGTTGGGCGTGTGTATGGTTCTGTGGTAGTCTCAGCCCTCCACGACCTCCTCTGGTGGGTCGTGGGTGGTCTTGGGATGACCACAAACCTCCACACCTTCCCCTGTTCTGGCCGTGGGAGATCTTTTGAGGATGCTCCCTGGCTCCACGACCTCCTCAGTGCATCCTCCTGGACTTCAGTGTGGTCTCTTGGACCTCTGGGAGGTCTTAGGATCTGTCGAGAGGTCCTTGACCTCCTGGGAGGTCCTGATGGACTTTCCAGGAGATCTTGGAGGACCTCTCGGGTGCCCTAGGATTGGGTCGCTACACACTTCTTCCTTGTCTCTAGCACCTGTCGCACCGTCCATGACTCGGTGAAGCGTGCATGTGCTCTGAACACCACCAAACTCAAGTTATCATCCACCATGCTCATGATTTGTGTTCTGTTTCGTTTTTTATATAAAAGATTTCCTCCTAAAAAACTTCTATATTTTTGTAGATAGCTAAAAACGTCTATATTGTGTTAGGACGATAACAAATTCATATCTCTCTTGAGCTCTCGGCCCCCTATGACCCAATCCTAGCACCGCCCCTGGGTACCACGAGGATGCATGGTGTTTTTTCTTATTCTTTCGAGTCAGGATGCATGGATATGAGACATGAGTTAAAACTAAAGGCAAGACTATCGATCTCCTTCTCTCTTTTGGGTGGTCTCTCTCACTCTTTGAAGAAAATGACCTCCGAAAGTTAATATTAGGCCCCATCACAGCAGGCCTGGCCCGCGAAAGGCTTTGGTTGGGCCTAATATTGCAAAATATGGTCAAAGTGGGCCTTATCATGCACGACTATATATGTACATAAGGCCCGTAGGTTGTGTTGTCTTTCATTTTGGTCTCTAGTAGTAATACTCCCTCCGTCTTACTATATTTGTCCATGGTATCAGGAGTATCTATTTCAATATTTGTCCATTGAAAAAAATCTAGAATATAGTTATTGTAATTTTTCGACTCTTTACCACTATTTAAACGCTTTAAAAGATGTTAAATGGTTATGATATGTCATTTAATAGGGGTATGTATGGTCATTTTTCTTAAGTATTTCTTAGATTTAATATTTTCTTGGTATGTGGGTATAGTGGGCTATAGACAAATATAACGAAGTGGATGAAGTACTACACGGTCTACTGCAGCCAACGCCGGGGGTGCTATGCTCCACTCGAGCAGCAATTAGCAAAGTTGTCAATACCGTACCGGGGGTCATACCGGTTTGGTTCTTAGAATGGTACGTTCCGGTACCGGTCCATATTAGCGTGCCATTTCGGATTTAATATAATAATACAAGTATACATATTTATAAGTATATATTTGTTTAATTATATGTACATCAAATATCACTTGTAGTATTATTCAAAATACATAGTAATACTATCAAATATAACATATAGTTCAATAGACGGTATTACCAATTCCACCGGTATGGCCAGTATTGACCGGTATCGAGCCGGTATGGCCGGTATTTAGGCCGGTACGGTACGTAGGGCTACTTTTTACCGGTTTAGATGACAGTATGGCACGTACTGGCCGGTATGGTATTGATAACTATGGCAATTAATCGCTTGCCATGCACCTCACCGCCCACCGGCCATGTCAACGAATGGAGTTCAAGGTGACTTTTTGTTGCAATCCGATAATTCAAATGGTTATACCTTTTAACATGGGTATCCAATTCATGACCCGTTTGAACCATTGTGTTACTTACAATGAAATCTTCAAAACTAGACCTCACTTGTATATATTTTAGCTTAATAATAATATCATATATTATATGTTTTCATAGATAAAATAAAATGTTATGCATATTACTTCTTAAATGTTCCAATAGTTTATGCACGATGTTCCATTGCTTACCTTTTGAATCGGACAGGAGAATGGATAGAGTGGGTGTTGAATGTTTCGACATGTAAAATGGAATATTCCACACATTTGGTTTCGATGTTCAATAGTTCATCAACGATGTTTCACACATTAAATTCTAAACTGAATGGACCACTGTTCCATGCATTTGGTCTCACTGTTCCAACAGTCCGTCGGTGATATTTACATGGGGGGGGGAGTGGAACAAATCAAACATGCTATTGGAACAATTCAAAGACTATTAGTCGTAACAATTGTAAACTATTAGTGTGTAATATCCTAATTTTTGTAACCGGATTCTCGAGCATGAAAATATAGGATTTTTAAAACTTTTAATGTGTGCTAGTGTTATTTGAGTTTTCTGTAGATTATTTGAAGTTTTGTTGAATTTTGGATTTTGCAAAATCAATTAAAAAAATGCAAACTTAGGTTAAGGTGATGACATTTGAAAATAAATTAAAATGAAATCTGAATTTCAGTCGCGAAACCGAAAGTTGAATTGAAATATGAATATAAAAAGAAAAGGAAAAGCAAAGAAAATAAAAACCACAATGTCTATATGGGCCTAAACCAAACCCAGCCCAGCCCGTCCGCCACAGTTAAATTGCTCCGTGCTTTCTTAAACTTATTACTCAGGTAGGAGGTTTTTGATAGAATGCGCTTCAAGCCTTTGAATTCTTGGAGGACGATGGTCGTCAATGTATCTCGCGAGTTCTGAAATTTGTTTTTAAGTATCTCGTGAATTCTTTCTATCTTTACATGGAGAACTTTTTTTATTAATTAAACATTTTTTAAATTTTATTTTAAAGTTAACCATCGGCGAACTTTATTTTCAATTCTGACCCATTTGGTCACACCACCACCCGTGGCGTGACAAAATAACATTGTCACGCCATAAGAAAAATCCGAAAATAGCACTTTTTGTCACGCTACTAATCGTGGCGTGACCAAACAACACAATCACGCCACTGGTTGTGGCGTGACAAGAGCTTGACTAGAAACGGGCTGACGTGACAGTGTTGTTTTGTCACGTTATGGGTGATGGCGTGACCAAAGGGGTCAAAATTAGAAATAAATTTCGCCAGTGGTTAACTTTAAAATAAAATTAAAAAATAGCTAATTAATATTTTAAAAAAATCCTACATGGAGCTAGCAGATGCATGCAATGGAAGAACGGTATACAAGAAAAACGACGCAGGCAGTCGTGCGGCGACCGGAAGTCAATTTGGTGTTACTCTGGTGGAGCCTGTGATGCCCGACCCTCCTTCCTACTGTCTCCGGACGCCTACCCTGCTGTTGTAGATGGACAGAAGAAAGGAGGGAAATTGTATTGTTGTGCCCGGTACTGATGTCATGAGATGACAGCTAGATTCCTCATACATCCTATATATGCCCGAAATCTGTATATGCACGCAAGTAATCCATCGGACGAATGGAGTTTTGCCTGCCAGTTTCATCTTAATTTGGGTGAGATAGATATAGGCCACGCATGCGTGGCTTACTGGCTTGTAGTGTTGACCGTCTCATGTTTGATTCCTCTCACGTCTCTCTTTACCATGTTTTGAGATCTCATGACTCTTGCTCCCTTCATATACTCTTTGATACTTGTGTACAATTATGTGAGAGCTACCCTCGTAATTCAACTCTGCCAAGCACATGCACAAGTCAGGTGTAGCAGCTGCTCACAACTCATAGTCCTATAGCTTGTAATGGACAGAAACGGAGATGGACCTTTTGCCTGCAGATCCATGCATCATCTCTTGCCACCTGTCACACTAATTCGGACCCAACAGAGGATCCAAATTACTTTCTAATAAAGGTATATCCAGATAATTTGACTAGTCAACAATCTTCATCAGTTATTTATATTTTTAAGACATCATAAACATTAGATGTGATAACAGAAGTTTGAAGGAAAATACAACTTGAGAAAATGTAATTGAAGTGATGGAAGAAAATCATAGAGCATAATAAATTGTTGGGGTTCTTAGAAACTTAACCACCTTCTATCATGTATATGGATTATGTAGCTATATGCCGCTATTCTTCACCCATTAGTTACTCTCTTTTTTTTCCAAAATGTATACATGCACATGTATTTTTATTTAATCTCAAAATAGCCAAATTTGAAGGTCAGATGCAAAAGATACATAGTAGCTAGTTAGTTGGTGCTATCCAAATCCGGATATTATTCGTATTCAATTTGACACGTTATCCTTAAACAAAATAAGTCAAGCACACTGTGAAGACGCAAACAAAATATTTCTCTCGTCGTATTTTTATTTTTGTTCTACATGTTGAATGTTTTCATTTCCCACGGTATTCTTCATGATCCTCGAAAGTCGACACTATTCAGAATTGTAATTGGGGTCCATGGTACGTCCTTCGTAAGCGAAAGAACCGAATTATTTCACCATCCCTCCTTGTCCAAGATTAAAGGTAGTTCGTCCTTGACAAAAGATGCAACATGACTAGTCGTTCCAATTTTTTGAGCTTTCCCACAACTCCAATCTGTTTTACTCCACAATTAGGCATTAGGCAATTCTAAGAAGTGTTAGGATTTGGGACCGTTTGTGAAGGTCATTTAATTCCTAAATTCCAATGCATCGTATGGTTTAGTCTCACATTGCTTGAGCAAATAGAAGGAGAGCACTCTAAAATGTTGGGCGTCGATGTCCAACCAGAGTCCAATAGGTTGTAAGGATGTTCGGGTCGATGTCCAACCAGAGACCGACTGGTTGTGAGGATGTTCCACTAGAGACCAATTGGTTGTAAGGATTTATGGATTGGTCGTACATAATCACAAACCAATCTAGATATGTTACAACAAGTTGTAAAGTGTTACTCGCTGGTCGTGGTTATTTACGAACTAGTCGTGGGTAACTAGGATCTAGTCTAAGATCATATTGCATAGTCGCGGTGGAGCTTGGCTCCTGGTGCAATAATTAACCTTTTATTTTGTTGAATCATGCCATCATCTCTCTCTTAATTCTGTTTGAATACGAATTCAAATGTCTGATTTAATTCGGTTTAATTGTATTAATTACGCCGTTACTAGTGAATAATTGACAAGTCCTTAAGAGGACATGGAGACATCCAGATTCAACTGGATTTTACTTCCATTCCTCTTACACATCGCCTTTCTCCTCTGAACAACTATGCTACTGGACTGAGCTGTTGTACCACGCCGAACATTCTTCTCGGCGTGCACCAGAAAGGAAGGAGAACGGGATCATCGAACCACCACACGACCGCTTGGCTTTTTCCTCGACGTCGACTAATTCTATGACCGCTTCGGCGCTGCTTACCGTTCTTCATCAAGCCTTGCTTTAAGTTGTTCGTGTGATCAATCGACTTTGTTATTATTTTGTTCTTACGTATATTTCAAGTACAATGAGTTGTCTGCTGCTAGTTTCAATCATTAGTTATTTCTGGTATTTGGCCCCCTAATAAAATTTAGAATTAAAATAGTTCCCACATTTCCAACAGTTCGGAGAAGACGGTTCATCTCATAACCACACGGCCTTGATGTGAAGTCAAGGATGTAACATGTCTTCCAAGATGGAACACCTATTTTTGAAGGGGAAAAAATGCATGGTTTGATGAGTTTCTTTATATGTATCTTCAGCCTCATGGTCCCTGTTTCATTCATTTAGAAACAACAAGATTTCTTGCCTTCAGATCATCACAGAGCATAGCTAAGCATTGCATGACCCCGACAAATGGCAGCCAACAAGCCATCAACAGAAATAACTGAAAACAAGCTGCCACAAATTAATGCTGCAGAATATAACCCATGAATATCAAAAATTGAAGCAAAGACAGCATATAGAGGATAGGGCTGCAGCTTTGCACATAGCATAGCATGACACAAAGCCCGGATTAGAAAACAGGCACTCGAAAAAAAATTCTTATAGAACATCATCCAAAAAGGCTCAATCCAATATGGCCAGATCATGAGCTCAACCGAGCAGGCTTGGAAGTTGGAAGAGATACCGGTGCGTATTGTAGCCAATGACCAAGCTAATCACGAGGAGGTAGTCGCCCTTACTAGCACTCGTAAAATATATTGCTTCCCAATGTCTCCCATGCTTAAAATGCAAAAGAAAACGGAGACCAGCGTTTTAAATATATTACTTCCAATGTCTCTCGTGCTTAAAAATAAAATGCAGAAGAAAACGGAGACCAGGTACCCAAAACGCACTCTACAGTGCATATAGGGCGTGCACACGATGCTCTGGCTAGCAATTCTGGTCTCTGGCTTTATATACGCTCTCTCCTGTCTCACCTCTCGCACTCTTGCAGCTCACTTTATTAGTCATTACCCTCCCATTCACTGCACTTTCAATCAGGTAATGGTTGGTACTCCATGCAATTGTGCAGTAGTATTAGTAAGGACAAGGCTTACCTAATGACGTCCCGAGCGAGCGAATGTCAGATGCTTCCAGAGTCCTTAGAGCATCTACAACAATCCACCTCAGTTTTTACTAAGAGATTGCCACATTAGCTTTTAGATGATGTGGAGGAGAAAAGATGAGGAGAGAAGGTGAAGCTGTTTCTACATGAAGAAACTATCAGATTGTTAATACCAAGATATAAGAAACAACAAAAAAACTCTATTGGAGGCTTAGTTGTTACCTAAACACTCATTTTGTGGGTCCCACTGCCTACCAACAAAAATCTACCGGATCTTGTGCAGCCCGTCTTCTTGGCTTCTGTAACGACCCAACCCTAAGGCACCCGAGAGGTCCTCCAAGAATTCCTGGAAAGTCCATCAGGACCTCCCAGGAGGTCCAAAAAGGACCTCTCGGACAGTCCACCAAGACCTCCCAGGGGGTCCAGCAGGACCACCTGGAAGTCTAGGAGGACAAACCCGAGGAGGTCGTGGAGCCAGGGAGCACCCCGAAGACCTGCCACGGCCACAGGGGAAGTCGTGGAGGTCTGAGGTCATCCCAAGACCACCCGCGACCCACCAGAGGAGGTCGTGGAGAACTGAGACCACCCCAGAACCACACATGTCCAAGCCTAAGGGTGGTCGTGGAGGACTGGGCTTGCTCCAAGGTTCCCTGTGCATACTGAGCTAGTCCCAAGGATCATGGCTAGCTCTTCACAGCAACAATAGTGATAGCATTACAACAACACCAGCTTCATTAATATCAAAGGAGTTGATTACAAGAGAGCTTACAAGCCAGCAGGCAAAACATAGTAAAAGATAAACACATGAGCCACCCGATACACCACAGGCAATCGGCTGGAGGGCGCAATCCTAGTCGATCAGGACCACTTGGTCCATAGAACAGATCACCCAAAGGCTTCCATTCCCTGCTAAAAGACAGCAGTAAGCAAGAGTGAGCACAACAACCGTGCTCGCAAGTTACACCCGTTAGATAACAAAATAACATGCATAAATGGATATCACAAAGGAAGGCTTAATATGGTTGATTTGCATAAAGCCACGTTTATTTCAATTACAAATACTAAGTTCCAAGGCAATTACAATAAGTAAAAGTTCATTTTCAAAACTCAATTTTCAGTTGGATAACATTCATCATCAAGATGGTGAAGGATACCCTTCTGTCACAAGGCTCCCCGCCCACAACCCATGGGATAGAAATCCCAAAATAGATTTGATAAACATTTCTGGAAACCCAAAACCAACACCTAACTCTGAGTAGCCTTTGCCAGCACGTCCATGACCGCGGACACGGCTATTCGAATAGATTTAACTCTGCAGAGGTTGTGCACTTTACCCACACGACATGAGTCCTCTAGTTTGTCCCGGCATCCGTCAATGCCACCTCTCACCGCCAAGGTAAGAGGTCTAGAGTTCATGACAAGGCCTTTACAATGCATTATTCCACCACAGCTCCTCCTTGCTAAGGTTTCACTTTCCTATGGATAGAAACCCGGCGGAAAGCCCCCTCTTGCACCAGTGGGAACAGTAGGTTATAAAAGACCATTGGCCATAAAAGACCTCCCACACCTCCAATGGAACAACTTGTGGTAGAACTTTGCAAATTATTCAGCCAGGTCCCACGCCCCACACTGGAGACATGTGGTTGCACGATTGTGGCATAGCCCATTATAGGCATGGCATTGGTCGCTCAAAGACCGGTCCTCACATGACTAGGGCGACTTTCACAAACCCTGGGCACCGGCCATAGAAATGGCATGGTCCCGTGCATACACATGCACCATCCAAGCTACCAGTTCGCCCTAGTCCAAATCCATTTTCCTTTTCTTTGCTTTCCCAGCAACATTTTCATCCTTCCATGACAACCCAATGTCATGGTGAAAACATTTAAAACAGTATTTGGTCATGATGGTAAAGATTTCCCCAAATCAATACTTTTGGTCTAAGCATGACTAAGCATATATTTTTCAAATGGTCTTGGCTCACACTATTGCATTAACCAAGTTTGATCTAATGGTGACAACATGTTTAGTCCAAAGTCAACAGTGGCCATACAAAGGAAGTAGGCATAGCTATGAATTTAAAACAGGTATTGAAATAACTTGGTAGAAATAGGCATGCAGTATACATTAAAACAGGACATAAATAATTTGAGTTATTGGGTGCAATATGATCAAAAGTGTAACTTGCCTCTTGCTTGACAGCTTAAGGATCTACTCTCTCTCGCAACTCTGGCTCTCTAGAAACGTCAAGATCTACATGGTCAAAAGAACATATTCAAACCAAGCTCCAAATAAAGAACCAACAGAGACTCAAGCAAAGAACCAAAAGAACCCCAGAGGAACCCCAAAGCTCAACCAATGGAAGAGATCTATATTTTAGAGTAGGTTCTTTTGGAAGAGGTCCAAGCTTACCAGGTGGAGGTGGTCTTTAGCAAAAGACCCCAAAAGAGTGATTTAAGCCACAGAACAGGAAGGTCCTGAGAGATGGTCCTTGCGCAAGAACCAGGGAAGAGCTCCTCATATAAAGGCCATAGAAATCCAAAAGAAGCCCACAAGAGGAGGTCTTGAGAAGGACACAACCAGCTTAATGTGGCGGCAAAAATAAGAGTAGAGCAGATCACCAAGGGACTTACCAGGGACAAGAAGGAGGCAATGGATGAAGGGGAGGTCGTTGGGGCGATGAGGTCTTCCCCGGAAAGCCACTGAGCGAGAGCCAAGATGATGAACGTAGGGAAAGGTAATGTGGTAGGGTTTCCTGGACTAATTATAGCCAAAGTGGGTGAAGAAAACTAAGAGCTTACGTATCAGAGATAAGTATAGAAATGGGTCAAAGATAGGTGAGTGTCAGGGCAGGTGTCACTACCACCTTGGTAAAAGACAAAAGAAAAGGACAATGTGTGCTGTTAAAGGAGGAGACAAGGAAAGAGAACAGTGTGCCACTAAATGACCAAATTCAGTGCAAGAGCCACGTATATGGTTGTATTTAATGCGACATGACATGCATTAAATGCACAAGGTACTTGTGTGGCGGAGAAAACTGAGAATGGGTAAGACTGGCAAGTGGGTCCAGTCAAACCTAGAAACAACCGGGTCAAAGGAGGAGGTCCTGACCCGCAAGGAGGTCTGAAGGGCTTAGGAGGTCCTAAGATTAGAGAGGTCCAAAGGCTAAGAGGTCCAATGAATGGGGAGGTCCAGAAAGCTACAAGGAGATCCTGGACAGGAGGTCCAAAAGACACACCCACGAGAAGGTCCTGAGGGCAGGACCCACAAAAGGCTGGCCCTGACGGTCAGATCTCACAAGGAGGAGGTCTGACGGTCAATATCAAAAGCCAGGAGAGGTCCTGACGATCAAGAAAATAAGCAAAAGAGATCTGAGCGGCTCGGAGATGATCAAAGGAGGTCGGGACGGTTCAGATCACCTCTGAAAGAGGTCTGGATGGCTCAGATACGATCAAAGAACATCTTAACGGTCTAGACCTGCTCGGAGGAGGTCTGGGCGGTTAGGATGAGGTCAAAGGACAGGGAGGTCTAACAGACACAACCAGGAGGAGGTCCTCTGGATAGGAAGTCCAACGACCTACGCACGGGAGGTCCGAAGGTCAAGCTCAAATTGAAAGGTGGAGATCTGATGGCTAGGACCTCACAGGGGAGATCCTAACGGTCACGATCGGCAAAGAGAGGAGGTCCGCGTAAGCAAGGATACGCGGGAGGAGCTGGAGCCATCCGATCTTGATCGAACGAAGGGAGGCGACTGGGACGTTTGGACCATCCGAACGTACCCTCAAGATCGGACCGTTCAGCACGAATTGAACGATCCCAAGCTAGGAAAGTCCAACCCGAGCGGCACAGCCACAGGAGCAAGCAGTAGGTCCAAACGCTAGGGAGGTCTTGTCGGCTAGGATCTCTAAAGGACTAAGAGGTCCTGCAGACCGGGAGATCTAAAGGATAAGAAGGTCCCGATAAATGAGAAGGAGGTCCTAGAAAACGGTAATACCGCGAGTTGGGGGCGGTAATACCGGATTGCACTAGGAGGACTTTTCCAAAGAGAAGGTTACAAGGATCAGGGCGAAAAGGAGTCCAAGTGATCACCGAGAGGTTCACAAGAGCATAGAAGGAACTCAAGTGGTTATGAGGGGAGACCTAGACCCTGAGGAGGTCTGGACACTAGGTGAGACCAAAGGGGATCCGATTGGACACTAGGAGTTTCATTTAAGCACAAGGGTGGTTCAATCGAATGCAAAGAAGATCCAGTTGGACGCTGGGAGGTTCAGGGAACACAGATGGCCTAGATAAACCAAAGAGAAGTTCAAATGGGCACAACGAGGTCCAGATAAACTAAAGGAAGGTTCTATGGAGCCCGCAGGGGTTCAGGTGAACTATGAGGGATTCAAATGAGCCCAGAGGGAAAAGAGGGTTGATGAAGAGAAAGATCCAGGAGGGAGAATTCAAGTCAACAAAGAAATGGTCTGGACTACAAAGAGGTTCAAGCCAACAAAGGGATAGTCTAGATACAAGGAAGGTCTAGACTCACAGAAGTGTTCCAAACATAAGGGGATGTGGCTTCCAGGAGATAGTCAGACAAGAGGGGAGGTCTGGGCACACAGGAAGGCTAAATACAAAGGAATCCTAGTTCTAGAGAGTGCCCAGACAAAAGAGAAACGTCAAAACCGTAAGGATTGTCTAGTCCTCAAAGGAGGTCTAGTTACAAGGAAAAAATCTAAACCTCAGAGGAGGTTTAAACTGCAATTGATATTTAGGAAGGTCCCGACCCAAGGAATGGGCTGGACCAGGAGGGTAAACTTAACAAAAAGTCACAACAGAGAGATATTTCCAAAGGAGAGGAAAGACCCGAAAAGACAAGGAGAAGATAACAACAACAGAGGTCAAACAAGAGGGACAGTCTGGACATATAAGAATGTCCAAATATAGGATAGAGGAATGGAAACCCTTATCAAGAAAAGGAAAGATAGCTCCAGAGAGCTAGAGCAACATCAAAAAGAACCAAGCTTTGGATTAGTTAAAATTTAGTTTAGTCATTTTAAACTCTTCAAATTATGAAATTCTCAGGTTAAGCTTTGAATTCCCATTAAAACCAAATGGTTCTTTTTATTTTGAAAATTTTCAAAAATGCTCTGAAAATCAAGGTGTTACAGCTTCCCCCGCAGATGATATGATAAATAAGCCAAAACATATAGGCCACAAAGTTGTACCTCATTGTTGATCATTAAGAATCATGCACACTTGTAGCAATTAAAGTCTTAGATACAAGCTTAAGAAATAATCCATTGGAATGCTTGTTTCTTTTTATTAGATTGAGTACTCTCTCTCTTCTTAGTAACAAGCTAAGAAACAAACTAGTGTAGATGCTCTAAGACTCACCCATCCCCTGCCTATGTCCACGGCCCCACCCATCCCCACGCCAATGAGGCTATGAGCCCATCACCTATCCTTCATCTTGCCTCTTAGTGACTAATTTTTTTTACTACCTTCAACCACTCCGTCCACTTTCCCCACCATTGCCTCTCATCTCTGTAAGCTTATCCTCTCTCTCCAACTCTCCCTCTCTCCTCTCTATCTCTCTCTCTCTCTCATGGGAACCGACGAGGAGAGGGAGGTGTCACGGATGCACGACGGACAGTGGCAGGGAGGCGGGGGCACCACGGAAGAGCACCGGATCGGCCTCGCCCTCGGCAGATCCAGGCCCAAGGGCAACGAGGCATAGAGCCAGCCGCTGCCACCTCCTTCCCGGAGCCCAGTTCTTTGCCTCCGTCCACACGCATCCTCCTTCTGTTTGTCGCATGCATGTTCTCAATTTGTTGCAACTCCCTTTCTCCATTGTTGCAATACATGTTCTCTGCTGTAGGAAACACATGTCCGTTGTTTGCATATTTGTTTGTTGTTTTGTTGCGACCGTTGAAAAAAAAAGTGTTGTGATTGTTGAAAAAAAATATTACGACCGTTGAAAAAAAATATTACACATGTTTTCTGGGTATTTTCTTTTTTTGTTTTGATATGTTGTATCCTCCGGTTCATTTTATTACAATCGTTGAGAAAAACTGTTACGACCCTTAGAAAAAAATGTTACACATGTTCTTTATTTTTGTTGCGGCGGCACTAGTGCTTAGACGTAGTCGTGCCCTAAAAAATAGCATCCTTAAAAAAAGCATTACACATTGTGAAGATGCAAGCAAAACATTTCTCCCGTCGTATTTTTATTTCTTTTCTACGTGTTGTATGTCTTCATTTCCAAAAATAATCTTAATGATCCTCGAAACTCGGCACTTGTCAGAATAGTAACCAGCTAAGTAGGCATTAGGATCCATGGTCCTTCATAAGCATTATTTAATCATCCATTAAAGATTAAGATCACTCATCCTTGACAAAAGATACAACTTGGCTAGTCATTCCAAACTTTTGTGCTTCCTTAACTGCGACCGTCATACACTACCTTTCACAAGACAAGTACTTAGTACAGATCCATGGAGACAGTACAACATCGTAGCGACTAGCAACAATGTTCCCAAGAAGGATTATCTTGTACAAGCAAAACAGAAAGTTTGTGTGCATGTCGAAGTATCGCCTGCAGAAGGCTTTAGCTTGATGAATGAGCTCTTCCGCTCCTCTGACATAGGAAAGGCTTCACAATGTCTAAGAACTACTGCTAAGTAACGGTAGTTCACTGTCTACTCTTAACGGCCCAGCTGCTTGCTATGCAGAAGTCCCATTAGGTAAGAACTTGCATACATCTTTTATCCTTCCGAGTACTTGCTACTTGGCAAATGTTATGATTTGGACAATACTGCCACTGGCACATTTAGCAGAGATAACATATCAAGATATGAATCAGACAAATCAGCTATTTCCGTCTTCAAGTCCAAACACGAACAGTGCCATCGACAGAAGACGTCAACATGCAGGCCTTTGTTGGGTGATAACTGACGCTGGTCACCTACCAAAAGAAAGAATAGCATAAAAAAAGTAAACTAGAAAGGAAATGGTAGTTAACCAACAATAATGGATAAGTCAGATTTACGTGAAACAAAGATGGAATTCTGAAAGGAATTAATACCACAGAACTATGTGCTCGGAAGCTTGCAACAACTGATGCATCCACCAACTCCCAGAAGAAAATGAAACCATCCTCGGATCCACCAACAACAAATGCATCGTCATTGGTCAGGCAGCAGTCCATCTTGAAGGACTGGAAATATGAAAAGATCAAAAACTGAAGAATGAAGATGAACCGAGTGTCTGTTTTACACTAATGAATAATGATGACTCAGTATTTTACAGCTAATAGCTATTTCTTCCATTCATAAGCATAAATTGTCAGATCAAGTTGAACTTAAAGCGTAACAATCTATGTAAGAATCCAGAAGTCATGACCAGGGGCATAGCCAGCCCTGGGCCAGGCCTCGGGCCTGGTAAGCTACTTTTGGCCCAAATCAAGTTTTTCCTGTTTTTTCACTTAAATTTACATGGCAATTTGGCTCTGGGCCTTGGGCCATTGCCCGGGAGGCCCGAGACCCAGTTCCGCCACTGACTGTGAAATATCACCAATGCAATCAAAGCTCATACGAGTGATACCTTGCATATATGACCCTTGTACTCTTGTAACAGTTCTCCCGTGGACCTAATGAATGCAACAAAAGCCAAAAGGTTCAATCACAAACAAAAAAAAGATGCTGAACGCAAAATTGCAATAAGACCCTTCTGTTTTGCACTTTGGATCAATGAGACCCCTCTACTTCACAGAATGGCGCAACCACACCCTTACGTCAGTTTTTATAATGGAAAAGTGCGCCAACATGTACTGCCACATCAGAGTTATAAATGCACTAATAGACTTGCTAGGAAAATAAGAGAAGTAGAAAATAAAACCTCCATTTGTGACCCTAACCTCACTTGTTCCCTTTTCTCCCCCAAACAGCAGCAAATGTTGCTGATGAATGAGAGACGGAGCCATCGTAATGCAGACACTAAAAGCACAGCAAAAATCTTCGTCGTTGCCATATGGACCGAAAGTTCAAGATATGTCTCCTAAATTGTGACGTGACAAGGATTTTTCCACAAATATGTTCTAATGCACAACAATACCACATTAAGCCCAATTAGCTTGACATTTGTAGCAAAGACCAAGGAAAAAACGGACCGTTTGACTAGCTAACTGCTGAAGAAGGTTCCCAACTCCATTTATTAAGTTAACTTGAAGCTTCATTGTGCACGTAAAAGAAAAATGGAGCCTGCCCAAATTCTGCACTACAATTTCTCAAAGCTGGAGAGGAGATTGCAGCTGCAAGTCTAAAGCGCCTCCACAGCACCAACAACGGCTCAGCTGCAAGTATAAATAGATTGCTTGACAGATTTGGACAACAAGAGCTCTGATGGCATGATGAAGAGGAAGACAGTAGGCCAGCGGTGGATCAGAGTCGAGCAAGAAAGGCCCCATGGATCTACCGATTCAAGATAGGAAATGGGATTGGCAGCTATGTCAAGTGAAGGAGTGGACTCCCTCTCTGGTCCACATATACCATTATGAACTCTAGTGTGGAAGTACATGTTGGCATAAAGTACCGGCCATGTCATCTTTCCAATGGAAACTAACGAAAGGGTGTGGTTTCATCTTTTTATGAAGTAGATGGGGTATAATTGCTTAAAATTTGGGTAATAGGGTTTAATTGCTCCAAATTGCCAAGTAGAGGGGCCTGCAGTGCAATTTTTGACCATGCTGAAATATAAACGGCTCAGCAGCTTGTGAAGAGTACTTACTTGTCTAGAAGCCTTACAGTAGAATCTAAACAGTTAGCCAAAAGGCAATTGCGGTCATTTGACAAAGATATACAGTTGACAGGATGCCCCATGTTGTCAACAGTCTCCCTGTTAACAGCAAGAGGGAAACAAAACCATCAAACCATATAGAATCAATTGAGACGTGGAGCACCTAAAGTTTCCATTAGGAAACCAAAGAGCACATATTCGAATTAGTTAAGACTTGAGAGTGGAATAACGCAAGTACTTACCTACCCATGCGAATGTCAAATGTCCGGACTGTACCATCAACACTGCCAGCGATTATTTCTGTGTTGGTTAGGTTAACTGACATTACACTATCTTGAAAAGTATCAATTGTCTGCACCAGGTGAGAACATTCACAACAAAACCAAGTATATGAGAAATTAAGAAAAAATTACTGCTAAAATCAATGAATCCATATGTTACTTAACAATGGAAAATTACCTGAATTGGATCACAGCTTTGTGACCTGCAGTCAAATGCACGCACCGTACGGTCATAACCAGCTGACACTACAACCGTGTTGAACTCATTAAACTTCACTGAATTGACCTACAGAAAGCAGAATGGAGATAGCTAAACAAAATGGCAAATCATCAAGAATCAAACATCTGTCATCAAAGCTATTCTTTGTCTGTTTTTTAGTATCACCCTATGATGCACAGACACGGATACGTCGACACGACACGATACCAACACGGGGATTCACCATTTTCCAAAAAATGCCAATACGACGACACAACTATATATATTTAAATAATAAGAATAATATACACATATGTATTATTTTTTATTTTTCTACATGTTTGTCAAACTAAAATAATGTAAAGTGTAAAGTAAACTAGGAATATGTACCTCTCAAAGATAACCATCACCTCTTCATTCTTCTTTCAGTCAGTTCATGATATATTCAATTGTTCATATTAATACCATTACCAGAAATTTAGAATTCCATTAACCCGGCAGTGCGACGAGGGCGAGGGGGCACGTGAGGGGACTGAGGAGGCATGCGGGGAACAAGGGACGGGGTCGGGGGGATTGGGATCGAGAGGAGCTAGGGTTATGCATTGAGGTGGGCCGGCTGGGTTGTGTCGGATACATGTCTAAGCTGTACCCGACACGTGTCGGAAATTTTAAAAATTAAAATTTGTTGTTTAATTGACCGACACGTGTCCACGGCGTGTCCGTGTCGTATCCATGTCGGACACGGTGTCTGACACGGATACGGCAACAAACTGAAGAGTCCGTGCTTCGGTGGTATCACCAATGGGCCTACTTATAATCAAATCGTGGCTGTGTAGTTCTAAATGTAAATGGAACTACCACATAACACCACAAGAATACCATTACAAAAGTATGGTTGCACACTGCTTTGGAAACACGTAGTATTACAGCGATGTACACAGTTCAGCATTTGGACGCTTGCTACAAGATCACTACTTATATAATTTAGAGTACTGATCTCATGGCATTCACCACATAGAATTGATACTAATGAACAGAGCTGAAAACACCAATCCAGTGTACAAATACTAATGTTAAATGTAGTACCACCACAGCATTGACATTGTCTGATTACAAAGGTGTGAACTGCTCTTTGCTGATCACAATCACAAACTACTAGTAGTTCTCTATATAGCATTTGTTCTTATCTGGTCCAATAGTACTAGAGCTCTTTTCTGATCACAATCACAGACTACTGTTAGAGGCTTAGAGCTAAAAAACACCGATATTATGACATCTAAATTGCTTAATTAGTAATTACAATTGTGTGAAGTGGAGTGCTCGGTTCCAAGTTACAACCACAATCGCAAACAAACAGCACTAGCGTGGTCATCAGTATCACATCACATTGTTCCATCCATTGACGATTGATCCATACCTCGCTGTTGTGGCCGCGGAACTTGCGGATGACGCGGCCGGAGGCGACGTCCCAGTAGAAGATCTGCCTGTCCCCGCCGCACGACACCAGCTTCGCGTTGTCCCTGCGCACCAGCCAGACCCCAAGAACCAAGAAAGCAACGCGCTCGTTAAATTCCCTAGCCGCGCGCCACCAGATCAGATGGGACGCAGGGGACTGAATCGCGGGGATAGGTGGGCGTGCGCGTGCTTACGAGGAGGGGTGGACGTCGCGGACCTCGCGGGCGTGGGACTTGTAGGTCTTGACGTGCGCGCCGGTGTGGGGGTTCCAGAGGCGGAGGGTGCGGTCCTTGCCGCAGCTCAGGCAGTAGTTGCCGTCCCGGTTGAAGCGCACGGCCAGTACCGCGCCCTCGTGCCCCGATAGCGCCCGCGACTCCGACCGCGGCAGCTGCTGCGCCGCCGTCTCCGACATCTCCTGTGTCCTCCCGACGGACGGCGTCGGCCTCGAGCTTTGGTGGGTGTGTAAGAAGGCCAATTAGAGGGGTTGGAATTGGAAATGAATTGGGCTGGCTGGCCCACTGGCCTCCGCCTTGCTGATGTTCTCTCTTCTTTCTCCGTTGTTTTCACGGCTCTCAGCAAAACAAAAAAGATACTCCCTCCGTTTCGCAAATACAAGCCGTTTTGAAATCAAACTTTGAAAACATTGGTTATTGATTCTTTTTTAAATATTTAAATTACATACATGAAAATCATATTTGTAGATTCATCTCAAAAGGTACTTTGGTAATACTATAATTTTATTGGGTTTTATAAATATTTCGCAACACTAATTAGTGATCAAATTTGTGTTTCAAACATCATGTCGATGTTCAAAACAACTCGTTTTAGTAAACTGTAAACTTGAGGGAGTAACATGGAAAGGATTTAATTATTGGGTTTTGTTTTCACATATTTGATTGCTGTACTCTTGAGTCTTGATGTTGGTCTAAAAATAATATAAGTTGTTGATTTTGCTCATTGTCGCAGAATACAAATTGCCAACGAAGCATCTCGAGTCACCAGACGCCTTTTAGGCGGCGGCAGAATCTAGATGAGACGTCTGCTTACGTGAAGCGAGAGCTAGAACAAAAGGAGAGCCAAAGATTTGACTGAATCCCCAGACAATCAGCAATCAATTGCTATGAAAAAATGATACCAATGATGATGGTGTTAAATATTTTGCCACATGGGATATTGCTACCGATTTGTCGGCAAACGGCGCCACCCATCAGCACCAAGCTTGAAGTATTCAAGATCATGTCTGCTGGATTCACACAATTGCCCTTTGCCTCCGGTTCGTGTCTTCGTCTTTCTCAACCTGCCCGACAGACAAGAAGTAAGTCATGCTGAGCCAGGAATTGGGCTACACTAACTTCAAAAACAATGACATCATCCTGGAAAGAAAAAATGCAATCATATGCACCCAAATACCCCGTGCAAGCACTTCACTCATATCACCATACTACCGTGGAGATGCGTGTAAAAAAACAATAAGGGGTTGTTTCAATGAGAGAAGTAGGTGATTATTGAGGCAATTAAAGGAAGAATGTTCAGATTGAGATGATGTGCTTTACCTCAGTGATAACCTTCCTAGACCTTCTCCCAGTATTTGATCTGCAATCAGAACCTGATCCCTCGTTTCTTTGCAACTGGCTGATCCATAACATCATCTTCATCTATGTCAACTGCAATCATTTTATAACGTTCAAAGATTAACTTGAAAATTTACCCTTTTTGAGCAAAATAAGCAATCTCGCATCTGACAACATATTAGCAGGCCAAGGCAAAGATTATAATAGAGTATTAAAGCCTGTAGGTCACAAAATAGAAATTCACGCTTCCACGGCAAATACTGAACCCAGAACATAGGAGAAGCACATTTGCAAGGCACAGCACTCCAGCAAAATGCCAAAGAACAAAATAGCGATGAGGAATCTTTACCATCTTCACCATTAGGGGCCTTCAAAATCTTCGATATCTTCCATGTCTCCCATCTCCTCTTCGATCTCATCACCTTCAACATACTCTATCCCATCTTCCTGAATTGGCAAGCCAAGCCACAATATAATAAGCTTGTGAACAGTGTTATCAGAACAAAAATGAGCTTGCCAGCACAATGCTTACTTCCTCCTTTTCAAGCTCAGGAGCGACGTTATCCCTGTCCAGGTCAAGAATTTCGTTGAATGGTTTGAAGGGGATATTGTAGATATCGCCATACACACCTTTGTTCAGGCGTTCCAATAGTTCACTTGTAATATTCTGCATCATAACAGCCGCATGTCAGAATGTGGCAAACTGGCAATTGATAGTCGACACTTGCAAACGATTATCAGAAAAATAACCTTATCTACTAGTGCAGCCTTTTCAGCTTTTTCCATTCTCCTGGGATCACGCCTGTGTCTTCTTCCTAGGCATTGTCATTATCTTCTCCCTGGAAGAATGAAGATGTTCACCAACTTTTTCATGCACTAGGGAAATTAATATTAAAAAAAGCCAACATATCAACAGGTGAATCAGGTTTCGTGAAACTTAATTACACATAAATAGTGCACAGATCTCACCAAAATTTCATGTGATCAATAGTTCCAATTAAATCTCGGGAGGTGCTACCAGACCTCCTGGGAGGTCCTCATGGACTTCCTGGGAGATCCTGAGAGGACCTCTCGGGTGCCCTAGGGTTGGGTCGCTACACCACCACAAGTGGGAACAGCCCATATGGGTGAGATAACGAAAAAAGCAAGATAATTTGAAAGGTTAATGTGATGATCGCTCAACTACATGACCAAGGAATCATGTGGAGCAACGAGTTGATTGTTTCTTGTGGGTACAGTGTGCAACCTCTGCAGAGTATAAACTATTTAAACAGTCGTGAATACGGTCAAAGGTGGACATGAGAACTTACTAGAGTTAGTTCTATTTCAAAAACTTTGTGGGTAGAATGGAAATCAGGTCGGGCTTACCTAGCCTTGAGATTGGATTTTTCCTGAGTTGTCGAACTCGGTGGTGTTAATAATTGGGGATAGCCCCAATCAAATGTAAGCATAAGGTGGAGGAAACCTCTGCTAATATAAATATTATACAATTACTCTCTTTAATAAAATGCAATTTGGTTAAAATACTAAGTGATAGAAATTTGTAATTATGATAATTGAAAACATTATTTTAGAAAATAAAAGAACCCGAGCCATCCTTGTTAGGCTTTGTATGTATTACTACTGCATCTTGTGTGTTGGCTCGCGAGTACGGAAGTTATGCTCATTCTCGCTCTTTCCCCCAAATCCTCAGATTCCGTGGATCAAGGTCACTATGCTTTCTACAAGGATCCAGATGTCGATGGACAAGACAACAATGAAGAGTAGTCTAGTCTATAGTTGTTTTAAGTCTTGCCTCGGACTAGCTGACTCGATCGATACTCGTGTACTACCAATATTACCTAAGTCTTTGGATAATATCGGTTGTACATTGGTATCCCCAGTCGCTTACCTGTGGCAAGATATGCTCTACCCCTTTTGCTTCCGTTGTCATTTCCGCTGTTTTGTAATGTAATCATTTGGCCTATTCGGTCCTTTTGTAAAACTTGACCCGATGCGGTCTATGTAAACTCTGTTGTGTTAAATTAATGAATGGTTCGGTCTATGTTATGTATAAAATGATTCAGTAATGCACAGTGTTTTTCACAGAGGATTCGGGATTTCGAAAATCCGGGTCCGACATGTGGGTAGTAGATGCAATAATGCATTTTCGGTCCAAAGAAAAGGCAGCCCTTCTATTGGCAGCCTGACCTGGGACATGGATATGGACCCCATGACTCGTCAAGAATGTGGGCGGTTCCTTTGGGCAGGCCAAGACAATCTCTCGGGTGCGAAGTGCAAAATCAACTGGGGAAGGGTGTGTCGCCCAACCCACCTCGGTGGTCTAGGTATTCTCAGTCTGCAGCAATTTTCCTCGGCAATCAGACTGCGCTGGCTCTGGCAAGAATGGAAGAACCCTGCCAAACCCTGGGTCGGTATGGAGATCCCTTGCCACGACTCGGATCGAAATCTCTTTACAGCGGCAACAAGGATCTGCCTTGGGGACGGAAAAACAGCCAAATTCTGGCTTTCGGCTTGGTTATTTGGAGAGGCCCCCAAAGATATTGCCCCCTTGATCTTCGCTTCTTCTACTCGCAGACACCGGACTGTCTTCGCGGCCTTACAGAATGGAAGGTGGGTGCAGGACATCAACCTCACGTCAGGGTTCTCAGTCCCGCACTTTGATCAATTTGTTCGACTGTGGACTAAAATCAATCAAATCCACCTGACTCACGGCACCCAGGACGAGATCCTTTGGAAACAAACCCAGAATGGAACCTACTCCTCCAGGTCAACCTATGCGCTTCATTTCTTGGGCTCTATAGTGACCAACTTCAAACCGTTAATTTGGCAAACCCATGCCCCTCCGAAGGGGAAACTCTTCGCTTGGTTGGCAATTCAAAATAAACTCTGAACCTCAGATAGGCTCAAAGCAAGGGGGTGGCCAAACCATCGCCTCTGCCCACTTTGCAGACACACGCCAGAATCAGCCTTGCACCTCCTTGCACAATGTCGTTTCTCCAGTCGTATTTGGAAGCTTATGGCAGACTGGATGGGACTGGATGGCCTTCAACCCTCCACCTGGCCCCCCTGCACGAACATTCTCGATTGGTGGTCCAACGTGACAAAGGCGTCAGGCTCCCTTACGAAGACCAGGACGACGACCATGATTCTTATCTCTTAGGAGCTTTGGAAGGAGCGAAACGCGAGAATTTTCAATAATAGAGCAACTGCGCCGCTAGATCTCCTGGCTAAGATCAAAGAGGAGAGGAGAGCTTGGCTCCTAGCAGGGGCTGCCTCCTTGGAGTTTTTCATTTCTCTGTAATTAGTCCTTTTGATCCTTAACTCTGGCTACTTGCGGTTTCGTACCGCCTCTTCTCTATTAATATAACGGGCAAACCTCCTGCCGGTTTCATTCAAAAAAAAAAGAATGTGGGTGTCTTCACATAGTGAACCATGTATTACTAAACTACGCTAACGGGCCTTGTGGGTCGGCTGCCTCTAATAGGCATTTGTTTAGGTAAAGTATCCGCACATTTGGGCATTTGTAAATGGACCGATATACAACAGTTTTCATGTTTTATCCGCTCTACTTCCAATTGCATATTTGATCAGTGAGACACGTAGTTCCAATTCTGCATTTTGTGAAAGTTCGTCTTCAGATATGGGAATGACTTCTCCCGGTGTCTCTTCTACCGCGTCACCGCGTATGCATGATCTGGGTTCAGAATTAAGTTATTCATTCCATGCTTAATATGGCAGTCATGGACAAAAATCCTGCATCCTTAGCTCCGAAGAAACGGAAAAATTGATGCATTGCTTTTTTTTTCTTCTTTTTTTTTTCTGTCTCCATCCAGACTGATACAACCGAGGGAGTACTTAGTCTGACAAAAACCAATTCGCGCGTTCATAACGAACGACTTTATTTAATTGCACGCCACCATTTTCTTACCCATGGTAGATGCCAACAACCATCGTCCATCGATGTTTAACCCACCCGTCGATCTTGACTTACTTTGAGGCGAAGAGCTGGTCTGCTGTAGCTATCATACAGGATTTCATCGCTTTTCTGGCAGATGAGCGGTAACAAGAGATAAAGAACATAATTCGGTAGGATGAATCTTGATTCTTGAACATACTGTGCATTCGAATGTGCACAGCATTTTGTGTTTCGGCAAGTTTCGATGTGATGCTGGTTGCTGAATTAAGTTTGGCGCGTTCATGTCAATTATAAAGTGAGTTGCCTCCTGGATGGTTCCATCTGGATAAATTAGCATACCGGCTCTAATCAGCGATCGAACTCGTGTGCTCCACTACGCGGTAGCCACGAACGAGTCTCACTTTGAAGGCATCTAGAGCATCAGTTTGTGTCTAAGTACTCACGACGCCACACCGCCCAAATTGAAGTCAATGAGCCCTAATTAAAGTCTAAACCACCCCAAGTGCAGTGCAGATGGTGCCACTGGACCGAAGCATGCTGCTCCTCCCTATAAATACATGTGCTTGTCCAGTTCATATCCATCGCTACCCAAGAACACGACTCACTTCTTCTTCTTAGAGACAAGTTTTTCTCTTGATCAGCGAGCAAGCTAGCTGGCCATGGCTGAGGAGAAGCAGCAGCGCCACCACCTGTTCCACCGCCACAAGGACGGGGAGCAGGAGAACCCCGCGGAGGTGGACTACGAGAAGAAGGAGAAGCACCACAAGCACATGGAGCAGCTTGGGCAGCTGGGAGCCGTCGCCGCCGGCGCCTACGCTCTGGTACTCTCGATTTGTACGTTTTCATGCTTAATTCATTGAGCTAGCAAGATATATGCTGATGCGCGCGCATGTAATTTCAGCACGAGAAGCACAAGGCGAAGAAGGACCCCGAGAACGCGCACGGGCACAAGGTGAAGGAGGAGATCGCGGCGGTGGCCGCCGTGGGCTCCGCGGGGTTCGCGTTCCACGAGCACCACGAGAAGAAGGACGCCAAGAAGCACGCCCAGCACTGAGCTGTGACCCACCCCCTGTGAATGCGATCGCTGCCTCTGTGCGTGGTTCATTGATCAGTAACGTCGATAAATGCTTTACTTACTTGCTCCTTCAGTTCTTGCGTGTATATATGGCCGTGCCCGTGAGGCCACGGACTGCTTGCTACTTTCCAGCCTGCGTGCTAGGGCGCCTTGTAGTTGTGTCCTCTACCTGTGTTTGAGATAATATATATAAGCGTGTCTGCACTGCACAGTTTGCGTAATATTTATACCTTCTTAATTAGTTGATTTGCGCTTGCATTGGACTGTTCATGCTACAAATCGATTCATCGATCGGTGGATACACGTTTACTCTAGGACTAGGAGAGTCTTTTAAAGTTAGGGTGTTGTTGCTTGCATGCTCTCGTGGGGTGGGGATCATCAAACCCCAAAATCCCACGTTCGCGCTCCTCCGTCCCAAGTTCCCAACACATCCATCCCCCCTTGTTTATGTGCTTGTTTAATTCCTTTACGGTCTGTTTGGCAATCATTGGGAGGAAGGAGTTTGTAGAGAGATTGGGCATGGGAGTTTGATTTTTAATCATAATCCTATGCTTGGCAAGGGTAATGAAAAATAGTTTCTAGCCTGGAATAAGTCATATGAAAGGCTGAGATGCGTTCACTTTCTACGAATGAGCTATTTCCTTGTAGTTTTCACCCCCTACGTGGGTTTAAAATGGTGGGAACTAGACCCTCAATCTCGCCATCCCTATCCCACCTAAATTCCCAAATGTGGTCCAAACCGACACCGCCATGATGGACATTGCTTCGATCCGGCTGTTCCTCCCCGGTTGCGGCGACATCCTTCGCCGATTTGCTGCAACCGCCTTGCACCTTCACTTCTCTTGCAGCGCACAGGCAAAGAAAGATCTCACTGACCATATCGATGCGCATCGAGCACATGGACGTTCGACATGGGCTATATTACTTCTATGGGCCCCATTTTGTCCATGGGCTGTAGTTGCGGGCTGGGCCCTTACATGGCCCTGAATAATCGTCCATCCAAATCCTGGCCCAGCACTATTTAGAGACAGCTCAACCCTATCCTTAACCATTTTTGTTTCAACCCATTTGGTACGACCCAAAGTCAACCCATTTTAAAGCCTAACTCTCTAAGCCCTACAATACTTGGCCCATTACCAGGCCTAGGCACAAGTGGGCCGTCGATAGAATGCAGGCAGCTCGATGCTGGCAGACGCGGGGCGAGGATTGGAAGGACTCGAGAGTCGAGAGGTCGCCGCGACGGATCCGGGTTCTCTTTGATTAATACTATGCGAACATTTTTTTCTCTGCAGTGATACTGTAGTAGAACACTTTCCTCCTCTTTGTTTCCCTCTCAAGCGACCTCCTACGCACGATAGTCCAACGATATTAATGTGTTCTAAGATACTGCTCCTCCAGTAAAACTAAACACCCACCTGCAATGCAATCCCTTCTTTCAACTGTTCCTTTTTCGCGCTCCTGTAAGAGCAGTCATGATGTTGGAATCGTAACGCTCACTCCTTCTGATTCTAAATATACGTCGTTTTGGACATGTGTCCAAATGTGACATTTTGGCCATTGATTTTTCCTATAAAAATATGTTTTGTTTCAAATATATAAAAAACATTACAAAATTATATTTCATAATACGAATTCCGTGCTGTTAATCTTGATATTTCTTTACTAGTCAAACCTCGTGTTATAAGAGCATGTACAATGGGCTTATGTCAGCCGTCTATAATTATTGTCACGTAGGATTTTTACTGGTGTTGATGAAAGAGAATAAAGAGAGAGAAAGGTGATGTCTACAATCTCATGTACTATATATATAGAGAAAGCATGAAAAGTATTAAAAGATTGTGTGTTTATAAAGACAACTAAAAAAGGCAAAGCAAATGCGTCAGATTATTGTATGAAATTGTCTTTATCTCATCTACGAGTAATATGGAGATTCTTATGAGCAAGCGGTATCTATACATGCCCTGAGGTCTCACATTTGCAATAAGTTTTGTTTACGTCAGAGCTCCCTCGAACGTATCATAACAAAGCGTTGCAATGATTCGTCTCATTATAAGCGCATTAGCATACATACACCCACATCATGACACCGTGATTGAGTCTTTTTTCTCTCTTTCTAGCGCCTTCTCTGTGTTCGCATCTTGTTTGGACGATGTGCGACGCACGCTTCCTAACGGATCGTCCCGCCCGCTTCAAACGAGCGCGCGCGCGCACTACAAAAACTCATGTGCGTAGCGTAGGGGATAACGGGAAACGGGTATGGTTATCTGACCCGATACAATAAAAACTCGTGCGAGTACTAGTCGTACGTACTCCGGTTGAACGTGTCGGCATGCATCTGGATCTTGCTGGTGCAGCTTTAACAGGGCTCCATTCTACTGTCGGGCTATCGGGTCAGATGATTTGCGAGGACACCGAGATGCGGTTAAAAACGTAGAAAGCCCAGCGGTGGGCCCCACATCCGACGTTGGGGACTGGATAGTGGAGAGCCGAGCTGACAGTGGTTGGTCGGTGGTGTGTGTGCGCCAGCCATTGATGTCGCAATTATCGGGCCCAAAAGGCGCCCTGGGATTCCACGCGCGCGCATCGGAAGACCAAAGCAAAAGCCGCCCTGCCCTCCCCACGCGGCACACCACCTTCTGCTTGTCCGTGTCAAACAGCAACTCAACTCGCGATTACTACTCCAATCCAATCAGTCCAATGGAGGAGTGTTACTTACGGGAAGCACTAGAATCTTGGTGAAGAACACCTGCCCCTCCGGGTGTACACCTCGGTGATTCAGGGGCTTGGCAAGGAGAAGCGCCTTCGTCGTCGTAGAGCATCTCAAGAGAAGGGGTGGCAGCCTCAACCAGTTCGTTCGTGTACAATTGCTTGCTAAGCACGGTCAACAACTGTGGAGAATTTGGGAGGATTGATGATGTTCTTGTCGACATGGAAGCGAAGGGGTTTCCCCCAACACGATTCGAGCGTCCTTTTCGAGGAGAGGATTGTGTAGTCGGTGAAATGGTAAAATAGCATACAGTAAACGTGTGGAGTGGATAGAAAAAGCTAGAGAGAGAGCGTCAGATATTTTCTCGAGACATCGGGCGCACGCACAGGAGGCACAGGTTAATCGATTTCTTAAACACAACATCAAGGCCCCCCACCGAAGATTGGCTCCAAATCCACGTGGGGCGCAAATCTAGCCGCCGATTAACATAACCGTTCCCCCATCATCATAGCCGAAAAGGTCTCGAAAGGTAGCAGCTGCTTTGCTAGTTTGCTACAGGCTTTACTTGCTTAGCTCTACTCTCCTGCCCATTGGGCTTCGGGCTTTTTAGCCTGTAGATACACCACTAGAATCTCGACAGCCTCTGCTCTGCTCTGCTTCCTGAATATTCCTGCTTGCTTGCACCACGCCACGGTCGCTTGTCGCTTGCAGCAGCATTATACAAGCCAGCAGCCGAGCAACGCCACCGCACACCGCAAGAGCAAGAGCTGAACCAGCAGGAGAAGGAAGAGATGGGAGCTGCGACATTGCGCAGCGTGCAGTGCTACTGCTCGTTCCTCGCGTTGCTGCTCTGTTCCCAGTTCTTGCGTCCATCGCAAGCCTTCAAGGTACGCACAGTCGCACACTGCATGTCCGGTCCTCCAGTCGCATCACCATCATCATCATTCATGCATGCGCGCGTGCAAACTGTTAACGAGAATGTCTCATTAATTTGTGGCGGCAACGTGCGTGCTCAGCTGCGTGGTGGCTACGACGAGGAGAAGGTCCCGCTGGCCGTCATCGTGCCGGACCCCTCGCCGGAGCTGTCGCCGCTCTCCGCGCCCCCGCCGATGTCCGGCGCCGACGGCGACATGCGGCCGAGGCTGCCGACGGAGCGCTGGCGGCGCGGGCGGGGCGAGGAGAGGCGCGGCGCGCACGCTCCGGCCCCCGCCGCCGCGGCGCTCGCGCCGTCTGCGCGCGCCCCGCCTTGGCGCCGGACTCCGGGAGCGGCACGGCGTTCATCAGGAGCAGCCCGGCCGTGCCGGTCCCGCGCGGCGTGACGGACACGGCCACCATCCTGCCCATGCCCGCGCCCGGCGACAAGCGGCAGGTACTAGTCCTACCGGGTCGAACACCTGACACTACACATAGCCAGCAGCACATGCATCTCTTCGTCTTTACCTCTCTTTCCAGCTCCTTTTTGTTCCCTTCTTTTTAGTATTTAACTTCTTTTTGTAATCAGTAATAACTTTTAAAAGCGTCTCCTCACTAAAGCTTTAATCTTTTCACTCTCCTTTGCTTCCGTAATTCCTTTAGCCATTTCGATCTTCTTGTTCTTTCTCTAACTAGTTTTTTTGTTTCTTTGGCGATATTTTTTTTTCTGCGCGCAGGACGTGGGGGCAGCTGCTTTGGTTCGAACCGGTATGGCGCCACTGCTGGTTGGGTTCATCACGATGGCGTCTTTCGGGGCTTTATGCTACTAGTTCTTGTTCTTCTTCTTCTGTAGCAGCAGCAGTCCAGCAGAGATAAAAGCTTCTTTCTTTCTTTCTTTCTTTCTTTCTCTCTTTCTTTGCCCCTGTTGTAACCCTCTCTGTAAACAAAGCTCGTCTTCCTTTATCTTGAGCCCACGTTCTTGTCTTCCTTTCTGATGTAACACTAGGCAGAGAGTAAAGTTAATCGCTGCTTTATTTTCATACATGCCATGCGCAGGATACTCGTATATACTGAAACGAAAAACGCACAAATTGAAGGCGCTAGTGCAGATCCTTGGTACAACATTGGGTCGGGGATCTGTTACATGCAAGTGATGCACTTCATTCACAATGGCAAGAGCGGCAGTGCATTGCAAGTGCACTGTGCACATGCATGGCAAAACAGTAATCTACTCGTACTTCCTAGTTGATGCAAAGGGGGGAAAGAAAGGATTGGTGCCTAGTTTCTTTCTACTTGCAGGCAGCTAGCTTCTGGAACTAATCGAGGAATGGATAAGCCAAATTCTAGCAGCAATCGGTGACAGGCGTGGATATGATCAGTTGAGATGCTGAGAGGTTCGTGGCACCTGTAGATAGCACTAAAGACAGCTCATACAATAAGTCGTGGTGATACAGTCGGCTATAAGATTGTAGACAACACATAATCTTTTAATGTTTTTCTTGGTTCTGGTGCTACAGCCGGTTATAGGATCGTAGACAGCGCATTTCTCTCTCTTTATTCTCTTTCATCTACATTAGCTTAAATCATACGTGACAGGGGCTATAGACAGCTGATGTAAGCCTATTCTACACGTCCCCTGGTCCCATTTCGGAGTAGTATTTGTACTAGAGCGGAGTCAAGAATTCGGTCACGAACAAACCGTCGCTCTGTATGTATTGCAACCCTGGGCCCTTTCTTTCCGTGAAGTGTAGGCGTGAGACCGAGGAGGCGAGCTTGCACGTACTTGGGCCCGTAACATTCATTCACCGCCAAATAAATTGGCCACACGTGAAAACTTTCACTCCATCTCGCATTCACGGACTCACCGCTCGGTTGCTCACTGCGTCTTAGATGTGCATCTCCACGAGTAATTACTGCTACTATTCTACTAGCTGCGCGGTTCAGTCCAATGGAACGCGCCACCGCCTGCAGACGGCACGGCAGCCACCATTGTTACTTCAGTTCCAATACCACCGGCTTGATCTCAACCACAGAGTCTACTAATGTCTGGATCGTGACGCTCTGTGCTTGAATCGCCCGAGTGAGTGCAGCTATTTCTTGCTCCATGGCCAACGTCTCCTCTCCTCTTGGGCTCACGTCTAGAATTTGGGTTTCTCTAGCTTGTCTTTCGCCGAGGAACAGTGGCTCTGATACCAGTTGTTAAGTTCCCAAAAGGTTTGAGGGGATAAGTAGTATTGGAAGCAAATAGCAGAACCAGATGGAAGAGTTGGGAGACGAAGGGGATAGTAGATGAGGAAGGAGAACGAGTTATGTCTTTACATTTTAGATCCCATCTTCGACACAGGCTTGCACCTTAAGTGTACTAAACGACAACAAGCACTTCCGTAACCCCTACTCCACTGTTCACCGTCAGCCCAAACCTTAAGTGGCCCATTCAGATGAAGCGAATTGTACACTGGGCTTGCGTTTCCTTCTCAAGAGTGCTTCCTAAGTAGTATCCGTTGAGGGCGTGACATATATGGTTGGCAAAATTGGCTCGAAAATGGTGTTTGTGCAAGGACACCACAAAATCGATCATTCTTTCATGAACACTATAAATTTATGATAATTTGCTATAACACACCAGGCCCATTAAGATAATACTATTTAGAAATATATGGGAGAGGATGGGCATGGAAGGCCCTATTTGCCAAAAATAGCTTTTGAAGCAAAGTCTGGATGTTGGATTTTCGATGGTCAACTTATCAATTTTGGATGGCCATATTTTAATAAAAAAAACTTTTAAAATGGAAGTTTGCACGCCCTTCTCTCACTCCTAAATTTCAAAATAACAATATTTTAAAATGAACACGGCTTTCCAGTGTCCATCTATAAAATATTATTTTCTCTGGTGTCATTCATCAAATATCACGCTTTTGTGGTATCCTTAGCCAATTTTGGCTGTATGGTTTCGGCGGAAACAAATCATCTGACATTGCTAAGCAATGTCACGGATGAACAGTTCCATGACATTGCGTAACATCTGTTGGATCAGAAAACAACAGACGAGAGCAAAACACTGTAGCAAAAACCACTGTTTTATGAGCTACTGTTCATGAATACTGTTTGTGGATGCTGTGGCATGGTACTGTTCACTGCACTGTATCGGTAGATCCAGTCCTTCCTTCTCAGATCGAGCGGCTCTGATCTTCCTAATATCACGGTACTGTTCATCGATGACATTCCTGTAGGAATGGCAGCCGATGCGAATCCGGTTTCCGCGTTCAAAGTACTTCAGTCTTCAATAAAATCAAGTGGTCCTCCACGTAACCACACACAAAAACAAACATTCGGCTGGCGTCTCAGCATTACATCACGCAAACGTGAATGGAATTATGAATCTCGCATCACTGAGGATCTGCCTTCAGAGGCACAAAGCGCGCAAACATTCTCGTCTCTCTTTTTTTCAGATAGAGGCATCGGCAAGCTTGCTTTCTTCAGCAGTTGCAGCAGCGGCAACTTGAACTGAATCAGGATCCACACGCTTCTCTTCTTCTTCCACCACTTGTGCTGCATCACCACCACCAACACCACGTTCGTGGGCACCCTCTGGCTTCCGTTTTTCAGCCGTTTCTTGCTGGATTGCAATAGAGGGCTGAACTATGAGTTGTTCCTCGGTTTCGTCAGTAGCACTTGCTGGTTCGATCTTCTCTGCGTCTGGAGCCTCTCCATCACCCTCTGCATCCTGCGAAAAGGAGCAGATAGAGCGTCTTGACTCATGTAATGTAAGCATGTAACCACAAGTACCCTACCCACCATAGACATAGAGTGACCCGGCCGGGCATGCCGCTTTCCAGGTAACTAGTAATGTGAGACTCTACCTAGCTAAACATATATTCTCGTGCCTAGCGAGTTAAAGAGTAAACATGACCGTAATTGCACATATATGAACCAAATTTACTTGCAGGTTTTACACAACAAGTCTAGACAAATGGCCAAACGGGGCCTACTTAAACCGACAAGGTCCCTGCTAAAGCTGGTTTATCGAAGAAGCTTGGACTAAACAGGCCCTAGCTGTATGTGTAGTTCAAGCCTATTATTGGAGTAGCTAGCGTAAAAGGTCGAAGATTAATTAATTTCGAGTTGTTTACCTCTTTGAGCAAGTCGCCGAGGGACCTCCGGCGGCTCACATCGGCCGGGTCGGTCTCGACGGCCGGCAAAACTCCGTCGGCCCTCTTCTCCCCGGCAGCGTCCTCCACGACCAGCGGCGCCTCGCCCTTGACCTTGAGGTCACCAGGCCTCGTCGCACACGCTCCCATTGCCGCCACGCGCTAGCACATGAACAGCAAGGAAGGACCAGAGAATGAGAAAAGAGAGACAATAAGCAAACAGTGTACCCTAGCTAGAGGAACAATGTGTGTCAGTGTATATGTAGCGGCGAATATATATGCTTTAGTCGGTCGGTACTTTCGTCGAGGCCAAGAAATGCAAAGTAACGAGACACTAGCTAGTATTAATTCTAGGCACCTCCGACAAAACGTCCTGGGGCACAGGACCCGGCAGCGTCTCAATAACAAATCACCCGTCACTCTCATCTCGTGTTGTGCGTATCATATACATCCTATCCATGGTACGTGTCTACTCCGTATGAGCGTATATGAATGCGTTGGTGCCAATGCCATTATGGCAATGTACGTGCGTGCCATTCAAGTATCGTACGTGTTCATGTAGATGTAGTCCTCCATTGCTGCAACTAGTGCCAGCTGATGCTGTTTCCTTTGGAGGCCTTCGACCGATACTGTCAGTTTTGCCTTTTTACAACAGTTTTGCACATGCAGTTGACATACACCGACAAGGTGTGTAGTGTGTACACCGGGTACTGGAAAGAAATGCTCTGAGACCGGATGTTGCGGAGTGCGTTTGGGCTTCGAGATGGCCGGTTCAGGTTGGGTCCTCTTCTCCTCTCTTCTCTTCTCTTCCTCCAGGCTATACTGCTGCCCGCCTGCTGGGCATCTGCAGGGCAGGCCCCAGAGTTTCCTGACACACCCCCCTAGGCCAGCGCCCTCTCTCAATTTTCTATACGCGAAAGATGCATGGTGCCTTTCATTCTTGTTAATTTCATTGCGTTCGTGCATCCGGCCGGGGCCCTCCTGACATGATAAAGTACAACAAGTGGTGTTATTTGCTTATTTCATTTGCGATCATGCATGCACCTGGGTATGAAAACCTCCTGACTATTATGATTAACACATCTCAATCTCAGCATGATTGGTCGTTGCTGCAAATGGAAACAAACAAAGCATCGTTATCATTCTCAGTTGATACTTGATATGAAAGGCATTTCTCACACTAACAACAAGTACCAGCAGTTTGTTCACGACATGCACAATGACTGCCCTTATTCTCGAGGAAAGGTCTACTTTTTAACCCTCAGACGCTATCATCTGAGTCCACTTTTCAACTTTGAACTGTGAAACCGTTTGAAACATAGCCCTTAATTATCAATACCATGCAAAACACAACCTTGGCCCGAATCTAAGGCGGTTTTGGCTAACGTTGATCTAAGGTGGTGAGTTACACGGATGTGGATGGACACATCACTCTCCTTTGTTGGATGTGTCATAATAAGGCTAATAGTTGATTAACCTCTAATTAATTATATGATTTACCACAAATTAATCACATGTTTAACACTAATTTATCATATGGGTATACGCGTCAATGGTTGGGAGTCATCTCCATCGTTTCTCAACTGATGACAAGACAGAGGGAGAACAGAGCAGCGCCATGGGAGATCTAGCTGAGCTCGGCGCCGGCGAGGGAGACCACGACGGCGACAGGGAACCCCATGGTCTTGGCGACCCCAAGGGTGGCAACAGCACAGCGGGAGGCGGACGGAGGCAGCGACACATCTACGTACGGCGGCAGCAGTGACGCAGCTACGCACGGTAGCATCATCGGCACTGCTACCCCGATGAGGCACTATCTATCTATCTATCCACTACTGAGGCGGGCTCTTTGCCGAGTGCATTGCACTTCGGTAAAGCGACTTTGCACTCGGCAAAGCCTTTCTTGAGTGCAACACTCAACAAAGAGCCTCCGTCGAATCTCCTTCGGTAAAAGGCGCGCTTGAGAGTGCCAAATTCGGGCACTCGGCAAAGGCTTTCTTGAGTCTTGAAATCTTGCACTCGGCAAGATTTGACGCCGTCGACCCTAATTTTTAATTTTTTTAAATTTTCTTTCTTAGAGTCAATGGTCATTCGCTCGACAAGCGTGTTTTTATTTTTTTTAAATTTTCTTTGCGAGTGCAATGGTCATTGCACTCGGCAAAGCCATCTCTAAAATTGAACCGAAAAAACCCAAAAAATAGCAATTTTTTTTTAAAATCGGGAGGCCCTTTGCAAAATCTCGCGTCGCCGTCAAGTCGCGGCATTTTTCGACAAAATTCGCGTGCTCTGCTGGCGTGGATCGAACCCGCGACCTCTCCTCGTCGTAACCCCTCAACCACTGCACCACACCGTCACTTGTGTCTATATTCCCTTCGGTTCCCAAAATATTATACAAAACCGAGTGTAAATTGCTTGTTTGAGGCCCTAAACGAATTCAAATCAAAAGTTGTCAACTACAAAGTTTCATAACTTTTCGAGATTACAATTTTCATTTAGGAGTTTCTCCATCCAAGGTCGTTTACAAAATTTGAATTTCAAATTTAAGAAATTCAAACGTAGTTTTGCATGAAAAGATGATTTCAAATCAAAAGTTATTAACTAAAA
The DNA here is from genome assembly GCA_036346405.1 of Phyllostachys edulis. Lineage (NCBI taxonomy): Eukaryota > Viridiplantae > Streptophyta > Magnoliopsida > Poales > Poaceae > Phyllostachys > Phyllostachys edulis. The sequence continues at coordinate 684,166 of CM070547.1, forward strand.
GTTTCATAACTTTTCGAGATCTACAATTTTTATTTTGGTTGTTTTTCCATCCGAGGTCGTTTGAAAAATTGAATTTTAAATTTTTCAAATTCAAACGCGATTTTCCTTAACAAAACGAATTCAAATGAAAAAGTTGCCAACTACAAAATTCTATAACTTCTCAAGATCTACAAAGTTTATTTTGGTTGTTTGATCATTTCTTCATCCGAAATGGTGGTTCTAACATTGTTCACAAATTTTTGCCAATTTCACACTTTCGGTAAATCCTTCTTTCCGAAAGTGCCAAAAAAAAGCACTAAAGCAAAGACTTTCTTTGCCGAGCCTAAAAAAAGCACTCGGCAAAGATTTTCTTTCTTAGGAGTGCTAAACTACTCGGCAAATTTTTTTTTTTTGGGGTTTTTGCCCCATTTTTTTTGACCTTAATATATTATTTAAAACTCCATGTTCAAATTTGGGACAATTTTGACTTTTTTCCTATATTTCGTTAGTTTTTTGTTTAGTTGAATTTTATGGAATATTTCAAATTTGAATTGCGGTGCATGGAATAATCAATTTGGTCATTCAAAAATGATATTCATGATATTTGGTGTATGTTGGTAGTATCCGAGGAACTCATGAAATTCGAGCATCTTGTTGGCGTAACATGACGAGGTACTGCGGGAAAAGTGTATTTAAATTATATAAAATCGAGCGAAGTCGAAAATAATGAAACTTGTCAAGATTGTCGTGTTATACGCATATAGAGTCTATGGTAAAAAAATTGAGAAGGTTTGAGCAAGTTGCGGCGTCGGATGCCTAAAACCGGACATCTTCACATGACTCATATGCGATAACATGGAGATATGCAGGTTTAAACATCACGACATACTTTCATCAGATTCGAAATTTCAGCAAATTTGAAATCAAAATTAAATTACAAATTGGAAAAACAAAATTTAAAAATAATGAAAACCTCACAAAAAATGGGTCAAAAAAAACCAAAAAAAAAAAATTGCCAATTCCTACACTCGGTAAATCCTTCTCTGCAGAGTGCCAAAAAGCACTTTCGGCAAAGACTTTCTTTCTTAGAGTGCCAAAAAACACTCGGCACAGACTTTCTTTCTTGAGTGCTTCTAAACAAATTTTTTTTTTTGTTTTGTTTTTTTGCCCATTATTTTTTTGACCTTAATATATTATTTAAAACTCCATGTTAATTTGGGACAATTTTGACTTTTTTCCTATATTTAGTTAGTTTTTTTGTTTAGTTGAATTTTATGGAATATTTCAAATTTGAGCTGCGGTGCATGGAATAATCGAATTTGGTCATTCAAAAATGATATTCATGATATTTGGTGTATGTTGGTAGTATCCGGGAACTCGCATGAAATTCGAGCATCTTGTTGGCGTAACATGACGAGGTACTGCGGGAAAAGTGTATTTAAATTATATAAAATCGAGCGAAGTCGAAAATAGCCGAAACTTGTCGAGGTGTCGTGTTATCGCATATAGAGTCTATGGTAAAAAAATTGAGAAGGTTTTGAGCAAGTTGCGACGTCGGATGCCTAAAACCGGACATCTTCACATGACTCTATATATGCGATAACATGTGGAGATATGTCGGGTTTTAGGCATCCGGCGTCATAACTTGCTCGAAACCTTCTCAATTTTTTACCATAGACTCTACATGCGATAACACGACGCCCCGACAAGTTTCGTCATTTTCGGACTTCGTTCGGATTTTATATAATTTAAATACACTTTTCTCGCAGGTACCTCGTCATGTTACGTCAACAAGATGCTCGAAATTTCATGTGAGTTCCTGGATACGGCCTCAACATACACCAAATATCATGAATATCATTTTTGAACGACCAAATTCGATTATTTCATGCACTGCAGATTCAAATTTGAAATATTCCATAAAATTCAACGAAACAAAAAAACTAACTAAATATAGCAAAAAAGTCAAAATTGTCCCAAATTTGAACATGGAGTTTTAAATAATGTGGGAAGGCCTCACAAAAAAGGGTCAAAAAACCAAAAAAAAAATTTTTTTTGCCAACAAGACTGCGCTCAGTAAATCCTTCTTTCTTAAAGTAAAAAGCACTCGGCAAAGACTTTCTTTGCGAGTGCCAAAAAACACTCGGCAAAGACTTTCTTTCTCGAAAGTTAAAAAAACACTCGGCAAAATTGACGTGGCATGGCGGGCTCGTAGTCAAGGGCCATTTTTTGTCGAGTGCCACTCTTCTTAGAGTGTTGCACTCTAAGAAGAGGCTTTTGCCGAGTGCCGCCTTTCGCCGAGTCTTGGGCACTCTGAGGCACTCGGCAAAAGCCACTCTTTTCGAGTGCTAGACTTTCTTAGAGTGCCGGTAGGCCAAGACTCGAGAAAGAGTGGCTTCACGAGCGCCGATTTTGGCACTTTCGGCAAAAGTCAAGCGAGACTTCGACAAATCTGCGTTCTCCCGTAGTGATCTATCTATCTATATTTATATTAATCCTAGAAGGTAAAAATGCTAGAAATTCCCACATTAATCGGAGAAAAAGAAAAAAAAAAGCTAAAAATTCCCACGTTAATCAAAGAAAAGGGGAAAATCCTAACCATCCATAAGAGTTTGTACTAGAAAAAGAACTTTGTGATGGCTTGGATCACCGAAAACCAGGAGGCAGACCATAGTTCTAACGGTCGGATTAAACTCCACCTTGTGTACGTTTTACCCATGCCTTCTTCACATACGTATCAAATGAGGACTCCCATCTGAACACGTATCAAGCAAATTGATTAACCGAAGAGGAAACAGACAAGGCTAAACAAGCTAGGCGATAGGCTGAAGCTTAACTAAAGGACACCAGGATAGGAAAAACAATATCATCGGGTCACTGCCTGATGTGTTGTGCTTGAATAAGATTGGTGAGAAAAATATGGCTGCAAAACTATTAACGACCAATATTCTTATTAAAAACACGTAGTTCGTGCAGGTGCACGTAATGATATAGCTAGAAATTTTCAGATTATTCTATATTGAGCTCCCTATCTAAGTGTACAAAAGCAAGCTCTTCAGTTTGTATGTATCTTAAGTGGACCCATATCGTCAATGTAAAAGTAAATAATCGGAAGTAGTCAGCCGGCTTTCAATTGGTCACGGATCAGACGGTGGGGTGACATTGACACGGACAACTCAGTGGTAATTATTATACCAGCCTTTTGCAAATCGCTATTCGGCAAATCCTTTTGAACCAGTAGATTCTTAATGTAAAAGTGAGCAAGTCGACACTATGTTGTCTATCTACATTTGTAGGCATAGTTGTGAAGTAGCTAATTACAGGTTCTGTAGCATATCTATATATGTAGATGTAGTTGTATATTGAAACACCTGGAAATTTTCAAAGTTTGAAAATTAGTTTGAATTCAAATTCAAATCTCAAAATTTCAAATTCAAAATCAAAATTCGGCCAAAAAATTTGCCAAACCCAAACCCTAACCCTAATGTAACACCCTGATTTTCAGAGCATTTTTGAAAATTTTCAAAATAAAAAGAACCATTTGGTTTTGATGATAATTCAAAGCTTAACTTGAGAATTTCAGAATTTGAAGAGTTTAAAATGACTAAACTAAACTCCAACTAATCCAAAACTTAGTTCTTTTGGTGTAGCTCTAGCTCTCTGGAGCTATCTCCCTTTTCTTGATAGGATTTCCTCTCCTTCATCCTGTTTGGACATTTTTATATGTCAAGACCGTCCCCCTTGTTTGACCTCTGTTGTTGTCTGGATCTCTTCTGATCCTATACCACAATCTTCGGTTGGGCATGTTCTTGTGCCCATGCCTCCCTCTGGGTTGATCTAGCCAGACCTCCCCTCACATCTTTTGCTTGAGTCTCCCTCTTGCTTACTGGAATACCCAGTAATTCACTTGAACCTACCTGTGGCCAATTGGATCTTCTTTGCATTCGATTGAGTCACCTTTGTGCTCAATTGGACCCCTTCTGATTTCCCTCTGAGCCGTCCGACCTCCCATGTGAAGATCTGAACCGTTCAGACCTCTTGTGATCATCATCCAAGGATCCAGACATCTTTAGGTCTAGATCTCCTAAGTGCTTGGACCTTCCCTAGTCCAGATCTCCTTCTCTGGCTTAGACCTCCTCAGGGTCTAGGTCTCCCTTTTATAACCACTTGAGTTCCTTCCATGCTCTTGTGAAACCTCTTGGTGATCACTTGGATTCCTTTTCGCCCTGATCCTTGTAGCCTTCTCTTTGGAAAAGTCCTCTTAGCGCAATCCATATTCTGCTTGCCAGGACTGCAGTATTACCATTTTCTAGGACCTCTTCTCATTTTATCAGGACCTTCACATTCTTTAGACCTCCCGGTCTACATGACCTTTTAGTCCTTTTGGAGATCTTAGTCCACCTGACCTCCTCCTTTTGATATTGACCGTCAAGACCTCCTTCTGCGGGTCTTAACCAACAGATCTTCTCGACTGGACTTCACTCCGTCCTTTGGATCTCCTCCGTTCGAGACCTCCCATGAGTTGATCCCACTCACGAGAATCTCTTAGACCAATCGTGACCGTTAGGATCTCCCTTGTGAGGTCCTAGCTATCAGATCTCCTTTGCTTATTTTCTTGACCGTCAGACCTTCCCCTTGTGAGATCTGACCGTCAGGACCAGCCTTTTTTTTGTGGGTCCTGTCCTCGGGACTATCTCGTGGGTGTGTCTTTTGGACCTCCTGCCCATAAGACCTCCCCATTGTGCGTCCTTTGGGACCTCCTTGTTTAGCTGGATCTTCTCATGTCCTTCAGGACCTCTTCGTGTTCTCTAGGACCTCCCCATGTCCGGACCTCCTCTCTATGTCTGGACCTCTCCACCCGTTGGAACTCCTTATCCTTTGGGCTTAGGACCTCCTAAGCCGATAAGGCCTCTTGAGGATGTCAGACCTCCTCTTTTGGAGATCTGACCGTCCAGGACCTCCTAGCCTGCGGGACCTCCTCAAAGTCCTCTTCTGCGGGGCAAGACCTCCCTATTTTGACCCGACTGTTTCAAAATTGACTGGCCCCACTTGCCAGTCTTAACCATTCTCAATTCCTCCGCCACGTTATTATATTGAGCATTTAATGCGGGTCTTGTCGCATTAAATGCATCCACATACGTGGTAATTACTTTGAATTGGGTCACTTAACCGTACCCTGACATTTTTCTTAGTCCCTTCCCAAAGCAACATAAGCTGTCCTTTCTCGTACTTTTTAACCAGGGTGGTAGTGACACCTGCTCTGCCACTCACCCATCTTTGACCTGCTTCCATACTTATCCCTGACACGTATGTGTCTAGTTTTCTTCACCCCTTTTTGTCTATAATTAGTCCAGGTAGCTCTACCATTTTACCCTTTTCACATTCACCATCCTGGCTTTCGTCCAGTGGCTGTCTAGGGAAGACTTGGCTCTCACAACCTTCCCTTCCATCCATTACTTCTTGTCCCTGGTAAGTTCCTTTGGTAATCTGCTCCACTCCTGTGTTCATCACTGCACTGAGCTGATCGTGTCCTTCACAGGACCTCCTCTTGTGGGCTCCTTTCTGGATGTCTATGGCGTGTATTTGAGGAGCTCCTCCTTGGCCTCTGTGCAAGATCCATCTCTCGGGACCTCCCTGTTTTGCTGCCGGAGTCACTTTCTTGGGGGTCTTTTGCTAAAGACCACCCTTCCTCCTGGTAAGCTTAGACCTCCTCCCTAAGAACCTAATCTGAAATTGGACCTCTTCTGTTGGTTGAGTGTTGAGGTTCCTCTGGAGTTATTTTGGTTCTTTATTTGGAGCTCTATTGGTTCTTTATTTGATCGTTGTTTGAATCATTCTCTCTTGAGTGTAGATCTTGGCGTTTCGAGAGAGCAGGCGGTGAGAAAATAGAATCTTAAGCTATCAAGCAAGAGGCAAGTTACACTTTTGATCATATTGCACCCAGTATTTCAATTTATTTATGTCCTGTTTCAAAGTATCATGCATGCCTATTTCTACTAAGTTATTTCAATACCAGTCTTTAAACACATAGTTATACCACTTTCTCTCATATGGCCAACTTTGACATTGAACCAAATTTGTTGTCACCTTAGGCAAAATCTGGTTGACACAATAATGTGAACCAGGAATCATTTGAAAAACTCACGCTTAGTTAAGCTTAGACCAAAAGTATTGATTTGGGGAAATCTTTACCAACATAACCAACTGTTTCGTTAAAATGTTTTAACCATAACATTGGGTTGTCATGGAGGTATGAAAGTATTGCTGGGGAAGCAAAGAAAATGAAATGGATTTAGACTGGGGCGAATTGGTTGGCTTGGTTGGTACAAGTTTATGCACGGGATTGTGCCTTTATGGTAGATCGATGCCCTTGGGCTTGTGGAAGTCGCCCTAGTCATTTGAGGACCGGTCTTTGAGCGACCAATGCTAGGCCTGTAATGGGCCATTGCCAAAACAGTGCAACCACCGTCTCGATCTGGGCGTGGGATCTGGCGATTAATTTGCAAAACTTCACCATATCTTTGCTCCATTGGAGGTGTGGGAGGTCTTGTTTGGCCAATGGTCTTTTATAACCTCTTGTTCCCACCGGTGCAAGAGGGGGCTTCACGGATTGCTATCCACGGGGGGGTGAAACCTTAGCAAGGAAAGGCTGTGGTGGAGCAATGCATTGTAAAGGCCTTGTCATGAACTCTAGACCTCTTACATTCGGCAGTGAGAGGTGGCACTTTCAAGCATGCCAAACAAACTAGAGGAATCATGTCGTGTGGTTAAAGTGCACAACCTCTGCGAGTGAAATCTATTGAATAGCCGTGTCGCGGTCATGGGCGTCTTGGCAAAGGCCACTCGGAGTTAGATGATGGTTTTGGGTTTCCAAAATTGTTTATTAAAGCTGTTTTGGGATTGCTATCCCATGGGTTGGGCAGGAGCCTTGTGACGGAGGTATCCTTCACCACTTGTGATGAATGAATATCAAGCGAAAATCAAGTTTAGAAAATGAATTTTATCTACTAAGAACACCTTTGAAACTTAGTATTTGTATTTGAAATAAACATGGTTTTATGCAAATCAACCATAATATGCCTTCCATTGTGATATCCATTATGCATGTCATCTTGTTATTTGTGGGTGTAACTTGCAAGCACGGTTGTTGTGCTCACTCTTGCTTCTTCTTTGTCTTTAGCGAGAAATGGAAGCTTTAAGGTGATCTACTCGATGGACCAAATGGTCGATTCGGCTAGGGTTCGCCCTCGGTAGGTTACTGTGGTGTGTCGGGTGGCTCATGTGTTCATTTTTGTTATGTGTTGCCCTCTTGGCTTGTAAGCTCTCTTGTAAACAACTCCATTATTTATTAATAAAGCTTGTGTTGCTGCTATGTTATCACTTGTTGTTCTTTGTGAAGAGCTAGCCATGATCCTTGGGACTAGCTCGGGTTTCACGAGGAACCTTGGAGCAAGCTCGGACCTCCATGTCCCTACAATGGAGTGAATATGTGCGATCTGAGGTGATCTCGGACCTCCACGACCTCCTCTGGAGAGTCGCGGGAGGTCTTAGGGTGCCCTCAGACCTCCTCATGTTTCTCTGTTGTGGCAGTGGCGGATCCGTGGGTGCTCTGGCTCCAAGACCCTCTCGGGTCAGTTCTCCTGGACCTCCAGGAGGTCGTGCTGGACCTCCTGGGAGGTCTTGGTGGGACTGTCGAGAGGTCCTTTGTGGACCTCCTGGGAGGTCCTGATGGACTTTCCAGAGGTCTTGGAGGACCTCTCGGGTGCCCTAGAGTTGGGTCGCTACACCTAATCCCCGCCTTCCCCTCCCCTTCCCGCTTTCCCCTCCCGGCCGCGCCTTTACCCATAGCCGCCGCCACCGCTGCGCTGGCGTGTCATGTGGGGAGCCGGCCCACCATTTTGCCTTTGCCCGCCGCCCAGCCAACTGTACAGCGCCACCTACTTTGCCACCTGCCGTCCACCTGCAACCCGCGCCCAGTGGTGGCGCCACCTCCCGGGCTGCGCCGATGAGCCGCCGCCTCTCGCCTCGACCCCGCCTCCCGTCTGCCGCTGACTGCGGCACCGCCCAAGCTACCTCGCCCTACCACCTCACCCCCCCCTGCTGCGGCGCCCATGCCGCCACCCAGGCCTCCCACTGCTCCCACCGCCTCGCGGAGGCTATAAAAGCCGCCCCGCTCGGCCTCCTCAACCCGCACCAACCCAACCTTCCCTCGCCGTCCCCAGCCGGTGAAGTCGCAGCCGCCTCGGTTCCCCTCCAAGTAAGAACAAACCCACCCCCATGCAAATCCCAACCACCCAAAGCCAAAACAACCCTCCCGGGTCCCTCCCCTACCCTCTCCGGCCCCGGATCGTGCCGGCGCCGCCGCTCACCTCACCGCCACCACCTCAAACCCCAAACCCTAGAAAACCGAAGCCCACACACGCGCAAAACCCTAGGTTAGAGCCACCTACCTGGGCGGAGCTCCTTCAGCCGCGCTCTCCCGATCATGGCTTCATGGCGTCGCGCGTCGGCCGACGCGCCACCGCCAGCCGTCGCCCAGCCCTACCAAATACCAGCCTTGGCTTGAGCCGTATGGCCTTCGGCAGGCGCCGCCCCTAAACCTCTTTAGGCTGGCGTGGCGCGTGACCACAGCAGCAGCAGCGTCTTGCCGAGTGGGCAGCATGGGCCTTTGGCCACGTGGGCCTTGGCCCAATCTCGTAGCCATTGTTCATTCGGTGGCCCGATTCTTTATTTAAAAGCGGCCCAAAGATCATTCACAAACCTGATAAAATTTGGTTTTAATCCCAAAAATCCGAAATTGCACATTAAGCCATAATTCCTATTCCTAAACTTAAAATGGTGATTAATTATTGTTTATATCTAATTAATAGGTATGAACAATAAAATGGTCACATTTTGTAAAAACCCTAACTTGAGTTTAAATAGCCTTTTTGGACCGTCTCGAACTTTTAAGCCTAATCCTAACTCTATCCGACCATATCCAACTCTGTACCTCTTTAAGTTGACTTTCTTTCTCTTTTTATATTTTTGTTGTAGTTGGATCTATTTTACGGGCTCGTTCCTTGTTGAGCAGGAGTTTTATTGGTTTTGTGTCTTGCGCTAGGTTTCGGCGCCGACGAGCCATTTCAGACTTCGCAGACGGAGACTGAGGCGTGGCCGAGACGGTTCGAAGACTTTGAGCCAGGAGGCAAGTTGCATACCTTGAACATATTGAACCTACATTCCATATAAGTCATATTATTATCTTCATTAAAATATTTTAGCCAATTATTTCATCAAAGAAATAATACTTTGGAATGCCATGTTGAATAGATATACATCCTTAAACCCCACATATTAAACCACCCATTCTTGTAAGCCATATTCACCTTGACAAACTTGGTTCACATAAAATAATAGTAATTATTCTGCTAAGTCATGCAAAAACTACATTCTAAATCTTTGTTAAGGAAGGTTGGCTTTAGGCCAATAGGTTTTGGGTGTAAGTTGAGGGTTGAGACCAAAATGTTGGACAACCCAAGATACTTAGTAAATTGGGTCATCGGTGAGATCAAGAGGTGGGTAACAATGTGTTGGGCCATCGCCTCCTTTGGGTGACATGTAAGGACAAGAACCTTGTGCTAAATAATGAACCTGATAAACCGCTCAACCACATGCGTGGTCATTACTCCCTAGCTTAGTACCTTGCTCATCCAATTGAATATCTCTGATATCAAAGGTGAGGCAGGTGTACCCCTAAGGACACTCATTGGTTCTTACAGCGGTATAGGCCGTCGGCATCGGGTCTGAGTCCACTATTGGCGGTGGTCTCCGAAAGGGTGTATGGATTAAGATCTCTGGGAAGAGGCTAAAAAGGATAAGCGGTGAAAAGGCTTTGTTATCCTAACTTCGGTTATGCATAAACATGATGCGTGTCAATGTGAGTTTGTGATATCGTGTGGGTAAAGTTGGGCAACTCTGCAGAGTGTAATCAATGTTATTCGAATACACCGTGCTTCCGGTTAATGAAGCTGTGTTCATCGGTGACTCCAACATACAAAGCATAAGTAGAATTTTACAGATGTTAATTAGAATTAATTCAGTTGATTGTAACCCCTGTGGCTATATTTATTACTGTTTTACTGTCTTTATTTACTATAAAACTTTTAAATTCAACTATTGCATTCCACATATACCTGTATTGGTAAAATTGTATCATTCCGTTGATATCCCCAGCATATAAGTAAATAGTATTTCCTATGCAATTTGCTGAGTACGGTAGTTGTACTCATTCTTGCTTAAACAATCAACAGAAGAGTTTTGGGAAGATCCAGGTGTGCTTTACGAGCAAGAAGAACCGGTAGACTTTGACGACTACTGGTACTATGGTCTCCTTCGCCCAAAAAGTACTGTGGTCTTGACTTTCTTTTGAAGTGTATTATATTACTTTCGGGCTTGGATGCACTTCGCTTTTAAAGCTGGGTTGTTAAGCCTATCATTGTAATAAAAGTCGGCTTTTGTTGTAGCGTTTGCTTGCTTGTGAAACCACGACTTTACAACTGAACATCCTGGACAGTTGTAAAGATTCTAGCGGTCCCAGTTTTGGGGTCGCTGCATATATGTTACCTAATTACATGCTCGCTAGCGGCTCCCAAATCAGCACAAAAATACAAGAACAATTCTCAGTAATTAACTATAAGAAAAAGTTCTACTTAACAAATATTTGGAAGGTAAATTTTAGGAACTAAAAATTCCAAAAGAATTACACTACCCAAATATATAAAAAAATTTGAACTAAACAGTCTAAAAATTATTTTTTGAACTAATCAGTCTAAAAATTATTCTACCCAACTATACGAAAATTCCAAAATAAAACTAGAGTTACAGGCTCTCAAGATGCTCCCATATTAGTAAAAAATACAGGTTTTTTTTTTAACTAAGACAAAAGGTCTCATTAAAAAAATATTTGGAGTATACTTTTCTCTCTCGAAAACACTGTACATAAAAATACAAAAGTTTGCAATAAAAAATCCAAAAGAATGTTAGTGCCCAAACTGTATGAAAATTTTGAACGAGAAAGTCTAAAAAAATTGTTGCACCCAACTATATCAAACTGTAATTATGAGAAAATGATCTCACTAACAAATATTCAGAAGATAAAATTTTGTGAAAACGACCTCACTAATAGATATTCAGAATATAAAATTTGGATTATGGTAAATTAATTCAAAATTTACAAAGGCTATTAACTATAAAATTATTACCGTGAATGAACAAGAAGTCCGTGCGATGCACGGGCTGATGACTAGTGATGGATAAACCCTATAAATTAGGCGTGTCGTGAGTGCCTATATGATAAGGGGAACTCACCGGAGAGGGGATCGCGTCGGCGGCCCAAGGAAGACAATGTGAGCTGTTGAGTAGGAGGCCTGCTCTCCCGGTGCGGTCGTACACGCGCCTCGCCGGGATAGAGATCGCTTTATATAGCCAAAAGACAGAGAACTCAAAGGTCGCCAGAAGACCAAAGACCATCAAGGACAGTCGCCAACCAGTCACCATCAATGTCAGTGCGTTTCGATTTTCGAATAGATAAAGAAAATCGCGCCCGCACCCGACACGCCTGCGTACGTGCGTACGTACGTCTCGGCTCGGCTCGGCGAGTCGAGCGAGCACGCGCGTGTGTTGTCTCTTTCCAATTCCACAAGAGGGGCTACCACGTTCCACTTTTTAAATTGGTGTTACTCCCCTTAATCCCTCCATGTGGGACTAAACATTTTTAGCACTTGCACATGGGTCTTTGAGATTTACTAGGAATTAATTAGAATATAATATTTGGGCCTAGCCCATATTAATTCCAACATGAGCTCCTGTGGGTGAATTCACAAATTGGGTTAGTGGAAATGTAGAGGAGGTCCGAGAAATGTTTTGACGTGAAAGAACAGGGAGAAGCTCGCTAGAGAAGAAGAGTGGAGGAATGGATAGAGGGGAAATAGGGAAGATGGAGGGGAGGGGAAGGCGAACCCCTACTGTCTCGTCAAGCCGCCGTCAAACGGAGTCGCCGTCGCCATCCATGGCCACCGCCGGCCCCTAAACCATGCCCCCTCTCTCTGCGTTTTGAAAAGAAGAAGGTGCTTCGAGGATGATGTGGATAGTGACGTGGATGCACATGTGGACGCTACGTATTACTAGCGTCAGCTGAAACCACGGTGGTTTCGGGCCAAGGTTATGTTTTGCATTAGTATTGATAGTTGAGAGTTGTGTTTCAAACAGCTTTATACTTTGAGGTTGAAAAGTGGATCAGACAATAGCTGAGGGTTGAAAAATGGTTTTTTTTTCCTATTCTGGACGATAATATATTAGCATTTTCTGAGGCTTTGCCACCAGTAAAACAGAGAGAAATTTGGAAACAATGCTTAGCAACTCAGCTTCCTCATAGAGACATTTAACAGCACCTTTTTTGGAGACATTTTGCCTGCAACAAATGAAAAAAAAAATATCATCATCACCATCAGCACTGCTTACCATCTCTGAAACATTTCAGGTTCTCCAGGCACATCGCAAGGTCTTTTGATGACCGGAGAAAGTAGTAGTGGACCTGAAAGCAACTCTTTATACCTTTTCGACAAAACCAGGCAGTCTGTCTACCACATCACAAATCAGAACCGGCCTATTACATACAGAAAGACTGCGCACACATCAAACAATAGAAACACACAGCTAAGGACAGGAGACAATAATTAGAATGCGTGACATGAGTTGTAGTCCACCGGTTGCCAAGACGAATGCAGAGACTGCTGAAATGGTAGCTTACAGAGCTGAATAGCTGGTACTACTAGTCTAGTATTCTAGTCCCGAAAGATTGTTGATATAAGTACCGAGTCCAACTGATGCTATCCTAAACATATGTGAAAACCATATGTGCAACTTTGCACCACCTTAGATCAAATCGACCTGGAAAACATGGTGAAGATAACAAACTCTTCAGTGATACTGACGTCACACTGATGTTCCACAAGCACATTGGGTCAATGCTTCAACATGATATTGCACACTAGCGGTACGGGCCAGGACAAACCCCAAAAGAATTGCACAGACATGTCATTAGAATGACAACAGTAGCAAACAAAAGAAGAAACAGACCGAGAGGTCAATGGCAACACACAAACAATTGCAGTGACATAGCAGTAGAACTGTAGAATGACAACATTAGCATATAAGTATCATCATATTGAGAGGTCAAACGGTGCCAACTGTAAACACTTAACTGGAATAGTCACTCACTTAACTGGGTATGGTTGAGGCCCATGGGTTTTGTTAGAAAGTCGTTCAAGTCAATTAAGAACCGGTCTTCGAGCGTATTTTGTTAAGCCCCATCGTACTACAACAAGTCTGAAGTGGGTAGGATTTGGCTAACTAATTTGTATCATTTCACCATGGTTGTGTTATCCGGTTGCGTAGGTGTCTTTATTGACATACTTTTGTACATTCCCACATGGCGTAAGAGGGGACTTGATAATGACTTAGTCGCACACCTACGGTATTGTGTTAGACGGACATTATAAGTTAATTGTCTCTTGTGGGTAAAGTTGTACAACCTTTGCAGAGTGTAAAACTATTCGAATAGCTGTGTCCATGGTCATGGATATGCTCAACAAAGCTACTCTAAGTTAGATTTTGATTTTTGTTTTCAAAAGACTTCATCGAATGATTTATCCAAATGGAAAATTGGACGGGTAGCCAGTGGCGAACGCAGGACAGAAATAGAGGGGGTGCTCAACCTATTTCGTTCTTGGTCAATGGCGCTTGACACCTCCCTTTCCCATCTCTTCTGCTGTGACCCTTGATGGCGCCACCACTCCCAAGGTGGCTTCATGGCCAGCATCCCGCCCTCGGCCTCAGTCGCCCGCCTCCTCTTGGCCTTGGCCAGCCTCCAGCGCCTCCCTATTTGCTCGGTCGCCCGCCTCGGCCTCTCCTACCTCCGGCCAGCCGCCTTCTTGCTACGTCTGAAGCCTGCCGCCTCGGCCTCCGGCTGGCCTCTCGGCCTCTCGGAGTCTCGGTTGCTCATGGTCGCCCGCCTCCTCTCGGCGCCTCGGCCTCGCCCTCGGTGGCCGCCGCCTCGCCTCGCCCTCGGCTAGTTGCTGGTGGCTCGGTGGCTCGTCCTCCGTCCTCCCCGAAGCGCTCATCGCCTCGCCCAGTGGCCCCGCTCGCCACCTCGCCCGCCGTCGCCGTCGATGGAGCAGGGGTTACCAGGCGCCGCCGATGGAGCCGGTCTTGGCGCCCACTGCCGGTGGTGCCTCCGCCCTGCGGGTAGCCATGTGATAGAAGGGTATCATTCACAATTCTTGTGTGAATGTTATCTGACTATAAAACTGAGAATTTTAGAAGATGAATTTTAGTTACAGAGTATCTGCCTTGGAACTTAGTACCAGTATTTAAAGAAAACATTACTTTACGCAAAATAAACCCTATAAGCCATCCTTTGTTATACCCTCGTGCATTATCATCTGTTATTAGGTATAACTTGCGGAGTACATTCATTTGTACTCATCTTGCTAAATAAATTGTTGATCAGGAGATGACTACTCTGAGGAGAATGAGAACGTGGATGACTAGGCTACGCCCCTAGACGATTGCCTGTGGCGAATCGTGTGGTCTACCTCACTACTTTTGCTTCCGTTGTATTTTACTTTTGGACTTATGCTCCTTTTGTAATAAACTCGCACTTTTATTATTATCGCACATTATGGTTATGATATCATCTTTTGTTTAAACTGTGTATTCTAGCTACTGATCATGGGACTAGAGTGGAATACACAGAGGATTCGGGATCCTTTGCTCCCGGGTTCGACAGCGTCGTAGGTGAGGATGGAAGCGACGCGCGGGGTGATGTTGCGGCTGCGGACGCCATGGGATGTGGTGGCGGTGATCGTCAACACAAGTGGGGAGAGGAAGGATGACCCTGGCTTCTTCTCGGAGCTTGTCGAACTCCTCCATTACCGTCGCCGTTAAACCGCGGCGGGTCGACCATAGACGGAGCAAGGTAGAAGAATGAGAAGAAGACAAGGGCTAAATTGATTTTTTTTTTCTCTCTCCAAAAGGACAAATTATCAATTAGCTAATGAACTATGTGGCAAATAATCTATTACCGAAAAATTAGTCCCAAATGATCGAAACCACACGTAATATAGGACAAATGGTTAATTTTCCCTTAGCAAAGTGATAGATGTTGCAATCTACAGCACGCTAACTTTGGCAAGGCCAAGAACAGAAAGGAACCCGAAAAGGGGAATCCTAGGCAGAAAAATCAACCCGAAATCACATGAGCCCACGCGAAATCCCGCATTCTTGACCACGAAATTTATGCCTCTTTCAGCACAACTGACTAAGGGGATCAAGAAAGGAGAGGAACTAAAAAGGGCAATTTATTGGCCCAGACTCCAGAGTACTTTCACAACACACGGCATCGTGGTCTTGCACGTTTCACTTTGGAAGAACGAAGAACACACCAATGTCTATCGATACCGCAACTTCCTTCCGTCTTTTCTATGGTCTTTCTGTTATTGAACTGAGTCAACTCAACCAGATTACAAGGACTCAATGCAATTTAACTCACGCACTAAACACTCAATCCGCTCCATGCGCTGAGCTCCTAGACGTGTGCGCACTACTGCATGCACTCAATCATGCCCCTTTTCGACGACCAAGGCAACGAAGTCTAACAGTCGGCGGTTAGAGCGACGTACTGATATTTTTTTCCTCTCTTTTTTTGGACGGCTTCTTAATGGGCTAGCTCGGTTAAAACGGCCTACAGGCCAACAGAGCGCACGGGGAAACTAGGGTTCCCCCTTGCTGCTGCTCTGGTGGTGATGGCGGCAACGGCGACGAGTGGCTCTCCGGCGGGCACAAGCGGAGGCGGCGGCGGCGGCCTCGTGTGGAGAAGCGACTGATAGCAGCGGCTCCCCGTAGGCGGCGCGTGCGGCTGAAAGAGGGGAAGAGGCGACATCGCAAGGAGTCGGGCTCGGGTTCGATGAAGACGACGGCGGCACCGGCTCGGGCTTCAAAGATCCGGCGACGACGGGCAACCGGACGGGAGAGTCGACGGTAGTCACGGGTGGCCACGATGCGCGGCAACTGTCGGTAGTCGACGGGGAGAGACGACGACGAGCGCGGTGGAGAAGAACGCCCAGGCGATGGCGGTGGCCGGAGAAAAGAACCAAGGGCAGCTTGAAAAACCTAGGTACGCTCTGATTTCATGTTATAAATAGCGCTCATCTTTATTATGATGCCAATAGGGCCAATATATATACAAATATATGTATAACATACATGCAAGTAACTTCTTATACAATAGAAAAAAATACACGTACATCTAACAACCAGTACCTGCGCACAGCCAAGCCAGGACAAACTGTGCTTCTGGCTGCATGCAGAATTAATTCGTGCCAGAATTGAGAAGCGTTGTCTCGGTGATGATAAAGAATAAGAAGTCAGTGTCAGAATTCAGAACAGCCACCACCTCATGTCTCAAGGAAGAGATTTTGTACTGTCCGCCGTTCCTCCGTCAGACTCAAGACAGACGGGCGCACGCGTGCTCTAGGCTGTAGCTCGCCTCTTCTGACCTATGCAACACCGACTCACGGTCACGGGACCTCAAAATCACAGGGCGAGCTGGCCGCCGCATCTGTATCGCAGGAATCTCACGAGAAACAGCTTTAAAATGGGGGAAATTCTTGCATTTCAAATAGGACCTTAAATTAAACTAGTACTAGTACTAGTACTAGTAGAAAAAGCTGAGACTGCCGGTGGCGCCTAGCCTCCACCGAAACCACATTAACCAGTTAGACGGCGGACTAGAATTGATTGGCAAGTTCGTGCCACTGCCAGGGGAGCTCTGCTCATCCTCATCACTCATCAGTGCAGCCCTGCCCTGCCCTGCCCAGTGTTTTCGTCCAGTCCACCCCGGCTTCGCCTTTTTTTATGAGGAGGAGAGACAGAAACCCTAACGTCCCTGTGCTGGGTCTCGTGGGCTTGCTTCTCACCAGATTAGGTAGGCCCAAATTAAAAGCCCAGTACAGCCCGGCCCTCTTAAAGTTTATAGTAGCCAGGCTTCTCGCACGTTTTGCTCGGAAGCAAGGAGTGAAATTTGCCCAATCCACACCGGTCGCCGTGGTTGCTCGTAGCTAGATTCCTCGAGATACCCGGTGCCCTCGGCCCCCGCTTCCCCGCCGGCGATGAGCTCCCCCTCGCCCGAACCCCCTCCCGCTCCTCCTCCGCCGCCGCCGCCCGCCCCCTCAGGACTCTCTCTCTCTCTATCTCTCTTCCAGTACCTGATTCTTTAGGCTTTGCGCTTGTTGATGGCTTCGTTTTTTAAGCGGCGACGGCACTTGAGTAGGTAGGTCCTCGACTAGTAATTTTCGATTTGGATCACCGTATGGGCACCATTCTAGCTGGAGATGCAACACTCCATGTGTGGGTAATACTTCCGTATTGCGCTCCATAACGAGTGCATTCTATCCTGTTTTATTTAACTTGGAGTAATAAAGCGAAGAAAAAAATGGTTTTTTTCACTTCAGATATAATGTTATATGCGCCTGAGTGGGTGGGTTGTTGTTTCGTCCCTCACTAACTAGTGCTACAGGCTACTTCATCGGTAGTTTACGTAGATTGTCACATTACCTGTTGGCTGTTGCATTCCATTCCCTAAGGAGTCGGAAATACTGCCCAAGTAAAACTATACAACACTTGATAACCATAAGATATCCATTCGTGCCACATAGGAATGTGTACTGTTTGGCGCAGACGTGTTTACGATTTATCGGACTGTTTAAGTTTAAACCTTTCCGTGTTGATACACTTTAGGGGACACAAATGTGGAGGAGAGCGAAGCAGGTCGAAGCATCGCCGGTCTTCAAGCGGTCGCTGGGGATTATACACCACGTCTGGGTCAAGAGTTTGTCTCTGAACACGAGGCATACGAGTTCTATCGGTATTATGCATGGAAGTTGGGGTTCAATGTCCGAAGAGAATATGCAAACAAAAGCAGGAAAACTGGCGAGATAACCTCAAGAAAGTTTGTTTGTTCAAGGGAAGGGTTTAAAGCCCCAGATAAAAGAACCAACCATTCTAGGACTCCACAGCCTGATACAAGAACAGGATGCCATGCCAATTTGGTTGTCAGGCGCAAAAACGATAATGCAAAGTATGAAGTCTATGCTTTCGAGCCACAACATAATCATCCTTTGTTCACTCCATCATGTGCTAATCCTTTGCAAAGAAAGTTAAGCGATGTTCAATCTTCCGAAGCTGATAACTCTGGTAATGTGGCTAATGCCAGAGAACCCGGAAGTAGAAATTGTACTCGTGGAGAGAATGATGTTAATTCCAGAGAAGAATTTCAACGCCCACTGCAAACTAGGCGGCAACAGGAAATCAAGTATGGGGAAGCCGGTGCTCTGTTGAAGTACCTCCAAGACCAATCTCGGGCAGATCCTTTATTTTATCATGCTGTGCAGCTGGATGCTGAAGATAAAGTTGCAAACATTTTCTGGGCAGATGCAAAGATGGTCATTGATTTTGGTCAATTCGGTGATGTTGTTGCCTTTGATATTGTGTCCAGAAACAACATGAGCCTCCGACCTTTTGCTTCTTTTGTTGGATTTAACAGTTATGGGGAGACTGTTTTGCTTGGAATGGCACTTATGTATGATGATACTGTTGAATCATTCCAGTGGCTGTTTGAGACCTTCCTGCATGCAATGTCTGGACGGGCACCTAGGACTGTTTTTTCACGTCAAGATGCAATTGTTGCAAAGGCTATCTCATTGGCGATGCCTGACACATGCCATACTATATGTACATGGCACCTGAAACAGACTGCAAAAAGGAACCTAAATCACCTTATTAGAGGGGACTGCGATTTCATGAAGGAATTCAAGGCATGCATCAATGATTTTGAGGAGGAGATGGAGTTTCTCACTTCTTGGGAAGCTATGATCAATAAGTATAACCTTCATGGTAATGTGTGGTTGCAAAAAGTATTTGAAGAAAAAGAGAAGTGGGCTAGACCATACATGAAGTGGATATTTTCAGCTGGGATGGAGAACACACAATTGAATGAACATCTGCATTCTGATGTTCGGGATTATTTGAGGTCAGATGTAGATATTGTTCTGTTCTTGAGGCATCTTCAAAAAGTGGTCAATGACAGACGGTACAAAGAATTAGAGGTCGAATTTAGTTCAAGGCTGAAGTTGCCAGACTTCAAGATTAGAGCTCCTATTCTGAGACAGGCTTCTGAGGCCTATACCGGTATGATATTTCAGCTTTTCCAAGAAGAATACGAAGAGTTCCAGTCAGCTTACATTGTGAATCGTGATGAAAGTGGTCCCTGCCGGGAGTATACTGTCGCCATTCTTGAGAAGGAAAGGCAGTATAAAGTTTATGGAAACCCTTCTGAGCAGACTGTTTCATGCTCATGTAGGAAGTTTGAGACACTTGGTTTCCTGTGTAGCCATGCTTTGAAAATTCTAGATACCATGGATATAAAGTATATGCCAGATAGGTACCTCTTGAAGCGATGGACCAAATATGGGAGGTGTTTGACTGCACCACAGGTTGAAGGTCGAAAGGTTCAGGCAGGTACCACATTAGAATTTTCTAGTCGTTACCAATATTTGTGCCCAATATATGTTAGGCTTGTTGCTCGAGCATCAGAATGTGAGGAATCCTACAGAGTGCTAGACCAATATTCAGTAGAATTGGGGAAGAAAGTTGAAGAAATTCTGCAGAAACAAACCAGCATTGATTCTAACACTACTGACAATGAGTCAGAAATAGCACTGGATTATTCAAGCAGCACAAGAGCAAAGAGACCAAAAAGCAAAGGCCATAAAGGTAAAAGTCAACCAAGAAGTTGCATTGAAAAAGGCTTACAGAAGAAGAAAAAAGTGCAGGCGGAACAACCTGCAATGCAGTATACCATGTTGGATGCTCCTACTCAACCTGGAAATGTTTTGTTTCAGGTAATTTCAGCATTGTCTTTTAATATAGTGGTGGATTTGCATTATGCATCTCATATAGTGGAGCAGTGTGATAGTAATCATATATTTATTTTGTTCTTAAAAATTAACAATAGTGATTCTATGCTCTTTTAAAAACTAAATGGCACCATATTCTAAAGCAATGTTGCTAGTAGTGGAGTGGTAGGTGGTTGCAAATCAGACCCTTAATGAGCTTTAAATTCGTGCTTTTCATTTTTTATGAGAGCATAGAAGAACTACTAAAAAAATAATCAAATGTTGCTTTGCCTCTCATTAACGGCATAACTGTGCTATCCAAAACCTTTGTTTCTGTAAACTTTCAGCAAATCCCCGGATTATTTCCAGAGTTATTCCAGAACTCTTGTCAGATGTTTCTATTTGATGTGTCATGTGAACTTCCCTGCAATCCTGGAAAGTTTGTAGCACTAGTAGTCTGTTTTGAAGTTTTTTTCCCCATGTGTGATCCATTCTATAAACTTCCCTGTTATCCTGAGATTGTAAAGCTCTAGGCCTCCGGACTTCTACACGATTGTTGTGCGACTCGTCTCAATTTTATGTCAATTGTGCCTTTGTCCTGGTTTTAGTGCTCATATGCAGGATTGTAAAAACCGTTTCCAGTTAATGAAAAGGGCCCCTCGGCTGGTTTTCTATCTTTTTTCAAAACCTGTCTTTAGGACAAGTTGTTTTTAATACTAATTTCCCTTCTATTTTCGTGAAGTTCTGTGTTTCCAAGGCTTCTACAGCCCTAATATCTGTATTTCAGCGGGTTTCTACTGAAAAAGCCAAAACTTGCCATACTGCCCATGGCCAATAACCGGTGGTAACTTGTTAGTTCCCCATGGTTTGTTAAACGACCATGATTAAGGGTACCTTCGGCCGAAGGTATCTTATTTTTTCATAATAGTTCCTGCAGTCTAATACAGTAATACTTCCTGATGCAACCATCACGCCATCTTGATTTTTTAAAACATTGGGCTTGGGAGTACCTTCTGAATTCTAAAATGTCACTGGTGGGCGGCCAAACTCCAGCCTATAAATCAGACAGAGTACAAGCTTCTGACATAACATTCATGTGCTTTTGCAGACCTATGTGGGCATTTTGTCTCAGATCTTTGGTTACTTTAATTCCTTCTTTTTCCTATACCTAGGGGATTGACCTTTCTAATCCGTTTCCAATGGGGCAAATGAATTTTGGAATGCAGCCAGGCCCAAGCCCTAGCTTCCACACTGTATCAAGAGTAAAGTCAACTGTCCTTCACTCTCTTTGTGAAAAAGAAAACGTACCCTTCACATCTTACCTGAGTATTGGAAAATTTACTCGCAGTCAATGCGTTTCAGGAACTAGGTTTTGCCGCATATCATGCTCCTCAGCCATCAAGTAACAGCCAACATAATCAGCAGGTATACGATGATAAAGTTTTGCAGTTGATTCTTTCCTTACTTTGTAGTTTAAATGAATACATGCTTGAGCTCTGTCACTTCTTTCTTGGCCAATAAGCAGTTGATAAGAGTATGAAGTTACTGGTTGGTTTCAGCAGTTTGCTTTCCATTTTTTCAGGGCTTGTAGAAATCAACAGCTTCGTCGCAAGCGATAGTGCATATTTGTTGTGGATTGTAATTGATGGAATGGACGCGCGCATCTTGAAGATCAAATTGACTGCTCAAATTCAGATGTTATCTTCATATCAGTCAGCAATTGGAGGCTACCAAGGGCAGCCATTTGCCTGGGTAGTACATCCATCATCAGTATGTGCAAGCCATGCAGCGTACACAACACAACAAATTGTGATAGATCTCTCGCAAGTCTCGGACAGAGCTGGTTTATTAAGTCTTGATGCTGTTTGCTTATCCGTCAGCAATTGGAGGCTTATATTCAGATGTTTTCTCCGTATCAGTCAGCAATAGTAGTCGTCAGACGACAGACATTCACCCAGGCACATCCTTCGCCAGTATGGCAGTAGCAAGGCATGCAGTATGCACATTGCAATGAACTGTGGTAGCTCTCTTGCAACTGGTAGACTCTTGTTTAGCATACTACCAATGTCATTATTGGTAGTTATTGCTGTATATAACCGTGTACAAGTTTGTAGACCAGCGTAGAGTTTATATCTTAGCTTGTCTTATGGATGGCATAAGCTGTCTTAGGCTCTTAGCTGTAGATCCTCTTTCTATAAGGATCTGTTTTAAGTCTCTCACATTGTCTTTTGATAAGGAGATCCCTTACTTGCAAATCTTTGTATCTATTTTGTCAAGCTAGTTGATCCCTTTGTTCAAGTAGGCACCATACCACACCACGGTAAGTCCTGAAATGTATCTTGTTAATTGTTTGATCAGATCATCAGGTCTTAAGAAAAACCCTGAAATAGCTATTTGCCTATTGCAGACACGTATGCCTGAAAATTAACCTCTGCTGAAGCTAACCTCTTTGTTTCGAAGCGAAATGCTGCTTCTCAAATCGAAAACATCTGGGTTTTCTACAACAAAAACTTACTCGAAAGAAATCAAAACATGAAACTGGTGAACATAGCACAGAATTCGGGAGGCCCCAAGAAATCGGATGCACGTACAGAATTTGAAAGAACGATTTATATAGATAGAAGCACCAAATCACATTCCATTTCCATTGAGATACGAAGCCACCATTACAGCATCACAAGATAACGAGCAGGTTACCCATCTAACACAGCAGCAAACACATTCCCCCTAACTCTACGAACCCAACGCATCTTAAACATGGCAAGAACACAGAAGAAGCAGATATCCTAGCAGACAGCAGAAGCTCCACCCCGCGCTGACGAGGCCTAGGCCCTCTCGCCCCTGATGCGGCGCGCGAGCTGGATGTCCTTGGGCATGATGGTGACGCGCTTGGCGTGGATGGCGCAGAGGTTGGTGTCCTCGAAGAGGCCGACGAGGTATGCCTCGGCGGCCTCCTGCAGCGCGGCGACGGCGGAGCTCTGGAAGCGGAGATCGGTCTTGAAGTCCTGCGCGATCTCCCTGACGAGGCGCTGGAAGGGGAGCTTGCGGATGAGCAGCTCGGTGCTCTTCTGGTACTTGCGGATCTCCCGGAGAGCGACGGTGCCCGGGCGGAAGCGGTGCGGCTTCTTGACTCCTCCCGTGGCCGGCGCCGACTTGCGCGCCGCCTTGGTCGCCAGCTGCTTCCGCGGCGCCTTGCCGCCCGTCGACTTGCGCGCCGTCTGCTTCGTGCGGGCCATCGGCGTCGAGGAGGCTGGAGATTTGGGGAGGATTTGAAATTAGAGAGCTGGAGATTTGGGGTTGCTTTGAGTTTGAGGAGGGGTTGGGTTTGGGTTTGGGTTTATAGGGGAGGGAGAGGCGGGAGTGGGGAAACTTTTGCGGGCACGGGGAGGCGTTGGATGGAGATGGACGATCGGGATGGGGTGGAGGTGGGGTGGCGATCCGTGGGTTGGGGGTTGCTGGGTTTCTATTGGCTCGGGTAGGGTTAGATAGGATCGGTGGGCCCAGCGGTCAGGGACTCGGAGGAGGCTATGTATTGTGGTCTGCTCCTTTGCCTGCCTCATCGATTTGGTTTTGGTGCGCGGAAATGAACTTGGGAAGAAGGCGCTGGAGGGAATATCGGGGAAAGCGAAATTCCGAGTTTAGGCGCTCGATCTCGACTTCCAACGGTACAGGGGCATATTTGGTTTAAGATCCTAGATAGCTATATTAAAATTTTAGTCAAATCAAAACTCGGTCAATATCAAAACCTCAGTAAAAAAAATAATGTTTGAATCGTAGTCATATCAATTCAAGGGCAATGCCGAAATTGATGTGTTCATATTGCAGCTATGCTAAAATTGTAAGTATGACACGTGGGTCCCGCATGACATCTATTTTTTTTGCTCCAAAATATGTCAACATATGTCTTGTTTTGTTGATAAAATGCTAACAAACACAACAGTTCAAACGGATCACAAATTGGATACTCGGTTTAGCAAATATGACCATTTAAAACTAATTAATCAAAAATGTTTGAATTAAATGCATCCAATTGCTTGCTGCCACCTCATCGCATGAATGGCAGCAGGCCAGCCAAAGTCTGGGCGAGCATTTTGCTTGCCCCAAAATTGCCAGGGCAAATGCACTGTGAGCCATTGGCTTTTCCAATTTTTTGTGGGCATGTCAAATATTTGGTATCAATCCAAACGTTAACCAAATTCCTTTGGTATTACCGAATTTTTGGTTTGGCAAGTTGGGGGTCTAAACCAAACAGGCCCTAGATCTACAATGTGAATGTTTGCTTCTGACTTTGTGTGCTTATAAAACGAACCTATTTGTTTACGTGACATACAAATAATAAATCTTGCGGTTTGGTTCAAACTTAAAAAGGCTAATGTGGTTGTGCAATCACGTGAACAAATGAAGTCGACAGTTTTTGGTTGCATGGTACCATTCTAAAGCGAAAAAAGGAAAAATGACCAAAAAGCGAATTAATAGCCAAAAATGTTATTCGTGTGTTCAAAACGCATGGCAGGTGCGCTATAGGCCGCGCGACGGCCGCACGGAGCTCGATAGGCCACCTACCGCGCTCCCAATTCGCGACAGGTCAAGGGGTCGTTTTCGCTGTTTCGTCGTGATACAATGTCATTTTAGCCAAGAACTCATGAAGTAGAGTACTTCAATAAGAATCACCTTAACATAGCAAAGGAGAATGGCAACTTTGATGTCAACTGATAGATTAGATCGAATGCTTGTTTAGGACGTACAAGTTCCATAAGAAACCCCACATCCACAATCCAGAAGAGTACATAGAGTTAATGGCTATAATTAGGGGTGAAAATGGATCGGATATGGACGGTAATGACGCAGCGCGGTAATACCGCTCCGCTAGAATCGAAACTACCATTTTCTAGAGCTCAAGAATTTCATAAAATCACCTTCTCTGGAAAAAAAACATACCGCCATTAAAATATTGGTACTGCCGCACTCCGGTAGTACCGCTCAAAACTTGCAGTCATACCAATTCTGAAGGGAGATTAAAACTCCCAAAAACACACTCTCTGTTATTTACGTACCGCCATATAGATATCGGTACTACCGACATGCAGTAGTACCACAGTTCAAATGCGGTTGTTCCGATTTTCAGAGAGAAACAAAAACACTTAAAACATACTCTCTGAAAAATTCATACTGCCATATAAATATCAGTACTACTGACCTACGGATCGCTTCTTTCCTTACGATCGTACCGATTTACAAAACATTTTTCCAGAAACTCAAATCAAAATAATGCATGAACCTTAGTTGATCATTATGGCACAAGAAATAGTTTCTCAAACTACTAGCCATAATCTATCTTTATAGTACGGCCAGGGGCGGATCCAGAACGAAAATGACCGGGTGTCCCATACATATCACACATGTCTAATTATGAAGCAATGTTGTATAGAAATTAAATAGTAATGTGTTAAACAATTCAACATGGCGGATGAAAAAATAGCCATCAAAGTGCTTACCAAAACAAAGGGTCCTACACTCCTAGCAGTAGTTTTGGTTAACTGTGGAAAAGTGAATAAATGATGGACAAAGTTCCAAACCATAGACAAAAGATCGTCGGCATCGGCAAAAAACAACATCCGACCTTGATAGCCTACAAAAAGTAGAAGAAATCACTTAGTAAAATTTTATGTAAAAGAATCATGAATTTATCGAAACAAATATAAGTACATTACATTTTATAATTTCTTTCTACGCTCCCTTAAGTTCTGGAAGCGATGAATTACAGTATCATTGGTAACTTTCCCTATTTTGCATTGCTCCATATAGCAAATAAGGCTATCTCTCAAGAAGTCATCGCTAATGCGATTGCGCAAATATATTTTCACAATTTTTATGACTAAAAAGCATCTCTCAACTGTAGCAGTGGCAACAGGCAAAACTAGTGTATGCTTGATCGAAGAGCTATGTTGAGCTACCGGTACTACTTTGCTAGCGTCTAATTAACGTACGTATGTTTCATGGAATCCTAGCTATGTTGAGCTACGGCTGCTAGTCATGCATCGGGCCAATTGTACCATTCATATTCTTATGCTTGTTTGCTTCTAGTGATGGCATGTTCGAAAACTCAAGGAGTAGTATTCCCCTATAAATTACAGCTATCTGGCAGTTGGTATGCTATCAAGACCCAAACGGGATTTCTAAACTCTAAGACGCATGCTCGCTCAACTGCCCACTGGCTGGGCCGCGCGATTGCCCGCTAGTTGGGCCACGAGCTCGCTCCCTCAGTGGGCCAGGCCGGGAATCGGCCTATCTTGACCCCAGACGCGCTTTGGTCCGCCGACCCTTGATCCGGTGTCTGCATTTTTGCTCGGGGTGTCCGTGTCGATCTGATTTATAGATGATATATATATATATATATATATATATATATATATATATATATATATATATATATATATAAAACGATTTTGGACCGGTGTCTGTGCACCCTGGTGGGCTTCTTGGATCCGCCGAGTACGGCGTTTATCCTATAAACCCACCTTTGCTCCAAACACCGATACTGGTAAAAACTATAAAAGTATCCTTAGGTTATACAATACCTTTGTCTTAATTCATGTTGATCTTTCATCCCATTTATATTGCCAATAGCCTTGTCATCAATAAATCATTGGGACTCAACCTTTAACAAATCTTAGCGCACATGTTAGTCCCTTAACAATGTTGACATTAATTACAAAAAACAAAACTGAGGGCCTAGATACTTTCAATCTCCCCCTTTTTGATAATTAATGACAACCCAAACGATATAAAGGATATGAAAGATTTTGAATATACACAAGGTTGTATATTCTTGTTTTTAACATTTGATGAGCAAGAAATTCTTGATTTAAGTTCAAAGGAGATGAAGAATTTGTTGTTTTCAAAGTCAATCAATAAATAGAGAAAGCACCCCCTAAATATGTGCATCATGGTTCATGAAGTGATTTTCATGCACATGTAGATAATTGAAAATTTCGGATGAGTTTTCTTTATTTATTGGATATGTGGAACAAAAATCATAAAGACAATTCAAGCAATAATAGATGATAATTGATAAAAGATGCTTGAGGTAACGATAACCATAGGCATTCAATAACCAAGTTCAACATAACAAGTCTTAGAGAAAAAAACTAATAAGGTCTTTTACAATCATAAACATAAAATGTATTGTTCTAAACATAGAGAATAGATAGGTAGATTCCCAAAAGCTAAGCTCCCCATTAATCTTTCACTTTAAATTTCCAAATTTCTTCTCCCCCTTTGGCATCAATGACCAAAAGGTATCAATCTTGAGCAGGAGGATCTTGAGGAGGGGAGTTGAGGTGATGACAGCGTTCATAACGAGCTGGAGTATATAAGGCTTGCTCAAGAGAGTGAACCTGATCTGTTAAAACTACAATCCTATTGTCAGTATATGTCTGAGCTTCCTCCAATCTTTGTTGATTTTGCTCTAATCTCTGCTGAGAGTCTCTAATCTCCATAACAACTGAGAGGAACTGAGAGAGTGAAGCTGGATCTGCTGGAGCTGCAGCTGGAGCCTGAGGAGGTGATGCTGGAGCAAGAGGTGGTATTGCTGCAGGCATTGGGACCCCTTCTATGGGCTTGTAAACCTTGTGCACTCCTAGCCGTCCTTCCCCTAAACTGAGTCAGTCTCATTATGAGAGCCATAATATATGGTGCTAAGTAGATCCTCTTGACTCTGTCATCCTTAGAAGAGCTAATCTCTTTTATAATCACGTCAACCACATCAAACATTTTGCTATTCATGATATTGTCTATTATGTTCCATGCATGCCCTCATATGGCGTCAAAGTTCTCACTTTTGGGAAAGAAAGTATGGTTGATGATCCTGTTGATTATGCTTGGCAAAGGGAGAAGACCTCCAATTTTTTCAGGTACAAAGTTCATATTTTGGTCGTAGAACAGCTCCATGCTGGGACTTTGAGGGCTTCTCTGTCATCAAGTTTTTCTTGTCTTCCCATATACGTTCTCAAGACACGTTCAAAGTCTGTCTTTGTGGCTTAATACCTTTGATTTCCAATCATCCATATTAAGTGATCAAAAGATGCTGACACATGAATAGTGGCATAAAATTGTCTTATAATTTCTTCATTATAGTCACACTTCAATGCCACAATGTCATGAAGACCAACTGCATGAAACAATCTGTAGACTCCATCATATTTGTCAAGAGAATTCAAATGAGCCCAGTCAACATACTTATGATCGTGAATCGGTGATATTTGTGAGAGTGAGTATATACTTCCTGTTGAAATCTAGTGTGGAACCTTGCATCTGTGGAACTGTTGGGCTTCTCGTATTAATTGACATGTCTAAGTAAAGCATAGTTATCACTGTGAATCTGCATGAGGTCCACTATAGGCTCTTCAGGTTCAGCCATCTCCTCATCACTTTCAGTTTCTTCCTAAGAGGCATCCTCATCACCTTCATCCTCTTCATTTTCAGGTTCTGCAGCTTGCTTCTCAGAAGATGTCCCTTGATCTCTCTTCCTCGTAGACAGAAGAAAAGACTCAGTCTCTGAGTCACTTTCATCCCTCGGATATCTTCTTGATGCTGCCTTCCTTGAGGGTTTCTTCTGCCGAGATGGTCCAGCGCTCGAGGCTGGGGGATCATAGCGCTCCTCGGGAGTGGCCCCTTTGCGAAGAGATGGTCTCTTCGTCCTTGGCATGATTGTTAAGACAAGGAGAGACAGTCAAAATAGGATTTATGCAAACGAGTATGATTAAATCAATTTTTATCTTCTGGAACGGTAGTACCGCCGTTGATATCCGGTATTACCGCACGTCGGTAGTACCGACGTTTAAGTCTGGTATTACTGCATGTCGGTAGTACCGGCGAAAACGGAGCGGTAGTACGCAGTTCAAAAATTTTTAGGGCAATCTTTTGATTTTGATTCTAACTAGTGTTTGGCATGAAATAATCCATGGAATCGACATGATATGTCATCAAACACTAATTACCACCAATTTTCCCAAGAGAAATCGACTTAATTGTGCACATTTTGAAAGAAACCCTAAAAAGAAGATAGATGTCACAAGAAGATGAGAAACAAGTGAATCAAGGCAAATACCTTGGGGATTGGAAGAGATTTGATAACGGGAGTCACTTCCAACAAGAAGATCCAAGATCACTTCACAGAATCAGGGGATTCAAGGTAGGGTTATTGGAGAAGAGCACGGGAGAGAGAGAGAAAGAGGTCGACGGTTTTAGAAAAAAAGAAGAAGCGGTTATACTGCAGGAGAGAAGAGGGCCAAAGTTTTAAAGCTTCAGACGTAACCACTGAGAAACCGTCAGTCATATGCGGTAGTACCGCCAATTGAAGTGCGGTGTTACCGGGCAGCGGTATTACCGATTTTTCCTGAGAAATAGGAGCTGAACTTGAATGCAAATTATCCTTGATCCAATCACTCAAATAAATAATTTTATGATCATTATGCATGAGATAAATAATATAAACTCTAATGAATATAGTTTGTATAAAAAATATAGATTTTAAGAAGGATTTTGAAATTATTTTCATAAATACTTCAACAAAACCAAATCAGAGCAATTTTCATAAGACATGAGTTTCACACAACATTAGAATGATCTATGACATTTAACTCATTCCTAAACTTGCAAAAGCGGCTTTCATCTAATGGTTTGGTGAAGATATCGGCTAATTAGTCATCGGTCCTTATGTGGCTAATTTTGATATCTCCTTTGCTCACATGATCTCTCAAGAAATGATGTTGGATATCTATATGCTTGGTTATTGAGTGTTGGACCGGGTTATCTGCAATCTCCACGACACTAACATCGTTACACAAAAGAGACGTATTATCAAATTTAATTCCATAATCCATCAATGTTTGCCTCATCCATAGCAATTGAGCACAACAACTTCCTACGGAAATATATTCGGCTTTGGCAGTGGATAGTGCTACGAAATTTTGTTTCTTGGATGACCATGATACTAAATATCTCCATAAGAATTGACAACTACCCGATGTACCTTTTCTATCCATTTTGCAACTCGCATAATCGGAATTCAAATATCTAATTAAATCAAATGTTGCACCTTTAGGATACCATATGACAATGCTAGAGGAATGCTTTAAATATCTAAGAATATTTTTCACGGCTACCAAATGATACTCTTTTGGTGTTGCTTGAAATCGTACACACATGCAAACACTAAACATGATATTGGGCATAGATGTGGTAAGATAAAGCAAACTACCAATTGTGGATCTATAAAACTTTAAATCTACCGGTTTACCTCCCTCATTAAGGTTGAGATGACCGTTGGTGGCCATGAGAGTCTTGATGGGTTTTGCATTTTTCATGCCAAATCTCTTGATCAAATCTTTTGCATACCTTGTTTGGCTCACAAAGGTTCCATATTTGAGTTGCTTGATTTGAAGTCCAATAAAATAACTAAGTTCTCCGATCATCGGCGTTTCAAATTTCCTAGACATCATATCACCAAACTCTTTGCAAAAATCTTGATTAGTAAACCCAAAGATGATATCATCAGCATATATTTGGCATACAAAGAAATCATCATCTAAAACTTTAGTGAACATGGTTGAATCAAATTTCCCAATTTTGAAACAGTCTAAAACTAAAAAATATTTAAGTCGTTCATACCATGCTTTAGGAGCCTGTTTAAGACCATAGAGCGCTTTGGAGAGTTTATAGATATGATTAGGATTCTTAGAATCTTTAAAACTGGGTGGTTGCTCAACAAATACAAGTTCGGATATTTTTCCATTTAGAAAAGTACTTTTAACATCCATTTGAAATAATTTAATATCAAAGCATGATGCAAAAGCAAGTAATATCCGAATTGATTCAAGTCTAGCTATGGGAGCAAAAGTTTTACCGAAATACAAACCTTCGACTTGAGAGAATCCTTGAGCAACCAATCTCATTTTGTTTTTTACAACTATTCCGCTTTCATCTTGTTTGTTTATAAAGACCCATTTTGTACCGATTATGTTATGTTCCTTGGGCCTATTCACCATTGTCCAAACTTCATTTCGGATGAAGTTATTGAATTCTTCATGCATATCATTCACCCAATCTAGATCATCGAGTGCTACTTCTATATGTTTTGGCTCAACAGAAGAGACAAAAAGAGTAATGTTTACAAAAAGAGGCGACACGAGATCGAGTTTGAACACCCTTACTTATATCACCCAATATTTGATCTATTGGATGATCTTTTGCAATTGCATTATGAATTCTTGGTGGTAGGATTCGATGGTTGATCATCTTCCTTATCGTCGTCTTCTTCAGTTTGAATTTGTCGTGTCATTGAAGATGAAGGAGGTTCGACTTTAGTAGATGATATATCAATTGGATCATCTTTAGGCTTGATGTCGCCTATTTGCATGTTCTCCATAGCTTTTCTTAAGGCTTCATCACCTACATCATCTGAATTATCATGCTCTTCTTAAGAGCCCTTAGTCTCATCAAATTGAACATGATATCTTTCTTCAACTAAACCAATTTTTTTTTGTAGAAGACACGATAAACTTTGCTATTTGATAAATATCCAAGTAAGAAACAAACATCACATTGACTTGTAAATTTTGAAAGATGAACACCCTTTTTTAAAATATAATATTTGCAATTAAATACACGAAAATAAGATATGTTTGGTTTTCTTCCAACAAGATGCTCACAAGAAGTCTTTTTCAAAATACGATGCAAATAAAGACGATTTATGGTATGACAAGCAGTATTAATTGCTTCCGCTCAAAAACTATCGGAAGTATTATATTCATCAAGTATTGTCCTAGCCATTTCAATTAATGTTCGATTTTTTATTTCTATCACTCTATTTTGCGCTGGAGTATAGGTTGTGGAAAGTTTATGCTTTATTCCAAGTTCATCAAAAAAAATCTTCAACTCTAGTGTTTTTGAACTCAGAACCATTGTCACTACAGATTTTCTTAATTTTGAAATCAAATTCATTTTGAGCCCTTTTTGCAAAACTTTTGAAAATGTCGGAGGTTTCGGCTTTATCATCTAGGAAGAATACCCATGTGTATCTAGAGTAATCATTTACAATGACTAAACAATAGCTATATCCCTCGATACTTTTATAGGTTGTTGGCCCAAATAAATCCATATGTAACAGTTCTAATGGCCTAGAAGTTGACATGATACTTTTGGAAGGATTAAAATTTACGACTTATTTACCGGCTTGACAAGTACTACAAAGTCTATTTTTTTTCAACTTCACATCTTTCAAGCCAACAACTAAATCATATTTGAAAAGCTTTTTAAGTTAAATCATACCAACATGACCAAGCCTTTTATGCCAAAGCCAACCCAAAGAGGTTTTTGCAATTATGCAAGTTTTCAAGCATGAATTATTTGAAGAAAAATAAACCAAATAAAGATTTTCCAAATCTAAATCTTTTGAAAGCTAAATAATTTTCTTTTTCATTTAAAATGAAAACACCATTTTGAGATAAATGAACAAGTTAAACCAAGATTACATATTTGAGCAACGGATAACAAATTGAAATTTAGTAATTCAACTAAAGATACATTAGAAATGGAAATGTCATTTGAGATGGCAATTTTACCCAATCATATTACCTTTCCTTTACTATTATCACCAAATGTGATCTTGTCAATTCCTTTTCCATTCTCAAATATGGTGAATATTTTTCTATCGTCGGTCATATGTTGAGTGCATCCACTATCAAGCATCTAATATTTTCCACCGGTCTTATAGTTCACTTGCAAACACAAGAATTAAGTTCTTTTAGGTACCCAAATTTGTTTGGGTCCTTGGAGGTTAGTGACCAATGTTTTGGGTACCCATATGACATTCTTTTTTGTGCCTAAAATTGAAGTACCGATAAATTTTGATACTATTTTGTCATCTTTAGACTTTCTAAGCATGTAGCAAGAATCACAAATACTATAAGACTTAACATTTGCAATTAAGTAAGCATTTGACAAATGTCCTATATTATGACATTTATTGCAATATTTGTCATTTTGTTTTACAAACATTGTGGGTTTGTAAATTAGTTTCTTACCTTTCTTGGGAATGAACCCAAGTTCTTCCTTGCTGAATGAACACTTTTGCTCACTCAATAACTTGTCAAGAGTTGCTTTACCATTGAAGCATCTTTTCAAGTTCTTACTTAGCTTGGTGACTTACTCTTTCAATTCATGATTTTTAACAACGAGTAATGGATCACATGTATTAGCCATATTAGTAATTGAATCATTTATAGAACAACATGGCATGGATAACAAATCATCACAAGATATAGAAGTGCTAGACATAGATAAAGCATTTGAAGCAACTTTTACCCTAGGCATCCCATTCATTAAATTGCAAGTAATTCCAACATTCGAATGAGCTTTTTCAATATCTTTTAAAAGAAGAGAGCCATGAACTTCCTTTAGCCCCTCATAAGAGTCTTTTAGATAGACGTGTTCTTTCTTTAAGACTTTATACTTTGACATCTCTTTTCCAATATATTCATTTAATTCTTGAAGTATATCCATTAATTCATCGTATGAAGGTTCATGATCATTAATGAATTTTACCTTATTTTCTTTTGCCATGAAGCAAGTAGGAGTGGAGAATATCGACAATGCTTTCTTGACGGCGATGCCGACAAGTCCTCTTTTCTTGGAGGACCATTCATCATTGGAATCGGAGTCAGAATCCGAATACTCTTCATCGGAATCCCATTCTTCAATATGAGCTTCATTTTTGCTATCTTTGTGAAGCTTTTTGAAAAGCTTCTTCTTGCCGTTGTATTATTTCTTCTTTGATGATTTGCCCTTGTCATCCTTCTTGTTGGGACAATCGGAAGCAATATGCCTCTTTTCATCGCACTTATAGCAACGAATATTGCTATAGCGCTTGTTGTCATTTGAGAATTGTCGTTTCTTGCTTTTATCAAAATCAAAGCTTTGATATGAGCATCTTCTCATGAATTTCTTCATTTTTCTCACAAGGAGAGCAAATTTTTCTTTAGATTCTTCTTCTTCATCTACCCCATCACCTCTTACGTGACATTTTGTATTTCATACTTAGAAACGGAGCGCTTTAGTATGCTCAATGTTTAAAATAAATCCCTTAGTCAGCACCAAACAAGGCATCATTTGTCTCAAAAGCATTTCAAATATTTCATAACTCCAAACAATCAATCAATTTACTCAAAAGACAGGCTATCAAACATCTTTAGTTTAACTGTTCAACCATTAACTCAACCGGAATTTGCTTTTCAGAAAAACTGTAGCGGTGCCAAATAGGCCATATGCTTCCCTTGAACGAGTGTGACACAAATCTTGAAGCGTCTAAAGGTGTAAGCAAGGAGAATCATCCTTAATTTATGCCGTTCCAATTGGTATCCAATGGTGGACTCACACTCAATTCGAGCCCACCGCCCTATCTGCGCATCCGGCCCGGCCCAGTAGCACCCACCGCACCCAGGGGTCCGGATCCGGAAGCTTCTTCTTCTTCAGCCCCTCCTTGATCGCGCGCCGCCTTCTCGCCGCCTGCCTCCGACCTCGTCTCCCACTCCGGTAGTCCCACTCCTCTCCCTCCCAGATCCGATCCCATCAGCAGTTATATCCCTCTGTCCTCTGCTCGATCTCTTCCTTTTACCGATTCTTTTCTTTACTTTTCTCCGGGGCTAATCGCCGCCGTTTTCTGCAGTTGGAATCGGGATCTTTCTTGGGTGGTCGCCGGCAACCGTTGCGCGCATGTGAGTGATCCGATCCGATCACCCCCATCTAACCTCCGTTTATTGCCGTGTTCTCGCGCCAATCCGTGCGCAAGCGTCACGCGTGGGTCAAGCAGATCGCGGCATTGGGGTCCGTGGGGATCCGTATGCCACGGTCGCTACCCCGCGTGACTCCGTTGCCGATGCTCGAATTAACCATGGTTCTAGGGTGTTTCGATTCGTGGATGTCTGTTTATGTATACGCTGGGGAGCTGTAGGATCTAGTAATGGTGTTATAGGGCACGACGCGTGTCACGAGTTCGATGCTGTTGTAACCGTGCATGACGACTGGGGCCTCCGTGCTATAGCTAGGAGCAACGGGCTCATCGGTCACGCCTCGTCGTCATGATCCGAAGGATCAAGGCACGGATCAAACAAAGAATTGAGAAATTGGCACTCATGGTGTCGAGCTCCCTGCCTTCTTGTTTGTCTGCCT
Source organism: Phyllostachys edulis (assembly GCA_036346405.1). NCBI lineage: Eukaryota > Viridiplantae > Streptophyta > Magnoliopsida > Poales > Poaceae > Phyllostachys > Phyllostachys edulis. The sequence continues at coordinate 719,367 of CM070547.1, forward strand.
CCCGATGTTAGTGTCTGTGCAATTGTGCTCTGGCATAGGCGCATCCATCCGTGCCCGTTCTGGTCGCACACCACTTGCCTCCAGTTCTCGTGTCATTCATGAAACCCGCCATTACCACACCTTGTTTATATTTTATGGCAATGGTAGAGGGTAATATTCTTTTGATTCATACTCTGTCAGCGTACGTTGAGGTGTTGCTGTGTGATGGTTACTTCTTCTGCAAATTGCTGCTAGCAAACTGATTTTGGAAAGGAAACTATCCAAACGATGATAGTGCTGCCCATGTACGAAGCAATAGCATCCGCTTCAATAATTGTAGTTTAGGTGTTTCCTTCATCATGATGCATCATCCATGGACATAGTATTTAGGTCTAGATTGTCAGAAATGCAAGTTGGCTATTTGGTTGATTAAAAAGACCTTGACTTGCCTCTTGCCTCTCCTGAGTTATGCGAGCCTCTATTAGTATAACCAAGCCTGCTAGATGGAATCGGTGTTAAATATTTTCTGTTTGCATCCATGCTTTCACCTGTGGAGGTTAACACATCATTTGGAAACCAAAATCATACAGAAGTTTGCGATCTAATTTATGGAAAGCTAGAAACTTAGTGTTAATGAATTGCGTGGAATGCCAAGAAGTTCCTTGTAATTTCACTTTTGGAAACATGTAGTGCTTGTATTTATAATAATTAAATAGTGTATATTTGTGCTAGTTATCTATTGGAAGAGTTCCAACTTGGTTTCTTGTTATTTTTATCTCTGAATCTTGCAATGTATTTCAGGGCGGATGAGGAGGTATCTGACCCGAAGGCGCTCCTAGAGGAACGTTCAAAGGCTAAGTGTGTGTACCAGTGGTATGAATATCAGGTAATGTGCTGTTCTAGCTGTTGGTGAATGTTCAGTTCTTATTGATCTTGATCTATGCACACATAAATGAGATTAATTTATTCTTGTGAATGATATTTCCTATAAATTTTCTATACAAATGCACACCGGCACAATTACTAGATCTATTGAAGTGCGTTTTTTGTTATTTTTGTTTGTTAAGTCAGATAGGCTGCTATATGAAGTTGTACATTGGACGAGTTTACCTCAAGCGCTTCCTGAAGGCCCTTAAAAATATGTTTTATTTATATCCTTGTTATATCCTTATCTAAAAAATGAGCTTATATTTTATCTGTAGAATCTGGTACTACCTCTAGGACCATTAGAAGACTACCACCTTTTTTGCAGACATACTACTGGGTTAGTACCAGTAATTTAATAGATAAGCTAGCAGCGGATATCCTGGGTTCATGGCTTCATGCCACATTTATACTCACTCTTTTTAGCAATAGTAAGTCACCTGTTCCAGTTGATCACAGCAGAAGTGGCATTGCATATTTTGCTAGAAGTATGAATTAATGACGCAGTTGCTAGCTGCCACAGAACTCACGTGTTACCACAATACTACTTAATACGATTTAGTACTGTAGCAAGTAGGAGCCACACATTAGATTATAGCAAATTGGCAAGTTAGCCACCAGTGTTACTTCACCCGCTATAATTAACTTGTATAGATGTTTTTGCTATGTAAATACGAGTATTATTTTGTTCTTTCGTACCAAGGCTATAACCTAGTGTCTATAATTTACATAAAAAACAATTAATATTCAGCAGCTGCTTTGTGTGCTTTGTGCTTATGTTTCTGGCTATCTAGTTGCCTCTTAATCTGAGCATTTGAAGAAGTGTTCCATGTCCTGCTGACTGCTATGGATTATGTTATCTTTTGCTGCATACCTGTTGTTCAGCAAGTTCTTATGCCACCTATGTTGTGCACAGAAATGTGTTAAGAGAATTGAAGATGATGAGACCGGGCAGAAGCACTGCACTGGCCAATACTTTGATTACTGGAAATGCATCGACAAACATGTGAGTTCTCCCTGCTTGCGTGCACTTATATGTGTCTGCCTTGTTGATCCAAGAAACCACTCATTTCAGTAATCTTTCTTTTAACTCCTCACAGCTCATGGTAAAAACTAGCCTGCTTATGTTGCTTATTTATACAATGCAGGTTGCTGAGAAGCTCTTTGATAGCTTAAAATGACAAGGAATTTGTTCTCTCTTGATACTTTTTACTCAACAGTAGGAATAATCATGTCGCTTGTGCACCCTACAGACAATTCAGGTGCCTAATATCTGTAAGAAAAGTTTTGCCTGTCGAGTAACACGGCAGTTTTTCCACCCTCAGTTTACATTTCGTTGCTGCCAGAGGCATTGAACCCCTCCACAGCAGTTTTCTTACTGCGTTGTTGGCTCGGAATTGTTTGGTTCACAATTGAGATATTCCCAAGATTGTGTGACTGAGCAGTGAATTCTGTTGTTTGCCCTTTTTCTATTGCTTTTGTGGTGCAATTTTTACGGGCATATCGCCAATTATGTGGATTTGTTAATCAGATGAAGACTAACAGCTGGTAGTAAGTGGTAACGACTTGTTAGCTTTTTCGACCACATGATCTGGGCAGAAGGCTGGTAAGTAAGGCGCCTTGAGATTGTTTTGTTTTGACTCAGTTGCATGAAGTATTCCAAACTATTTTGGACCTGACGTGGATGCCACATGTGGACGCTGTTAAGAGTGGCTCGTGGCTCATGTTACCTATGGCTATGGATGTTCCTCGCCCTCATGTGCGGATCTACTGTAGCACACTAGGTGCACAGGATATTAGATCCAAAAATTATTTTTCTTTGGGTATAAACATGTATATGTAATGTGGACACCCTTAGCTCCTAATATGAGAGGATAATTCGAAGCCATAGCTTAGCCGAACGTGGTCCATATAGTATCAGGGATCCTCGGTCATTTTCATTCTAGATCTGTCACTGCTTGCCCATCCATTGCAGGTGCAGGTGCTTGATATAATGATATGTTGTTTACCATCCGTCTGTATTCTGTAGCCTGATAAAATGTTTTGTTGTGTACTTGTCTGGTGCATCTCATTCGCAAGGGTAAAATCGAGTTGCAGGTAACCCCGACCCCCGTTGCTCAATGTCCAGCTTAGCTTGCTCTAGTTGCTAGTCGCTTCCGCATGCCCCTGTTTGCGACAAGAGGCCACTTGTGAGCTGTGATCGGCATCTTCCGGCGTGGAATGTTAAATCAGTTATCTCCTGTGCCTGCCACGATTTCCTTGCACATTGTGTTGTGGATCATTGCATTGCCATCAGTGTGTGTGTGCCCTGCACCCACATTACATCTGATTCGTGCGGTGCACGCTATCTGTTTTTGTGTACGACCAAAACGCCGTCACATGGTGCCAAGTTGGAAACCACTTTATTTGTTAAGATACCATCAATGTCTAGTAACCACGATCGAATTATGTAAAGCAAGTAATTCGTTATCTCAATGAGCCCATGTGCTCTTCGTATACGTCTCTTGTTCATCGATGAGATGCCAAATTTATCGCTCGAAAATGAGTGGTGGTTGATGTGCTGCAGTGCAGAGTTGTTTCTAGGGGTGTGTGGTGGGGGTGTGAGATATGTATTATGTGTGCGTCTGACTTGTACACACAAAAAAATAGAGATAGAGTGTGTGGTGGGGTGTGAGATATGTATTGTGTGTACGTCTAACTTGTACACTCAAAAATAGAGATGGCACCAGTGGCTGATCGAGAGGATGTTGAGTAATCACTAGTTGCCCCTCAGGCTCGGATACGGGCGGCTGGGCGGCACTCTCTTACCGACGGACGGCTCCTAGTTTAGTCGTGCTCAGTCAGACTACCACTGGTCGGTAATTTGGCACTTGATAAGTCGTAAGCAGGTGAGAGCACCTCCTAAATTTTGGTTCTAGATCCGCCACTAGACCCCGGGCTATCTGTCCGTCCGATCCCTCTCATCTGAAAAGGCCCAAGTGACGGAGCACTACCGGACTAGCATATCACAAGATATTTTCTCTCCTTTTCTCTAGTGCTAGTAGATAGCTTGCTTGATTGGTTAAAGGTTAACGCGGCGGTGCCTCTTCTTCACCCATGACTAGCTCTCCATTTGGCTTGCAACTTACTTGCTTTTGCCATGCCACTTGTGGACTAGGCTATTGGATGCGGCGCCTTTCAGGGCATACGGCTAAATTGTTGCATCCTACTTAGCAAATTGCACAATACACCACTCGTTATGACTTGAGTTCACACAACACCAGGCTTAATGACTTATCTGTTGTCGCAAGAACTGATTAGTAAATGCATTGCCTCAACGAAAGGATTGTACAGCCGTCCATTGAACCAATTCGATTAGATTTGTTGACCAAAAACTCTCCTATTCGCAAGACTATTCGATACACAATTTCAGCTGAAATCATCTTTTACTCCCCCTAGTGCATCGCCCCTTCTCTCCAACCTTCCCTTCCCATGAAAACTAAGCCAATACCTCCCAAATCCAATCCAACCGAAACCCTGGATAGATGGGGTGGTGCAGTGGTCAACAAGTCATTAAACTCGGTGTTATGCGAAAACATCACTTAGACCTAGTGTTTTGTGCAACTCAAATAAATATGGGAGATGTAATGTGCATTTTACTCTTTACCACCAGCTAAGTTCCCTCTAGGCCCCACCTGTTAATGGGATAGCCCCAGTGTCCCAAACCCCACATATGTCAATTCAATACCCCGTTTAATTAAAAGAAATAGAAAGGGAATCAGAGAGGTAATTAAAGAGAAAAGGGAGGATCGGAGAGGTGGATTGATCGCAAAAATTGGTTAGTTGGCGATGCCTTGTTTCGGTTAGTTGTGCTGCTGAAACATGCGAGGGAGTTTTGGGGTATCTACGTCCTGTTTCATAATTTTTTCATGTTAGGAAAGTTGTAGATTATTGTCTAAGATTTTCATAGAGCCCAATATTACTATATTTGGTTAAGCGGTGTGAAAGTTATGGCTTCTAGAACGCTGCTATCCAGAATTCTATCGCCGTTAACAAGTAGATTACTTTAATTCGTGTAGTAGATGGTTTAATTAAATTATGGCCATAACTAGGTCAGCCGGGCGCCCGGGTGAAAGGAGGGAGTCGGGCTGGCGTTGAGGAGGAGGCTAGGCGGGAGGAGGCGATCGGGCGTGAGGAGGGGCAGCGGCCGGGAGGAGGACGACCGAGCTTTGAGGCTAGCCGGGCGCCCAGGCGGGAGGAGGCGACCGGGCGGGAGGAGGAGCAGCGATCGGGAGGAGGACGGGGGTGGATCTGGATCTGGAGGTGGCTGACTGCTTCGTCCGGGAGTGGTGGCGGTTGGGTGTGAGGAGGGGCAATGGCTAGGCATGAGGAGGAGCGGTGGCAGGGCGGGAGGGGGGGGAGGAGGATGTGGGCGGCAGCAGGCTGAGAGGAGGACGTGGGCGGCAGCCGGCCGGGAGGAGGATGAGGGGTTGAGGGCGGATCTGGATTTGGACTTTGGCGCTTCGCATGTTGGTGGTGGCTTTGGCGCTTCGCGTGTTTGTGGCTGGTGGCTGGGAGTTGGGATTGGGGAGTGAGTGATTGAGTGAGCAGAGTAGCCCTAGCACCGACTATTGACTAGAGTTTTAGCAGTAGTGTTGACTGTTGGCCCACCTGTTATTGTATGTCGCGGGTAAACGGGCGAAACGAGCACGAGTGGAGCTCACCCATGCCCATACCCATTTACCCGATGGGCAGAGTTTTCCCTCATTTTTATGTTCGTGGGCAAAGAAAACAGGCCATGCCTGACTCCATTAGGGAATTTACTCATGGGCACACGGGTAATCGGACACAATTGCCATCCCTAGTTCCAGGCGTTCTCGGGCACGAGTGTCCTGAGTGTGTGGTTTCAAGTTGTGAAAGTTAATCATTTTTGCATTTATATTGTTATGATTATTGAAAGGTGATTTATTGTGGGGTTTTATTCCATGCATTGTTTGCTGGAATTATTGATAATTATATTTTAAATTGTTAGTGAGAATGATTTAGGTGATATTCTTGGCTCAATGTTGGACCGATCAGTGTTACAGTCAGCATGAGAGCTAGTTGCAAAAACAAAATTTTCCTAGCGCACATTTTCCTAAATTGCCATTGCCATAACCTAGAAAAGCCATATCAGCTATGATCCTTAAGACAACCGCACGTTCTGTGGACGTATCCACCGTGCGGCGCTCAAGCACACGCAACGACACCGCATGACCTCCATAGAGCACCATTCTTGGCAAACATGACACTAATGAGACACATGTTTAGTTTGCTCATGTTATATTTAGAGCTATTTCATGATACACTCAATTCAATATGGGTCGTCTGTTCTTTTTGATTCAATGATTTATGTTAGTTATGATTTAGTTATACTACACATGATAGTACGGGTAATATAATTTCAAAGGGGGTTGAATTGTAATTGCCCAGGTGGGATCGCATGGCACAAGAGTAATACTTTCATTCCTAGTTGAAAAAGTCCATAATACCCTCACGATCACGAATAAAATTATAAATACAAAGACAAGTCCGTTATACTCTTAACAAATTAATAATCAGATTTAATTTAAACAACCATCATATACCACTAGTAAAATATACCGTAAAATTTCTCTATTTTCATCTTTGTCCCACCACTAGGCCCGGCTACATTTTTCGTCCTGCGTTTCCGTATCATATGGATGCACTGGATCGACTCGGCGAAGGGATAGGGTCTCTTCTCTCTCTACCTCTATCTCGCTGATACCTCTATTCTATTTGAGCCGTGGACTCTTGTACGTCCCCTGAATGTGGTGACGCTGCTCGGAGCGCCGCACGCAAACCTGCCTGAAATCGCATGCACATTTCGCGCCATTACACACATTTTCTTCCAAGTTCCAAGAACGACTAGCACTTGAATCTTGAGCAAATATGTGTACAACTCTTCTCTACAAACCAAAGACTGCACAATGTACTTACTATCACGAATTATGTCCGTCTAAAAGTCATACGGGGAGATGAAACCTTCCGGTCGGAGAGGCACGAGGAACGACCGGACCGGCGGCTCGGCCTCGGCCTCCGGCCGGCCGGCGTCGGCGCAGCCGGACGCCTTCTGCGGCGCGCCGAACAGCGACTGTCGGCACGTCGGGCACGTGGACCGCGCCAGGAGCCAGCGGTCGACGCAGCGGACGTGGAAGCCGTGGTTGCACTTGGGCAGCACCCGGACGCGCTCCCCGGGCTCCAGGTCGGCCAGGCAGATGGCGCACGCCGGGCTCGGGCTGGCCGCCTGCTGCAGCTGCAGCCCCGCCGAGTACACCAGCGTCGGCATGGCCCGCAGCGCCTTCCGCCGCACCCCGGCCTGCGCGAGCCGCGCCACCGACCCCAGCTCCGGCCGCTCCCCGCCCCCTCCCGCCGCCGGCGACATCCGGCTCGAGCACCGGAGCGCGCACCGCACGATCGAGTTGAGGCCCAGCGCGCAGATCAGCGCGCACAGGAGCACGGCCAGGATCATGACCACGTTCGCGTCGAAGCTGCTCCCGGTGGGAACCCCGCCGCCGACGTCGGCGGCCGGAGCCTCCGGTCCCTGTCCGGTCACCACCTGGCTCGCACCGGAACTCTCCCTATGACCGTACAGAGGCGAGAGCAGCAGCGCCCTTCTTGAGTACACGTACCCTTGCTGCATTCTCTGCATGAAGCTCTCACCAGGAGTCTCTATGTTTCTTAATTTCTTCACCCGCGATCCTCTCTTGCCTATCTATTCCTCTTCTCAGGTGGAGTCACAGCCGTGATATGTTTGTTCTCTTGAGTTGAAGCATACACACACACAGACTGTAACTTGAACTCTGCAACTGCAAGTTTCTGCTGTGCTGAACCTGAACTAGTATATATAGAGTTATAGACTGCAACAATGCAGGAAACATATGAGTGTGACAGCAGCCAGGGAGCCAATGGGGGGAGGAGTTTTTGGGCATGCAAGGTCAGTAGGTTGATCAAACACTAGCATGCAGTACGAGGGTGTTGAGAAGCTTGTTTGATGAACGGTAGTGGCTTTCTGGGGATCAGAGGGGCACTAGCTAGTGCCTAGTAGCACCAGATCCTGTCTGCCTGATGATATACTATAAAGTAATAAAGAAGCAAGCACACAGGCAGCAAGGGAGGATTAGAAAAGGAGAAGACACTGAATTATTTGCGTAGTTGCATCCTTTTGCAAAAGCCCTGCATGTGGTGGAGGCTGTATCTTTGACCTTTGCTGGTTGCCCTAGTGCTGGGTTCATGGCCTAGTGGACTTGGGTCAAACAAAGTCTGGTCCAGCTCCAGCCAACAGAACAGGTAGACATGTTCAGTCCATAACGTGGCATGTTGGCATAGGCATAGCACTGTGATGAAGTTAAATTTCACTGGTTAATTTGACAGTAACGCATACCGAACTTGTAATAATAAACTAATTTTCAGAAACAACCATGACGGCAGAAAAATACTGACAAATGAACGCATCTGAGCATAATGGTGAAGCCGGCCAATTAAGCAACTGCATACAACTCATAATTCAAATTACATATGTTTATTGTCCTGTTTTGATCCTCTCCACTTTGAGCGCACCAGTGTGGCAGTATCACTTTGGCAACTCCTGATGTGTCACTTCGTCTCCGCTCAGGCCATCAACAGCAATCCTACTTGACAAAGCACTGGTTAAATGGGTGGTTACCGGTTAGTCAAGGATAAAATAATTTTGGACAGGAAAAGTTAGCAATTAAATAAGAGAAACAACAGAGAAACAATGGGCATGTAACATCTTGATCTTCTAAATCCTTTTTAAATGTGTAAAATAAATCAAAAATATTTTGTTTTGATGAGAATTCTAAGTTTGGTTTGGTTGGAAAGGTTTGAGCTGTTGATACCTCCGTTAGGAATGCTCAGTAAACCTTCCTTTAGCATATCTTCGTTGGATATGTAGGTTTAGACCCTTTCTATGGCCTAGACCTCCCCAGTGGTACATGAGGTTAGACCCCCCTTGAGGCTTGGACCTTTTCTCACATGGACGCATCCTCGGGTCCAGACCTTTTTCTTTGAGTTTGATTACTTTGAATCTCTTTGTTGGTTTGAATCTCTTTGGATCAGACCTCTTTTCTGTTCAGACTTCTCTTAAGTCTAAACCTCTGGTTGCCTGGGCACCTTTCCATGCCAGACCTCCGTTCATTCGGAACTCTTGGTATTCCATTGGAACTCTTATATGCCTTCGAGCCTTCTAAGCTCATTTGAAACTCCTTGACATTCCTTCTTGGCTGAAAGGACCTCCTTAGGGTCATTCTAATTACTACGGCTTGTAATCTCACCTTAGCGGGTGGAAGCCTCCTTTGAGTTGCCTTGACTCACGAATTTCGGTTGGACCATCTTGTGTGAATCTCCCCGTGGGATCTCTCTCTTTCTCGGAATTCCTTTGCTTGGACCTCCCCTTGTTTTGAATCTAACGGTTAGGACCTTCTCTCACTTTGAATCCAAAGGCCCAGACCTCCCCGTGCGTTATTTCTCTCTGGGGACCTTCCCCTTCACGTTTGATCTTGGCTGTTGGACCCCCCTCTCGGAGATCCAACCGCCCGGACCTCAACTTGCCTTTAATCTTAACCGCAGGACCTTCTTGTAATTCTTCGGACCTCTTGTCCAGGGCCTCTTCATGGCCTTTTAAACCTGGCTCTGGACCTCTTTGCGAGACCTCCCTTGAAAAAGATCCTGACCGTCAGGACCTCCCCACATCCAGACCTCCTTTGTAAGTCTTGACCTCCCCAACCTTTAGACCTCCCTGTCTTTTGGGCTTAGGACCTCCTAAGCCTCTCAGACCTCCTCAAAGACCTCTCCTCTGCGGGCAAGACCTCCCCTCTTGACCCGACTATTTCTAAAGTGGCTGGCCCCACTTGCCAGACTTACTCATTCTCATTTCCTCTGCCACGTTAATATCTTGAGCATTTAATGCATGTCTTGTCACATTAAATGTATCCACATACGTGGTGTTTACTTTGAATTTGGTCACTTAACCGTACCCTGACACTTTTCTTTGTTCTTTCCCATAGTAACATACATTGTCCTTTCTCGTACCTTTTACCCAGGGTAGTAGTGACACCTGCTCTGCCACTTACCAACTTTTAACCCATTTCTATACTTATCCTTGACACGTATATTTCTAGTTTTCTTCACCATCTTGATTATAGTTAGACCAAGAAATTCTACCACATCACCTTCCTCCCCTTCTCCACACTCTGTTATCTTGGCTCTCGATCAGTGGCTCCCAGGGAAAACTTTGCTGCTCCCGACCTCCCCTCCATCCATTGTTTCTTCTTATCCCTGGTAAGTCCCTTGGCGACTCCTCCGCTCTTGTTTTGCCACTGTACTGAACTGGTAGTGTCCATCTCAGGACCTCCTCTGGTGGACTCCTTCTGGATTTCTATGGCCTTTATTTGAGAACCTCCTCCCTAGTCTTTGCGCAAGAACCATTGCTCAGGACCTCTTTGTCTATTGCTTAAGTCACTCCCTTGGGGTCTTTTGTTAAAGACCACCCTTCTCTGGTAAGCTTGAACCTTTTCTAAAAGAACCATTCTAAAAATATAGACCTTTCCTGTCGATTAAGTTTTGGACTCCCTCTGGGGTCCCCTCGGTTTTCTTGTGGTTCTCAGTTGATTCTTTACTTGAGTTTTCCTTGAATTTGCTCTCTTACCCGTGTAGATTGCGAAGACTCCAGGGAATCTGAGAGTTCTGAAGAGGAAGACTCTCAGGATAGTGAGCAAGGCAAGTTGCACTCTTGATCATATTACACCCAATAATTCAAGCTATTTATGTTCAGTTTCAAAGTTTAATGCATGCATATTTCTACCAAGTTATTTCAATACCTGTTTTAAATTCATAGTTATGCCTACTTCCTTGTATGGCCACTGTTGACTTTGGACTAAACTCATTGTCACCTTTAGATCAAACTTGGGTCATGCAGTAGTGTGAGCCAAGACCATTTGAAAAATATGTGCTTAGACAGGCTTAGACCAAAAATATTGATTTGGGGAAATCTTTACCAATATGACCAAATATTGCTTAAAATGTTTTTACCATGACATTGGGTTGTCATGGAAGGATGAAAATGTTGCTGGGGAAGCAAAGAAAATGAAATTGGGTTAGACTGGGGCGAATTGGTTGGCTTGGCTGGTGCAATGTTTGTGCACGGACTCTATCTGGCTAAGGTGGAGGTCCAAGGGTTTGTGAGTCGCCCTAGTCATGTGAGGACCGGTCTTTGAGCGACCAATGCCATGCCTATAATGGGCTATGCCACAATCGTGCAACCACATGTCTCCAGAATGGGGCGTGGGACCTGGCTGAGTAATTTGCAAAACTTCACCATATGCTGCTCCATTGGAGGTGTGGGAGGTCTTGTAGGGCTAATGGTCTTTTATGACCCTCTCGTTCCCACTGGTGCAAGAGGGGGCTTTCACGGATTACGATCCATAGGAAAGTGAAACCTTAGCAAGGAAAGGTGTGGTGGGGCAATGCATTGTAAAGGCCTTGTCATGAGCTCTAGACCTCTTACCTTTGGTAGTGAGAGGTGGCATTGACGGATCTTGGGATAAACTAGAGAAATCATGTCGTGTGGGTAAAGTGCACAACCTCTGCAGAGTTAAATCTATTCGAATAGCCGTGTCCACGGTTATGGACATGCTGGCAAAGGCTACTCAGAGTTAGATGTTAATTTTGGGGTTTTTCCAGAAATGTTTATCAAATCTGTTTTTGGGATTTTATCCTATGGGTTTGGGCAGGGAGCCTGGTGTCAGGAGGGTATCCTTCACCAACTTGTTGATGAATGCTATCCAACTGAAAAAAAACATTTCTTTGATAAAATGAATTTTATCTAATAAAAGACCTGCTTTGGAACTTAGTAGTGGTATTTGAAAGAAAATTGGCTTTGTGCAAATTAACCTTATGATGCTATCCTTTGATTAGCCATATATGCATGTCATTTTGCTAACCCACGGGTGTAACTTGTGAGCACGGTTGTTGTGCTCACTCTTGCTCATTAAAATCTTTGCCAGGAGAAGACCTTGGCAGTGAAGAAGATCAAAGTGAATAGGTTGTGCCTTCCGATCGGTTGCACGTGGTGTCTTCTTTGGGCTGCCGCTTTTGCTCTTTTGTGTTCATGTTGGGCCCAAGGCCACTTTGTAACAACTCTGTAAATATTTTACTTTAATAAAGATGCATTCTGGATATCACCACCATTGTATTATTCTGTGAAGAGCTAGCCATGATCTTTGGGACTAGCTCGGGATTCACAGGGAACCATGGAGCAAGCTCGGACCTGTATGTTCTCACAATGGGATAAACATGTGAGGTTCTGAGGTGGTCCCGGACCCCCACGACCTCCTCTGGAGGGTTGCGGGTGGTCTTGGAGTGCTCTCAGACCTCCTCGTTTTTCTCTGGTTGCGGCCGTGGCAGGTCCGTGGGTGCTCCTTGGCTCCAAGACCCTCTCGGGTCATGTTCTCCTGGACCTCCAGGAGGTCCTGCTGGACCTCCTGGGAGGTCTTGGTGGACTGCCCGAGAGGTCCTTTGTGGACCTCCTAGGAGGTCCTGATGGACTTCCCAGAGGTCTTGGAGGACATCTCGGGTGCCCTAGAGTTGGGTCGTTACAGGGCAGGTCCAGTACGTCCATGAAGGTGCAATCTTTCAAGTGACGATGACATGCATCCACAACCTAGTTTGCCAGAACTCAATGTATTCATCAGTGACATTGCTTATTAGTAAAACTCAAGATTCACCATTAATGCAAACATTTATGTAACATCCCAAAGTTTTGTTACCAAAAGTAAAATTAATAAAGTTATTATTTTATTGGATTTTCTGAGTTTTAAAAGATTTTCCTTACTTTTCTGAATTTCCTAGTTTTCAAAAGTCAAAAATAAAATTTATTGAGTTTCTGGGATTCTCTTGGATTTAAACTTAAAAAGAAAAAATAATTAATTTCTTGAATTTTTGGATTTAAAAGGTTTTCCTATTTTTCGTAATTAAAAATACTTTATGTGCAAAAATGAAAGCCAAATTTAAGCTGGAAATAATTTTATTAAGTTCAAAAATATCATCCCAATTGTCAAGCCTTTTTGAAGCTTTAAAAATAAAAATAACCATTTGAATTTTATTCGATTAATTTAAAGCTTAATTTAAAATTTCGTAAAATAAAAATTAAATGATTAAAACAAAATTTAATTTAATTCAAAATTATTTTATTCCATCTATTCAGGTTCCAAGGATTTTTCTTGAATTTTCCAAATTTATTTTATTTTTTTGGATTTTCTTTCTTTTCTCTTTCTTCCTTCTTTTTCCTTCTATGTTCTTCTTCTTCTCGTTACACACGCGTCCTGCGCCCAGGAATCCCGCCACTGCCTCCGCTTTTGCCACCTATCTCACCGCCACCTCTCCTAGCCACAGTCTCGCTCCGCGCACCCATCCTATCCCACGCTGCCTAGGTGACCAGCGCCCCCCACCCCGAAGCTCCCCGCCGGTGCCACTCCGGCATCGGCGGCCACCCCTCGTTTTCAACCCCCCCCTTCAACGCAAAATGAGCCCCTACGCCCCTCCAACCAAGCTCCCCCTTGAAGAATCTAGACCTACCATTATGTGTTAATGAGGTTTTGGTGATTAATGACAAATCTAATTGTGAGACTAACACTTTCATTGATATACATATTGTGTAGTCTTATTTGGATATAAAGGTAATAATCATGAAGGCATGCATGTGATTAATGACAAATCCAATTCATTGGATAAACAAAAGGAAAATCCAAACAGGTATGCATTCATAATGATGAATCTATTTGCGAGACTAACATTTCTATTTGTTATATCATGTTTAGTCTCGTTTGGATATAAAGATCAAAAGAGGTATGCATTCTACTTTGTATTCATATATCTTGTTGCATTCCTCGGATCCAAAATATATGTTGAACTCCACCAAAAGTCTAACTTGAATATGTGCATATGTTTCCATTACACATTTGTGTATGCACACATTTAGGGGGAGCTCAATATATGTTTTGTGGTTTCATTAGTATTGATCCATATTTCCTTGTCCATATATAATTGGGATCTTTACTTTGAAACATGTCCTTTGAATATATTTAACTTGCATAGTTAATTTATTCATATAAGTATATGAGACTTGTGTAGTTCATATATTCTTGAATGTATTTAACTTGTGTAGTTAATATATTCATATGAGTATATATATAACTTGTGTAGTTCAGTATATACTCATATCCTTGAATATATTTAACTTATGTAGTTAATATATTCATGTGAGTATATATAACTTGTGTAGTTTATATATGCTCATATTCTTGAATATATATAACTTATGTAGTTAGTATATTCAAGTGTGTATATATGACTTGTGTAGTCTATATACACTTATATGTGAGTATAACATAACTTGTGTAGTTTATGTGTGCTCACATATTCTTGAATATGTTTAACTTGAGTAGTTAATCTATTCATAAGAGTGTATAAGACTTGTGTAGTCTATATATACTTATATGTGAGTAGAACATAACTTGTGTAGTTCATGTGTACTCACATATCTTTGAATATGTTTAACTTGTTTAGTTAATATATTCATATGAGTATATGAGACTTATGTAGTTTATATATGCTCATGTATTCTTGAGTTAATACAACTTGTGTAGTTCGTATACACTCATGTTGACTATATATAACTTATGTAGTGCTTATATACTCATACCAAACTCTATTCAATTATTTGCTATTGAAGTGATTATCATCAATTACCAATGAGGGAAAGATTGTGGTATCTTGTCCCGCCATTATGAGTTAATGGTATGTTGTGGTAATTAATGATAATCATATTGTGGAACTAACATTTTCCATGAGTTGGATGAATAGGTTATGTTCCATATGGTTGACAACTTGGGATGATATCATGTGTTGATAGTCATCAAGTCAAGTGAAGACCCATCATGAGTTGATGGATGTCAAGTGAAGAGTGCATCATGTGGTGAGGCATGTCAAGACTCGGGATGGAGGATGTCATCATGTGTTGATGAGCATCATGTCAAAATCCCGAAGTGAAGCTTCATCATGTGTTGATGAAGGTCAAGTGAAGGATGCATCATGAGTTGATGCATATCAAGTCAATGACCCGGACTTGAAGCAAGGATGTGCGTCATCAAGCTTCAAGTGTTTGCGCAAGGCAAAGATATGACTAGCTAAGGCTAAGGATTTGTTCCTAGTCTTTTACCGGTCTTGGTGTTTGGTTGGATGACCGGATTGCTAGTATAGGTTTGCCGTACTATTAAGAGGGGTCTTTGACTAGTAGCTTGAGTTTGTCATGTGTTGATAGCTCATTGTGTTTGCTCTAGCTCACCTTAACATGTTGCCAATATTTGTGAATGTGTTTTACAAATAGTTGTGACTCATGGATAATCCTTGTAGCATGTGACTTGAGTTTGCAAATGTGTTTTGCAAATGGTGTAAGTCCATGTACCTTATTCCTTGGAGTGTGATTCTAAAAGTTTGCAAATGTGTTTTGCGACTTGTTGAGAATCTCACATGAATCCTTGTTTGCATCGCGTGTCAATTTCGCAAATGTGTTTTGCAAATTGAGTTGAAGCGAAGTGCAATTTGTGGTATGATTCTAAAAGTGTGCAAATGTGTTTTGCAACTTGTTGAGAATCTTACCTTTGAACCCTTGTTTGCATTATGCATCAAATTGGCAAATGTGTTTTGCAATTTGAGTTGAAGCGAATGCAATCTGGTTTTCTTAGGAAGATCGGATGAACCGAGCGTGTAAAAGAGCAGACGTCTTTGCGATATGACCGGCTCTTATACTGCGAGAAGACGACCGCACCTATTGAGCATGTGTTGCTCTGTTTGTGGAAGCGGTAGTACGGCGTGTCTTGAGCGGTACGACCGGAGGCCGGTTGTTCCGATTATTTGTTAGCGGTTCAGTTTTTCCAGAGAAGATGCATTTGTTGCTCATCTTTGTTTTGAGAAACCCTTGGAGCGGTAGTACCGACGTGTGTTGGGCGGTACAACCGCGCTGTGGTTCGACCGATTTCTTGGTGCGGTACGACCGCACATCGGTCGTTCCGTTTTCTCTATGGCGGTTGTAAAATTCCAGAACAGGTGTTCGTGGGACTTAGCCGCATTTGGCGCTCCTTTGTGGAGCGGTACGACCGCAGGTGTTTGTGCGGTTGTACCGATTAGTGCGGTACGACCGGACCTTGGTTGGCGGTCGTTCCGATTGGTGACCAACGGCTAGTTTAATAGCCGTTGGAGGGAAGCGATACGACCCGGCCCATAACGGCGGTCGTTCGATTTCCTAACTTTTTCAAACAGACTTTGTCCCAACGGCTAGTTTTTGTGTGTGGGCTATAAATACCCACCTTGGCCGTGTGAGGGAGAGTTCTTGGTGCCCCATTGAGTTCCTTTGAGCTAGTGCAAGCCCTCTCACACTCATTTGTGCATGTGTTGCACTTAGAGAGGTTGGAGAGGCAAATCCTATTGCATGTGTTGCATTAGGTTGTGGATTGTGTATCCATAGAGCTTTGGCACTTGATTGGTTCAAGTGAAAGTTGGAGTCTTGTTACTCTTGGTGTTTGCCGACACCTAGACGGCGTGGAGGCGTCGTGGTCCGGTGATCTTCTCAAGTGAAGCTTGTGAGAAGGCCGGTGTTTGTGAGTGGTGTGGTGCTCGCCATCTCCGGAGAGGAGGAAGGAGCAACCCTAGTGGAGCGAGGTGTTGGTTCGTTTTGGAAGCTGGTCCAAGTGGTTGGACTTACCTTGGAGGAAGGCTTAATTGTGGAGCCGCCCAATTGGTTTGGGTTTCCCTCAACGTGGATTAAGGGCGACCAAGCAAGTCTCCGATCACCACAGTAAAACATCGCCGTGTCAATTGTGGTTTGATCTCTTGTGTCTCACTATTACATTTATATTCATTGTGTATGAATATTTGCTTTACATTGTGCAATTTATATACCTTGTAGTAAATTGCTTATTCATTGTGTATGATTGCAATAGTTCATTGTGCTATTCACCTTTGCTAGAATTGAATTGCTCAAGTCATATGTTTAATTACTATATTCTTCAATAGACTTGTATTGTTGGTGCACTTAGGTGAACCTAGTTGATTTAGGCTTTAATTGTGCAAAACCGTATTTATATTAGCTTCCGCATTAGAAATCGGTTTTAGCCAAAAAAAAAAAGTTTTTAAAACGCCTATTCACCCCCCCTCTAGTCGGCCTCCTCGATCTTACACCCCTCCCCAACCTTCCGCCGCTTTCGCCATTCCCCTTCCTGCGCCCCTCCCGTCGGCATGCTGCAACCCCCTCCTCCCCTTCTGCACCACCCCTCTACCCCCTTTCACCCATTTCCAGGCCAAATCCCCCTCCCCATCCCGAACCCCTGTTGGGGCCAGATCCAGTCCGATCTGCCCATTTAAACCGCCTACAGAACATGTCTGACCCCACCGACGCCCCTTGCGGCTCAATTTCATGCCCTATGGACGCCTCCCCAAACAGCTCCCCATCAACACCGGTGTCGCTACGCCGTGGTTCCCTTGGTCCTTCGACTACATCGGCCTGCACCTAGCACTTGACATTGAAGGCACCAACCTACGTGCAGATCCTCCAGAGCCAAGCCCCACTGAGCGACGCCAAAATTACTACGCATGGCTGCCTCAATGCTCCTCGCATCTCTCGAAGCTCATTCAAACGTCATAGACCTCCCCCAGGGCTATCGAAGTAGCACGACACGCCCCATCCCCAACATCCCATCGGAGCTTCCTCGAGCAAGCCGCGTATCCTCAAGTCAGAGAGGGCACGTCCTCACTCAACCCCAAAGCTGTTTGGCCCAGAGCAGCAGATGGTTGGCAGGCAGTTAAGAGGCCTCACTGGTGGCGTGCAGCTGGGCGTCGAGCCATTCACGCACTCACACATCCTCCTCAACCTTCTTCCTCAATAAAACCGAAGGGAGGTGCTTCTGATGTCTCTCGCGTGACCACAAAATCTCAAGCTACCGTGACCCCATTCGGTGCATCCTCTGCTTCATCTCGGGTCACTGGGCAAGTGATTGTCGGCGTAGGGAGAAGCACTTCTGCCCATCCTCGTCGTTGCAGTAAGCTCCACCGAAGATACCTTGGCGGCCGGCTCCCCCAAAGCTGTGAGCCCTCACCATGACGTTCCTAGGTGCACCTGATATCTGACCGGACGAGGATTACTATATCATCAATGGCTACCCCCAGCTCGACCGAGCCCACTAGGACTGGGAGGCCGCCGCTCTCGTGGCCTGGGTGCTACGGGGTGATGCCAGCGCCGACGACAGAGCGGTAGCCAAGGTGGTTCGGCACCGCTTTGGCCTGCGTCGTGAGGACGTGGCCGTCTCTCTTCACCTTCCGGAGACCTACCTCCTCAAGTTAAGCAGCAAGCAAACCAGGGACAGAGTGCAGGACGCAGGAAAATTCCACCATGAAGCTCTGGAGATTCATGTGCGACCTTGGAGGCCGGTGAGTCACGCCTTCAGTGCTGCGATGTTCTTTCGCGTCCGTCTCTGTCTGGAAGGGATCCCGGTGTTTGCTTGGACACCGTATGTAACGACCCAACTCTAGGGCACCCGAGAGGTCCTCCAAGACCTACTGGAAAGTCCATCAGGACCTCCCGGGAGGTCCAAAGGACCTCTCGGCGACCACCCTGAGCCTCCCGGAGATCCAGCGGGACCTCCTGGAGGTCAGGAGAACATGACCCGAGAGAGAGTCTTGGAGCAGGGGAGCACCCACGGCTGTCACGACCACAGTCCAGGAAAAGCGAGGAGGTCTCGAGGACACCCCAAGACCACCCACGACCCTCCGGAGGAGGTCGTGGAGGTCCGAGACCCCTCGAGCCTCACACGTTCATCCCATTGTGAGGACATGAAGGTCCGTGCTTGCTCCTGAGTTCCTGTGAATCCCGAGCTAGTCCCAAGGATCATGGCTAGCTCTTCACGTAAATAATACAATGGTGGTGACATCCGAACGTATTTTTATTTAAGCAAAATATTTACAGAGTTGTTACGGTGGCCTTGGGCCCAACACATATACAAAAGAGCAAAAGAACAAAAGGTCACAGGGTCCATCAGCACACCACAGGCAGCTGACTGGAAGGCACAACCTATTCGCTTTGATCTTCTTCACTGCCAAGGTCTTCTCCTGGCAAAGATTGTAATGAGCAAGAGTGAGCACAACAACCGTGCTCGCAAGTTACACCCGTGGATTAGCAGAATGACATGCATATATGGATAACCAAAGGATGGCATATTATGGTTAATTTGCACAAAGCCAATTTTTCTTTCAACTACCATTACTAAGTTCCAAAGCAAGTCTTTAAATAGATAAAATTCATTTTATCAAAGCAATTTTTTCAGTTGGATAACATTCCTCAACAAGTTGGTGAAGGATACCCTCCTGACAACAGGCTCCCTGCCCAAACCCATGGGATAGCAATCCCAAAACAGATTTGAAAACATTTCTGGAAATTCCCAAAATCAACATCTAACTCTGAGTAGCCTTTGCCAGCACGTCCATGACCGTGGACACGGCTATTCGAATAGATTTAACTCTGCAGAGGTTGTGCACTTTACCCACATGACATGATTTCTCTAGTTTATCCGGCATCCGTCAATGCCACCTCTCACTACCAAAGGTAAGAGGTCTAGAGCTCATGACAAGGCCTTTACAATGCATTGCTCCACCACAGCCTTTCCTTGCTAAGGTTTCACCCCCCTATGGACAGCAATCCAGCGGGAAGCCCCCTCTTGCACCAGTGGGAACATTAGGTCATAAAGGACCATCAGTCTTACAAGACCTCCCACACCTCCAATGGAGCAGCATATGATGGAGTTTTGCAAATTACTCAGCCAGGTCCCACGCCCCATTCTGGAGACATGTGGTTGCACGATTGTGGCATAGCCCATTATAGGCTTGGCATTGGTCGCTCAAAGACCGGTCCTCACATGACTAAGGCGACTTCCACAAACCCAAGGGCATCGATCTACCATAAAGGCACGATCCCGTGCATAAACTTGCACCAACCAAGCCTACCAATTCGCCCCAGTCCCAATCCATTTTCATTTTTCCTTGCTTCCCCAGCAACATTTTCATCCTTCCATGACAACCCAATGTCATGGTAAAACATTTTAAGCAATATTTGGTTATGTTGGTAAAGATTTCCCCAAATCAATACTTTTGGTCTAAGCCCGACTAAACACAAGTTTTTCAAATGGTTGAGCTCACACTAATGCATGACCCAA
Source organism: Phyllostachys edulis (assembly GCA_036346405.1). Lineage (NCBI taxonomy): Eukaryota > Viridiplantae > Streptophyta > Magnoliopsida > Poales > Poaceae > Phyllostachys > Phyllostachys edulis. Next base: position 739,586 of record CM070547.1, read on the forward strand.
CTTTGATCTAAAGGTGACAATAAGTTTAGTCCAAAGTCAACAGTGGCCATACAAAGGAAGTAGGCATAACTATGGATTTAAAACAGGTAGTGAACTAACTTGGTAGAAATAGGCATGCATTAAACTTTGAAACTGAACATAAATAAATTGAGTTATTGGGTGCAATATGATCAAGAGTGCAACTTGCCTTGCCCACTGTCCCGAGAATCTTCCTCTTAGGCACTCGGACTCCGAGTCTTCGCAATCTACACGGGTAAAGGAGCGAATTCAAGGAAACTCAAATAAAGAACCAATTGAGAACAACAAGAAAACCAAAAGAATCCCGAGAGGAGTCCAAAACATAATCAACGAAGAGGTCTATATCTTTAGAACGGTTCTTTTGGAGGAGGTCCAAGCTTATCAGAGGAGGTGGTCTTTGGCCAAAAGACCCCAAAGGAGTGATTCAAGCAATAGAACAGAGATCCTAAGAAATGGTTCTTCAAGAAAGTCCAGAGGAGGTCCTCACACAAAAGCCCTAGAAACCCAAAAAGAAGTCCATCCGAGGAGGTCCTGAAATGGACACAACCAGCTCAGTGCAGTAGTAAAAACGAGAGCGGAGGAGATCGCCTAGGGATTTACCAGGGATAGAAGAAGCAATGGATGGAGGGAGGTCGGGAGCAAAGAAAGTTTTCCCGGGAGCCACCGACGAGAGCCAAGATAACAGAGGGTGGAGAAAGGGAGGAAGGTGATATGGTAGAATTCCTTGGTCTAATTGTAATCAAAATGGTGAAGAAAACTAGAAATATACGTGTCAAGGATAAGTATAGAAATGGGTCAAAGGTAGGTAGTGGCGTAAGGGGGTGTCACTACCATTACGGGCAAAAGGTACGAGGAAGGACAATGTGCGTTGCTATGGGAAGGAACAAAGAAAATGTCGAGGTGCGGTTAAGTGACCCAATTCAAAGTAAAACACCACGATATGGATGCATTTAATGTGACAAGACATGCATTAAATGCCCAAAATTTTAACGTGGCGAAGAAAATGAGAATGATTAAAATGGCAAGTGGGGCGACCAACTTAGAAACAATCGGGTCAAGAGGGGAGGTCTTGCCCCACAGGAGAGGTCCTCGAGGAGGTCAGGGCTAAGAGGTCCTGATATACACAAAGGAGGTCTCGAACATGGGGAGGTCCAAATACACATGGAGGAGGTCCACGTGACTAAGGTTAGGACAACCAGACTTCATCAAAGGAGGTCCCATGCTCAAGGAGGTGCGAAGGTTGAGGAGGTCCGGACATACAGGAGGTCGGACATGGGGAGGTCCTAACTGTCGGGATCAACAAAGGAGATCCCGACGGTTAGGATCTCATCAAGGAGGTCTGACGAGAAAGTCCAGGCCAAGTTAAAAGGCCACGGAGAGGTCTTGGACATGAGGTCCAGAGAACTACAAAGAGATCCCGTGGTTGGGATTAAAGGCAGGTTGAGGTCCGGGCAGTTGGATCTCCGAGAGGGAGGTCCAACAGCCAAGATCAAACGTGCAGGGGAGGTCTGGGCCTTTGGATCGGGAGTGAGGAGAGGTCCAAACCGTTAGATTCAAAACAAAAGGGGAGGTACACAGAGGGACATAACGCACGGGGAGGTCTGGACCTTTGGATTGGAGATAGGAAGAGGTCTGGACCACCAGATCAAATGAAAGAGAGGTCCAAGGAAAGATATCCACAACAGGTGGTCCAACAGGAGTTCGTGAGTCAAGGCAACTCAAAGGAGATTCCAACCTCTTGGGTGAGATCAAAACCGTGGTGGTTAGAATGGACCCTAAGGAGGTCCATTCGGCCAAGAAGAAATGCCAAGGGTTCAAATGAACTCTGGAGAGTCGAAGGCACACATAAGAGGTCCACTGAAATGCATGGAGGTCCGAATGAAAAGAGGTCAGGCATTGGGAAGTGCCAGCAACAACGTGGTCCTGACTTAAGAGAAGTCTCGAGCAGTAAAAGAGGTCTAAACCCAAAGAGATTCAAACCAACAAAGAGGTCTAAAGTGACCAAACTCAAAGGAAAGGCAGGACGAAGAATACGCCCAGTGAGAAAAGGTCCAAGCCTCAAGGGAGGTCTAACCTTAAGAACCCCCAGGAAGGTCTAGGCCACGAGAGGGTCTAAACCTACATAGCCCAAAAAGATAAATCAAGGAGGATCTGCCAAGCATACCAGAAGAGATACCAACAACTCAAACCTCTCCAATGTAACCAAACTTGAATTCCCATTAAAGTAAATAGTTTTAATTTATTTTACACATTTTAAAAAGGATTTAGAAAATCAGAATGTTACACCGTACATCGCAAAACACATCGTCAGTAGGAAATGCTCGTTGCACACCATCGAAGGGGTCTCAGCGAGCCGGGAGGACACCAGGACACTCAACCTTTGGGCTTGGACGTCCAACCCGAGCACGATACCAAAGGTGGCCTGGATCACCTTCACGCACCGAGGCGAGGATCCTAGTCGGCCAGAAGCGAGCTCCCACCTCACGGACAATTGGAGGTGATATCTCACCCACCGAGTGATCATTCACCTCGACTACGTCGAGGACCACACCGTTGCACCACTCGACAACTTCCTCTCAGCGGCGGACATTGCCCCCTACGAGTCGATCACATCTTATCTTCCATGGAACCTAGGGGTTGTAGATGTCACTCCGGAATCCTAAGGGGGGCCGAGCCATATTCTACCACAGTCGCTACGGCAGGAAGATGAGGTGAATGAAAACCTCCCAGCAGAAGAACACTACAATCCCTACGCCCACCGCCGCCCCCCTCACCGCTCGGTCTATGATGACCACCCTTCCACCCTGACCCGGAGACGCAAGGACAACGTCGACGGCAAGGGTCGCCATAACCGCCCCAGCCACCGAGTCCACAGGAGCTCTCACACGACAGTCAAGCTTCGCCTGGGCTCATGCCAGGATCGTGATTGATCCCCCGCTGGGGACACTCACACGGTGACAATAGGAATGGCCGCCGCTGGGCTGTGGCGCAAGGGGGACCAGCCCCCCGTCCGGAGCTATAATGCTCGGCCCAGATTGCTTTGCCCTCCCCAAGCCGTCACTGGAGCAAGTCAAATCAGCCACCGGCCGAACACTTCAGGAGCTTTTCGCATCCTACGCCAACTCTTTGCATGAAGCATTGCACGAGGTCTTCGACAAAGATCTACCTCAGACCTCCACGCAACCGCTCCCCTCCTTCGAGGAGGCGTGATGCGAATGGCTGCGCAAAGCGGAGGACTACATCAGGGCCATGTCAGCGGCCGCTATTAAACTTGGTCTAGCACCAAGATATTTGAGAGCCATGACGCCCAAGCCAACATGGTCGAACTTTCTGCAAGCAACGGGCCACCTCGCCGCTCCAACTTCTTTGAAACACGCCCCAGACCAAGAGCATAACTTCACCGGGGACAACTCGACGGTCCCTGCCGACTCACCTCAGGCAGTATCATTGTAGTTACATGAGATGGCTCCCTCCACCGACACCATCCTTGCCTTTAGTCCGGGGGGGGGGCACTACTGAGCGCTAACCATACGTGCACTACAAGCGACCGAGGGACTCCTTACCACGCCGGAACCAGTTGGCGGGAACGCAGCCTCCTCTAAAGGGACCACCCACCTCGCTGATCCCCCACAGCTCCAGATCGGGAGCTTGCAGATGCAGACCCAGAGACCCCCGCCTTGGGCCATCAACATCCTTCGGCATGGTCGGATCATGTGCACCTCCCAAGTCGAAGGACCATCCATGAGACCGTCCAGTGGCACGACCAAGCCCTGAAGACGGCGTTCTTCTCCACCTCGACATTACTGATTCTCGCTGCTCCTACTCCGATTCCCCCAACCCACGCGCAGATGCACTACTGGACGTGTCGACCTTTCAAACGTTCGACGTAGTGCACGTCTAGTGGCCAAACGGAGGCCGGGCTCTATGAAGCACCAGGCTCAAGAAGCTCTCACCCACAAAATTGGCACTCTACCAAAATATCGACCACTGATGGATGATGCGCTCAAAGAATACCTCGCAACATTCAAAGCACCTCTACCGCAAGACACCATTGCCGCTCTGTCGCAAATATTCAAGATGGACTATCAGCTCACTTCGCTAGTGGACGACACTCTCGTTGAGCTTGTGTAACGACCCAACTCTAGGGCACCCGAGAGGTCCTCCAAGACCTTCTGGAAAGTCCATCAGGACCTCCCAGAGGTTCATTAAAGGACCTCTCTGACAGCCCACTAAGACCTCCCAGAGGTCCAGTGGGACCACCGAAGTCGGGAGGACAGACCCGAGGAGGTCGTGGAGCCAGTGAGCAACCAAGATCTACCACGGCCAGTCAAGGAAAACGAGGAGGCCTGAGGGCACCCCAGACCACCCGCGACCTCGAGAGGAGGTCGTGGAGGTCTCGAGACCGCCTCGAGCCTCACGCGTTCATTCCTCAAGTGGACATGGAAGTGCTGGCTTGCTCCAAGGTTCCTGTGAAACCCGAGCTAGTCCCAAGGATCATGGCTAGCTCTTCACAAAGCAACAATAATGGTAAAATAGCAACAACACAAGCTTTATTAATAACCAAAGGAGTTGTTTACAAGAGATCTTACAAGCCCGCCAGCAAAGCATAACAAAATAAACATGGGGCCACCCGATACACCACAGCAACCTTGGTGGAGGGCTTATCCTAGTCGTTCCAGGACCACTTGGTCCACAGCAAGGTTATCACAAAGCTTCCAATTCCTGCTAAAGACATCATCAAGCAAGAGTGAGCACAACAACCGTGCTCGCAAGTTACACCCGTCAGATAACAAAATGACATGCATAAATGGATATCACAATGGAAGGCTTAATATGGTTAATTTGCGTAAAGCCAAGTTTCTTTCAAATACAATTACTAAGTTTCAAAGCAAGTTCTTAATAGATAAAATTCATTTTCTAAACTTGATTTTCAGTTGGATATTCATTCATCACAAGTGGTGAAGGATACCTCTGTTGCAAGGCTCCTGCCCAACCCATGGGATAGCAATCCCAAAAACAGATTTGATAAACCTTCGAAAAACCCAAAACCAACATCTAACTCCGAGTGGCCTTTGCCAAAGACGCCCATGACCATGACACGGCTATTCAATAGATTTAACTCTGCAGAGGTTGTGCACTTTACCCACATGACATGAGTACTCTAGTTTGTTTGGCATGTGCGAGTGCCACCTCTCACCGCCAAGGTAAGAGGTCTAGAGTTCATGACAAGGCCTTTACAATGCATTGCTCCACCACGCCTTTCCATGCTAAGGTTTCACCCCTATGGATGCAATCCAATGAAGCCCCTCTTGCACCGGTGGGAGCGATGAGGTTATAAAAGACCATTGGCCATATAAGACCTCCCACACCTCCAATGGAGCGACCTATGGTGGAGTTTTGCAAATTATTCACCAGATCCCACGCCCCTGCTGGAGACATGTGGTTGCACAATTGTGGCATAGCCCATTATAGGCTTGGCATCGGTCGCTCAAAGACCGGTCCTCAAATGACTAAGGCGACTTCCACAAACCTAAGGGCATCGATCTACCATAAAGGCACGATCCCGTGCATACACTTGCACCAACCAAGCCGACCAATTCGCCCCAGTCTAAATCCATCTCCATTTTCATTTTCTTTGCTTCCCCAGCAACATTTCCATCCTTCCATGACATCCCAATGTCATGGTGAAAACATTTAAAACAGTGTTTGGTCATGATGGTAAAGATTTCCCCAAATCAATACTTTTGGTCCAAGCATGACTAAGCATATGTTTTTCAAATGATCTTGGCTCACACTATTGCATGACCCAAGTTTGATCTAAAGGTGACAATGAGTTTAGTCCAAAGTCAACAGTGGCCATACAAAGGAAGTAGGTATATCTATGAATTTAAACCAGGTATTGAAATACGTGGTAAACATAAGCATGCATTACACTTTGAAACTGAACATAATTAAGTTGAATTATTGGGTGCAATATGATCAAGAGTGTAACTTGCCTCTTGCTTGATAGCTTAAGATTCTATTTTCTCACAGCTCTGGCTCTCTGGACACGTCAAGATCTACACGGCAAAAGAACAGATTCAAATAACGATCAAATAAAGAACCAACAGAGCTCCAAATAAAAAATCAAAATAACTCCAGAGGAACCTCAAAACTCAATTAATGTAAGAGTATCAGATTTAGAATAGGTTCTTTGGAGGAGGTCTAAGCTTACAGAGGAGGTGGTCTTTAGCAAAAGACCCCAAGAGAGTGTTTTCAAAGAATGAGCAGAGGTCCGAGAGATGGTCCTTGCAAGAAAGTCCAGAGAGGAGGTCCTCAAATAAAGGCCATAGAAATCCGAAGGTGTCCACTGGGGAGGTCTGAGAAGGACACGACCACCTCGAGGCAAATGGCAAAAATAAGAGTGGAGCAGGTCACCAAGGGACTTACCAAGGACAAGAAGGAACAATGGATGGAGGGGAGGTCGTGAGTAGCAAGGTCTTCCCTGGAAGGCCACCGAACAAGAGTCAAGATAGTGAATGTGAAGAAGGTAATCTGACAAAGTTCCTGGCCGATTATAGTCAAAGTGGGTGAAGAAAACTAGAAGCATACGTATCAAGGATAAGTATAGAAATGAGTCAAAGGTAGGTGAGTGGCGGGACAAGTGTCACCACCACCCCGGGTAAAAGGTACGAGGAAGGACAACGATGTTGCTATGGGAAGGAACAAAGAAGGATGTCGAGTGCGGCTAAGTGACCAAATTCAAAGTAAACACCACGTATATGGATGCATTTAATGTGACAAGACATACATTAAATGCCCGGGATATTTTCGTGGCGGAGGAAATGAGAATGACTAAGTCTGGCAAGTGGGGCGATCAACTTAGAAACAGTCGGGTCAAGAGGGGAGGTCTTGCCCATGCAGAGGAGGTCTTTGAGGAGGTCCGAGAGGCTTAGGAGGTCCTAGGCCCAAAGGACAAGGAGGTCTAAAGGTTGAGAAGGTCAGAGACACAGAGGAGGTCGGACATGGGGAGGTCCCGACGATCGGGATCAACAAGAGGAGGTCCTGACGGTTAGGATCTCTTCAAGGGAGGTCTAGACGGTTGGGGTCCAGACAAGGGGGAGGTCCTAGAGAACACGAAGAGATCCTGAAGGACATGGGAAGATCCAGCTAAACAAGAAGGAGGTCTAGAAGGACAAAAGAGGTTCAAAAGGATTGAAATGAAATTGCGGTCAAGATTTGGTCTAGGAGGTCCTTAGCGAGTGAGATCAACTCAGGGAAGGTCTCAACGGCTGGGATGAAATCAAGAGAGCTTTAACAATTAAGATCAAGGCAAAGGGAGGTCCAAAGGACACACAAGGGGGAGGTCTCATGGACAGGAGGTCCGAAAGACACACCCACAAGATGGTCCTGAGGACAGGACCCACAAAAGACTAGTCCTGACGGTCAGATCTCACAAGGGGGAGGTCTGGGTGGTTAGGATGTGGTCAAACGACAGGGAGGTCCAACAGACACAACCGGAAGGAGGTCCTCTGGACAGGAAGTTCAACGACCTACTTACGGGAGGTCCGAAGGTCAAGCTCAAATCGAAAGGTGGAGATCGATGGTTAGGACCTCACAAGGAGATCCTAACTGGCCACGATCGGCAAAGGGAGGAGGTCCTAGAAAATGGTAATACCGCGAATTGGGGCGGTAATACCAGATTGCACTAGGAGGACTTTTCCAAAGAGAAGGTTTACTAAGGTCAAGGTGAAAAGGAGTCCAAGTGATCACCGCGGGGTTCACAAGAGCATAGAAGGAACTCAAGTAGTATGAGAGAAGACCTAGACCCTGAGGAGGTCTAAGCCAGAGAAGGAAATCCGGACCAGAGGAGGTCCAATTTGAGCACAAGGGTGGTTTGATCAAATGCAAAGAAGGTCTAATTGGACACGAGTGGGTTCAAGTGAATTATTGGGCCCAAAGTGAGCATGGGGAAAACTCAAGCAAAAGACTTGAGGGGAGATCTAACATAAGAGTAGACCCAAACAAAGAATGAGGTCTATGATAAAAAAGAGATACAGACATCAAATAGATCAAGACAAAGAAGAGATCCACACCATAGGTGAGGTCCAAGTGGTAAGGAGGTTTGGGCATACAAAAGGGTCTAAACCCAAGGAAAGTCTAGACCTAGGGGGTGCCCAAGCAAAAGGGAAAAATGTCAAAACCGCAAGGATTGTCCAGTCTTCAAAGGAGGTCTAGATACAAGGAAGAATCTAAACCTGAGAGGAGGTTTGAACTGTAATTGAGATTAAGGGAGGTCCTGACCCAAAGGATGGGCTGGACCAGGAGGATAAACTTAGCAAAGGTCTCAACAGAGAGAGATTTCCAAAAGAGAGGAAAGACCCGAAAAGACATGGAGGAGATGCCCACAACAGAAGTCAAACAAGAGGGACGGTCTGGACAGATAAGAATGTCCAGATGTAGGATAGAGGAAAGGGAATCTTTATCAAAAGAAGGAGAGAGAGCTCCAGGGAGCTAGAGCAACACCAAAAGAACTAAGTTTTGGATTAGTTGAAGTTTAGTTAAGTCATTTTAAATTCTTCAAATTCTGAAATTCTCAAGTTAAGCTTGAATTATCATCAAAACCAATTGGTTCTTTTTATTTTGAAAATTTTCAAAAAGGCTCTGAAAATCAGAGCGTTACAGCTTGGAGGCCACGCACGACTAATAGCCAAGGGACCGAGACAACGACCCCCCTGAATGCTACATCGTCCATGCCCCCACAGACTCCAACTTCAGCTCTTGGCGCCCTTGTGGTGGCGGCCTAGAGACAAGAGTTCCACCTCGTTGTAGTCGACGACCCCGCCAGGATCATGCAGAACACCAAGACCGCTTTTGCCTCTTTGTCGTCATTTTGGTTTTGCGCTTCTTTATTTACGACGTATGCTGAATGTATCTCTTTTGAACTTCCAAAGCGTCTCATCTGGAATGCCCGGCGGCTCTGCCCCAAGGTATGGCCCTTGACCGACTCCGCCTCAGGAGGGAGGGTCGTCGAGCCACTACCACCACCAACCAAACTTCAACCCTCCCAACCGTCCCCCTCCAAGCGGTTACCTCAACTACAAATGAACGGACCAAACATCAACATTATCTGCTAGAATGTGCGTGGCCTTAACACCCAAGCCAGAAGAGCGACTGTCCATGAGACCATTACCTCGACAACATGTCATCTTGCCTGCCTTTAGGAAACCAAGCTAAGCAACGTCGACCAAACCCTAGCTTGCTATCTCGGGGGATACAATCTGCGTAGCTTCGCTAAAAAATCGCCAAGGGTAAGAGAGGCAGAATTCTACTCCTGTGGAACAATGAGTACATCGACGTAGCAGATGTGCAACATTCAGTTTACAACCTGTCGGTGACACTGTCCTTAAGAGAATGCAACTCAGTGTTTCGCTTGGCGATAGTGTATGGCCCCTCCCGAGGTAGCGACAAGCGAGCCTTTCTCCAAGAAATTATTTCCTCAAAACCTCCCCTAGTCACCAACTGGTTGGTCTTGGGTGATTTCAACCTCATCTACCGCGCCGCCGACAAAAAAATTCCAACATCAATCCGCGACGCATGACACAATTTCGCACCACTCTCAACACCTGTGAACTAAAAGAAATTCACCTCCAGAACAGAAAGTTCACATGGAGCAATGAACGTCAGAGACCAATCCTGTTCAGGTTGGACAGGGTCTTCTGTAACAACGGCTGGGACACCATCTTCGAAAACCATGTTCTTCAGGCGTTGTCTTCTTTGATCTCCGACCATTGCCCTCTGCTGCTATCGAACACCTCCGGTCCTGCTCGCCCAAAAATCTTCCGTTTCGAATACTTCTATACCAAGATGCTAGGTTTCTTCGAGACGGTCCAAATGGCCTGGGTCACCCACTGCCCGCACACAGAGCCTATGCACCGTCTAAACCACAAGTTAGCAACCACTGCATCCTCACTAAAATCCTAAAGCAGAGACCTTTTCCCTCGACCAAAGCTCCAGCTCCACATGGCCTTAGAGCTAATCCCCCAGTTCGACATGGTTTAGTAGTACAAGGTGCTAACACCACCTGAAAATGTCCTAAGGGCAAACCTAAAGAAGAGAGTTACGGGGCTCGTAGTGATCGAGTGAACCAGGAAATGCCAAAGCTCTTGGATTATCAACCTCAGAGAAAGTGACGCAAACACGAAGTTCTTTTGTCTCAAAGTCAATGGCCGTAGGCACAAAAACTACATCCAAAGGCTCCGAAACAGCCTTGGCTGGGCGACCTTGCACACAGAGAAATAGGACACAATACAAAAGCATTTCAAAGAAACGCTTGCCCCACCCGCACCCGCAACACTGACCTTAATTGGGAGGTCCTGAACTCACCTGCGCCGGATTTGCACAACATGCAATACGTTTTCATGGAAACCGAAGTCTTCAACGCACTAGACCAATTACCGGGGGATAAAGCCCTGGCCCGAAAGGTTTTGCTTCAAATTTCTACAAATCCTGCTGATCAACCATCAAAGCTGACATCATGGCAGTTTTCCACACCTTCCACTCTCTACGCACGTCGCATCTTCATCTCCTCAACACAGTAAACATCGTGCTAATTCTAAAAAAAGGAGGGGGCATACAAAATACAAGACTTTAGACCCATCAGCCTTATCCATGACCACAGGAAGTGGATTGCAAAAATGCTAGCTTTGCGAGTGGCGCCGTTCCTGAACAACCTGGTCTCGCAAGCCTAGAGCGCCTTCATCAAGACAAGGAGCTTTCACGACAACTTCCTATATGTCTGCAACCTGATAAGAAGACTCCACTGCTCTAAAACCCATTTGCTTTTCCTCAAACTAGACATCGCAAAGGCTTTCGACACGGTCCGTTGGGACTACCTTTTCGACCTTCTTCGAAAAAGGGGTTTCCCCTATAGATGGACAAACTAGGTGGCGGCCCTCCTAAGATCTGCCTCTTCCAGAGTCCTCCTCAATGGCATCCTCAGCAATATGATCACCCATGGAAGGGGGCTGTGGCAAGGAGACCCCCTCTCGCCCTTCCTCTTCATCTTGGCCATTGATCCCATTCAACGTCTCCTAGAGGTGGAAACATACATGGGTTTCCTTGCCCACACGCGAGACCGTTTCGCCAGACTCAGAACGTCCATCTATGCGGGTGACACGGCAATCACTCCAAGCGCAAGCGAAATCTACACAACCACCCAGATAATCCTCAATTTCGGGAATGCCTTAGGCCTGCATACCAACTTACAAAAAAGTACGGTGCTTCTAATAAGTTGTGACCACATCGACCTAAACACGGTTCTCCAAGACTTCCTGGCAATCCGATCAACCTTTCTGATTAAATATCTCGGATTACCGCTCACCTACAGAAGACTACGCAGGATAGATTACCAACCCCTTCTAGACAAAGTGGGGGAGATGCTTGAGTTGGCGGGCGTTTCCTATCCCCAGTAGGGCGGGCCATCCTGGTTAAATCTATTCTCACTTCGATTCCAATCTATTACCTTACGGTTTTCAAAATCCCTGAGACAGTCCTCCGGGCCTTGGATCGAATCAGGCGTCGTTTCCTTTGGACCGGCCACGAAAACAACTCGGGTGGTAAGTGTAAAATTTACTGGGACAAAGTGTGTCGCCCAACCCAGCTTGGCGGTTTAGGCGTCCTCAACCTTCCGCAGTTCTCCACGGCACTCAAACTTCGATGGCTATGGCAAAATTGGAAGGATCTGTCCAAACCTTGGGTTAGCATGGAAATCTCTTGCGACGACGCGGACCAAAGCCTTTTTGCAGCAGCAACTACGGTCTCCCTCGGGGATGGTAAGATGACAAAATTTTGATACTCGACCTGGTTGGGTGAAGAGGCACCCAAAGATCTAGTCCCCAAGATCTTTGAAATCTCAGAAAGCAAAAACCAGATAGTGGCCTCGGCGTTACAGAACGGACGTTGGATGCAGGACATAAACATCCTGAGGGGATTGACAATCCATCACATCCAACAATTTGTGGGACTTTGGACCAGAACCAACCAAATCCATCTGGCCCACAGCACCCTGGACGAGATATCATGGAAGCTAACCCCGAAAGGAACCTACTCTTCAAAATCCGCCTACGCATTACATTTCCTGGGTTCGATTGCGACAAATTTCAAAACACTAATTTGGAAAACCCACGCCCCCCAAAGTGCAAATTCTTCGCATGGCAATCCAAAACAGGCTTTGGACCTCAGACAGACTGGAAGCTAGGGGGTGGCCAAACCAACACTTTTGCCCCCTATACAGACACACTCCAGAATCGGCCATCCATCTTTTCACCCAGTGTCATTTTTTTTGTAAGAATCTAGAAGTACATGGTGGATTGGCTAGGAACCGATAGTCTACAGCCATCCCTATGGTCCTCTAGCACGAATATCTTGGACTGGTGGTCCAAGGTAGCTGAGACGAATGGCTCCCCCAGGAAAGCAACGACCACGACCCTGATCCTAATTATTTGGAAGATCTGGAAGGAATGAAATGCAAGAATTTTTAACAACAAAGCCACCACACCGCTGGACCAATCAAAATTTAAGACTCGGTAATTTTTATAAGAGACTTCAAATCACATCCTACTGATATTCATTTATCACATCTTGGTATCAAAAATTTCCTCTTTCTCCTTTTCCCAGAGATTTTGAAGATATGATATTGAGGTAGGGATGGGCATGCTGAACTAGCTTAATAAATGTAAGATCCTATACCATGTCTATTTAATTCTTTAGTTTGCACAATATCTTAGATACTTTGTGCATTGCTTGTGGCAAATCGAAGTTCACATGTACACTTTTAAAACATTATCCTTCCAATATTATGGCATGGCCAACAACGAGTAGCAAAAGGAGAAGAAATGGAGGCGCACTCAGCATAATGGCAGCTGGTCCACATGCTTACACCTTCTGCTGAAATGAATGGAAAACCCAGTATATACAGGAAACCAATAACGACTGCCATGAAAGTTAAACAAAAAGGCACAAAAGCAACCGAATTATGAAAGCGATACCATTAACATTTCCTCGACTTTAATTCACATTTAGCATTCTATACTTTGCAACACAGTGTCTGATGTTGAATTATTTTCTCTAATTACTGTGAAACTCCCCACGATTTTTATGCTTCAAGACTTCAATAAAAAAAAAGAATTCACAATTTAGATGTTAGATGTCTCCAAATCGCGTGCTATTCTGTTGGAAGACTTTCTGTCTCCAAAACGTGCTAGTCTTGCTAATAAATCTCCAACTATCCCTCTGAATAAACAAAGAACTTGCAAAGCTTATCCAATTAGTGATGCCTATCCAGAAATCACCTGCTTTTGTTGAGCCTGCAAGATTGCGTCCAGATAATGATGGATGTGATATTAGTGCATCTGAGCTTGCTGGCTTATCTGATAGAAAGATTACCCTTTTGCTACTAGTGGCAGGTGAGGATCTCAATCTAGATACATTATGTTGAGTCAATTATGAGCAAGACAAGACTCAGGGTTGCCAATAAGCACTTCTTTCAGCATTCAGGCCTAAAGGTTTTGTCCCATTTGACAGTTAAAATTTGCTGGAACACGAATGTAAGAGCGGTCAAAGTTATTATGAAGAGTAGTGGAAGTTCTACTTCCACAGTTCTACCTACTAACCTACCCAGTGATACAGTGAATATGAACTATGAAGTGATCCTGTGTTGCTTGCAACGTAACTCCAGTTTAAAGGAAACAATGGTGAAAGTCTCCATTCCCATCGATCGAATGGATTCGTTATGTCACGGCGGTCTTCGCCGCAATGCTTAGCTCTTTCCGATATACGGAGCAATTCACGTCTGTATACCTAACTCGATTTTATTTATATTTTGGAAGTATTTTTAGAACCGAGCTAACAAGCCGAGCCCAAGCAAAATCCAATTTCATTCGAAATCTACCTATTTTTAAATGTGTAACCAATTAACGAGTGTAATTGGATCAATTTTGAACCGAGCTAACAAGCCCCACTAACAATTTTTTTCCACCGCTGAGTGGATGACTCTGCTCCATTTGTTTTACCAGGATGCTTTGTGCAGCCCAATTCTAGTATAGGATACAAGGGATAAAATCTGAACATTTGGATGCCTTTTGCCTTGTTGGGCTCAGGCGCTTGGCAACGAGTTGCCTGTGCATTTCTGAAACAAAAGCAAGATCAGCATGGCTGTGGCAGGCAGGGAGACAGAACGTCAGTTAGTTTCACTTACTTCTATCACTTTGTTGCAGCAACAGCAACTGAAGGCCTCATCAAAGTAAGTCCTTGACGAAGGCTGTTCTTCATTCTACTGATAACAAAAGCATCAAAGATTACCGTACTATGAATTGCCTTGTTTAAGGGTAGAACAGAGAGAGGCAAACGTGACGAAATTTTCCATCCATTAATTTAACTATAACATCCTCACGACAACAAATACGCTGCACTGCAGAACGCATTATTACATGCAGAAGGCATCGATCGATACAACAAAACACAACACATTGGGAGCACTAACTCAACTGACGAACAAACCCCCTTCTGATAAGCTCACTTCTTGTGAAGGCTGCAGAGACTGTTCTCCTGGCCTACATCCCTGGCAATGCAGGGAGGCTGACAAGTTCCATCCTGGTACCAGGTCGTCCGCTTCTCCAGCAACTCGTTTCCATCCATTAATTTAACTTTAACATCCTCACGACAACAAATACGCTACACTGCAGAACGCATTATTACATACAGAAGGGATCGATCGATACAACACAACACAACACATTGGGAGCACCCACTTAAGTGACGAACGCACCCCCCTTCTGATAAGCTCACTTCTTGTGAAGGCTGCAGAGACAGTTCCCCTGGCCTACATCCCTGGCAATGCAGGGAGGCTGACAAGTTCCATCCTGGTACCAGGTCGTCCGCTTCTCCACCAACTCGTTCAGGAAGTAGTCCAGCTTTTCAATGGTGACATTGGGCATCACCACGACATGAGCTATGTTTCCCTCGCAAGCGAGCTGCCACCTTCGGACAAACTCCTCATCCTTTGGCCTTTCAAACACTACCGTGCTACTGAACTCGTTAAGCATGGCCCCGATTCCTGCTTCGTTGAGACGTTCTTTCAGATAGTGGGCGTTTCTCAAGCACTTTTGGACTTCCTTTTGAAAGCCTCTATAACCTTTCCTGTTCAGGGTGTACCAGAGGAAGATTGGAGCATGGCCGTTCCTGCTTCCCATGATCGTCGCATCCCTTGATGCCAGATACTCAACATTGCTAGAGAGGGCGTTTATGTGCTCCAATCTTGTTATCTGAACACCACATGGCATGGGGCATCCTACAAACTTGTGTCCAGAGACACTGACACTCCCAATAGTCTTATTAAATGTCACTTTAGGTGCCTAGTGAAGAGATATACATAGATATCATATCAGGAGAATGAACTATCAAGATAAATGTGCAACTGATACAGCATAGGGGTGAACAAGTGGGGATAAATGGAAAATTACCTTCTTAACAAACGGCATCATCAGTCCAAAAAGAGCACCATCACAATGAATATAAAACCGATCTTGGAAGCCACTTTCTTCAAGGGTTTTGATAACCAGGTCAAGATCATCAACTGCTCCCTTCACGGTTGTTCCTGCATGTCAAGTATGTTTAAAAGCAGCACATACCATAAAAAGGCATTAATCTGAAAGATAGAGGAATGAAAAGGCTCACCAATGTTGACATTGATAATGGCAGGTTTATCTCTGTTTTGCAACAGCTTTCTCTGGAAATCAGCACAATCTATTTCCCCAGAAATATGGGTGTCCACCTTAACACATTCCATCCTGTACATCCTTGCTGCTTTGAATAGTGAATAGTGAGACTCACGAGAGGCATACAGGATTCCATCAGGGAAAAGCTCTCTCCTGTAAAACAATTTGTAAAGAAGAATTAGTACAGAAATGACATTTCACAGCAAAAAGTGGTATATTGCAGATCGATATAATGAGGCCTTCTCAAGTACTAACCCGACAAGAATACCATGCAGGTTTCCTTCTGTTCCACAGTTTGTAATGTATCCCCAGTACTCATCCTTCCCTAACTCCCAGAGGCGAGCAAACCAATCCAATACTCCCACCTCAAACTGCCTGGAATGGACGCCATAGTTGCTCTCGATGAAGGGGTCGCCAAGGTTGTTGATGGAAAAGTGCTGCAGCTGGGCAAGTGAACCATAGTCGAAATCCAGATTGTATGGGTAACCTTCATCAGAACAAAAAGATGATGTGAGATTTGTTTCCAAAATAAAAGACTTGTGAGACTACATTGTTTTCCATTATTGGTTCCGGTGAGGCATGCTCAAATAACACGGTCACTGAATCCCACCAGACTCCAGACTTACGTCTATGCTACCCTTCTTTCAATAGAAGAACTGATGACTTTGCACAAGAACGCAACTGTTTTTTATGCAGTACATAAGAGTTGCAAAAGATATATGCATAGCTGGAGAATTTTCTGGTTCATTCGTTGTCGAACACTAATTTTTTTAATCACAATGCGCAGTTTTACTAGAGTTTCAGGATTAACTTTGAAAAAGAGGTTCATGTCCAACCTCTAGGGCTGTTACTTCAAACCCGGTTTACACGGGTTGGGAAAAACCGGTGTGTACAGGCAGCCCTACCAACCTCGTTAGAGCTTCAGTCAGTATATGGTACAAGTGTTTCTTTTCAAAAAGTATATGGTAGAAAAGGAGATTCCACGTGCGCCTTCGTTACTTTGCACAAAAGCATGTAGCGGCAGTTGAGATGCACAATGCACTTGCTTAATCTTTACATTCGACGATTACCAATCCAACATGGACCTAACAATGCTGAGACAGGCCTTTATCCAGAAACAAATAGTCGCAGATGTGAAAGAGATAGTGAATTAAACAAGGAAATGGAGCATGCCTGCACTCGAAAATGAAGCATATATCCCTGCACTCCAACAAGACGGGAGGGATGGAGAAAGGCAGCATTTTTGGCTGACAGTTTCAGACACGCAAGAAACAAGTAGAGCGCGAGACGACACGAGTAACCAGGACAACTAGAGGCAGTGAATCCGTCCCCAAATCGCCACACACAAGACACGTACGCACGTCCCGAGATCGGGGAAGGAACTGGAGTAAAAGCCAAGAATAAAAACAGACAAGGCGTGGATAGGTTATGGGTGCTGTGCACTGCATACCGAGGTGGTGCTTGGTGCGCTCGACGAGGGAGCGGCGGTAGATCGCGAGGACGCTGGCCATGGTGGCCTCCCGCTCGCCGGTCTCCTCGTCGTCCGCCTCCGGCTCCTTCACCGCGAAGCACGCCGTGTGCACGTTCCTCCCCAGCACGATCTCCCTCCTCCCCTCCGCGCCCTTCCCGTTCTTCACCACCACCTCCACCGGATGCAGCAGCGCCTTCGCGCCGCCGTTCACGGCAACCGCCCCCGCGGCGGCGCCGGCCAGATCCACGAGCCCGTTGGTCACGCTCCCCACCATCGTCGCCGCCGCGAGAATTGTGGCGAAGGCCTGCGCAGATTTGGGGTTGGGGTCTCGGGGAGAGGAGAGGAGACGAGACGAGACGAGGAGCGGAGGATAGGGGAGGGGTTAGGAGGGCTTTGCGGAGGGCATTTATAGGTGGCCGGCGAGAAAGTCGTGTCACTGCTTGCGATTCGTCTCGCGTCTTCTTTCATTCTTTCGCGAGTCGTGTGCGGAGGGGCGACGCGGGTACGTTTTCACGTACTGAAACTGACGGGTGGGGCCGAATGTTACTCGGCCCGAAATGTCGATGAGTTGTTCCAAGGGAATAGGGTCGGTGGGTCTCAAGTAGAGGTGGTCAGATGGTCGTGTCAGCGGGCTGGTTTTAGGCGCGGCATCGTTCACATTGTATACGGATCGAACCGGCACGGCACAAAGGCACGAGCCGTGTTTGGGCTGGCACCCCAGCACAGTGGGCCGGTCCGACATGACACGTACAATGCCAGTTCGTGTCAGACGGCGAGAAGGAGGATGTCAGCACCGAGGAAGAGGTCAGTGCGGGGCTGCGGCCTGCGGGCGTGGGGGGAGAAGAGAAGAGGGAGGAGGGGATTGGTCCAGGTGAAGAAGAGAAGAGGGAGGAGTCGAGGAGGGAACGGGGCTGCGGTCGGAGTGGAGGGAGGATGCAATGCAGCCGACGACTGGAGTGGAGGGAGAAGAGGGAGGAGGAGGCGGGGCGGTGGCCGACGCGGAGAGAGGAGGCTAGGAGGGGCAGGCAGGGGTGGCGTGGCAGCAGCCGACGCCGGGCGAGGAGGTCGGGAAAGGGGGCGTCGGCGTGGGGTGGCGTGGAGGGCGGTGGCACTGCTGCAAGAAGGTTGCGTGCTGTAGAGTGAAGGGCCAAAGCATGGGGAGAGGGGGAAGGTCGTGGGCCCAGGGGGAATTTGCCTGTTAGGGCGTTTTTTTATTACCGTTTTTGATTGTTTGGGTATTTTTTAAAAAATAGTAGAAAAATTATGTGCCAAAAAAACAGCCCATTGGGGCATTTTATAAATAGCCACCATACCCCCCTCATTTAGCACCCATCTATTCCTCAATCTTTCTTTAAAATTCTGTTGTGCAAATTCAAATCGTTTTGAGATAATTTGGCAAAATTCAAAAACTTTGTGCCAAATTTTGGAAATTTCAATTTCCAACAACAAGTCAGCAAAAGAGGTACAATAATATTTTTTGAATAATTTTATTTTTATTATTTGTTACGCTAAGATGAAAGTAATAATATTGTTAGTTTCGATTTTGCTGTTTTCGTTATGAAAAATTACGATAGCTTTGCTCTTGGTGATTATGAACTTTCACCGTAGGAAGTTGCATTCATAGAGGCTGCGGCTACCTCAAACCAACCACGGTTGTTAGCGGAAGGGCAAGGCGGAGTTCTGTCATCTGGCTTCAAGACAGCATCTTCGTCGACGACCACTGGAGCAAAGAGGTCGAGGCCGTCTACATCGGGAGTGTGGGAGAATTTCGACAAGATGCACGGGAAAATAAGGTACCATAAGCTATTTGCAAAAATTTTTGCATTGAATTATCTGCAAGGTTGGCAGGTGGAACACGTCACTTGCTTAAACATGTTACAAGATGTAAGGCCAAGCAAGGATTAGTGATGAGGCAGACGCAGCTGCAGTGCAACCCCGACGGTACAATACATAGCTGGGATTACAAACTTGAGGTAGCCCGTCAATCTCTCTGTCGTTTAATTGCTTCTGAGGATTTATCATTATGCTTTGGAGAGTCTATTGCTTTCCAAACTTACATTAGGACTGCGCATAATCTTAGATTTTCTACCGTTTCTAGACAAACAACAATTAGAGATCTAGTAAAAATACTACAATGGACGCCGTAATAAAATAAAGGAACTATTTAGTATGTGCATATTTTCGGTGGTCCTAACCTTAGACATATGGAGTGGTCGGGCTTGGGAGGATTATCTTAGTGTAGTTGTTCATTATGTTAATGATGACTGGGTAATGAAGAAAAGAATGATAGGTTTCGAATTAATTGATGCACGCAAGTGAGGGAGCTGGCCGCATTGTCGCTGTGAGAAATGCACTCTAGGAAGTCGCTCAAGAAGGACAAGAGAGACATCATCAATGTGGTCTAGTTGCTTGACCCCAGCGTCCAGGCCGTCGATGAGTGGTTCTAGGTGTCGGTGCTGCTTGCCGTCTCGCAGTCTCGGTGGTGCCAAAAGCAGATGGTGGCCGCTGGCGCGTGCGGGTTCCTGCAGGGCCTCCTAGTTACCGAGGTGGACGGCACCAAGAATCTCGCCAACAGCCTCGGCAGGGGGAAGATGCTCGGCGTGTTCCCACAGGCATGACAGCGATCATACTGGGCTCGAAACGCCGATTTCGGGAGGAATTTAGAGTTCTTGCGATGATCGATCTTGCATTGTATGTATGTGCTTTAACCGGTTTGCCTCTCAATTTACCACCTGCTTGCTCTCTGTATGATGCTTGTTATGATCTTGTAAATGTCAGCGTACCTCGATATGTTCCATAGCTTAGAGTGATAGATGATGAGTGGTTTTAGTGTGCTTAAATCAATACTAACACGCAAAGCTTGTATCTAATCTTTGATCTGAAGAAATTAAGCTTTATTTGCTAATGTGCATTACTCTTACATATCGAATTATCTGTTTTAAATTTGATAAGCAAACTTTTTTCAGAGTTTAGAGCATATTCATCTACTGTCGTTGTCTAGGTACTGCAATATGAAATGTATTATACTGACAATTATGCCATTAGAATTAGTGGCTAACAGTTTTGGTTAACCTCATCTTGTTGGGGGTCAACATTGCATTGTCTTCCTTAATTATGAACTGATCGCTAGCGAGGGTACAGGTCTGAGATGGTTCATTACTCATAATTCAATGTGTAGACATGGTGCCCATTGAAGGGAACGGTAAGCCTTGTACATATGGTATAGGTTGGCAAAGCCTACAATAATTTCCAAAGAGCGAAATGGATGTATGGATCTTGAATACCGCTTACCTCATGTTTTCCTTTCCTGATTTGTGATCATCGGTAAACTGGTAATCTTCTGCCTTGACTATAGCTTTAGATTGTCAGTAAGCAAGGTTTTAATAACTTTAGTTAATCGTTAAAATTTACTGAAGAACTACATTCAATCTGAATTCGTATCCGGACTCTTTTGTGCTTAGCTCCATCTTTAGCTAATGGGTGGTTTATGTTTGTTTCCTTCTATTGCACTACTGATTTCACATATGCATCGCCATTGTTATAGTTCATCATCGGGTCAATTACAAGCTTGTGTAAAGAATTACATTAGTTACAAGGTTAAAACCATCTTCAAGATCATTGGTAAATCGCCTATAGAATCACATGGGATTGGGGCAGCTGAGGCAACAAATATACCCACTCTGGCGCATTCAAGAACCAGCTTTAATGTTACATGGGCATTGTTGCTTAGGAGATCTGTTGCGCCAGATTCAGATTTGAGAGTAACAAGCCAACATCCATGCATGAATTTTACAGTCACTAATCATTCAGGAATCGTATCATGAGGTGCTGCGTCTCTCTGAGCTCCCTGCTAAGGTGTGTACTGAGTGGTGGCACGTGCTCAGCTGAGATGTCGCGTCTCTCGTGTGGAAGCGATTTCTCTGCCTGTCTCTCTGTGTTCCCTGCTAAGGTGCGCACTGAGCGGTGGCGTGCGCTCAGCTGAGGTGTCGTGTCTCTCGCGTGGAAGCGATTTCTCTGCCTGTCGCTCTGTGCTCCCTGCTGCGTCAGTTCACTATAATTAACAGGGATTATCCTTGATGGACAAAGGTTTGGGCCATGCATTAAGATTGGTTTTCTAATGTACATT
This sequence comes from Phyllostachys edulis, assembly GCA_036346405.1. Classification (NCBI taxonomy): domain Eukaryota; kingdom Viridiplantae; phylum Streptophyta; class Magnoliopsida; order Poales; family Poaceae; genus Phyllostachys; species Phyllostachys edulis. Next base: position 760,956 of record CM070547.1, read on the forward strand.
CATTGAGTTTTCCTACGCCGCATGTGTGGATTTTCCAGGAGTAGAGGGTTTGCAGTGACTTGTATTTTGCATAGTTATAAGCTTTCTTATGATTCAAGGTCAAATTGATCTCGATTTAGGCTCACTACTACAGGAAGCCACATCACATACGGTTCGGAACCGTCATCACAGACGATTTTTGAACCATCTATATTTGTTGGTCTGTGATAACAGGCAGTTATCACAGACGGTACAAAACCGTCTGTGATACGCAATATCACAGACGTTTTTTTAAAACCGTCTGTGAAGGCTAGTATCACAGACGGTTTCCACTAAAAACCGTCTGTGATACATGAATATCACAGACGGTTCTAAATAAAAACCGTATGTGATACGCGAATATCACAGATGGTTTTTATTTAGAACCGTCTGTGATATTCGCGTATCACAGACGGTTTTTTAGTGGAAACTGTCTTTGATACTGTGCCTTCACAGACGGCTTTAACAAAAAATCGTCTGTGATAGTTCATACTCCTGACAACATTTTTGCTGTTTTTTTGGCTAGCCTCAGGAATTGCTAGCCATGCCCTCTGAAAACAAGCATGCACAAAAACAGATTCATCAGAGATAATCAATTGTTGACAACTCAAAGTGATCATTACTCAAAATAAATTACAAAAGATCGTATTTGTTCAAGTATTATCGCTATAGTTACAACTGGATTACAATTGAGTCAATTGTTTGCGTTGAGAGGTGTCGGTGGGTGTTGCTTCTGGGTCGGCGACGAGTGAAACTCTCCGTCGTCGTTATCGATTTCGACTTGATAAAGGTGCGAGCTTCCCTCGAATGTCCTTGATCTCTTCCGCAACGAGTCCATCACATTGTAAATCCAAGGCCTGTCGTTAGCAAGAGTAAAGTGGTAAGCTATATATATATATATTTAAATTTATAATTAGAAAATAATTATTTCGAGATTAACAAACCTCAGGATCCTTTTTCCTAGCTCTAAGGATTAGCTGCATAGGGTAGCAGACGTAGATTGCACATAACTCATCATCTTTTTGCTGGTGGCACTGCAAAAATAGAATTACATATATAGGTATAGTCAGTTCGAGACGCGTTATTATGAAGTATGATATAGGATTATCGTGTTGTAGTGCGTACCGGAAAATCCATCCTGTGTGTTAGTTGGGCGCTCTTTCCATCGTATATTTCTTTGTTGGCAACATAATCGATGAACGACTTACATGATTCCAAAAAGTTATCCTCGGCCATTTCAAACGAATGAAGACTACAATAGAGTTATGTAAGGAGGAAATGAGCATACCTCTCGAGTATTCCTCTTAGAATGTCAAGTCGTGCTTGTTGCGGATTAGGGAATTAAGGTATATCACATGGTTCCTCTTGGGTATAATAACTAAAAGGATCCAAAGGGTACCTACTCATGTATGTCGCTATAGTCATTAAACCTAAGTTCGTGTCTTTGATAAAGTACAAATGAAATTTGTATAGCAAGTAGTGACACTTACCCCTGGTTGTAGGGCACCACTATGTACTTCATGTTCTTCTGACGAAGCAATGACCTCGTTATGTATTTCTCGACGAAGAACGAGTCTGCTTGGATGGTTTGCAACGATACCACATGTGGGTCGAGGAAACCCACCGGTTCTTTCTATTCCCGGACATTTTTCATCATGTATCTATACATAAGCAATGAGTTGTGATATTTATCGGTATTACATGAATGTAGAACTTGATTGTACGCACTTACAGTGTCCAACATCGTAGAAGCGAGGCGTCGAGGCCAACGAGGTTGAATAGGTCATATAAGTCGTTGAAGCCCACGACGAAGTACCTCGTCCCGTTGAAGAAATGCTTCTCCTCGATCCGACGGTGATTCCAAAGATCGCACCCTTCTTTTGGGTCTTCTCCAAGTACCAGGCATGCAAAGCCTGACAAGCATATCCAGCGTGCATTAATACTGCGTCGGAGTACAACGGTTTTCCGATGATGTAGTTCCCGGATATCGCGGACTTCCCGGACTTCTCGAACTTGGGAGGCGCCTTAACGTTCGTCGATTTCGATTTGGCCTTAGCGATTGGCAGCGTCTTCTTGTGAGACGACTCGGGAACCGATACGGCGGCACGCTTTTGCTGTTCCTTCGGCGTCTTCCAAAAGCAACCACGCCATTAATGTACTCTTGACTCACACGGTTCTCACCGTACATCCAGTTTCGATCCATCTACACTACACATGTAACAAATTAGTGTCAAATTGATTAGCGATTAATTTATAGCAAACATGAATTTAAATATGCAAGTGAAGTTTCATAACGAAGTTTTCTTTCTTGCTTTAGGCATCTGATATGCCTCCAGGAAGAAAGAATTGTACCAACTCCAAATTTCAACATTTTCACAAAACATCTAGTCCTAGATAACTATTGCATACGACAAACATCTAAGACCATACCAAATAGGACTAGAGTACTGAGCATCTAATCCTCAATCAGCTACAATGTATGGTAGAAGATAGGACGTTTCACATGACAAAAGAACGACCCTATTTGCATCCCATCTACCTGAATTTATAGTGATATGCTGATATTACTTTGGACTAATTAATTTGACCTACACCAAGGTTGTTATTTGCCTACAAGACCACATATGCCTTTTCATAGACATTATAAAGAAAATAATCATATGCAATCACCTAGTGGTATCTGCATATCAAATTTCATCACCAAGTATAATGGCAATAACATATGGCGCTTATTTAGTATTTCTGACGCTATGCCTCAAAATTCTAAACAAAGACCGAGCAAATCCAAGTTGGAATTTTTTGTGCCAATAATCTTCAACCGCACCTCACTATCTTTTTGAATTTTCACCTGAGCCGGACAAACAAGCAGCTCCCAGTTAGAATAAGGAGTAGGTTGGAGGAGCTAGGGCAGGGAAGTGGCGCATGGGAGAGGAGAGCAGATCTAAGTGGAGCCAGTGGCAGGGTTGCTCCAGAGCGGTGGAGGCAAAGGATGAGGAGCGTGGCGAATCTGGCGATGGGACACAGGCCTCCAGAGCGACAGTGCGGCAGAGGGATGTGTCGGGCGTAATTTATATGATGGAGGATATCACAGACGGTTCTTAATTAGAACCGTCTGTGATTGGCTGGATTATCACAGACTGTTTGTGAATAGATTCGTCTGTGATAATTCACAGACGGCTCTATTAATGAACCGCCTGTGATAATTCATAGACGGCTCTATTAATAAACCGTCTATGATATATGACTATCACAGACGGTTCTAAATAAGTACTGTCTGTGATAGGCTGGCAACGCCAAACGCAGGTCCGGACAAACCCAACACAGACGGTTTCAAAGGAACCGTCTGTGATGGGGCGTCTACTATAACCTGTTTTGTAGTAGTGGCTCCTTTTGGAATGCAGGATTCTCATAATAATTATGTAGGATACCACACATCCAGTAAGAGCATATATTTCCTTTCCTACTGAATTCTTGCGTTCTAAACTGATTATACAGGAAAACATATATGATGGAACAATGATGGCAATCATCCCTAGCTCCATTTCCCTGTAAACATACATATGATGTTGTTTTAACTTCTAAATTAATTTGTTCTACTTAAGTTGTATAGTCCTTCGTCTCTGGTTGTATCTGTTTTCGGATTGAACAAAAGACCCTGGGTGGTTTGAGTTTCTGCTTGTCAATCTGAGTTGTGATGAAGTTTGAGGGTTGCTAAACTATATGGATTTTCTGAATTATCTACTACCTCCCTTTGTTTGCAAATGTCCTCTCGGTGTTACCATTTGCGCAGTATTTCTAAATGCATGACTAGGAGGTGAAAACTTTTCGGCGAAATTTTGTTTTTTTTTATAAAAAAAACACTACTTGCTGATGCATGCTGCAGCTACAAAATCAATTATCAGTCATGCCAATAGTCAACCTATATATGTTAGTACCACCTGTGCAGTTACAAATCCGATTTTGTTGATTTGCTAATTGTAACGGCCTGCTATTTTCTCTAGCAAGATGCCTACACTGTGCAACATGCACAAAAAAGAAACACCTTCCCAGCGCGCCATGTGACGCGCACAGACCAGACCACTAGCTATATACATTTTCATCCACACATCTATCGTTGTCTTGCTATCCAAGATCGTCGATGCCTAATGGCAATTGAAGATTATCTTGTATGATGCACGCCCGCGCATGACACGTCAGGGGAGAGAGAGAGAGAGAGAGAGTAGCGTTCGGTTTACACACTGTCCATTAGTCTTAATTACTGTCCCACGTGCATGATTACAGGTTGTTTGCTTAATTATTTACTCTTGGAGGAGGCAGCACCAGCAATATATATATATATAATTAGCAATATGAGCTGCATACATGTCTCGATCGTACGTCCATAAGCAGTTGGAGCCAAACAAACGTTGGAATACTTGACTTATTCAGTTGTAGCGTGTGTCTAGATGGATCTGAGGCTTGGTCGGGTGATCATTTATTTGGGCGGGCAGGCAGGCAGGCATAGCGTGTGAGTTTGGAGCGCACTGTTGAGATCCACTCTTGTCGTAGCTTGTACTGTTACTCGTCTTGACAATACTGCTCAGCTAGTTAGTTTTTCTATAACAATACGACAAAGGAGTGGGTAGGCAGGCAGATTCTCCACGGAATCGCCGGTGCGTACCTTGTCCTTGTGTAGGACAAGGAATGAGGCCGCATCCACCGAATCACAAGCTAGCAGCACTCCTCGCTACCTCCTCACGCCCTCTAGCTAGCAGTAGCGACGACGACGACTCTTCTTCTTCTTTCCTTTGAGAAGAGGAGCGATTCTTTTCTACCTGTACCTCTACAGGGAAGGGAACATGACCTCCTTTTGTGACACGGCCCGATCCGGGCCAGGCTTGTGATTGGATTTTGGCTTGAAAGCTAGATGAATGTAATAAAAAAAATCCTTTTTTATTCTTGAAATGAATTAAATATTACTTTTTTTATTCTAAAAAAAGGATTAAAACAATAATTTTAAATTAGGAAAAACAAATTTTGGACCGGGCTCGGGTTTGGCCCAACATTTGAACAGGTCCAATCGCATCCAACCGCCGGCCTGCACCTGGCCCATTTCAGCCCGAGTTTATGCACGGCGCTTCCAAATTAAGCCACATCTATCCTCGGCTCCAGCTTGAAAGGCCTGGAACTCAAGTTGCGGGCAGCCCATCCCGAGTTCCACGTGCACCCAACGAATTGGACACCTGTGTATATGTATCCTAAGGTGGAATGGATGAACGATGAGCGTAACAAGCTACCAGGTGCCAAGCAGCCAATGTGTGGATATCCAAACGAATTTCAAAACCCAATTCGTATCCAATACTGGGACCATGTTATAACAAATGTTAAAGTTCTATGACGTACACAATTAAAGTTTCAACACATAGGCAGTAGAGTAACATAACAAATACAAATGTATTCCAAAATATAAACACATGTAGTTAAATAAAAAAAATTCCTTTTATCTCATTAATCACGATTCGAGAGCTTCTATAGATTATCTCATTAATCAAGATTCAAGAGAAGGGAAGCATCTAAACCACTTACTTTAGCGGCGCTAGATTATACTCCCCCGGTCACAAAAGAGTGACGTTTTAGAATATGTGCAATCAAACTTCGCAAACTTTAGCTATAGATATTTCGAGGAATAACTAGATTGGGCATGTGAAAATGACATGCTTAGATTTGTCTCGAAATGTACTTTCAAAACATTATAATTTTATTAGGTTTTTTAATTATATTACATAGAAATTATTGGTCAAAGTTGCGTTTTAGAGACCGAGCTGATGTCCAAAACGTCACTCTTTTGTGATCGGAGGGAGTAACCATGTATATTAATTAGATGTATGGACATTACAACCACCGTGGTTGTATACCAAATAGAAGCTAAAGTTTCTGACGTAGTTATTAGAGTTGCATAAAAAATACAAATGTATTTTAAAATAGGGATTGTCTATTATCACTTGATTTCTCTGTTTTTTTAAGGAAAAAACTAGTCGATTTTTGGACATCCCTCCCCTTTGGCTATGTAACTCATTACTCCCAGATCGGATCAAGAGTTCAATAATGTCGCCTTCGACCTTCCCCCACATCACCGTCTCCTACCGCCTCCTCGCTGGCGCTACCCCGACGCTGGGGTATGCCGGTGCCGCCCTTGCCACCTTCCACAACGACCGTCGACGCCGAGGGCGGTGTCAGTGCTACCCGCTTCCTCTACCACCGCCACACCCCTACCCCTTCCTCTACCACCATTTCTAACCTTCTTCCCCATCTCTGGCGGTTACCACCGTTGGATCTGCCGCCTCGACTACCTCCTACCACACCAACCTAACTCTCTTCTCAAATCTAGTCGCCCTGCCCACCCACTACCCTCCTCCATCCCACGACCGACGGCGCCCTCGCCGCCCCTCTCTTCCTCTATAGCCGTCCCCAGTAAACCCAAACCCTAACCCGGTGAACCCCGCCTTAACTCGTCGCCGCTGCTGGAGGAGGAAATGACAACCCCACCGTCCGAAGCAAGAATCCTGAAGCAGATAAGAAGGTTAGAAATTCAACTGATTTCACAAAAAAAAGTTAGTTGACTGATGGATAGCAAATTTGTTTTACATATAACCATATGTACATAAATGTCTAGCCGTGTAATTGCGTGGTCGATTTTTCTAGTTTTTTTTATTATAAATATGCTTGCATGATAAACTTTATGATTAGTGTTATCAAAGGTTCAATGCAACCACCAAGAGTTTTAAAAAAGGGACCTTGAAAAGGAAGGAGATTACATAATGGTCCCTGAAATCGGAAAGGAAGCACTAAAAAGGAAAAGCAAAATTACACCCATGTCCTTGAACAACATCCGTCGACAACGTCGATGTAGCATAAGCCCAGGTTGCCAATCCATGAACTCCTTGCTATGAGATCCCATATCTGGCCTCGGCACGTCCACAGGTTGTGCATTTGCCGACGATGTTGGGCGACGGACGGAGTAGAAGGGCCTCCTTTGGACGGAGGTTGAAGGAATTTGTAGGATCTAGTACAGCAATCAACCGGGAGGAAGGGGTGAATGATTATACCGATTTCTTCCTTTCAATTCAGCCGTACTCGTCGTACGCTGATCTTCTCTACCTGCCGAGGTGGTTGGTGACAATCGGGTGATCAACACAGCACGTGATCGTAGACAGCAAAGTCGACGAAGAAGAGCTATCTAACCACGCACTGTTTGAACAAGAACAAATCTGAGACGATGCTCAGAGAAACACGCCGCCGGCGAAGACTATTTGGAATAGATCTGAGCTTTATTTCTTAATCTTGTTCTGTGGCTATAAAGTGCCCTTCACGGCACCCCTCAAAGCTTTCTTCCGAAAGCCCTCTCCAAATCCCCCGCAAAAGCTACTATAAAACTCTTAACCTCTGCCTCCTTTTAAAGGCCAGAGTCCTAAACCGTATCCGCAACGACACGGATACAAAATCCTATCTCTTTTGAGAATCAGGGGACCCGAAACCCTTCTAAACACGGGTTTTTCAATATCTCTAAACCTTTCAGATATGAAACACTTTCCATATCTCACGCGTCGTAAGCCTTCAGACTGCACCTCTCGAAACTTTTTCGCGTATCATGCATCCACCTTTGATCTCCACGTGCCACAGCATAAGCCCGACCACCTCGTGACATCCTCAATCGCTTGAACCTCAGATTTTCCCATTCTAGTCCCGGTCCTCCTCGCCATCGACCATGATCGTCTTCACGCTCAAACTGCACATGCAAAGACCAAAGAACATATTCCAGGCACAAGTTCTCCAACTTGATCAATATCAGTTCACGCACGCATATCACGCCTTCAGCCATCAATAACCAAGACCCAGATCAATCACGATTTGTTCTACTAGGTCCACGACCACTTCCAAGAAGTCCACGACCAGTTCTACCAGGTCCACGACCACTTCCAACAGGACTACGCGCTGTAGCACTCGAAATCTACGACTACGCACTGTAATAGGTGGTCTGATTGCTGGAGCGGTTTGACCTCTCTCAAGGGCAGTCTGACCTCCCCTCAAACCGACATAAAAAATCAACACGATTTCATATTCATAAAATGATCTAACTTTTGATCTACGAATCCTAGCTAAGATTCTAAGAATTTCTTGTTTGAGTGTAATATATCTCAAAACCGGGTGACAACCCAAGCACAACACGACATGTCGAGTCATGCCGTGTCTAGTTCAGACCAATAACAAGTGCTTGGGCCGGTCAGACAGGCATGGCCTATTTGGCTACGTCTACGTAGGAACAAGAATAAAAAAGATTCCACGCAGGATTTCATTTCATTTGTTGATCGGGCAAAGAGACAGTGGCCAACTCGAATAGGGATCGACGGGGGCAGTCAAAAAGGGCATTGATGCCAGCACTTCTGCACCCACCTTCCTTCATCCTAGTAGCTTTCTTTGGCATGCCTACCTTTCCCTGCATCATTGCATGTTGCATTGTGGTCGGCGACCTGCCTCGGAACACCGATTGATCTCAGTGCGCTCCGTTCTCTCGTTAGGTGCTCGGCAGCTGGTTCCTTGCTTCTCTTTGTATATGAATATCCTTATGATCAATCGTGCACCCGTGCTATGCTAGTACTTGATAAGTTAGTACTTATGCTAAGCTGGATTACGTTTTCTGTAGTCTTGTTGTCTAGGCTAGGCATGAGGATGGTGTTGTTTCTTGCCTGGGCGTTGCATCACTACACTCCAAGGGTCAGGTCAGGTCAGATCAGACTCAGCTTGTGCATGCTCTTGTACACTCCCATCTCAATCTCATAGCATGTGCCATGTTCGGTGGATGATGTTTGTTCCTTATCCAAATGAACATGCCCCAAGAACTATGCAGGAATGGACGTGCCTCCCTCCTCCCTGGTGAATGGTGATGCATTTGTTTTTCCTATGTTTGACCGATCGATATACGTACATCGTCTGTTGTTTTCCAACCATGGATGGGTATGTGACGAGACGTGATTGATGCAATATACGACAAGTCATGCCAACACCCAGTTCCGGCCAAATCTGATCGTGTCATGGGAAAGCAAGCATTGCAATGTCAGTATTTTGGCCAAGAAAACGAGAATTGGCTAAGTTTTGTCATCCATTTCTTTCTATCAAAACTCTCTGAACATGTACAAGCTCTCTCTCCACAAGAACCAATCCCTTTCTTATCTCTCTATCAACTACTCTCATCGAAACAACCAACGGGAATTTTTGGAACGAAGACAAAATTCCCCTGCTCCACTCCATGATCCACCCATCCACGCTTCTCCATTAGAATGGCATGATGTGGGTGGTCTTGGAGTCGTAGCCGGCCAGGCAGCTCTTGGCGTTCACCTTGAAGATCTTGAGAAGCTCCGACGCCATCTGCCTCGCCGCCGGCGAGCACCCGCTCTGCATCAGCAGCAGCAGCTTCGTCAGCCCACCCTTGGAAGCCGCCGCCGCCTCCACGGCGCGCCTGTCCTTGTACTTGTGGCACACCGCCCACAGCACGGACACCGCCGCCTCCGCGCCGCCCATCCCGCCCTTCATCATCTTGGACAACACCGCCGGGATCGCCGCCTCCGCCTTCTCGCATATCGCGGCGCGCCCGTCTGCGCAGCCGACGGCGGCCTCAAGCACGCGGAGGGCCTGGCCGGGGGAGCCCGCGTCCGTGGCCAGCACGCGCACGGCCGCCGGGACGGCGCCCAGCCGGACCATCTCGGAGCGCGTGCGCCGCGTCCCGGCGATGGCCGCGAGGCAGGAGAGGCCGACCTCCACGGCTTGCTTGTCCAGGCTGCTGCCCTTCTCGTCGACGGGGCCAACGAGACGGATCAGCTCGGAGACCAATTCCTCCGCCTCGGCGACCGTCGCCTTCACGTCCGGCGTCGCATTACGGAGCAATGCCTCCACCAGCCTCGCCGCGTCGATCCGTGCCTCCAGCCCGCTCCCACTCCGCAGCACGCGCGCCAGGGACGCTACCGAGGACGCGACGTCGGCGGCGAGGGCCGCGGCGACCCGCTTCTTGTTGTCCTCCTCGATGCAGTCCGACGCGGCGAGCACGGCAAGCACCCGCACGGCCGCCTCGACGGACTCGACGGCGGCATCCGCTTCCCTCCGCCGGAGCACGGACGCCACGGTCTCCGCGGCGCCGCCGGCCCTCACCAGCGCGTTCTTGTCGAACTCGTCGACGTCATCGTCGGAAAGGAAGGCGGCGAGCTTGCGGAGCGCCGGGCAGGGGTCCGCGCTGGGGGCGGCGGACTGGCGGAGGAGCTCTGCTGCGGCAGCGGCCGGGGTGGGGCCGATGGCAGAGGGCACGGAGGACGAGGAGGAAGCGGCCGTCGAGGCCCAGATAGCGATGAGGCGGCGCAGCGTGAGGTTGGGGACGAGGTCGGTGGACGGGAGCGGAAGCATGGTGGCCGGGCAGGTGGTGTTGCCGGAGTCGAACCAGCGCTGGATGGAGGCGCGATCGTAGGTGACGCCGGTGCAGAGGCTCACCGGTGACCGCATCACGTCCAGCGAAATGGGGCACCGGAAGAAGGTGGGCACCTTCACCTCCAGGCCCTGGTACTCCACCGCGAGCCGGCCGCTGATCTCCTTCCTTCCCATGGATGGATGGATGGATGGAAGGATTCCTTGCTGGCTTTCTTGGTGCTACAGGTTGGTGGTGTTTGGAATGGCGTTGCGTTGGGGGAGAAGTAGAAGTGGGCAGGGGAGGCGAGGGAATGGAGTAGTAGTAAGGGAAAGGTTGGTGGGGTGGTATTATAGTAACCAGTGGTGCCCTTTTCGTTTTACACCCCGTGATATATATATAACGCGCTATTTCGAGAAATCATTGTGGAGCATTCTTCAAGATTGAAAAGCGAGGGACCAATATGACAGTAGCACACAACACATGCTCAATCAATCAATTTACACTAGAAAATTTTCATGTACCATTGTGCATTTTTTAGCTTCTCAGGGTGTGCGCTGCAAGAATGGGAGAAACTAGATCTAGATGTGTGGAATGCGGAAAGCTGGCAAAAAAGAAAGAGGGGGAGTCAAAGAAGACGAAATGGGGTGGACGGGGTCGCTCTTGACGCTGCTCTGCTCTGGGTCATTTCCGGCCTTGACATTCTTTTTCGTTGCCAGTTGCCAATGGGCGAGGTGCTGGAATTCCCGGAACCTTTTTCTTCTATTTATACTAGGTTAAGTTGGATGGTATCCAGTCAATGACAGGGGCTGAGCCAATTAGACCCACTCGGTATCACGGGACATCGGGCCCTTAAAAAAATTATATACTGTTATATGTATGGTGAAGTGGTGAACTTCGGTCATTTTCGTTCTAGTTCCACCCATGATCAATGAGGTAGTCAATTTTATACTCCACTCCACTAATGCTGTCTGAAAAAACTGTATTCCGATTCTGATGTTGATCCCAAAAACAAAAATGTATATTAGTGTTGTGCAACTGGGCGGTGGCATGCATCGCTTCATCGCTGCTAGTCACTCGTAGGCTAACAACACGCCCATGCATGAAGATTTTGTCTATGTTAGTGATTGGGGAGGGGAGCACATGCGATTGCTGTCGTAATTATGGTGGGGGAAAAATATAGACAAAGTACATTGCGTGAGAATTAAGTTCCCTGTGTAGTCAGTCGCTTGTAATTAAAGTCGAGGGACAAACGGCCTGGGCTAGCTAATCCAATCTGAAATGACATACTAGTGTAAAACCGTGCACAAGAGAAGGGAGTGAGAGAGGTAGGGTTAAGAGGCAACCTGTCATTCGACGTGGGTTGACTTGAGCTACGAGGCATGCAGAGGCAGGAATTTATCAGCATAATTTGGAATGCGTCCACTTATCAAGGTACACACATACATAGCACCAGTAAGTAATTGCAGAAAAAAAAAAGGAAGGGGGGGTCAGCATTGACTAGTCATTTTCACGACTAGAAAGCCGTGCATGCATGAATACGCAGCATCATATATACTCATCAGCTGGAAAGGAAAGGAAGGGAAAGGAAAGGGAAAAGCGTGCATAATTTAGTGCTACTGCTGCTGCTGCATGCTACGATAGGATAGGACTATAAAGGAGTGCGATTGCGACCTAACTAGCAAAACAAATCGTTGTATCATTGTCTAGTATTATTACGATTATCCAACCAAAATCATTTCGATTTTGATAAAAGCACTAAAAGTGATGGATATCCTGCTCCTGCCGCCTGTAATTTGGTGTGACACGGAGGTCGGTTCTTCACACGGCTTTCGTCCGTGTCGGCATAGGAGTATATCCGTGTCCTTTCAGCTGATACAGCTAGTGTTTGACTGGCACGTTGCTTTCGCAGCATGCCACTTTTGAAACTCCGGCAAAGATTACACTTCATGTTGGAGACTATAGGTGCTGTGCGGTGCGGTGCGGGTGGAAATTCCTAGTCATGGTAGCGTCTAGCTTGTATCTACCACGGACAGTTTACTTACCTAAGCGTCTGAACCTGATGCTAGCTAGGACTTGGCTGGTCGTGTCCTGATACCAGCTTAAAAAACACATTTGGATGCTGCACTGCAGCCTGCGGGGTATGTTTTTGTGTCTGTCTGTTATTTATCACGAGAGGAGAGGAGAGACACCGCTGACTTTGTTCAGAGTCCGCGAATGTGGCCCAGCGGACCAGCGGAGCTGTTGACAACCCTAGATCCTGAGAAGCTGGTGGGCTCAGTCAGTCAGTACCGGGCAATGGAAACACCAAGGCCCAGAACTCAATTTAATAGTGGTCTGGTTTAATTCTAATTTCCAAGTATGACATGACAGCTCTCTCTTGCAAAAGAAGAAAAGAATTACGGCTGATATTACTACTGTTTTTTTTTTTGGTCTCTTCTCCGTCAACATGGTCTTGTTCTTGCCTGCTAGACTGCTAGTCTGTCTGCAGCAGTCCGAACAGCTATGGAACCCAGGTTAGACCAATGTTAGGATACCACTGCAGGCTGCGTTGATTTTCATTCAAAGCCATTAAAGAGTTTCTAAGTGTGCTACTGGTATTCCAATTTTTTTCATCCAGGTTTCCCAACAGAGTCAGTATCCGCTCATCTCACCACTGTTCAGTCAGGAAGAGTGATCTTCTACCCCGATTCCTGAAGATAAGTAGAGTGGACTCACTTCTCTCTGCATCGACCCATCACCTCACTCTGTAGGCTGGGCCTAATTCTTCTTTCCCCACTTGTCGAAGCCTCTCAAAGCTAGTGCATGCCTTTGCAGCCTTTCACTCGGGCACACTCCTTTTGTACCACCTCGGTCTATCAAGTATCAACGTCAGTTGCACATCCAGCTACACACTGTTCTAATTTGCGCCACAGTGACCCCACATGCTATTCATTCAGAATTTGAGATAGATCCCTTTGCTAATACTAATACCATCAGTGCTGCAGTTGCAGGGCAACGAAAAAGACCCCGAATTGATACTAGCTCCTATGTCTATGTGCCTATATACTCATCTTCAAATCACAGGCTGCTACATATGACATCGATATGGAAAGATTATGCAGCAAACAGCAAGGTTAACAAGTAATAAATTGCCATGTTGAGAATTGTCACATCCCGACTAACCTGGGTTTATTATGGGTAGCTAGGCATACTAGAGCAGGGGATGATATGGTCGAGCCCTAGCTAGTTGATCTTTTGTTTATGACATGCTTGCTTGATACATACTTCCATGAGCTTGTCTCCAATGTTTCCTCCTGGATTCAAGGCCTTCTTCTCTTTTCATTTAACCTGCCCCCTTTCGTTTGCGATTGTTAATTATACCTCGAGTGTGATCGTAGCTGTCCATGGAGTATCTTTAGATGCTGCCAAGTTGGGGGACTCGGTCTCAATTGCAGCGCACGTTTGTGTGCATGTCCTTTAATTTGTTCGTTGTTTCTTTAGTGGGGGAATTGTGGTAATACCCCCGTGGAATCTGTGTATTAAAGCTTTAGTTCCCCTCAAAGCACTAGAATTTGGAGGGGGTGTAAATTTCTTTCTTGTTTTGCAGGTGCAAAGCTGAATTAAACATTTCTATAGCCACAGGGATGCAAATTGCATGCCCCCTAATTAACTAACTATCCATATGTCATATGCCTAATGTTGAAAATGAGGACGATATTTTAATTCTAGATTTTAATAGAAGGCAAATATCGTAAATGACTAATGATGCATAAATCAGTACTAATAGCAAGCAACTCATTGTACTTTACAAAATTTGCAGAAACAGAATGTAAACAAGTCAATTAGTCACATGAAAGACTTGCAGATGGCTCCGATGAAGGACATGAAGCAGCGCAGATGCAAACTCGATACAGTGCAGAGACGTAGATGAATCAGCGAAGCGAGCGGTCGCGCAGATGTGCGCTGCCTAGAAACCTTATTGCCACCCCCTGTGCAGGTCTTCATGGCAGCAACGGCTCGGAGATACCGCTCCTCTTCTTCATGGTGCGCGTCGAGAAGAAGAGTCGACAACGTTCAGACAACGCAATACAACAGCACAAGTTTGCAGAAGGAAGAAAAGAAGAAATGGAGGCAGTAGTGTTACGCGCAATGCTTTGGATGTCTCTAGGCATATATATATATATATAGAGATGCAAACTGTGAACTGGCCTGATTAAACAACTATTTACCCACTGGTAACTGACACATTTAACCAGGCATTTACCCACTGATAACTGCCTGTCATCAACACCTAATAAAGCCTCAAATTCAAACATTTGAATCTAATTCAGAGAGAGAGAGAGAGAGAGAGAGAGAGAGAGAGAGAGATGCATAGTTTAGCAAAAAATAAGGTGGACTTGGTCTGCCAAGTGGTGCGCCGCGTCATGCTACGGTCGTGCATCGTAAGTCACAAGTCACACGATTTTTCACGCGAAAATATGCGAATATGTGTACGCGTGTGTGTTTAGCCAAAGCCCTCCTCGTGCCACCCTCATCCACGTATCACATGTTTCAAAGAGTGGCAAGAACTCCACCTTATATATTGGTTACATCCTTCCTCGTGCAACTTGGGAACGATATTGATGTGTACCTAGCACCATTGCTGGAAGGTCTTGTGACACTGTGGAACGAAGGGGTATATGTATGGAATACGTGCAAACGAGAGAACTCCACTTTACGCGCCATGTTGTTCCGCACCATCAATGATTGTCTTGCCCTTGGTAACCTGTCGGGGTTCAGCACAAAAGGAGCCAAAGCATGTCCGCATTGCTTACATGATACCGAGAGTGTGTGGCTGAACAACTCGCACAAAACTGTGTATATACGTCACCATAGGTTCCTTCCTAGGTATCACCCATACCGCAAGATGAAGAAATAATTCGACGGAAATAAGGAGGACGGTTCAGCTCCAAGGGCTTTTAGAAGGAAAGAGGCCTATGATATGGTCAAGGATATCGATGTTGTGCTTGGAAAAAGACTCACCTTATTGGGAGCACTTAGAAGTTCACCACTGCATCGACGTCATGCACGTGGAGAAGAATGTATGTGATAGCTTGATTAGTCTCTTACTGAACATTCGTGGCAAAACAAAGGATGGTGTCAACGCACAGCGTGACTTAGTTGATATGAACATAAGAACCGAGTTAGCACCGAAAGAGACCGATAAAGGACGAACGTACCTTCCCTTAGCTTGCTACACTCTGTCTAAGACCGAGAGAAAGGAACTATGCCAGAGCTTACATAGTGTGAAAGTTCTGTTCGGTTACTACGCTAGCATGAATAAACTTGTTTCTATGGAAGATTTGAAATTAATTGGTATGAAGTCTCATGATTCTCATGTGCTGATGACACAAATGCTTCCTGTTGTAATTAGAAGTATTTTGCCGAATAAGGTCCGAGTGACAATCATGAGGCTGTGTTATTTCATTAACTCAATTGTTTAGGAGGTCATTGTAACAACCCACCTCTAGGGCACCCGAGAGGTCCT
Source organism: Phyllostachys edulis (assembly GCA_036346405.1). Taxonomy (NCBI): domain Eukaryota; kingdom Viridiplantae; phylum Streptophyta; class Magnoliopsida; order Poales; family Poaceae; genus Phyllostachys; species Phyllostachys edulis. The sequence continues at coordinate 776,909 of CM070547.1, forward strand.
CCAAGACCTTCCGAAAGTCCATCAGACCTCCCAGAGGTCCATTGAAGGACCTCTCTGACAGCCCACTCAAGACCTCCCAGAGGTCAGCCAAGACCTCTGGAGGTCCAGGAGAACATGACCCGAGAGAGTCTTGGAGCCAGGGAGCACCCACGGATCTGCCACGGCCACAATCAGAGACAAGCGAGGAGGTCTGAGGGTACCCTAAGACCACCCACGACCCTCCAGAGGAGGTCGTGGAGATCTGAGACCACCTCAGATCTCACACGTTCATCTCATTATGAGGACATAGAGGTCCGAGTTTGCTCCAGGGTTCCCTGTGAATCCCGAGCTAGTCCCAAGGATCATGGCTAGCTCTTCACAGCATAATTACAGCAGTGGTGACATCCAGAACACACCTTTATTTAAGCAAAATATTAACAGAGTTGTTTACAAGGTGGCCTTGGGCCCAATATGAACACAAAAGAGCAAAAGAGCAACATTTCCATCAAGACGCCACGTAATCGATGGAAGGCGCAACCTATTCGCTTTGGTCTTCTTCACTGCCAAGGTCTTCTCCTGGCAAGGATTGCAATGAGCAAGAGTGAGCACAACAACCGTGCTCGCAAGTTACACCCGTGGGTTAGCAAAATGACATGCATAAATGGATAATCCAAGGATGGCATAATATGGTTAATTTGCACAAAGTCAATTTTCTTTCAAATACCATTACTAAGTTCCAAAGCAGGTCTTTAATAGCTAAAATTCATTTAGCAAAGCAATTTTTCAGTTGGATAGCATTCATCAACAAATTGGTGAAGGATACCCTCCTGACATTAGGCTCCCTGCCCAAACCCATGGGATAAAATCCCAAAAACATATTTGATAAACCTTTCTGGAAAACCCCAAAACCAATATCTAACTCCGAGTGGCCTTTGCCAGCACGTCCATGACCGTGGATACGGCTATTCGAATAGATTTAACTCTGCAGAGGTTGTACACTTTACCCACATGACATGATTTCTCTAGTTTATCCGGCATCCGTCAATGCCACCTCTCACTACCAAAGGTAAGAGGTCTAGAGCTTATGACAAGGCCTTTACAATGCATTGCTCCACCACAGCCTTTCCTTGCTAAGGTTTCACCCCCTATGGATCGCAATCCAATGAAGCCCCTCTTGCACCAGGGGGGAGCGATGGGTGTTAAAAGACCATTGGCCATATAAGACCTCCCACACCTCCAATGGAGCAGCATATGGTGAAGTTTTGCAAATTACTCAGCCAGGTCCCACACCCCAGACTGGAGACATGTGGTTGCACGATTGTGGCATAGCCCATTATAGGCTTGGCATTGGTCGCTCAAAGACCGGTCCTCACACGACTAGGGCGACTTCCACAAACCCAAGGGCATCGATCTACCATAAAGGCACGATCCCGTGCATAAACTTGCACCAACCAAGCCAACCAATTCGCCCCAGTCCCAATCCATTTTCATTTTTCCTTGCTTCCCCAGCAACATTTTCATCCTTCCATGACAACCCAATGTCATGGTAAAAATATTTTAAGCAATATTTGGTTATGTTGGTAAAGATTTCCCCAAATCAATACTTTTGGTCTAAGCCTGACTAAGCACAAGTTTTTCAAATGGTTGAGTTCACACTAATGCATGACCCAAGTTTAGTCTAAAGGTGACAATGAGTTTAGTCCAAGGTCAACAGTGGCCATACAAAGGAAGTAGGTATAACTATGAATTTAAACCAGGCATTGAAATACTTGGTAAAAATAAGCATGCATTACACTTGGAAACTGAACATAATTAAGTTGAAGTATTGGGTGTAATATGATCAAGAGTGTAACTTGCCTCTTGCTTGATAGCTTAAGGATCTATTCTCTCTCACAGCTCTGGCTCTCAGGAACGTCAAGATCTACACGGTCAAAAGAACAGATTCAAACAATGCTCAACTAAAGAACCAACAAAGATCCGAATAAAGAATCACAAGAACTCTAGAGGAACCTCAAAACTCAATTAACAGAAGAGTACTGTATTTAGAATAGGTTCTTTGGAGGAGGTCTAAGCTTACCAAGAGGAGGGTGGTCTTTAGCAAAAGACCCCAAAGGAGCGATGTAAACGATGAAGCAGGGAGGTCCTGAGGAATGACCCTTGCAAAAAGCCAGGAGGAGGTCCTCTTACAAAGGCCACGAAGTCCAAAAGAAATCCACAAGAGGAGGTCTGTGAAGGACACGATCATCACAATGATGGTAAAAACAAGAGTGGAGCAGATCACCAAGGGACTTACCAGGGAAAAGAAGAAATAATGGATGGAGGGAAAGTCGGGAGCAGCAAGGCTTTCCCTGGAAGCCACTGATCGAGAGCCAGGATAACAGAGGGTGGAGAAAGGGAGGAAGGTGATGTGGTAGAATTTCTTGGTCTAATTGTAATCAAAATGGTGAAGAAAACTAGAAATATACGTGTCAAGGATAAGTATAGAAATGGGTCAAAGGTAGGTAGTGGCAGCGCAGGTGTCACTACCATTCTGGGCAAAAGGTACGAGGAAGGACAATGTATGTTGCTATGGGAAGGAACAAAGAAAAAATGTCAGGGTACGGTTAAGTGACCCAATTCAAAGTAATTACCACGTATGTGGATGCATTTAATGTGACAAGACATGCATTAAATGCCCAAGATATTTTCGTGGCGGAGGAAATGAGAATGACCAAGTCTGGTGAGTGGGGCCAGTCAACTTAGAAACAGTCGGGTCAAGAGGGGAGGTCTTGCCCCGCAGAGGAGGTCTTTGAGGAGGTCCGAGAGGCTTAGGAGGTCCTAGGCCCAAAGGACAAGGAGGTCTAAAGGTTGAGGAGGTCCAGACATACATAGGAGGTCTAGACAGGAGGTCCAGAGCACTACAAGAAGGTTCCATGGTTGGGATTAGGGGCAAGTTGAGGTCCGGGCGGTTGGATCTCCGAGAGGGAGGTCCAACAGCCAAGATCAACACAAAGGTGAGGTTCCCAGAGAGAAATAATGCAGGGGGAGGTCTGGGCCTTTGGATTGGAAGTGGGAAGAGGTTTGGACCGCCAGATCCAAATGAAAGAGAGGTCCATGCGGAGGGGTTCCAAGAAAAGAGGTCCTAGGGAAGATATCCACGACAGGTGGTCCAACAGGAGTTCGCAAGGATCAAAGCAACCCTAGGGAGGTCCTTTCGGCCAAGAAGAAATGCCAAGGGGGTTCAAATGAACTCAGGAGGATCGAAGGCTCATAAGAGGTCCACTGGAATGCATGAAGGTCCCGACCTAAAGAGGTTTGGGCACAGGAGAGTGCCCAGGCAACAAAGAGTCTAGACTTAAGAGAAGTCTGAACAGAAAAGAGGTCTGAACCCAAAGAGATTCGAACCAACAAAGAGGTCCAAGCGACCAAACTCAAAGGGAAAAGGCCTGGACATAAGGGTTTGTCCGGGTGAGAAAAGATCCGAGCCACAAGGGAGATCTAACCTCAAGAACCACAGGGGAGGTCTAGGCCACAGAACGGGTCTAAACCTACATATCCAAAAGAGGGAGGTTAAAGGAGGATTGCCGAGCTTACCAGCAAGGAGGTATAAACAACTCAAACCCTTCCAACAGAACCAACTTTGAATTCTCATTAAAGTAAATAGTTTTAATTCATTTTACACATTTTGAAAGAACTTAGAAAACCAAGATGTTACAATATTGGCAGTTAAAATGAGATCAGAGGAGGTCTTGGCGGTCAAGGGAAAGTACCAAAGGGTTCAAATGGGCATGGAGAGGTCCGAACGACTGGGAAGGAGGTCCTAAAGAGTGGTATTACTGTGAATTGGGGTGGTAATACCGGATTGCACTAGAAGGACCTCTCCAAAGAGAAGGCTACAAGGATCAGGGCGAAAAGGAGTCCAAGTGATCACCGAGAGGTTCACAAGAGCATAGAAGGAACTCAAGTGGTTATAAAAGGGAGACCTAGACCCTGAGGAGGTCTAAGCCAGAGAAGGAGATCTGGACCAGGGGAGGTCCAAGCACTTAGGAGATCTAGACCTAAAGAGGTCCGGATCCTTGGATGATGATCACAAGAGGTCTGAACGGTTCAGACCTTCACATGGGAGGTCTGACGGCTCAGAGGGAAATCAGAAGGGGGTCCAATTGAGCACAAAGGTGGTTCAATCGAATGCAAAGAAGATCCAATTGAACACAGGTAGGTTCAAGTGAATTACTGGACATTCCAGTGAGCAAGAGGGAGACTCAAGCAAAAGATGTGAGGGGAGGTCTGGCTAGATCAACCCAGGAGGTCTGGGCATAAGAATATGCCCAACCGAAGATTGTGGTCTAGGATCAGAAGAGATCCAGACAACAACAGAGGTCAAACAAGAGGGATGGTCTGGACATATAAAAATGTTCAAATAGGATGAAGGAAAGGAAATCCTATCAAGAAAAGGAAGGTAGCTCCAGAGAGCTAGAGCTACACCAAAAGAACCAAACTTTGATTTAGTTGAAGTTTAGCTTAGCCATTTTAAACATTCCAAATTCTGAAATTCTCAAGTTAAGCTTTGAATTAACATCAAAGCCAAATGGTTCTTTTTATTTTGAAATTTTTTCAAAAAGACTCTGAAAATCAGGGTGTTACAGTCATCGATCCCGAAGGACTAGATGCGCTGCAGGCCGAGGTGGTGACGACTCTATGTAATCTTGAGGTGTATTTCCCTCCATTATTTTTTGATATCATGGTCAATCTCACTGTTCACCTTGTGAAAGAGATAAATATATGCGGCTCTGTGTTCCTACGTCATATGTACCCGTTCGAGAGATACATGGGAATTCTCAAGTCCTATGTACGGAATCGACACGGCAAGGATACGACATAAATGGGTACACATTTTATCTGACATTTCGAGATAGGAACAAGATCTGATTCGAGCAATGATGTCCGTATAGATGCATTTCACGAGCAGTTCAATACCGCTGGGTTGATGTAACATCTTGATTTTCTAAATCCTTTTCAAATGTGTAAAATAAATTAACACTATTTTATTTTAATGAAAATTCCAAGTTGGTTCGGTTAGGAGAGGTTTGAAGCTGTTGAGACTTCTTTTGGTAGGCTCTGTGGACCTTCCCCTAGCAGATCTCCTTTGGATATGTAGGTTTAGACCTTCTCCATGGTCTAGACCTCCCCAGTGGCACGTGAGGTTAAGCCTCCCGTAAGGCTTAAACCTTCTCTGGCCTGGACGTATCCTTACGTCGGGCTTGTTCTTTTGAAATTGGTCACTTGGACCTCTTTGTTGGTTTAAATCTCTTAGGGTTCAGACCTCTTTTCTGTTTAGACTTCTCTTAAGTCTAAACCTCTTGCTGTCTGGGCACCTCTCTATGCCCAGACCTCCTTTCATTGGGACCTCCGTGTGTTCCAGTGAGCTTCTTGTTCGCCTGCGGACCTCCTGAGTTCATATAAACCCCCTTGATATCCTTTCTTGGCCGAAAGGACCTCCCCTGTGCTGGATCTAGCGGTCCAGACCTCTTCCCATTTCCAATCCAAGGGTCTAGACCTCCCATGCGTTATGTCCCTTTTGTGGACCTCCCCTCTGTATTAAATCTAACGGCTTGGACCTCCCCTCATTTTGAATCTAAAGGCCCAGACCTCCCCGTGCGTTATAACACTCTGCGGACCTCTTCCGCATGTTTGATCTTGGCCGTTGGACCTGCCTTTTGGAGATCCAACCGCCCAAACCTCAACTCACTTTTAATCTCAACCACGGGACCTCCTTAGAAGTTCCTTGGACCTCCTGTCCAAGACCTTCCCGTGGCTTTTTGAGAGCTGGCTTGGGACCTCCTCGCCAGACCTCCTTTGATGAGATCCTGACCGTCAGGATCTCCTTTGTTGATCCTGACCGTCAGGACCTCCCCATGTCCAGACTTCTTTTGCATGTTTGGACCTCCTTAACCTTTTGACCTCCTCGAGGACCTGTATTGTGGGTCAAGACCTCCCCATTTTTGACCCGACTGTTCCTATATTAACTGGCCCCACTTGACAGCCTCGGTCATTCTCATTTCCTCCGCCACGTAAATATCTTGGGGCATTTAATGCGTGTCTTGTCACATTAAATGCATGCGCATACGTGGTGTTTACTTTGAATTGGGTCACTTAATTGTACTCTGACATACTTCTTTGTTCCTTCCCAAGCAACATACATTGTCCTTCCTCGTACCTTTTGTCCGAGTGGCGTGACATCCGCCCGCCACTCACCTACCTTTGACCCATTTCTATACTTATCACGGACTCGTGTATTTCTAGTTTTCTTCACCACTTTGACTACAACTTGTCTAAGAAATTCCACCACTCCACCTTCTCCATTTTCACCCTCTCGGTTTTGGATCGAGGCCTTCCCGGAGAGCTTGGTTCTTACGACCTCCCTTTCATCCATAGCCACGGTCCTTGGTAAGTTCTTTGATGATCTCCTCCACTCTTGAGTTCACCACTACACCGAAGCTGGTCATGTCCTTCACAGACCTTCTCGTGTGCACTTCTTTTGGGATTTCTATGGTGCTCGGGTGAGGACCTCCTCTCTGGACCTTGCGCAAGCGCCATTGTCTCAGGACCTCTTTGCCCGCTGCTTAGGTCACACCTTTGGGGCCTTTTTTTTCTAAAGACCTCCTTTTTCTCTGGTAAGCTAGACCTTCTCCAAAAGAACCTAATCTAAATACAATACTCTTCTGTTAATTGGGTTTTTGAGATTTCTCTGGAGTTCTCTTGATTCTTTATTTGGATCTTTGTGGATCTTCATTTGAGCCTTCTTTGAAATTGCCCTCTTATACTTGTAGACTGTGAAGACTCCAGAAAGTCTGAGGATTCTGAAGAGGAGGAATCTCAAAGTAGTGAGCAAGGCAAGTTACACTTTTGATCATATTGCACCCAGTAATTCAAATTATTTATGTCCTGTTTTAAAATGTATTGCATGCCTATTTCTATCAAGTTAGTTCAATACCAGTTTTAACTTCATAGTTATACCCATTTCCTTTGTATGACTACTGTTGACTTTGGACAGCACTTATTGTCACCATTAGGTCAAGCTTGGCTAATGCAGTAGTATGAGCCAAGAACATTTGAAAAACATATGCTTAGTCATGCCTAGACCAAAAATTATTGATTTGAGGAAATCTTTACCAAAAGGACCAAATAATGTTTAAAAATGTTTTGACCATGACATTGGGTTGTCATGGGAATATGAAAATGTTCTTTGGGAAAGCAAAGAAAATAAAATGGATTAGACTGGGGCAAAATGGTTAGCTTGGTTGGTGCAAGTTTATGCACGGGATCGTGCCTTTATGGTAGATCGATGCCCTTGGATTTGTGAAAGTTGCCCTAGTCATGTGAGGACCGGTCTTTGAGCGACCAATGCTATGCCTATAATGGGTATTGCCAAAACCGTGCAACCACACGTCTCTAGTCTGGGGCGTGGGACCTGGCTGATTAATTTGCAAAACTCTACCATATGCTGCTCCATTGGAGGTGTGGGAGGTCTTGTTTGGCCAATGGTCTTTTATAACCTACTGTTCCCACCGGTGCAAGAGGGGGCTTCCCGCCGGATTGCTATCCACAGGGGGGTGAAACCTTAGCAAGGAAAGGCTGTGGTGGAGTAATGCATTGTAAAGGCCTTGTCATGAGCTCTAGATCTCTTACCTTTGGAAGTGAGAGGTGGCATTGACGAATGCCGGACAAACTAGAGTACTCATGTCGTGTGGGTAAAGTGCACAACCTCTGCAGAGTTAAATCTATTCGAATAGCCGTGTCCACGGTCAAGGACATGCTGGCAAAGGCCACTTGAAGTTAGATGTTGGATTTGGGGTTTCCAGAAATGTTTGCTAAAACTGTTTTTGGGATTTTATCCCATGGGTTTGGGCAGGGAGCCTATTGTCAGGAGGGTATCATTCACCAATTTGTGATGAATGTTATCCAACTAAAAAAAATTGCTTTGATGAAATGAATTTTATCTATTAAACGACCTACTTTGGAACTTAGTAATGGTAATTGAAAGAAAATTGGCTTTGTGCAAGATCACCCTATTATGCCATCCTTTGATTATCATTTATGCATGTCATATTGTTAACCCACGGGTGTAACTTGCGAGCACGGTTGTTGTGCTCACTCTTGCTCATTGAAATCTTTGCCAGGAGAAGATACTGTCAGTGAAGAAGATCAAAGCAGCTAGGTTATGCCCTCCAGTCAACTGCCTGTGGCTTGTTGATGGACTCTTTTGCTTTTATGTATTTATGTTTGGCCCAAGGCCACCTTGTAAACAACTTTGTTAACATGTTGTATAAATAAAGGTGTGTTCTGGATGTCACCACTTATGTGTTTGTGCTGTGAAGAGCTAGCCATGATCCTTGGGACTGGCTCGGGTTTCACAGGGAACCCTGGGGTATGCTTGGACCTCCATGTCCACACAGTGGAGTGAATGCAGGAGGTACTGGGGTGGTCCCAGATCTCCACGACCTCCTCCGGAGGGTCGTGGGAGGTCTTGGGAATGCTCTCAGACCTCCTCATCCTTCTCTGTTTGGCCATGGTAAGGCCCTCGGGTGCTCCTTGGCTCCAAGACCCTCTCGGGTCATGATCTCCTGGACCTCCAGGAGGTCTTGGTGGTCAGTCCGAGAGGTCCTTTGTGGACCTTCTGGGAGGTTCTGATGGACTTTTCAGAAGGTCATGGAGGACCTCTCGGTGCCCTAGGGCTGGGTCGTCACAGTTGAGCTCTTACTATAGGTTCGTAGAGGAGATTTAGGAGCTCGACTACTTACTTTTCAAGATCCCCCTGTTTCGGTGCCATTGGGTCAAACTTCCACAGGGTGTGAAGGTCGACAGGTACGGTGTCACTACTGTGGATCTCAAATGTGTCGGATATAAGGACGAACCATTCGTACTCGCTAAGCAAGTTGTTCAAGTTTTTTTTTTATGTAAATGACCCGGCAAATAAGAACCACCATGCAGTTCTTCATGGAAAAAGAAGGATTATCGGAGTTGAGAATGTCGTGGATGAGAAAGAGTACAATCAATTTGATGAATTGTCTCCTTTCGAAGACGGCATCAGGCTCGAGGAAGAACCCAGTGAGGAAGCTAGCTATATGCGCATCGATCATCGTGAAGGGCTATATTTTAAAACGAAATAGCAAGTGGAATGATTCCACACGGTGACACCTATTTGGAAAATTGTTCCATTGTAATTAACAAACTCGGCATGTAATTAAGGAATTATTCCATTGTAATTGATTCACTAATTAAGAAATCATTCCATCTGTGATTGTATCAGCTGCTTTCTTGTTTTCAGAGGGCATGGCTAGCATTTCCTGAGTCTAGCCGAAAAATATTCTTTTCAGAGGGCATGGCTAGCATTTTTCGAGGCTAGTCGAAAAACAATATATTTTTTAGCTACAGAAGGAACTATCACATGCGGTTTAGTGGAATAAACCGTTTGTGATAACAAGACACCAAAACGTTTCGCCTCCTGTACCGCCTTGTGCGACGGCAGGCGTTCCTCTCGATGGGACACGCTTGGAAGACCTTCAAGAGCAAGCTTGTCACGGAGTACGTGAACAAGGATCAGACGCCCTGCACGAAGTATAGTTTCGTGTTGTCGGATACATAGGACACCTTTGTGTGGATGAAGACGATGGACAAATTTCAGCAGCAAAGTGCGGCACACAAGGCTATCCAGGCACAAAACATTCACCCCACAGACTTGGCACCGTTGGGTACGCGGATAAAATCCAGGGATGGATGAGTGAGGACGATGTGGCAATCCAGTCGCAGGTCTCCCCGCCATTTGCCGAGATCACAGACGAGCTCGCCCAAAACTGGTTAAGAGGGAGGGTCACAATCACATTGTCGGGTGCCATCTCTTTCACAAACCTGACAGACGAGGCAGTGTCCCAACGCCTGGTAAGATATATCGAACTCCCTAGTTTTTAATAAGTTCATAACTTCGTAGGGTCTAAAATAACATGATGGCCTCTTGCAGCAAACATTGAGTACCCAATCATCTCAAGGCTCCTTCGAAGCAGTAAGAGAGAAGGATATACTATCCATCGCTTGGGAAACAAGGAGCACCCGGGTCGCACACGAGGCATTGGGGTTTCCCACACGACTCTGAGGCGTATAGGAGTTGGAAGAGATCCAAGACCGAACGCGAGGAACAGTTGAAAGAGGAGATTAGTACACAATTTCAAGAACAGATAATATCATTGCAGGAACAAATGAATCAACTGATCAGCCAATCGCAAGCCGCCCCCGTGATTTTGGGAGCCAGCCCCCCTCAACATCGAGTAGCGTCGCGTCCACGCGCTGTACTTTATGAACTTGGCAACGTCCAATTACCTATCGACGTCATCCAGGCAATGTACATCTCTGGAATGCTTGAAAGATAGACATGTAGGACGTCTTAGCTAATTGTGTATCATTTTGTAGGTGCCCAAACCCTGCAGGCTCCAAATGACACTGGTTGGGTCCATTTCTGTTGAGGCTAGGCAGGGGGTGGTGTATCAATGCCAGCAAGGGATAGTGGTGCATGGTGCCCATCTGGTGCAGGGTTATGCTAAGGTCCAGGTGGACATGGTACATGATAATTGATGGTTGTCCCGCTAGAGAAGCGCCCGAACGAAGATATCATAACACTAGGGGATGCCTTGCACACTTATGTCCAGTGGCCCAAGAGGGACATCGCCCTTGACCCTGCAGTGCCGTGATCTCCACACGACGACCATGCCTCTCCAACAATACCCTCGATGACTCTACGTCAACCCCCGCTTCAGAAGGCCTCCGTATCTGCTACCGTGAAGACGGTGTCCAAGAAACAAGAAAAGTGTGTCGAGTCATCTTCCAGGAAGACAAATAGCACGTAAGGCGCTAAGGCCAAATCGAAAAAGATTAAGACGCCTCACAAGCCTGGCACGTACTCCCTTGGAATGTCGTTGGTCTCCGACACAATATTACGCCACGCTGGTTTGGCTTGTGGGACTTTGTATGCCTAGTACATGCGGTAGACCGACGAGGCGAGGACAGACCAGCTAACTGGATTCACCATCAGCTACATGGAGAACCATTTCCTCTACAAGGCGGGCTACTTCATCGTGGGCTTTTAAGACTTATTTGATCTATTCAACCTCGGCGCCCTCGACGCCTCACTTCTACGATACTGGACACTGTAAGTGTGTACAATCAAGTTCTACATTCATGCAATACCGATAAAATGTCATAACGCATTGCTTATATATAGATGCATGATGCAAGAAGCCCGACGACCACGACAACCGGTGGGTTTCCTCGACCCACAGCTGATCTTTGAGTAAAGTAAGATACATCCTACGTCGAGAAGTACATAATGAGGGCATTGTTTACTCACTACGACAAGGACTACATACTGGTGCCCTACAACTAGGGGTAAGTGCTTCACTACTTGCTATACAAATTTCATTTGTTCTTTATACGCAACACGAACTTAGGTTTAATGACTATAGCGACATACTCATAGGTATCACTGGATCCTTTTAGTCATTGTACCAAAGTGGAACAAGGTAATATACCTTAATTCCCTAGTCGACAAAAGCTACGACTTCACTATTGTGTAAAAATTACTCGACATGTATGCTCATTTCCTCCATACGTAACTCTATTGTAGTCTTCCTTCGTTTGAAATGTCTGAGGACAACTTTTTGGAATCACATAGATCGTTTAGCGCCTATGTTGACGGGGGAGGGACACATAAGGAACGGAGCGCTACACTGCGACACATGACTAAATTTTCGGTACCCGCTTCAAAGACAATAATCCTATATCACACTTAAGTAACACAGCTTCTTGAATTGACTATATATATATATATATATATATATATATATATATATATATATATATATATATATATATATATATATATATATCCTATATCACACTTCTATTTTTGAAGGTACCAAACAAACTACTACAAGGCGATGTATGTGCATTTTACGTTTGTCGTCAGTATCTTTCGAAATCATGAGTGCTAAGATGAAGGATCTAGAGGTTTGTCAGTCAATTCTATATAATTATGAATTTAAATATATATGCTTACTACTTTACTCTTAGTAGCGATAGAGCATAACAATCGAAGAAAGTGCCTACCATCTGGACTTACTCACGGACATTAGAGGACAGCTCGCCATTTTCATCACGGGGGACATCATTAACCAGAATGGAGAGTTTCACCTCGGCGACACCGATTTGTTGTAATTCACTTTGAGTTGTAATTCAAATCACTTTGTAATTGATATTGAGTTTTTAAATCACTTTCAGTTGTTCTATATCAAATCAGTGATATATCTGTTTTCTGCTTGTTTGTTTTCAGAGGGCATGGCTAGCATTACCTGAGACTAGCCGAAAAACCTAAAAACCGTCTATGAATGCATACTATCATAGACGGTTACCACAAAAAACCGTATGTGAATGCATACTATCACAGACGGTTACCACCAACAAACCGTTTGTGATATGTATCCAATCACAGACGGCTACCACCAACAAACCGTCTGTGATATATCGGAAATCACAGACGGCTACTACTAACAATCGTCTGTGATACGTTATCAAATCACAGATGGATACTGCCAAAAACCGTTTGTGATATCTGAGATATCATAGACGACTACTACCAAAAATCGTCTGTGATATTCGACATATCACAGGCGGCTACTACAAAAAACCGTCTGTGATATTTATGATATCATAGACGGTTATTTTTACTAACCGTCTGTGTTATGTATCTAATCACAGACGGTTGGTACACATAAACGTCTATAATAGTTGGTCTTCACACACGATTTATACCAGAAACCGTCTGTGTTGTTCTTATCACAGATGGCTCAAAAACCGTATGTGATAACCACCTGTTATCACAGACACATAAAGTTAGATGGTTCAGAAACCGTCTATGATGACGGTTAAGAAACGTCTGTGATAGCCTTTTCTGTAGTAGTGTGACATACGTATACACTCTAATTCAGACAGATACCACTCATCCTGTATCATGCTCTGTATTTTTTTTCTTAGAGTCGGAGTCAAACACAGATAGCATTAGATACTCATTTCCCTATCCCATATTTACTCTGCGAACCTTCGACCGATCAAAAATTATCTACTCCGTCTGCACCCTAAACATGTTGGCAGCCGTGGGGCCGTGCGCTTCATTAGCAAAGGAGCATTCGGGAGACCATGAGCCATGATTGCAGGCGCAAGCCACTCTACTGTTAATAACTTTAAGTTAATCTCTCTCTCTCCTGCCAGCCTGCCTGCCTGGGGATCGAGCAAGCTTTTGTTGCATGTACTACATCGTGGCCGTATTTTGGTAGATAAATTCTGGTGTTTGTTTTCCCATGCCATGTGTGATCATCATGAGTGACATCTTTCTTTAATCATGAAGAGAAACAGAGCGCTGTGACTCTGTTTTGAGCTGAGGACATTTTTATTGTACTGTCTTCTTTAGGTTCCTTTGGGCTGCTTGTCTGAACTTTCTGATCCATCTGGAGCTGGAGTATCAGGTCATTGGGCTAATATAAGTAGCATCATACTTAATTGTTGTTAGAGAGTTGTACTGAAGATTACTCCATAGATCGAGATTGCTCATGTTCTTGGGTGTACAAGAAAGTTTAGTTTACTAGCTTCAGGTGTATGTACACGTTGGGCTAGCTCTAAAATTCTGCCAACCTTTTGTGTCCATTGAGTGCTATGGCTCTTAATTAATCTGTCGCCGCCGGGCGCCGGTCACCGGCCAGCCACTTCTGTCCGCGGCGCTGTGTTTACCGTCGCACAATCATTTCTTCTCCATTAGAAAAATTGATCGACTAGTTATATGAAATTCTATTCATATGAACCCATCGTTACGATCAGTTCAGTGGACATCTATCCGGCCCACCGAATCTTGTAGGAAACAGCGACACACCATAATCCTAGAGTGCTAAGCATAGGTGACTCATATTCTAATTTACTACAACTTGAAGATGCGTTCTAAAAAATTCATATCCTTATTCATTTGGAGGAGATCTAAGGAAAACTATATAAAACAACGAGGGTGGTCATGGAGAATAAAACCTACAAACCAACTCATTCAAATCAAGAGGTGCACGTGAGGATTAGAGACTGGTTATTCTTTAGCACTAGATTCTTATATATGCCAAGAATCCGAGGACCTAAAATATTCGAGAGGGTTGTGAGCGAGTGACAATCCTTTGTACTCTTTTGAAGTTGTGCTTAAAGAATTTATGGTCGGATTTGCAAAATCTTTATCTTTCGTTGCGATTATTTTGTTGTTGTTATTTGGTTATTTCTAGGGGATTCATCTACTTCGTTCTTGACTCGTGCATGTTTATGTCGTATCTCGCAACTCTAATCCGATCTAAGCGCATAAGTAGTATAAAAGTATAACATATAGCTTTGACTCCTATGCAGTTCTCACGTTGCATATTTGCCCCAAAAGTGGAAAAAGCCACTCTATCAGATAATTAAGGCTCCATTTGGAACACGTAATAATTAAGGCTCCATTTGTAACACGTAAATCTCTCTATGTTCATGTAGGAAATGAACCCTTCACAGGTGAAACTCCTTCGTTTGAAGCAGACCTTAAGTATTACCCAAGGAAAGACAGAGACTCCTGGAAGAGGTAGGTAGGCAGACAACATGGCAGTGACGTGCTTCCATCGGTGATGACTCTAGCCAAGCTAGGCTGTAGCTTCTGCCAGCAACTTTTGGCCGTGCAAGGTTCAAACAGCTGCCTATGAAGTCTCTTTGGCTAGCTATTTGAGTGTTGACAGCAGCTTCGCCAGATCTGCAGATCAGCTCGACTTAAAATGGTGTCGATCATTTCGTAGGTGGTACACGTACTGAATTGCAATTACCCATGTTTCTACACGTACACAACACTTAAACACGTACGTACGTAGTAATACTTCATACTTCATTTTTGTGCGTAGTAATACTTCATACTTCATACTTCTCTCTCTCTCTTCCTCCCTTCCAATCCCCCTTTGCTACCTCCCTCTCCCAGCATGTTCAACATCTCGCTCCAACATGTCCACACTGCCATCACTACTCCTACACGGCTCAACCTCAAGGACGCTTATAGCCTATAGGCAGGGGTAGAGATGGACAAGTCCATTGCTTTACCCTTTGTTTGCAGATGCAACCTCTACTGTACAATTTTTGGTGTGTATACCTAAATTATAGCCTATTTTCAACGTAGTATTCAAATTATTACATTTGTCAAAGCGTAGCTTCATGTATGTATGTATGTTTATGCTCGTCTCTAGAAAGGATTATGCATCTCCTAAAATAAACAAAGAGTTTGTGGTGTCAACTGTATAAACATTTTAGCAATTAGGGATGCTAGCTCAGGGATGTATACGAACCTTCCCCTCTTTGAAGATCATAGGCACACCACCTCGTAGCTTTAAGTTGTAAACTAAATTTCAACCATGACCTTATTTTAAAAAATCAACCGCATAATCAAAGTGATGTTTGCTGTTATTTTGTATCCTGTAAGTACATACATATATATTCTATCTTTTTTCAGACAATATCATTGGTAAAAGATTGAAGTGGTCACTCTGAACTATATATATATCCATCTAGAAGTTTATCTTTTTCCTCAAATAAATGAGTATACCGTTGATCAAGACGAAACAATTCCAAGGGAATGATATAACGTGGCATGTTTTTCCTCAGGGTACATTTTCCTAGTAACTCGTGCTCGGCAAATGCCTAACTAGAGCTAGACATCCTCTCCTTCTTTCTTCCCTGGACTTTGAGGTTTGAACAACTCCATGCCGTGCTAATGCTACTATATAAATTTAATCGCCACCACTACCCTTTTGTAGCGTCCCATACTCCCATCCTTGTGCTCTCTGTGATCTGTCCCCCCTCCCTAACTCTTCTCCCCTCCTCACCATTTGCTCACACCCACAGCTCTCCTCTCCGGGCTTCTCCCTACTCCACAGCACCAGAAACTTATTGGCTCCTGCACCTTCGTTTGCCATCAACTCTTACCTCTCCGGCCTGCTGTTGTGTCCCTGTTCTCTTCTCCATGGACGGCTGTTCCCTAACAAGAAGCAGTAGGAGGCCATTTGTGCAGCTATGGTGGTTGCTCCTACTGGTGCTTCTTGTGCTGGTGTCAAGCTGCCAGGCTTCAAGAGGCATGCAACCGTTCAAGGGAAAGCCCCTGGACAGAGGCAGCTCCAACCATTTCTTCGGCTTCTTGCCGAGGGGCCCGCTGCCGCCTTCCGGGCCGTCGCGGCAGCACAACTCCATTGGAGCCGAGGACCAAGGCAATCCATGACCATGAGCAAGAGATCTCAGAGAGAGATGTAGAGTAAGAAGAGAGAACTGCGTAGATATGGATCAATGGATCAAAGCACCATGGTCAATTAATTGTAGCTAGCGTGTAGTAGTTATACTTGGAAGAAGGTACATAGTGGCTAGGATGATGTACATGAACCTTTTTTTGGGGAGATCGGGTGGTGGTGGTGTTTCAATGCTTCTTCCTTTTGGAAATACTTGTAGTACTACAAGTTGTTTTTAATCCTTGCTCCCTCCCTCTCTTCCATGCTCTTCCTTTTTCGTGCAGAGCTAGCTGTTGATGCTTCTGCTGCAATCACTCTTTTTTTTTCTCCCTCTCTCTTTTGCTTTCCTAAAGCTAGAGTACAAGTGTACAGCCACTGGTACATCATGCAACATGCTAGTACAAGTTAAAACCTTCCTTTCTGATCATCCCAATGCATGGATGCTGTGATTGCTTCTGCATGCAAGATGCAAGCCTTGTTCAGAACGTCAGTTCAGATGGAGCAGAGGAGAGAAAGGAGATAGCTGAAAGAAGCAGGTTCTGCTTAGACTTTGCAGCAGCTAAACTGATCATGGGCTTGGTTGGTGCAGAGATGCAGGCCAAAGTTGACAAAATGTTGAGGGGAGTTTGGAAGGGGTGCCCAACCATTAATGTACCTTTTGACCACCCCTCTCTTCCCCTTTTCCATTTTGTACTTCATCTTTTTATTGTCATTTAGTACTAGTACTACTATAGCCAGAGAAAAGAAATATTAGGATGTAGAAGTATATGATTTATTGACTTTGCATAGAAATGTGATGTAAATAATTGATTATACATGCCCTAGCTACACAAAAGGAAATTACATATCTATTAACTAAAAATTAGCTATACTACAACCAAGCAGGTCATAGAACTTTTTTTTTATTAAATAATCTTTTTTTAACTTTTATTTTAAAGTTAATCTCCGGCGCACTTTATTTTTAAAAATAACCTCTTTGGTCACGCCACCACCCATGACGTGACCAAACAACATTATCACGCCATCATCCATGGCGTGACAAGAGTTTGCCCAGAAACGGGCTGACGTGACAGTGTTGTTTGGTCACGCCATGGGTAGTGGCGTGACCAAAGAGGTTATTTTTAAAAATAAAGTGCGCCGGAGGTTAACTTTAAAATAAAAGTTAAAAAAGATTATTTAATAAAAAAAATCGCAGGTCATACAAGTTCATGATTTCGTCAGAACTGAAATTTGCCATAATTTCCTTTTCAAAACCAATATCTCGAGTCTTTTTTTAGCACCCTTCAGTTAGAACGAAACTTCGTCAATTTTTACCGGAACATGGCAAGACGACGAGCCAAATTTTCCTTCTGTTGGTAGAATAGCTCAATTCAATTTGTTGTCATTCCACGAATTGAGACCGGAAAGGGTAGTTTAGGAATGCGAGTAGCTGGAACTTTATCAAGACCAAGACCGCCCCCACTCTTCTTAAAATCAAATACACATAATTTTTGTTGTGTGTTTTTTTTTCGTGAGTAGCCGGGAACTTTGTGCTCCTCTTTATTCGGTAGTTTAATATCCAAATTAACATAAATTCTGAACTTCTTTAGAGGAAAATCAGACAATATTTAGTTTAATTATAACTACATGCCTTCGGACTATTAGATTAATTAAGTAGATTTGGACGTTCAGAAATTTCATTTAAGAGAGCCTAATACATGTGTAGGATGTTTAGCAGCTTAATTAAGTACACAACATAGCAATTGCTACGTACTTACTACTCCCTCCAATCACAAAAGAGTAACGTTTTTGACTTTTCAAAACCAACAAGATGTGTTTTTGACAACTAAATTCTTTTATCATATATTCGAAAAAAGTTGTAAAAGTGCAATAATATTATGAAATCACTTTTTATGAAAAATCCACTCGTATCATTTTCATGCATCCAAACAATATGTTTAAATAATATCTTTGATCAAAATCAATAAAAATGGATATGTTTTAAATAATATCTTTGATCAAAATTAATAAGAATTGACTGCACGTACTCTAAGATGTTGGGAGGAGTATTTTAGAATGTTACACTTCCGTGATTTGCTCGCCCGATGGGGCCAGACCCCTTCTCTCCACCCCTGTACATGTCGGAATGGCGTGTTCGACCGATGGATCCGAGCAGCTTCCTCCCCTCCTTTTCTTTCTTCGTTGTCAGCATCTTAGAGCATGTACAATGGTGTAATGTCAGCTGTCTGTAAGCCTTGACATGCAGAATATAAGATGATATAGAGGAGAGAGGGGTGCATAGAGAATTGGGCCGTCTTTCATACAGTAGTCGACTGTAACACGAGAAACAAGATATATTATACATAGAGGAGCTATCTATAGAGACAAGTAAAGAGACAATCAATTGTAGAAGCTATCTTTAGTATTGTCTATAGATGACATGAAAGGATACTATAGACAATAATTGTCTATACTATTATACATGCTCTTATAGTTTCTTTGGTGGCATTAATGGTGATTTTCTTTTTGCAACTGAAGAGCCTATCAGATATATATTGGATATATGCTGATGTACGCTTGGTTAAAAAAATGCTGCTGTACTTGTACATGCATGTACACAGTATGCTTCGTCAGCCTTTGACTACTGCCCTCGTATTACCTGAAAAAATTCCAAGATGATGGTAATGTTACTCTAAAAAAATATGATGGTAATGTTAGGCTGCCATGCAAGTAGTAATTTGCAGGAAGCTTTTTCTTTCTTGGACAGTTAATAAAGGTCCTATTCTTGTTTAGACTTTACTACTAGATAAATTATGGTGCTTTTTTTTTGCGAGGGATAAATTAATAAATTATGGTGCTGTGTGTAGTCTAGTGTAGTACATGAGATGGAAGACTTGGGAGGTTTCGCTTGTGATGTTGAATAAAAAGGACGAGTAGGCAAGAGATGTGACAAGAGGGAAAGTTTTTCCTCAAATATGGCGTCCTTTTTTTTTTCAAAGACTACTTGCCAACTGCAAAAATCTCTCGGCGAGTTTGGCCGTAAGGAAAAGCTAGGATCGGTAGGCCATGAGCAATCGAAACCAACACGGCCGGTTGACTTCATGACATACTGGTAGGGTGTTTGTGAGTTGTAACAAAATCTCAAAAGAGATATTCATGTCAGCAGATGAGATTTTAAATCGCATAACAAATATAATTTTTTTTTACACATATATAAACAGAAACATTAACTCCGTCTATTGCATTACCTGCTACTACTACTAAGAAATTAAAATTTTGAACTCATAGATTGTTTACCTTTAGAAGTTGAAGTTAATGCCGACTTTCCTCCTCGACGTACTGCCTATTTCAAACCATTGCTGGCTGACAAGGAAGAGGGCTACGTGTCGATGGCCACCTTCTTCCACCTTAAACCCAAGCCACGACTCGGTTCTCACGGCTATTGGCCTCTGTAGCTCTTGCTAGGCATATTGTGGTGAGGAGGTAGGAGGCCAAGGGAGGAGGCGGTGGCGGTGTCACGGCGGTAAGCGAGGAGGCGGCAATGATTGCTTGGCCGACATGAAGCAGGAGGCGGCGACGGCGACGCAGGGGAGGATTAGGATGAAGAGGACGTGGTTCGGTAAACTCAAGAGCGCGTTGCGGTGAAGGAAGGACACCTTTGTCTCTGCCTCTTCCTCGTGCATCGTCGTTGCCTCCCCTCCCTTCCCTGGCACCACCGCTTCTCCTGCAAGGTACCGCCGCCTCCTCTCGTCCCTTCCCTCCTGGTGCCTTCTCCCGTCGCCGGCGCTACCTCCCCGTGCCGCCGCCTCCTACGCTGTCGGATCCCCTCATCTTCGTGCAAGCCGCCGTTGCAACCCGCGGACTGAGTGCCGAAAGGGGTTGGAATCTCTGAGGCACGAAGCGAATGCTGGACGAGCGCAGGTGGCGACTTGCGGTGCGAGACGTGAAGGAGTGAGAGCGATGGATTTCGGGGTGTGTGTGTATGTGAAGAAGTGACGCGGCGATGGTTTGGGTGGTTGCAGAAGAAGTGGGGGGCCTGGATGTATTCACGAGTCACAGGGGATGGCGGGGCGAGACCTTGTCCCTGTCAGGTTGTGTCTCCATGTCGGTGCGTCTCAATGAGGAGTTTGGAAGGGATGGGAGAGGCCAACTGCGCGCATGGGAGAAAGGACATCGTTCTGCTGCGTGGGGATAAAGTCCTTCTTTTATTAGTTAAGATGTTGTACTGCTCAAATATCAAACACAATACATTATTATCTGTGGAGACAATGTGGTATGGTTCTAATCTTAGTGTTGAACAATTGGAATCAGTGCCGAGATGTTTGGGGAGAAACCCTCGGTTTAGCAAATTATCGGTTCTTTGTTAATTTGGAGGCGATCTGGCCGCCTGGAGGATAGCCCTAACCGTAGAGGTTGGCGGTCCTAACGAGCCAGTGTGAAGGTCGAAGCCAAGCTGTGGCCGACGATGAAAGGTTTTGATGATTGTGGACCAAACACTTGTGTGGGAGTGTTCGATGGTGTGTTTGTAGTAGACCTGTTCATGGGCGGCCCGGCCCGCCGGCCCGACCCGAGCCCAACCATGTCTGGGCCGGGCTTGGGACTGGAAATCCGGTCCGAAGGAAGCCCGGTCCGGCCCGAAATCCCGGTAACAACAATTAAAAAAATAGAATTCTATTTATTTAATGCTAAAAATGAATTAAATATTAGTTTTTTATTCCGAAAAATGATTAAAATAGTACATTTTAAAAAGCAAATTCGTTTTTAAATTTGGACTCGAACTCTTGATTTTTAGTAGGGCTTTTCAAGCCCGGCCCAGCATTTGAATAGGTCAGTTTGCACCGACTGCCATTAAAAATGGAGGTTGGACTTGAAACTAGATAGAGTTTTGCCGAAAAGTCCAAAGAGGACGTTTTCCGGAGTTTGGAAGCGGTTTGACCTGTCATTGGTTGGCGGTCAGACTGGTGGGCGACCAGATCGACCAAGGTAGCGGCCAGACCGGCCGAGGTTGATGGGTAGACCGATCGGGGCGTGATTATGCAGAATGAGCTGTGGTGATTTCGCAGAATAGGCCAAATTTATGGGATTCAGTACATAGATGTTGCATGATGCATATTTTGGCTAATATGGATCAAGTTGCGAGGAACTTGTGCCCGTAATCGATTTCTTGGTCTATATATTGTTGTGAAGGGACACTTGGATTTAACTATGGTCAACGATGGGGATGATCGGGACTAGGCTAGGAGAGCTGAGGTCCAGAATGATTGAGGATGCTAGGTAAAGTGGTTGGACTCAAGTATGACGTAAGATGGATAAGAATGACCAAACGGGAAGTTTGGTGCAACAGGTTGCACTGAGTGGCTTGGGGACTGGTGTAAGTGTTATGGTGGTTCCGGTGGGAGCCAAATGGGAGAGATTTGCCGGCATTTGAAAAACCTTTGATGAACTTACGCGTGGCGAAACATGAGATTCGTTCACGTTGATTGGACTCAGTCATGGAGAATGATCGAGAATGGATATTTTGGTATCTTCACCAAAATACCGGGTTGGCGGTATTGGAGAAACTGCGGCGCAAAGGAGAGGCGGTTTATGTCGTGAGAAAAAGAAGATCACGAAGAGACGGATTCAGGAGACCTAGATCGTCATCCACTTTGAGAAGTGTGCGTGAGTGTAGACCAATTTTTGTGTGGGCTTAACGGGTGTTTGATAAGATTTTCTCTCTAGGCCTATCCTTCACTACATAAGGGTTGATGTAGGATTTGCACAACCAAGTCTTGGCAACCCTAATTTAAGATTTGGGGAAAGTGGAGGAAATAGAGAAGGCTAGGGTTTGAGAGAGATGTATTGAGAAATTGGGTGCTGAAGTGTGAGCTTTTTTCCTCCATGGTAGAGTTGCTGGAAACCTACAACCCCTCTAATCAATCCAATCAAGATTGCTCCAAGATGAGTTTTATCTTGATCTTGTTCTCTCTTTGATGATTTGTGGGGCTTTTGTGTTCCAAATGTTTTGGCTGGATCTTTTGTTGTGATCTAGCTTGCTAGGACTTATGGGATTTGATCTCTTTACCATCTTCCATCCACGATCAAGCTTTTGGCTCAAGTTTAGGTTTCCCGGGGTTTTTGAGCCTTCGTGAACTCAATCAAGACATTTGTGGAACATTTGCTTCGATCTTTGATTGGAATAGGTTCTTGATTTTCTTAATGAGCTATGTTTGAAATCTCAGGGAATTTGGATCTTTGAATCAAAAGTTGAGTCATTTTGTGGATCCTTCGAGCTGCTGATTTGCAACTGGTGGTCAGACTGGCCGCGTGGCTTTTAGCTTAGGGTTTCTCGATTTCAACGCAAGACTTCCACTGTGATCTTGTGCCTTTGATCTTTATAGTTTTCATAGCTATTGGAGTAAAAGATAAAGTTGAATACCGCAGGAGGTGAAAAAGAGGTGGCCCCTATTCACCCCCTGTAGTTGCTAATTTGGTCCAACATTATTCTTCCCCTGTACAATTTAAACGCAGGATTCAATCTTTGCACGAAGCAAGTCTTGCAATAAACAACCTAGCTTGGAGTATTACTTTGTGAAGAAGGTGATGTATGGTGTGTGTAACTGTGTATCCACGTTGAAGCAACACTGAATGCTATTGTTGACCGGTAGCACCAATAGTATTGGTTGGCTCTATTGGTTAAGAATATGAAGCCATGGTCATTGTCAGATGTATACGTGTGTTTGATCGTACGAAGGTATTAACCATATGCTTTAGCTTGCAATTGTATATATAGATATTCTCCACCCTAATCCACTTATCGTAGATACGTGTCTAGACAGTAAATTTGTAGGTATCTCCGGTCGGTTTCGTTGACTTCCAAGGATACGTAAGCGGGAACGAAGCGTAAGCGAAGCAAGGATCTCCCATCAATTGTATTGCTCAAGTATGAAATGATGTACAAGTGCCCCTCCTATGTTACAATGTGGTCCTATTTATAGGATGTGAGTGGGGAGAAAGTGAAATGACAAATGACTCTAATTCTAGGACAACCTTAGGGATAGGTTCGTCCTTTCTGATCAGGTGGGGTTGTTTATACCGGGCCCAACGGTTGACGTTACACTTGCCATCTACGTAGATGGGCTTTACGCTTGCCAGCTGGTTCGGTTCTCTCTCGCCCCACCTGACTCTCTCGACTGCGCCCTGCATGCATGATGCTCAAGACGCATATATATGTGCATGCATACACATGCTGGCCTGGCCTGGCCTACTAGTATTAGGCGCATCCATGCCCATGTTTTATGTGTGGTATATATATCCTTCCACTCATTCATGTATAGGCCAACGCATGCATGTTGCTATATACTACGACGATATGCGATCTCCGCTGCGCCCCGTCAGGTGCATGGTATCAGGGTTTGTTTTCGCGTTGTTGAGCAAAACAAAAAGTATGGTAGCAAGTGTGTATATGCGTTGCAGTAATATAGAAGGTGTGATAGAAGTAACATCTGGATTAATTAGTTCTTGGTATCATAGCAAACTGAAGCTACAATTGAAAACAACACATCTGGCATGCATATAAGGGATACTACACGAGATGGATCATGAAGCTTATTACATATCATAATGAGAGCAAACAATAGCAAGCCCTAGGATTGCACTAAGCTGCAGAGAACTTGGATCTCTAATCCAACAGAAATGTGAAAGTGACTGCGAGGACATAGATTTCATTATCTCAAGTTCAGAAACGATTTGAAGTGTGCAAGGTGAACCACTGACTTTAAGGTTGTACTGTCGACAATACAAACTTGTTATCTCTGGCAGTACGAAATCAACAATGTTGGGAGGAGGTGATGTCAGGTTGAGTGCTGGGTTGACGATGAGTTCTTGTCCGCAACAGGTGCATAGTCATTGTCAGTGTTGTATATATCTATTCAATAGACAGCCAATCTATACCTATACACCTAACACACTAGTTTTGGTTTGAATAAAAGATTGTTCATTTGGAAGTATTTTCTGTTCATAAAAATACATCTCGAAGTAAGGGAAATACCACAAGGAAGAAGAAATTGCACTGCTGCTCCTTGCTTTTCAGTTGAGAACAAACTTGATTTAGTATAAATAGATAACCACCTCTTCAATCCGAGGAAGGCCATCTAAATCGTTTGCAATGCTGGTGTCCCTCGAGAGACTACTCTTAGCAAATATGTCTGGAAATTTTTTTGAGAGACAAGTCAAATGTGCTCAGTCTGCAGGAGAGTTCACAGAAGAAGAAGACAAGTTTCTTAGAATTTCGTAAACCGAATGTTCATTTTTTAACAAGATAATTGGTCTAAGGAAAATTTTTCCGAAGATATCAACCTCTTGCTGGATGTTATTTGAACATATTGAAATGGCATTCCATACAGAGGAATCTATGATCTTTATAATTCAATTTGTATAATTGATGCTACTATAAGTAATCTTCTACTTATAGCAAACAATTTAAAGAGAACATAAAGATTACTGAAAATGGCATAGCGGAGTGACATACACTATCCACAACAACAACGTTAATGGATCCACCGACAAGAAAGTTCACTATGCTTAAAGAATTTTCAGCAGAATCGGGTTGTACTATTTGGAGTTTTTTAGTGTCTACACCGATGGCTTTTGCAAATGAAGGGTTCAAAGCATTTTCTGCATCAATATAGGCACAATAACCTGCAAATATTCCCAATAAAAAATGCCAATCAGATACTCTTCTTAGTAGTAAGAAAAACAATATCAAGTACAACGAACCAAACAGAGAGTACAGTGAAAGCAAATGAATATAATTAAGCATTACGAAGTAAAATAACATAGCTAGTCACTTAGGGTGGAATAGCTCTCTGAAAGTACTTCATAAGAATGACATTTTAACGAGTTGGATGGAACTTACTTAGACAATATTGCTACAATTTGTAGAAAAGGACTAAGCAAATTAGAATAGTGTTTCCATTAAAAAAAAGATTAGCAGTGTTTACATATGTTTGTAAGTCCACATAGTATCAACACGAGTATGCTAACAAACAATCTTTACTAATGCTTGTGAGGCAAAATACTAAAAACTGCAAAACTGGAACTCCCTTAGTTATTTTTAGATCCAACTTCTCCTAAAGTTAACGATGAAAAGTTGCTAATGATGCTATGTATGATAGGTCGTGCATGTACAAAATAAAAATAAAAAACAATTTTGGAGCTAAAATAAGGATTTAAGATGGCAAAATCCATCCAAATAGTTAAAAGGACCTTTAGAGCCAAGTGAAATATGTGGAAAGATATAAAAAGAGGCGGAAGAAAAGACATTTCAATAAAAACAGGCACCATAAAAGAAATATAGACCTCCATTCTTTTGGGCTTCCTTGACAATATGAAGTGCAAGTGTTGTCTTCCTAGATGCCTCTTTTCTGAATATTTCAACCATTCTACCCTGCCAAACAACTCTAATCAATAATTTGCTAAACAGGGCAGCTAAAAATAATTTTAAACTTATAATGACAAAATGACAAATCTAATCGAGATGAGCATGAAGGTGTGCCTGTATCAGATATGCTGAAGAAAGAATGTTATTCTTAGGTGCACAGTCAAAACACAAATACTAAGCATCACTAAAACGGGATGCTTACCAAGCGTAAGCAAAAGGACCTTCGGCACTCAATTAAAGATTAGACCAACACATACGGTGGATCAAGATGGGCATCAAAAGATACAAAAGAGTCACAAAATACACTCAGTAACTTTTGAACTTGCTAGTCTTGTGAAATAGGAAAGCTGCAGTATAGTATCTGAGGACACACAAGGGTCATTTAAACTTTGCTGCCTAGGTGTAATATCAGAGGGGAATGATGCAGTACCAAGTGAATACTATATGTACAAACCATGACACAAACAAGAATAATCATAATCGAACGTTAACGATGGACGCAAGCACAAAACATAGAACGAGTAGACAGAACATAACATTGAGCATGTCGAGGCACATGAAGCAAGCATGGAGCCTAACATTGAGCATGGAAATGACCGAGTAAGGAAGTACATATTAGGCTATGCATAATGGTAAAGGAAACTACTCTACATATGACAACATAGCAAACCATATAAGGAATAAAGGACCTACCAGGAATCGCAAGGTACGAAAGAATCATACCTTTGATCTGAGTCAGCAAGAGCAGTGATGTGGGCTTATCGGGAGTAGCACGGAATTGACAACTTGAAAGCAGCGAGCTCGCAAGTAAATGAGGATGTTAAAATATTGAATCCACAAGGAGGCACTGTACCGAATAAACAACAAAAGTTGTTAGGCTACAAACGATGGCACAAGAACCTAATGTATGTTAATTCCAGATGAACGGCTATGTGGAAAGTTACAAAGGACGTCTCGAAGCCCCTGCAATGCTGTGCAAGATTAGCACAATAGTATAGAAAGACACAGGCTAAAAGAATAAGATTAGCATGATAATACGGGAAGACACATGTCAAAGGACAGTGAATGTAATCCAGAAAGCCAAATTTGAAATACTCAGTACAATAAAAGAAATGAGGAAAATACAAAACTTAAATCGGACAATTCAGATCACTAACCTTTGGTTCATGGAGGATCATACTGTGCAATATAATCCTAAACAAGTGGGAGTACATGAAATCATCAGCAGATTCATCCATTGAAAGGGAAAAAAAAGAGAATGACTTAAGAGTTCCAATAGGCTGAATAACAAATCCATCAACCTCGTTAGTTTGTGTAGCAAGGAAAAGAGCAGTATGCCTATTCTATGTATCATGCAGAATGATCTGACATCAGAAATAAAATGTTAATGTCAATAACAAGTTACAAACTATGGTGTACATATCAAGTGAGAATTGCCAAATTGCTAAATGATCATATACCTGGGGGAGGCGTCTAAATATCTGTTTCATATCTTGCTCAAAGTTCTGGTCGAGTATGCGATCAGCTTCATCAATTATAAGGCACTATAAAAAATAGTAGGATGAGGCATGTTAGATAAACCAATTAAGAGAGAGGAGAGGCCATTCATGACACCTTTGGTCCTGAATAACATTTTTTTCATTTCCCTATACAAACCATGACATAATTTTAGAAGGCAATCGACCTTGAATCTGGCTGTTGTACATTTCAAGAGAAGGATGTGACCAATCAACTGAGCACTTATTCATTTGATACGATGTGCGCTAACCAGAATGTACTTATAAACAAAGGCAAACAACCAGACAGTAAATAGGATATATAATGCAAGTTAACAGCAAAAACAGGAAAAATAAACAGCTCAATTGCATATTAAGAATTAGACATTAGGCATGGTGCACATAACAAAACATCGGAATGAACATGAGAGAAAAAGAAATTTGAAAGCACATGCTTACATTGTGGACAATTTTCTTTGTAGATAGAGTCCCATATCCTTCTAATTGAACCACCAGTATAATCAGTGTAATGTTTAGGATTTAGTTGAAGGTTCATATAAGTCATCTCGGCTGAAATAGGGATAAAAGTTCGATAATCATCACGGATGATAATAAAGAAGAAACAAAGGGAGCACAATATACTAAAACAAAGCAAAAGGATGCACCGTTATTTGTGTTATCATCATTTGTTAGGCCAAAAACGGTAGCCACACCACAGTCTAACCTAAAACTGGAAACAAAGAACCCATGACTTAGAGCAAATGAATCTTTCTTTTGAATGTTTATTTTCATTGATAGCACATATCCAATTCAGTATTCTAATCGCACAGTACACATTAAAAAAAGGGGATCTATAGTAATGCAGCGAGTACTTCAATCCAACGTACATCACCGCCAAATTGCAGCATGTTATCACTGCAAAATTCCAGCATGTTTAGGTGGCTATCAGAGCATGACGACATACATTTTTCATAAAGCAATAAAATCACACAAAACTAACAGAGAAGGAAAAGAAGTTGGGAGGTAAAATCCATGGGAGAAGAAATCAATGGGAGAAGCTGGATTTGGGCCACCACCCCCGAATCTGGTGGTTCGATGTAATGGCGGGAGCACCAGGAAGGCGGCCGCCAGAGGCACGCCGCGGGCAGGATCGAGCAGTCTTGAACCTTGAGGGCCTTGTTGGCGGCGGCGGCAATAACGCAGGGAGAGCCAGTGCCAGTGGCAAGCACTAAAATCACACAAATTTAACAGAGAAGGAAAAGAGGTTGAGAGGTAAAATCCATGGGAGAAGCTGGATTTAGGCCACCACCCTCGAATCCGATGGTCCAGTAGCTGGCAGCGTGAGCACCAGGGAAGGCGGCCGCCAGGAGGCGCATGCATGAGGCGGGACCGAGCCGTGTGCGGGCACAGCTGGCGGCGGCGGCGACGACTTAGGAGAGACACTGGCTGGCACTACGCAATCGTGAGCAACGCGCGCGATCGAAGGGCCGGAGCTTTTTGGGCGACGTGGCCTCGCCGCCGAGAGGCATTCCTCGCAGCTTTAGTAAAATAAGAGATAAGTGACTTGTTGGAGAAGACCATGCATGCGCGATGAGTCGCGATGGATGCTTCCCTTCCACAGGCACGTACTCGTACTCGTACGTACATATGTCCGATTAACTCAACTCCTGTTGCCGCGTCCGACGTTCAGCGTACAAGCCGCCGCCTCGAGCCAGGAGGCCGCGTCCGCCTCCTTGAGGCAGCAGGAACGCGGGTGGGGAGGGGAGGGGAGGTGCGGCGTCTATGAATATGATCGACGAGCTAGCGGCCGCGACAAGATGCAAGCGAAAAGGCAGACGCACCCACGCACGCGATGTCATTCGTATCCGACAAAGCTCACCTACACTACACCGTACCCTGCGAAATAAATATAGCCCTCCCTGGTTTTCTCGTCAATTCCGGCGGCCTAGCTGCCCGCCAACACAAGGATCATTATGCTATGCAAGAACAGCGCGCGAGCACGTACAGTTGTTGGATCTGTCGTGCATCTGTGAAGAAGATACATCGATCGACGGGCGCGGCCGGTAAGAAAGGTACCTGGTGCCTCGTAGACGACGACGGCGACGTACGTTGGAGAGGCCCCATCCCAGTACAGTATCCAATGCGTGGCTGGCTGCGTCGATCGATCTTCCATTCACTACTACAGAAAAAGTCTTCACAGACGATTCAAAAACGTCATCACAAACGGTTTCTTAAGCTGTCTGAGTTTATAGATCAATGATGACATCACAGACGGTTTCAGCAAAAAAAACCGTCTGTGATGACTTTTCTCTATAAAGCCACCAAGCAGTGACTGCTTGTGCCTTTAAATCTGTTGTCGAGAGCGTCGGGACATCATTACAGTTGCGATACATGATGTCACTTCGATCGAGATACCTGCGGCGCCCACGTCACTTTCTTACGCGTAGGTACTCCGACTAGGAAGTGGCATCACGTATCAACAACCAAGTAATTGGATGTCTGACGCTCTCTGGCAGCCGTCTTCTTAAACTTGAGGGCTCAATGAAGTTGCCGTACACACACACACACACACACACACACACACACACACACACACACACACACACACACACACACACACACACACACACACACACATATATATATATATATATATATATATATATATATATATATATATATATATATATATATATATATATATATATATATATATATGACGTTACTCACAGGAGTATGTACTCCCACTTGCAATATACCACTTAAACAAATATATTATACTTCTTTATCACTTTCAGTATACTTAAATACCAATTATAAGATACTCCAATGTGACTTGGTTGAAAAATTTCTATTGGAGCCCTTTATTTTTGTTATATACCCTTTTTCTTATATAAAATAAGTATATACACAAATTTTGCTATAAAAAGTGGACTTTCATGAAATTTTTCATAGAACTCGCTTTGGAATATCTTATAATCATTATTGAGGTATGCTCAAATAGATAAAGAGGTATCATCATACGATTTAAGTGGTATATGAGAGGTGGGAGTATGTACTCCCAGGAGTACCATACCATTTTCCTATATATATATATATACACACACACACATACATATATATATATAATGCTGGTTTTAAAGGCACAAGCAGCCACTGCTTGGAGACTTTATAGAGAAGAGATTAGGAATGGAATGATAGGATGTACCTAGGACGCAAGGTAGGAGAACTTGACCAGCATGAACACAATTACACAGACAAACATGAAATGAATGTCGAGAAGCAACAGATGACATCTTGACAAAATGACAAATCAACAAATAAGTCATAACACACACATCACACATTTTATACATCTATTTTTGCAAATCATCAATCATACATATCAACAGCCCATGGTTCACCAAGCAAGTTTCCACTATCAATAGCAGACAACACTTGACACTTCTGAATAAGTCATAACTCATAACAATATAACATATCAACAGCTCATACATATCAACAACCCAATAAGTCATAACATATATATCAACAACCCATACATATCAATAGAAGAGACAACACTTGACACTTCTGAATACTTCAATAGCAGACAACACTTACACTTCTGAATTCACTCATTCAGCAATCAGCACAAGTGCACAATCATTGCATTCATTTATATTTATGATTTCTCTACTTCTCTCTACATGTATGTATTACACATTTACACTTCTCTGCAACTCTTCATCTATGTATGTATTACACATTTAGCATCTGGGCTCTGGCCAATGGCCATCACCATCAGCATCAACCAACAACCAGACAACATCAAGAAGACAAGAAGGGGACTTACGCGTTAGTGGGAGAGCTGAAGAGGTTGGAGGCACTTGGGAGGTCCGAAGTAGCGCAACGAGCCAGCGGCGAGAGGGAGGAGGAGTTGGAGCTGCGGCATAGGGAGGAGGAGCACAGGCGGCGGCGCAGGAGGAGGCCCAGGAGCTTGATCCGGCCTTGAGGAGGAGGGAGCTTGATCCGGAGGTGCGGGAGCTGGCTGCGAGAGGGAGGAGGAGCTCGGTTCACATGAATACCAACAGCACAAACCAATAGGTGATAGATCTATCTTACCTCGACATCGTCGGTGGAGAGGTAGTCGGGGTCGCGCACGAACGCCGGGGGGAGGAGGAAGAGGGGAAGGCGCGCAGCGTCACCGTAGTTGTGGCACAACAGTGACACTGCAAAAGACACTCTTATCGTCGGCGACGGGAAGAATGGCGGCGTTGGTGACAGGGTCACTTGGGTTGGGAAGGGGAACGGAGCGTAAGGCCGCTGGGGAGTGAAGAGTTAGCGCAAACCCTAACGGGCACCTACTAATAAAGAGACCTATCACAGTCGGTTCTATGATGGAACAGTCAGTGATACTTATCACAGACGGTTCCACAATGGAACCGTCCGTGATATGGTCTCATATCACAGATGGTTCATTATTAAAACCGTCTATGAAGTATCACAGACGGTTGTGTTTTAAAACCGTCTGTGATACTAATTAATATCACAGACGATTTTCAACATGAACCGTCTATGATATTACCTCTTCATAGACGGTTTTTAGCGATACATCACAGACGGTTTTCAACATGAACCGTCTATGATATTACCCTCTTCCGAGCGGTTTTAAGCGCGGCCCGATAATACGAGCGTTGCAAAACCAAAACCGTCGTGAATGCATATATCTGACGGATTTGGGCAACCGTCTGTGATAAAGCGTCCAGTATTAGTTTTTTTTGTAGTAGTGGCGGCTGCGCCTGCGCCTGCGTGCGAGGGGCGAGCAGACGGGACTAGGAGTGTATCGCTGACCACCACTACTCTGACCCCCTTTTCCTGCCCTGTTAGGTTTCTCCTACCAGAGTCCAACACAGATACTACTACAAATTAAGCATCATCCACATGGACAATTTACCCCATGTAGATCAACGTGGAGATCATGAGATTAACGCAGATTCACCCACTCATTAGCTAGCCTGCCCAGCAACCTTGTTCCACGTTGGTGTCACAAGTCAGAACACTTCTACCACCAGGACGACGACTTTCTCTTGCCTCTCACCTCACGTTGGTAGCAGCTCGTTTCACAGCCGTGAGTTACGGCCTGATTGCTTGCTTCAACGACCGTCCTCCTCTACCCAAAACTGAGCACAAAATCAGCAATTCAGCATGCATGGCAAAAAGGAGAGGTAGCAGCAGGGGGAGGGGATTGCCATCATCTTTGCTTAAAGCGAAAGCTCCGTAGCGGCGGACAGCATGATTCTCGTGCTACAAATCATATGCAACAATGCTCGCTCGTGCCCTCTTACCGCATTTTCCTTCTGAGATTGCGTTGCAGCAGTACCAGTTAGGAGAGCTCGCCAGCTCCTTTCCCTTTCCAGCCTACAGCATCATGAAACCGCCTTCAGGCTGCAGCCTCTGGATCAACAAGATATGCATGTGCAGCGAATCCATGGACGTGGTAAACATCGGACCGGCAATCAGCAATAAACTGTGCGTGTGGTTGTCAAGGAAATAAAATTTCTTCTGAATCTAGTGGACTGCAGCCACATCTCAGCTGATCTGCCAGTTTATCCTCATGCCCTCAGCTCAACATAGGAAGGAACCTCATAGCCCTGAGTGCCAATGAGAGTGATCTGCAACTGGAGCAAAAAATAATCGCCTTAGCATGGTAAGGAAAAAGCGTCCTGTATATTTAGCTAATGTAGTAGTAATATGGAATAATTGATTATTTATCACTGCAAAAGGATGAATTTTATGATTTACTAGACCTCAACAAGCAAAGTTTATTACTTAATTTCTAATTAGCAGGGTGACCGGCGTATTTGTACGGCTAGATTTGTTTTAAAGTTTGTAGTATCAAATGATATAACTTAGATGATTAAGAATATATTTATATATCTTGTAGGTTATTTAGATTTTTAAGACATCATAAACATTGGAAATGACAATAGAATCTTGAAGGGAAATACAACTTGATAACATAATTGAAGTATAAGCTTTGATGGAAGAAAATCATCGAACATAATAAATTTTGGGGGTTCTTCGAAACTTAACCACTCTCCATCACGTATGGATCATGTAGCTGCATGCCTGCATGTAGGCCTGGTAATGGTCTAAAATCCAATCCACATCCAACCCATACCATAGTCAGCAACTTGCATTATCCAAAAACAATCCAAACCACTAATCATAATCAAGACCCAAACCAACCCAACCCACATCACACATCAACCCAAACCAAATCAAACCATTTCCCTAATATGGGTTCAACCCATTTTCCCAAACCATTTCAGCCCATCCCCAACCCACTACTATGAGCTCATCACCCAGAATCATCATCCAGAAGTTCGTCTTGTTCATTTGTTCTTCCTCGTCGTACTCACCGGTATGGGATGGTGGAGTTATCGCACCAGCGTAGATCGGCGATGAGCCGCGGCGACACCTCGGATGCGGTGTGCGTGTGCGGGTGGCCCTCGGCGCCGGTCCGATCAGCGCGGTGGCGTGTCTGCCGGCGCTTGGCCGGCGTGGTCGGCCATGTCGGCGGCGTGGGGAAGTAGTGCTCTCCGGGTAGCACAAGTCCTGCATCTCCGGCGAGCCTGGCGTCGCGGAACTTGCGCCAGAGGCGGCACTTTCGCGGACAACGAGCGCGGCGTGGCGGCGAGGGTGAGGTGAAGCGGGAGCCGTGCGGAACGGTCGAACGGCACCTCGCTTGAACAGCGCAAGATCATCAGCTTCCTCCACCACCACTCCCGCCCCCCCTTCCAACCCCGCCACTAAATCAAGAACGACCGAACTAGTGAAAAAAGTAAAATCCATGAGAAATCATGACAGACCAACCAAATCCGAATGAAATCAATAACAGGTGGCTAAGATTACCTTGTTCTTCTGCTTCCCACAGCTAGACATGGCAGCGGAGAAGAGCCGGGTTCCGCGGTGGCCCAAGCGTCGCTAGCACCAGCACCAGTCGATTAAGGGCTTCATCGGTGTGCGCAAGCGCCCCTGGGGCAAGTTCACCGCCGAGATCCGCGACTCCAAGCGCAAGGGCGCCCGTGTCTGGCTCGACACCTTTGGTACCCCCGAGGCCGCCGCCATGGCCTACGACCAGGCCGCCTTCTCTCTGTGCGTGGCGCCGCCGCCGTCCTCAACTTCCCCGTCGACCGTGTCCAGGAATCGCTCCGCACGCTCGCGCTTGGCGCCGCGAGGGGATCGCCCGCCCTCGCACTCAAGCGCCGCCACTCCATACGCAAGAGGTCGCCAAACAAGAATAAGAAGACGACCAACCACAGGCGGCGCACTCATTGCTAGCTAGCGTCCCGACCGGGTGTCAGCGTCGAGCCGGGGGGAGGAGGGTATGGTCTTCTCGCGACTCATGAGAGGCGACGGGGAAGATTTGAGGCTGTGAGCCTGTGACGAAGGACCGGGGAATGGGGAATGGGCCTTGGGCGGTAGGGAGATAGGAGGAGAGTACGGTTTCCTATGGGCTAAAACCACGGTTGTACCCCGGGTTGAAATCATTCGGAACCCAAAAATTTTGAACCCATACCAAACCAAACCAAACCGTTTACACTGTAAACCCAACCCGCGCCAACCCGTTAGATGCCTTAACCCATTTCCACCCATCCAAAGTCAATCCAAATTAAAACCCAACCCATTTAATCCATTCCAAACCAAACCATTAGCACCCCTACCTGCACGTCCCTATTCTTCCTCCGTTAGTTACTCTTTTTTCAAAATGTATGCATGCACGTCTCAAGCAATAAGTTGATTACGTGTGTGGCATACTATATTATTAGTTTACAAGGTATTAAAGTACCTTGCTCACGTATACATCGATGCACTATGGATGACCTATCTTGAACTTATCTTCCCTCACACGTCGCTGCCCCACCAAACCGTGTGGCTTCTATCTCTTCTCGCAGCCATATCTTTTTCGCTACAACCTCCAACAACAAGCTCAATTCTTGATCGATCCCTTTCAGCTGCTACCGCTTCCAATACAATGCTCTACCATATAGTTATCTTCTACTACTCTCCAATTATTGCTTAATGCTGACTATTGCAACATCAAACACGCATATAAGTGCAATCGTCGTCGATCCTTGCCGGGGACAAATGTCATGCTCTCTCCAGTGGCCCTGAGCCTATTCCCTACGGCTGTGCCACCTCTACTCCGAGCTCTTTGCTCCTCTGCTTCTGTACGTCTGTAACACCCTGATTTTTAGAGCCTTTTTGAAAATTTTCAAAATAAAAAGAACCATTTGATTTTGATGATAATTCAAAGCTTAACTTGAGAATTTCAGGATATGGATTGTTTAAAATGACTAAGCTAAACTTCAACTAAATCAAAGTTTGGTTCTTTTGATGTAGCTCTAGCTCTCTGGAGCTATCTCCCTTTTCCTGATAGGATTTCCTCTCCTTCATCTGTTTGGACATTTTTATATGTCGCACCGTCCCCTGTTTGACCTCTGTTGTTATGCGGATCTCTTGATCCTAGACCACAATCTTCAGTTGGGCATATTCTTGTGCCCAGGCCTCCCTCTAGGTTGATCTAGCCAGACCTCCCCTTACATCTTTTGCTTGAGTCTCCCTCTTGCTTACTGGAATGCCCAGTAATTCACTTGAACCTACGTGGCCAATTAGATCTTCTTTGCATTGATTGAACCACCCTTGTGCTCAATTGGACCCCTTGATTTCCCTCTGAGCGTCGGACCTCCCATGTGAAGGCTGAACCGTTCGAGACCTCTTGTGATCATCATCCAGGATCCGGACCTCTTTAGGTCTAGATCTTCTAAGTGCTTGGACCTTCCTGGTCGAGATCTCCTTCTCGGCTTAGACCTCCTCGGGGTCTAGGTCTCCCTTTTATAACCACTTGAGTTCCTTCCATGCTCTTGTGAACCTCTTGGTGATCACTTGGATTCCTTTTCGCCCCGATCCTTGTAGCCTTCTCTTTGGAAAGGTCCTTCTAGTGCAATCCGGTATTACCACCCCAATTCACGGTAATACCATTCTTTAGGACCTCTTTCCCATTCGTTCAGACCTTTCCTTTCGGTTTGATTACTTTGAAACTCTTTGTTGGTTTGGATCTCTTCGGATCAGACCTCTTTTCTGTTCAGACTTCTCTTAAGTCAAGACCCCTTGTTGCTTGGGCACACTCCTTATGCCCAGTTCTCTTTTCAGCCAGGACATCATGGTATTTCATCGGGTCTTTTGTGTGCCTTTGAACCACCTCGACATTTCTTCCTAGCCGAAAGGACTTTCTGTGGGTTCATTTCGACCTTACTTCATTGGATTGAAGATTTCCTTGAGTTACCTTGACCTTGGCGGCTCCATCTAGAACTACTCTGGGTGGAACTCCTCTGTAGAATCCTCTTTCTTGAAACCCCTCCTTTGGACCTCTCTTTGTTTTGAATCTAATGGTTCGGACCTCCCTCATTTGAATCCTAAGGTCCGAGACCTCCCGTGCATTACTCTCCTTGGAACCTCACCTTCACGTTTGATCTTGGCTATTGGACCTCCTGTTGGAGATCCAACCTTGGGACCTCAACTTGTCCTTAATCTTAACCACGGGACCTCTTGGTAGTTCTTGGACCTCCTGTCCAAGACCTCTCCGTGGCCTTTTAAACCTGGCTCTGGACCTCCTTGCCAGACCTCCCTTGTAGAGATCCTGACCGTCAGGACCTCCCCATGTCCAGACCTCCTCCGCATCTCTGGACTTCCTCCACTTCAGACCTCTTTGAGTCGCGGGACCTCCTTTGATGAAGTCCTGGTTGTCCGAACCTCAATCACGTGGACCTCCTCCATGTGTATTTGGACCTCCCCATGTTCGGACCTCCTTTGTGTATATCAGGACCTCTTAGTTTCTTAGACCTCCTCGAGGACCTCTCTTATGGGCAAGACCTCCCTATTTTGACCCATTGTTTCAAAATTGGTGAACCCACTTGCGGTAGTGGTCATTCTCATTTCCTCCGCCACGAAAATATCTTGGGCATTTAATGCATGTCTTGTCGCATTAAATGCATCCTATCGTGGTAATTACTTTGAATTGGGTCCTTAACCGTACCACGACATTTTCTTAGTCCTTCCCAAAGCAACATAATTTGTCCTTCCTCGTACTTTTTAACTGGGGTGGTAGTGACACTGCTTCTCGCCACTCACCTATCTTTGACATATTTCCATACTTATCCTTGACATATGTATTTCTAGTTTTCTTCACCATTTTGATTTCAGTTAGACCAAGAAATTCTATCACATCACCTTCCTCCCTTTCCCCACGCTCTGCTATCTTGGTTCTCGTTCGGTGGCTCCCGGGGAAGATCTTCTTGCTCACGATCTTCCTTCCATCTATTGTTCTTCCTTGTCCTGGTAAGTCCTCTGGTGGTCCGCTTCACTCTTATTTTGGTCCTTTGCATTGGCGGGTCGTGTCCTTCACAGGACCTCCTCTGGTGGAGTCTTTTTGGGTTTCTATGGCCCTCGTGTGAGGACCTCTCTCTGGACCTTACCCAAGAGCTACTTCCCGGGACCTCTCGTGTATTGTTTAAGTCACTCCTTGGGGTCTTTTGCTAAAGACCACCCTCCTCTGTAAGCTTAGACCTCCTCCCTAAGAACCTAATCTGAAATTTAGACCTCTTGGTTAATTGAGTTTTAAGGTTCCTCTGGAGTTATTTTGGTTCTTTATTTGGAGCTCTGTTGGTTCTTTATTTGATCGTTGTTTGAATCTGTTCTCTTCTAGTGTAGATCTTGGCGTTTCGAGAGAGCCAGGCGGTGAGAAAATAGAATCTTAAGCTATCAAGCAAGAGGCAAGTTACACTTTTGATCATATTGCACCCAATATTTCAATTTATTTATGTCTGTTTCAAAGTATCATGCATGCCTATTTCTACCAAGTTATTTCAATACCGGTCTTTAAACACATAGTTATACCACTTTCTCTCATATGGCCAACTTTGACATTGAACCAAATTTGTTGTCACCTTAGGCAAAATCTGGTTGACACAATAATGTGAACCAGGAACCATTTGAAAAACTCATGCTTAGTTAAGCTTAGACCAAAAGTATTGATTTGGGAAATCTTTACCAACATGACCAAGCTGTTTCTTTTAAATGTTTTAACCATGACATTGGGTTGTCATGGGGTGTGAAAATATTCTTTGGGGAAGCAAAGAAAATGAAAATGGATTTGGTAGGCGAATTGGTTGCTTGGCTGGTGCAATGTTTGTACACGGACTCTATCCTAGCAAAGGTGGAGGTCCAGGGGTTTGAGGAAGTCGCCCTAGTCATTTGAGGACCGATCTTTGAGCGACCAATGCCATGCCTATAATGGGCTATGCCACAATCGTGCAACCACATGTCTCAGTGGGGTGTGGGATCTGGCTGATTAATTTGCAAAACTCTACCATATCTTTGCTCCATTGGAGGTGTGGGAGGTCTTGTTTGGCCAATGGTCTTTTATAACCTACTGTTCCCACCGGTGCAAGAGGGGGCTTCCCGACGGATTGCTATCCACATGGAGGTGAAACCTTAGCAAGGAAAGGCTGTGGTGGAGCAATGCATTGTAAAGGCCTTGTCATGAACTCTAGACCTCTTACCTTCGGCAGTGAGAGGTGGCACTCGCGCATGCCAAACAAACTAGAGGAATCATGTCGTGTGGGTAAAGTGCACAACCTCTGCAGAGTGAAATCTATTGAATAGCCGTGTCGCGGTCATGGACGTCTTGGCAAAGGCCACTTGAAGTTAGATGTTGACTTTGGGAATTTCGAAATGAATTTCAAGTCTGTTTTGGGATTTTATCCCATGGGTTTGGGTGAGGAGCCTAATGTCGAGAGGTATCCTTCACCATCTTATGATGAATGTTATCCAACCTGAAAAACCGATTTGATAAAATGAATTTTAATTATTGTATTATGCCTTAGAACTTAATACGGTATTTGAAATAAACATGGCTTTATGCAAATCAACCATATTAAAACTTCCATTGTGATATCCATTATGCATGTCATCTCTGTTATCCAACGGGTGCAACTTGCGAGAACGGTTGTTGTGCTCACTCTTGCTTGATGCTGTCTTTAGCAGGGATGAGAGCCTCTGGGTAATCTACGCGGTGGACCTAGTGGTCCTGATCGACTAGGATTGTGCCCTCCAGCCGGTTGCCTGTGGTGTATCGGGTGGTCCATGAGTTTATCTTTACTGTGTTTTGCCTGCTGGCTTGTAAGCCCTCTTGTAAACAACTTCTTTGTTTATCAATAAAGTTTGTGTTCTTTGCTATGTTACCATTGTTGTTCTTTGTGAAGAGCTAGC
This sequence comes from Phyllostachys edulis, assembly GCA_036346405.1. NCBI lineage: Eukaryota > Viridiplantae > Streptophyta > Magnoliopsida > Poales > Poaceae > Phyllostachys > Phyllostachys edulis. Next base: position 816,439 of record CM070547.1, read on the forward strand.
CATGATCCTTAGGGTCTGGCTCGGGTTTCACTGAGAACCACGAGTAGCTTCGATTCTCCCGACCACCCTCGAGTTGGGCGTGTGTGGTTCTGTGGTGGTCTCGGCCCTCCACGACCTCCTCTCGGTGGGTCGTGGGTGGTCTTGGGATGACCACGAACCTCCACACCTTCCCTGATGCGGGCGTGGGAGATCTTTGAGGTGCTCCATGGCTCCACGACCTCCTCGGGCTTGTTCTCTGGACTTCTGGGAGGTCCTACCGGACCTTACAGGAGATCTTAGTGGGCTGTCAGAGAGGTCCTTTGTGAACCTCTGGGAGGTCCTGATGGACTTTCCAGAAGGTCTTGGAGGACCTCTCGGGTGCCCTAGAGTTAGGTCGCTACAACGTCCGTGTTTCTATTCGTACGGATGTCTGTATGTATATACACATGCACGAGGTTACACGTGATTGATGTCCTGTTCTCCTGTCTCGGTCGCTCCACTTCTTTGATATTGGCTAACTCAACGTTGTGGCTTCCTCACTAACAGCGAAGACCTCCCATCTTCACTCCTTTAGTCGCTATCTAACGATATGAAGAATCTTTTTGCCATCACCGGTGACACCATTCCCCTTATCAGTGATGGCACGCTTCTAGCTACCTGATGGCTTTGTATCATCTATAGCTTGTCTTCAATGCAAAGCTTTATCTCTTGTCGTCCAGGGCTTCCCTATCACTGAGCTTCTTTGGCCACTGACTTCTTCAACAACACCGATGCTCACCACTAGTCACGTGGTCATTGGCTCCATTGACTCTAGCTAACCATTATCTTCAACAGCTCCAGCAAGCAGCATGACATTGTCTTCGTCGAACAACTAAGCTGAGCAGCACGACTTGTCCTCATCTCCGCCGCCGCACACGCCTTGGCTCTTCACTTCACCGTGGGTCAATGTCATTTTGCAGGGACTGATTGACGCCATTGCACTCTTTCGTGGTCTCCTCTGGCAACATTCGTGTTATCCTTGTTATAACTTTTATTTTTATTCAAAATTTCAATTATATTTCATTGGAGTTTGTATACAAATCAAATTGCTAATTCTATTTAATTTATTCCAAATTTTAGTTTTTAGGGATTTTACCTTGGAATTCGTATGGAAATCACAATTCAAAATTTATTTTATTTTTATTTCAAATTTTAGTTATTTTTTGTTGGAGTTCGTATACTAATCCTATTTAATTTTTATTCTAAATTTTAGTTATTTTGGGTTGGAATTTGTATAGAAATCCAATTGCTATTTTTGTTAAATTTTTATTCGAATTATATTTATTTTGGGATTTTACTTTGAAATTTTTTTGTTGGAATTCGTATACAAATCCAATTGCTATTTTTATTTAAAATTGTATTTATGTAGGTATTTTTCTTATGAATTGTATGGAAATTAAATTGCTAATTTCATTTTATTTTTCATTTCAAATTTTGGTTATTTATGGATTGTACTTGACACATACTCTTTCTTTTAGTCTAGGCCATTGTAATTTGGACTCACCAAAATTGAAGGTGTAGATCTTATTCTTTTTGACCGATTAACGTTAGAATTTCTAGCCCTTGAGTGCAAACGTGGTGCCTTATTTTGCCTTTGCTTTAATAATATAATTAGTAGGGTGGCCCGTGCGTTTGTGTGGCTAGATTTGTTTCAAAGCTTTTAGTATCAAATTGATGATATAACTTAGATGCTTGAGACATATTAATTGAAGTATGAGCTTTGATGGAAAAAAACATTGAGCATAATAAGATGTTGGGGTTCTTAGAAACGTAACCACTCTCCATCATGCATGTATCATGTAGTTGCATGCCATATTCTTCTTCCATTAGTTACTATTTTCCAAAATGTATGCATGTACATGTACCTCTATTTAATCTCAAACAATACATTGATTATGTGTGCGGAAAATTTCTTTATTAGTTTACATGGTATTAAAGTACCTTCTCACACATGCACCATAAACGACCTACCTTGAACTTATCTCCCCTCACACGTCCGCTGCCCCACCGAACCGGGTGCCTTCTATCTCTTCTCGCCACCACATGTTTTCTTCTTCAACCTCCAACAACAAGCCTAATTCGTGATCGATCCCTCTCAGCTGCTAACCATTCTAACGTAATACTCTATCACATAGTTATCTTCTACTTCTCTCCAGTTATTGCTTAATATTGATCGTTGCGGAATCAAACACGCATACACGTGCAACCGTCGCTGATCCCTACCGATGACACATGTCACGCTCTCTCTGGTGGCCCCGAGCCTATTCCCTATGGCAGCACCATTTCTACTCTGAGCTCTTTGCTCCTCCGCTTCCGTACGCCTGTGTTTCTATTCGTACAAATGCATGCATGTATATATACATGCATGATGTTATACGTGTTCGATGTCATCTTCTCCAGTGTCTGTCGCTCCACTTCTTCAACATTGGCCAATTCAACGCTGTGGCTTCCTTAGCAAATCACGGCGACCTCCTATCTTCAATGATGCCAACATGTTTGCGATAGTCGTTGTCTAATGATATGGAGAATCTTCTCACCATCGCCAGTGACATCGTGCCCCCCCCGGCAACCATGGTAGCTCCTAGCTACCCAATGGCCCTATATTGTTCATAGCTCATCTTTAATGCAAGGCTTCATCTCTTCTCAGCTAGGGTTTCCCCCATCATCGAGCTTCTTTGGCCACTAATTTCTTCAACAACGCCAACACTCACTACTTGTCATTGTAGCTCTTGGCTCCTTTGACTATGGCCTTTCACTTCAACGGCTCTAGCGATCAGTACAACATTGTCCTGGTCGAACTGCTAAGATGAGCAACATGACATTGTCCTTATATCTACCACCGTCGCCTTGGTTCTTTGCTTCCCCATGTGTCAATGTTTCTTTGCAGGACAGATCGACGCCATTGCACTCTTCTGTGGTCTCCTCTGACACCATTCGTGCTATCCTCATTATAACTTTTATTTTTATTTGAAATTTCATATATTTTTCATTGGAGATCGTGTACAATAAAATTACTAATTTTATTTAATTTATTCTGAATTTTAGGAATTTAGGGATTTTACTTTGGAATTAGTATGGAAATCAAATTGCAAACTTTATTTTATTTTTATTCCAAAATTTAGTTATTTTTGTTGTAGTCGTATACATTTCCAATTGCTAGTTTTATTCCTTATAATTATTTAGGGATTTTACTTTGGTATTCATATCGAAATTAAATTGCTAATTTTATTTTACCTTTTATTCCAAATTTTAGCTGTTTTTTTGTTGGAATTAGTATACCAATCAAATTGCTATTTTTTGTTTAATTTTTATGTGAACTATATTTATTAAGGAAATGTACATAGGAATTCGTATGGAAATCTAATTGCTAATTTTGTTTTATTTTTATTCTGGATTTCAATTATTTCTAGATTGTACTTGATATGGACTCTTTCGTTTAATCTAGACCGTTATAATTTGGACCCACCATAATTTACAGTGCAGATATTTCTTTTTTTCCACGGATTAACGTAGGAATTTCTAGCCCTTGATAGCGAACATGATGACTTTTTTCTATCAAGGTGGCCCGCGCATTTGCGTGGCTAGATTTGTTTCAAAGATTGTTGTGTCAAATGATATAACTTAGATGCTTGAGAATATATTTACATATCTTGTATTTGAAGTATGGACTTTGATGGAAGAAAATTATTGAACATAAGAAGTTATTAGGTTCCTAAAAACGTAACCACTCTTCATCATGTATGGATCATGTTGCTGCATACCCCTATTCTATCTCTACTATTTACTCTTTTCCAAAATGTATGCATGGACATGTACATCCACTTAATCTCAAGCAATACATTGATTTTGTGTGCGGAAAATTATCCTATTAGTTTACATGGTATTATAGTACATTGCTCACACATACACCGATACACCATAGGCGAACTACCTTGAACTTATATTCCCTCACACGTCGGTTGCCCCCACCGAACCTTATGTCTTCTATGATTCTATCTCTTCGAGCGGAAGGGATACAGGTAGGCTACACTAGCTAGCAATTCAAAAATTCTACCACATAAATCAGGATGTCATGCAAGCAAGAGATCACAAATTGTTACCACCAGACGCGCAGTACAGCGAAAGTAGAGTTGGAGTAGCCTGATCCAACATAGAGCGCATCAATGTAGTGGTCGTAGTCGATCGTCCAACGTTCCTGATGTCGATCGTCTCCTCCAGCAACCAATCGCTTTCCTTGAGAAGTCTTGGATCGTCCTTAAGCGCAACAGCAACCACAGTAGCACCTCTACGGTATCCATACGTCCAGGGGTGGAACGTCATACACCGTCTCCAGAAAGTTATCCATTTTCACTGTTTAATAGGAGATATAGTAAGTAATAAACAATAAGGCCTCCTTTGAAACATGAGTAAATTTCAAATAACTAATGACTGCATATTACATATTGGTGCATGTTTTATAGGAGGCTAAGACATGCTAATGAATGATCCAAACGTAACATGAAATTTCTATGCCATATTGTATATCGACATGAAATCATGAAACCCTAATGCAGCTTTTTTCCCATACATTCTAAGTCACATGAAATCATGAAACCCTAATTTCTGAAACCTAAAATTCAAATTTTCGCAACCTAAATCCTAAATTTTTTACACAATCCCATAACACATATAAATTTGCCAAAATATTAAACAATCAAGTCCACTGCGTGAGGAGCCTTCAAAACTAAATTCATAATTTTTGGAGCTCATTTTCTACGTTTACAAATTCGTACAAAACAGTACACTTAAATGAAATTGCGAGCTAAAATCAGAATGAGTAAAATTATAGAAAAATTACACAAGAAAGCACATTGTGTTAGGAGCATTCACATAAAATTTCATAATTTTTTGAACTCATTTGCTATATTTAAAAATCCTATGAACACAGCCGAAACCGAAACCCTAATTGGGGGAGGAGGGACACGTGGTGGGCGGCGCGGGGGGAGAGGGGTACGTGATGGCTGGAGAAGAGGCTATTTTTGTCAAAAAAAAATAGATGACCATAATTTTTGTAAACACGAGACGAAAATGTGCTAATACGAGGAAAAGAATCCGTACGGAAGCAGGAGGAGCATGTACTAACCTCACCGGTCAAACCGGTAAGATCATCAAGAGCCATTCTTCACAGGCTTCAGCGGCACGAAGTGCATTTTGCAGAGCCTCCTGACTCTTGAGTCTTGACGAGCGCTGTCATCAGTTAGGTCTAGAGAACAGAGACTGCCTTGTTTGATTCCTCCACAAGAGGCTAGAGCCAATCTGGAACTTCACTCCAACTTGCAGCCATCAAGCCCTTAGATGCAGACACGATGCCTGCATCAGATATTTCAGGCAAGCGCTTCGCGGTTGAACTGAGCAACAGCCTGAACTTCCATAAGATGGGAAGGTTTCCACCTGGGGGTTTGATCAAGAACCATGCAGAAAGAATGCTGTTTTTTGTCTTTTGAGAGGAAAAAGAATGCTGCTACGGCGGCGATCGGGGCGCGAGAGGCGGCGGCGGAGATGGCAGCAGTTGTTTTGTTGTGTTGCCTTGAGAGCCCATGGACCATGGTTATGTCGGCCCTGAGCCTATGGTTACTATATTGGGTTTGATTTAGTCCGGCCGAACGTTGGGAAGGAAACTTGGGCTTCGGTTCCAGTTTATCATCCCATGCAACACGCATTTGATCCATTGTTAACTTGCGTGATCTAGAAAAGAAAAGAAACATCCGTGCAGGGTGCGATCGGACCGGATTCGGCCGGAGTCACTCGTACCTGAGTTTGATCCACTTTTTTTTTCTTTTCGAAATCGAGTCGGACACAAACAACGCTAGCTACAAATACGAATGTGAATAGTGTCGGTGATAAATACAGATCTAAATCGGTACAATAGTGAATATTTAGTCAAATATCGTGCAAAAACAAAGATCATACGCCGACCCTTAGTCTCAAATTGCCCGTCAAAGATTGAGTTCCATCAACATATAATATATAATATATGTTGATTCAAACCGTAGCGCACATATAATTTTTTTTGTGAGGGGCACACGTATAATATATTAACCAACGACATGTCCAAAATAGCATGAGTTTCACTGGCCACAACAACTCTAAAGCTACCACCATCTTTGAAGGTCTCGTCCAGCTAATCAAAATGAAGCTGGTCAACGACATGTATCATAACACTCACATATTTGATATACAGTGTCAAATTCTCTTAAGTTGGATACTAACACAAAATTCCCTCTCAAGCTGAAATGATTTTTTTTTTGGAGGGGCGAGGGGCGGGAAATAAATTTTCTGAGGTCTAGCCTCCGTGAGGGCCCTCGCATCCTGCCGTCCATGCGTACTGTAGCAAAGCGAGGAGGGAAGATCGAATGGTGCTGGGGGAGGGGCCTCACCCTCCCCTAGAAAATTTATTTCCGGAGGGGCGGGGTCCCATACAGCGGGTATTTAGTCAATGAAAAACATAAGTATATAATGTTGCGGAACCGTCGCTGGCGAGTCTAGTCTGATCGATTACATTATATACAAGCATAGAATCGCACAGAACAATGTAAGAACAAATAGTATATTAAACACATAGATATAAGGGGACTTCTTTTCTTCTCTTTATTTCTCTTATCATGATCAGCCTTTTACAATGACTATCACCCCCTATTTATAGACTAGAGACCCTACTAGGGTTTTAGATAGGGCGTCCACCCATGGGCCGGATGCTAGGCCAAGCCCATGGTTTCCCAACACTCCCCTTTGGGCACCCATCCTCACATGTTCATACCTCGTCAAAACTCCATAAAAACCCAATGGAAAAAATTTGGAGAAAGAGTACATGATACACATTCTGCTGCGTTGCACGAATTGCCTCATTAAAAACCTTAGCCGAGAAACTTTAGGAAAACACATCAAGAGAAAAAGAGTACAACCCACCAAATTTCATTTAATCTCCAAGATTGACTATTTGGGTACTCGATCTTCATGATCAAGTTTCAATAATGAGTTCGTGAAGATTCTCCCTCTGAATTCTGCACTTCTCTAAGTCTCATCATTCCAATTCCACGTATGCATCCTTCAAAGCTAGACGCGGAAAGTGACTTAGTGAATAAATCTACAAGATTTTCACATGACTTAGTATGCAGTACTTTAATTCCGTCCATCTTTTGCAATTCATGAGCATAGAAGAACTTGGGGTTGATATGCTTTGTGAGTTGACTCTTCACATAACTCATCTGCACTTGTGCAACAGAAGCTGCATTATCTCTATAGATAATAGTGGGGGTTTACACGGTATTCAATCAACACGACTGCTGGATGTGGTGAATCATTCGCCGAGGCCAAGCACATTCTCGTGAGACCTCGTACAGTGCTATGATTTCTGAGTGGTTCGTCGAAGTCGATACAAGACTTTGCTTAGACGATTTCCATGAAAATGTTGTTCCACCACACAGGAATACATATCTTGTTTGCGACTTGGCTGTATGCGGGTCCGATGAATACCTGGCATCTGCATAGCCATTCATAGTTATGTCTTAGTTCTTTCTATAGAACAGACTAAGGTCTTTACTTCCTTGGAGGTATCGGAAGATGTCTTTTATTCCCTGCCAATGTATTTTGTTAGGTTCTGCACTATACCTTGTTAATAGGTTTACGGCAAATGCAATGTCCAATCTAGTACAGTTTGTTAAATACATAAGTGCTCCTATTGCACTTAAGTATGGGAATTTTGGTCCCAGGACTTCCTCCTCTTCTTCTCTAGGTCTGTATGGATCCTTGTCTTGTTGCAAAAATCTCCCGACCATTGGCACTTTCGAAGGGTATGCCTTTTTCAAAGCTGAACCTTTCTAACACCTTTTGAGTGTAGGTTGACTGATGTACTAATATCCCTTTAGGAGCATGCTCAAGCTACAAGCCTAGGCAAGATTTGGTTTTACCCAAATCTTTCATTTCGAACCCCGACTCCAGGTAAGAGCTTGCTTCCTTAATTTCTTCCAAGATTCCAATGATATTCAGATCAACTTCATACTCTAAGATTATATAAAATCCATTCTGGGATCGTCATATAAATACACAGGGACAATTCTCATTATTCATGTAGCCTTTTTGCATAGAAAGTCGCTCAAGCGATTATACCACATCCTACCTGATTATTTAAGTCTGTACAGTGACTTTCTGAGTTTCACACTGTACATATTTCTATTTGCTCTGTCTTGGTTCGGGGCAAGGATACATTCAGGTACCTTCATATAATTATCCCAATTCAAATTTCCATAAAGGTATGCAGTTACCACATCCATCAATTTCATTTCTAAATTCAAGTTTACTGCTATTGAGATTAAATATCTAAAGGTAGTTCCGTCCATGAAGGGGAATAGGCTTCTTCATAATCAACTCCTGGACGTTGAGTGAAACCTTGTACAACGAGCCTTGCTTACAACTTCATTATTTTTATTTCTCTTTCGAACAAATACCCACTTATGCTCTACAGGGTGCACATGGGGAGGCGTGCGGCTTACAGGCCCAAACATCTCTCTTTTATTCAGAGATAATAATTCAATTTATGTTGCCTTCTTCCAATCTTCCCAATCTGGTCTTTTCTTATATTCAACAAGTGATGCAAGCTCTGCATCAAGATCGATGATTGTGGCAATTTTCTTTGTAAAATAAATATCGACATTGGTTGTTGTCTTATTCATAGATTCTCCCGTGGTCATAAATTTTATAGTTATTTCTTCATGGAGTGATTCTTCTAATGCTTCTACTTGCCCACCGCTGCTTCCAATTATAGGGGCAAGTCCCTTTAGTTTTCTAACTCCGATGTGTGCGCACACATCTATGCTGGTATCTCCCTCCGTGGGAATGTTCAGATCCAGTATGCCTTTCCCTGAAGGTTCTATACTGGTGCCAGGTCTCGACTGGCTCCCCTTCTGGTTCTGGGGAACTTTAGTGATTGGCTGTGTCAAGTTCTTCTTATCATTTTTTCACTAGGCGTCCCTAGTTATTTGGGATTCGAGGGGTCGGAGTTCTTGTCCTTTTATTCTGAGGCCTCTGGACGGGATTAGGGGTACCGTCAACTTTCTTTGGTATTTCAATCCTCTTTGGTACATTGCGTGCGGGCACATGCGACTTGGTCACGCTCTTCAAATCACTAAAGTGGTTAGGCAGTTGATTCGCTAATGATTGCAAATCAATTATCTTTTGGACTTCAATTATCTTCTAGACTTCAATTATCTTCTGGACTTCTCTATTTGCTTCACTAGTATGCGGGTCATGTGCATGGATTCTCGTGGCTTGCGATGTTATTTCCCAATTTTTTTCATCAAGGGGTTGATTTCCTTCCCTGAATGACGGGAAATAATCTTCATCAAATATGCTATCAGCGAAATGGACTGTATGCAAATTTCCAGTCATGGGGTCCAAATACCTGATTATAGATGTTGTCTCACAACTAACGTATATCCCAGACTTTCGGAGTGGGCTCATTGCAGTTCGCTACGGTGGTGGTATAGGTACATAAACCTTGCAACCAAATCTACGAAGATGAGAAATTTTTAGTGCTGACCCTTGCGCTAGTTACACAGGTGAATGAATATTATATGCCGAATGTCTAAGATTGATGAGAGTTGCTGCGTGCAGGACTGCGTGTCCATTCTGGGTATAGACATGTGGTACGGAATGCTCAACGTTAATTCTCATTTCCATACAATAATCATCAAATGCCTTCGAAGTAAATTCTTCGGCGTTGTCCATTCTGATGGGCTTCACATGATGATCAGAAAAATTATTCTTAATTTAATTATCTGCGAGATTAGCTTTGCAGAAGTGTGATTTCTCGTAGACAATAAACATATGTGTGACCATTTTGAGGAAGTATTTATGAGCACCATAAAATATCTAAATGGTCCTGACAGGGGCTATATTGGGCCGCAAATGTTTCTCTGGATACGTTCCAGGAATACAGGGATTTCATCCTTCACTGTTAGAGCAGAAGGTCTAGTAATTAATTTTCCGGTGGCACATGCGGGGCACACAAAATCTTCCTTATTCATGAAATTATTCACATCGATATTATGTCCCTGTGAATTGTTAATTGTATTTCTCATCATCCTAAGACCTAGATGGCCTGATCTATCATGCCAGAGACAGAAAAGTTCAGAGCTTCTAAATACGATTTTTAGGGCAGTATAGGATGCGTGTGCCTTAATATTAGTGTAGTACAGCCCAGTTTCATATGAAGGAAGTCGTTCTAATACCCTTTTTTCACTTTCTTCACGCTTTGTAATGAGCAGATATTCCTTACCATACTCTTCTTCAGTTTCTACGTGAAAACCGTTAGCGCGAATATTCTTGAAACTTATGAGAGTTCAATCGATTCTGGGTACAACAAGTCTTTTTTAATGACCAAAGTTGTGTCCATCGTGAGTATAATTGTGACCCTTACTGAGCCTATTATACAAGTATCACTGCCCGTGATTGTCGTAAGACTACCAGCATTCTTGCTGATCGACGAAAGAATTTCGTCTCTCTCAAGATGGTATTATTCCTCCATAGGGCGCCACACGCGTTCTGATACTTCAAATATCAGAACATAACTTGCTATTATAAATACGGGAAGAAAATACATGTCTTGCAGGACTTATCACAAGAATTTAATGCTTGGCTCTCTTAGAGCTTGCAACCATTATTCAAAGGATAAAATAATTCAATGTTCTGTCTTAATCTACTCCATAGCGATCTTCTCCTCTTGGGCAACTACGGTTGCGACCGCTGCAATATCTAAAGGAGGGGTGATGGGGGCTGCTACTGGGCTGTCCACATCCATAAGTGCAACTAATGGCTGTGGATCCTCCATGTCTGGAATGGCGAGGTGTGCTTCACGTTGTCCTTTGCCCTTCTTGGCTTGAGCATTTGCCTTGACCTTGCGACCCACGATCTTACCCTTCTTTCCCCTCTCCTTTGTGAGAGTCTTCCCCACCTTGTAGCTGCTAGCATTAGCTTCATGGCCAATATTGCTACTAGGCGGCTGTGAGATGTAGTTCTTTCTTAGAACATCTTCTTGAGCTTCCGCAGCTTGCATGATGTCAATCAATTCGGCATACTCCTTGTAGCCGTCTTGACTATAGTTGTGTGCGAATTGCACCGCATTCGGGTGAAAGATAGAGATAGTCTTCTCAGTCTTCTGCTTATCTGTGATTAACTTACCACAGAGTTTAAGACTGGTGCGTTCTTCTTCGCCATATACTCATTCTTGAGCGTTCAGCTTCTCAAACTACTTCTTCAATGCAGTCCACAAAGCTAGTGCGTTCTTCTTTGCCATATACTCATTCTTGAGCGTTAGGCAGAGATGATGCCTGAGGAAGTGAAGTGTCTGATCATTTTCCTCAGCAGTGGGATTGGCATCCTTAGAGGTGCCAAACCCGATAGCAGCACAGAGCTTCTTGGCCCCAATTACAATTTCGACGTCGGAGGCCCAAGTCAAGTAATTCTAGCTATGCTGGGTCAGCACTTCGAACTCCTGGTTCGTGATGCTAATCATGTACATATTTATTCAAAGAGTTCATAAGATTACTGTGGGCAATTTGCATAAAATGGTTGCAAAATTCTTATAATGCTCTTCGAACTCCCGGTTCGTGATCCCATATTTTTCTTTGCATTTTTCATGATTTCAGTGATTAAAAGCAATATAAACAATCACAGATAATCAAAACAATAAATACAATATATAAATTGCATAGAAATAATAATAACAAAGTTAAACATGCTTCAAATGTTCAAAATGATTCAAAAATTGAATTCCCGAGATCCTTTTCTGCTGGAATATGAATTTTTCAGAGAATTATGCATTTTCCAAGGGCTTAAGGGCTAATTTTTAGTTTTGATAAAAAAAATTCCGCGCAATTTCAGAAAACCCGAGGGCCTTTCTGCAAGATTTCTAGATTTTTTTTCCTTTTCCCTCCACCCTTTTTTCTTTTCTCGGAATTCTTTGGGCTGGGCCCATATTGCCCATTTCGGTCCATGATGGCCCAACCGGGTCCTTCAATTACAGGTGCTAAGGTTTCCCTAGCACCCCTATGGGTGGTGGCGGCAGCCCGCTTCCAGCGCGAGAGCCGGCGACCGGTGGCACCTCGGGTGAGTGACGCAAAGGGCGGCCGGAGGCTGGCTTGCGGCGCTTGCTGGCGGTGGCCGAGGATCAAGCATGAGGGCTTGCGCGAAGGTGGCATCGCGTTAAGTGGTGCAAGGCGGCTATAGACCGGGGGAAGGCGGTGTGGCCGTGCGGGGAGGCCGGCGGCTCGGAGGCGGCTGGTGAGCACACGGCTCGGCGACTTCGGGCCGACACGGGGGTTGTGTGTAAACGGCGGGTGCCAGCGACGGCGCTCCCGTGCAGGGGCGAGTAGCGCGACGACGTCAAGCAACGCACAAGGGTCGGCAACGGCACGTCTTCGAGATGCGTGGAGCGGCACGGCGGCGCAACTTTGGGCCGATGCGGTGAGGCGACGACGATGCAAAGATACGGGCGACAACAAGATGGCAGTGTGGCGCGCGGCCATGAGGGGCCTAGGAGGCGCGGTGGTGCGGCCGTGTGGTGGCCGTGTGAGGCGGTGGCCGTGCAAGGCCAATGAGAGGTGGCGCGGCCATGCGGCACGACGGCCGTGTAGGGCCGGAAAAGGGTGCGGCGCGGCCATGCGACGGCCGGCGGCTCTGCTTCGGGCCGATGGTGCAAGTGGCACGGCCGCGTGTGCGTTTTTTTTCTTTGTGCATCCATGAACAGTGCAATCAACAATCCCTCTTTTCAACCAATCATCCGATCGGCATTGTGCCGGCGACTATAAGTTGGCTCGCGGAGATTAGAGGAAATTTGCAATTTACAATCTACGGTGCAATCAACATCTACTCCTTCATGCAACCTACCAATCGGCATTGTGCTGGCGACTTCAAATCGGCTCACAGTATATTAGAGCAGATTTGCACCATAGGAAATAATCTAGAAAGCCAAATTTACGGAATTGAAAGTGATCTAGAAAATGTGATTCGATCTACGAGCGTCGTGCTTCGACGGATACCTTTCAATCCGAGTAGAGTAGGCCTAGAGGTAGGCCGAAGTCGATCGTGCTGATAACGTGTTGAGGAACAGTCGCTGGCAAGTCCAGTCCGATCGATCACCTCATAGACAAGCGTAGAATCGCACAGAACAATGCAAGAACAAATAGTAGTAGATTGAACACAGAGATATGGTGGACTTCTTTCTTCTCTTTATTTATCTTATCATGATCAGCCTTTTACAATGACTAGCACCCCCTATTTATAGACTAGAAACCCTGCTAGGGTTTTGGATGAGGCGTCCACCCATAGGCCGGCTACTGGGTCAAGCCCATGGTTTTCCAGCACATAACACACTTCTATGGTGGCTTGTCTTCATCATCTCGACGATTTTGGCAAACGTACGTCTTCAGCACATTGTGCACAACATCTGCAACCAGTACGAGCACCTCGTCCTCCTCCTCGCCAACGCCTAGCTCCCCACGGCCGGCACCCTCCCCGCCGACGTCCTCCACTACCCCGTTGCCCGGGGCATCAAAAAGAAGCTCCTCAATAATTTTTGAATTGGAACATTAGGATTTGATTTGAATTTGAATTTAGGTTTTGGAAATTGTTTTGCACACGATTAACTTTTAAATTTTTGTAAATATGAATTCTCGACACAATGAAAATGTTTTATTTCTAAATTGCAAAACAATGCTTTTCGAAATTCTAGAAATGCAGCGAAAGTTTTTTAAATCCGTGAATTTATGCAAATTTTAATTTGGACCAAACTTGGGCTGTTACTCTGCCGGTCAGACAAAAGCATCCGCATGCTAGCTTACTTTGCCTCAGGTACTGCATGGTAACACTTCATGCTGCATTACACTTGTTTTGATATCAACCAATGCTTCTTATTTTGACAGCATCATATGTAGATCGGTGGAAGTGTCTGCATTTTAACTATTTTTTTGGCACTTTGGCACCAAGTTGATCTTGTTTCTTCATGTTAGTTAGGTTTCATGTTAGCATTATTAAGAGATAGCTCTACTCATCTCTAATGCGCCGACACTTGCTACCATCCGAAAACCGACATCCCGACACGACGGCAATGCAGTGCCGACGTCTGACCTCCATACGCATCATGAAGTATCGGAAATGTTTATATTAAAAAAAGAAAATAAATACCCAATACGTCCCGATACGCCGATAGAGCCCAAAAGATGCTCAGCCCCCCCCCCCCCAACAAAAAGAACTATTGATCACAGCCCAAACAAATGGGTCATTGCCGGAGATGCCCTGACCCTATTCCTTGCCCCTGTGCTGCGCCTCCCTCCCATCGGTCCCGACTCCCGTGCACCTCCAGTCCGCACCTCCCGACGACCAGCGGTCGGCGGCCTTTGGCGCTCCCTCCTCCGCGCCCCCTCCTCTACATCCAGCGAACGACAGCGTCGATCCTCTGTGCTCCCTCCTCTATATCCGGCGACCGACGGTGCTCCCTCCTCTCCAGCGGCTGGCGCCTCCAGCTCCCTCCTTTGCATCCGGCGGCCGACGACGCTCCCCCCCTCTGCCGGTCGGTGCCTTCCAAACAGCCAGGTGCATTTCATGTTCCCTTTTCTTCTCTCAGATCTTGTAGTAGGCAACAGCTAGAGCTCCATTTGGGGATGTGATGAACTGGGTCTGGGAATTGACTATCATCACCAATTCACCGCTCTTGTTGAAGAAGTTTTAGTAGCAAGTCATACTGGTGTGTGGTGACTTGGTGAATTAGTACGACTTGCTACTAAAACTGATAGAGCAGTACAGACTTGCGCATGCCTAGGGTATTAATCCATGCATCACACAAGTTTTACTAGTGGCGTGGGCATCCTTGAGATTGCTAATCTCTCACTTGATGAGCCAGAATTGGAAATGGAATTATGTGAAGATGCAACAAGAGATGATGATGCTGAAACTACTATGGATGAGTGTGAAGAATAGGAGTTCTCCCAATATGCTTATCTGATTATGTTTTGTTTCTTTATGTTCATTGTTCAACTATGTTATGGACCCATATGGTTTTTATCAGTTTGTGACCGGGTGTGCTTGAATTGTGTAATATGAACTATCTATCTATGTTCTATTATTAGTTACTACAATTTATCATTCGCTTACAAGTTACAAATAAGTGCCTAAGAGGCAAACATCGGCAAAGGTCATCAAGACATCAACTCATCATCAAGATTATCCTTCTCATGCAGAAGCTAAGGCTTCCCTTGACTATTGTTTATTTCATCTTGACATAAAAGCTGTCATAAGGCCCATAACTAATGATGTTGTATTTCTATTTACAGGATACAATGATATATTGATAAATTTACATAAAATTTACATATATGCTAGACAAATGGAGTAAAAGTCTATAATTTCCATTTGTATATGCTCTCTGGGATATTTCTATACATTGTTGGATAGCTGAAGTAAAGGTAAACCATTGACTGAAACTTGTCAAGTATCGTTACGGCGGTATATATCGTCATATCCGTACCGCCGTACCGGCATCGCGTATCAGTGCATCATAGATTATCATCATTGCCATCATATATGCACTTCTATTTTAGCCGTCTGTGATCCAGGGCTTACGATACACATTAGCTGCTTAGTTCTTGCAAAAGTATGGTTGGCATTGCCATAGGATGCGCTACTATCCTATAAGGGGATTTGCTGTGGAACTCTCTTTTCATGCTTCTTTCAGCGAGGGGGCGGGAGAGTGAAAAGGATTCAGAGGGAGAGGGGAATGATAAGATTCACTAGACGAGAGATCTCAGGACTGAAAATTCAAGTACTTTTAGTTAAACAAGAAACATTCAGATGTTCGCTAGACGTCTTTGGCACCCTAGTTAATTAAAGACTTACAAGTGTACAACAACAACAACAAAAAATGCCTTGGCCTAGGTAGACAGTTTCTCTTGCCTGTTCTCTGTTTTTCTAGCCTTTAAAAAACAGTCAAGAAACCCAATACTACTCAGTACTGCCGATAGTGGAATTGCTCTGATCATGACAGTGTTAAAGACAACTAACCATAGCGGATTAGCTTGATTAGCGCGTCCTCTGCTTTCTTCGCTGCATCATCTCACAGCGACTTGCTTAAGCAGGAAACTAACAAATAACCTTACGCCTTTGTCCTCACATCACAGCACCGAAAATATTTTATCCCTTCCCTGACAAAGCATGTCCCCAAAATCTCAACACCACTAGTAAGAAGGAATAATCTAGCTAGGAGCTACAACAAGTTCTTCTCCCCTATCCTATCAAACTTCCAAAATGCAAATTCGGCCTTCTGTTTTTATTAAAAGTGCCATCTATCTCTGTTCAAAAGTGCCATCTATCTAGGGCTTCTTTTTGGGTATAGAAGGAAAAGCAGAGCATGCAGCGAAAGACAAAGAGGTTAGATGCTGTGTTTCTTTCAACCCATGGCACTTCCCTGTGTAGCTTTGGCTCCCGACCTAGGGTTTAGGTCTGTCCCCTCAAATCACAAACATCGTTCTCTTAACGCTTTTGATCATTTGGACTTGGGGAAACAAATTAATGGACAAGTTTGTCGGGATGTTTGTAAGAAAAAAATCAGAGAGAAGAATCGACGCCGGTTTGGAACACAGTAATTTTATATGAATTTCATACAAAACAGTTTCATTTCCACAGCAATCCGGAGAAGCACCCACATTCCAAATGGAGCCCGAAACTTTGTCTAGTGAGTGTTTGTAGAAATCAAATTTAATTGTAACAATTGGTGGTCTAGTGAGGCTCATTTGGGATACAAGAATTCCACAAGAATTTTGCAGGAATTTAACATGAAATAGTATAATTTCTGCAGTAATCCTTCGAAGTTCACGAATTCCAAATGGGGCCTGAGAGTGTGTTATTGTTCTTAACAATATCCAGAACCAAAAGTGCTTAGAAAAAATTCTACTTGCTTTCATATCCTCTTGTATATTGAAGAATAAAATGACAAATACATTTTGCATAATCTTCTGTACATTGAATTTGATGATGCAATTTTTTCTACTAAACTAATTTCTAAAGTCCTCTAAGGAAAATAGTCAGGAAGGTATATAGAAAGGAAAGTGCTTCAACACTGTTCTGAAAAGCGGACAATACTAGAATTTTTTTATTAATTAACTCTTTTTTAAATTTTATTTTAAATTTAACCGCCGCGAACTTTATTTTTAATTCTGATACCTTTGGTCACACCACTACCCGTGGCGTGTTGGTGACGTGACAGTGTTGTTTGATCACGCCGCCACCACCAGTGGCATAACAAAAAGTGCTATTTTAGTGGATTTATCCTATAACATAATAAATTGTTATTTTATCACGTCACGAGTGGTAGTGTGACAAAAAAACAGAATTCATCGACCTAACCGTACATGCACTGCGAGCCTGGCGCGGAGTTATGTTATATCTGTCCTATGGTTCATTCATCGACGTAACTGTACGTAAGGATGTTCTTGCGTGATAATATTCCAAATTGTAGGCTCGTAAATTTTCCTGACCGGCATTAATTGTACAACCTCCGCATGGAGAAGTACTACTAGCGGAGCGGAGTAGTTGCCTGTTACCTCTACTCTGCAACGTGTCATTGGAGATTTCGAGCTGTCTACATAGTCATAGAGGTTCTTCTGTTCTTGCTTCGTTTATCTTTCTGTTCTACTATCTATGACGACCTTAGCATGGACGAACATACTGGTAACAAATGCACCTTTCCAAAATAAAGAAGAGGTAAGGTTGTTGGTGTTTTTAGAATGTGTTAGTTTACACTAGAATTCATAAAGGGGCAACTTAGGTTCGGACATACGGTGAGAGCCTTCTGTGACGACCCGGCTAGGGGTCTCACCCGAGAGGTCCTCTAAGACCTCCCTGGGAGTCCACCGGAACCTCCTAGGAGGTCCAAAGGACCTCTCGGACAGTCCTCCCAGGCTTCCTAGGAGGTCCAATCAGACCTCCTGGAGGTCCAGAAAACTGACCCGAAGAGGTCTTTGAGGCTCAGGACCTCCCCAAGAGCTACGACCAGACCTGGGGGAGGTCCAAAGACCAACCTGAGGAGGTCATGGGACGTGGAGAAGACCTAACCCTCCTGTGATCCGAACCAGTCCCAAGGATCAATGGCTGGTTCACACAGCAAACACAAGTGGTAACATACATCCACAAGAAACTTTATTAACAGCAAAAGAGTTGATTACAAGATTGCTTACAAGCCAAGACAACAAAGCAAAAAAAAATACACAGCGGAAACAAAACCAAGTCCATCCAATACACCACAGGTAATTGGCTAGAGGACGCGGCCTAATTGATCTGGTCCTCCTCATCATCAAAGAAGTCTTCTCCTACTCAATTCATCAGTCAAGCAAGAATGAGCACAACCACCGTGCTTGCAAGTTACACCCGTCAAATAACAGAATGACATGCATAATAGATATCAAAGGGAAGGCATAATATGGTTGATTTGCGATAAACCAAGTTTCTTTCAAATACATATACTAAGTTCCAAGGCAGTTACACAATAACTAAAATTCATTTACCAAATTTTATTTTTCAGTTGGATAACATTCATCATCAAATGGTGAAGGATACCCTCCTGTCACAAGGCTCCCCACCCAACCATGGGAAAGACATCCCAAAATCAGTTTATCCAAAACCTTTTGCAAACAAAACCAATATCTAACTTTGAGTGGTCTTTGCCAGCACGTCCATGACCGTGGACACGGCTATTCGAATAGTTTTCACTCTGCAGAGGTTGTACACTTCACCCATATGACATGATTCCTCTAGTTTGTCTGGCATTCGTCAATGCCACCTCTCACTGCCAAAGGTAAGAGGTCTAGAGTTCATGACAAGGCCTTTACAATACATCATTCCACCACAGCCCCTCCTCGCTAAGGTTTCGCTTCCATTGGATAGAAACCCGTCGGAAAAGCCCCCTCTTGCGCTAGTGGGAAACATAGGTTATTAAAGACCATAAGCCATGAAAGACCTCCCACACATCAAAGTGGAACAACCGCGGTGGAACTTTGCAAATTAATTGGCCAGATCCCACGCCCCATTCTGGAGACATGTGGTTGTACGGGGGTGGCATAGCCCATTATAGGCTTAGCAAAGGGACGCTCAAAGGCCGGTCCTCAAATGACTAGGGCGACATCCACAGAACCCTGGGACTCAACCATAGAAATGGATCGATCCAGTGCATTAACATGCACCAACCAAGCAATCAATTCGCCCTAGTCCAAACCAATTTTCCTTTCATTTGCTTTTCAAAGATATTTAGAAGCTTCCATGACAACCCAATGCCATGGTTTAAAACCTTTAAACAGCAGTTGGTCATGTTGGTAAAATTTCTCCAAATCAAATACTTTTGGTCTAAGCAAGACTAAGCATAAGATTTCATAATTGCTCCTGGTTCACACTATTGTATCAACCAGATTTTATCTAGGGTAACAACAGGTTTGGTTCAATTTCAATGTTGGCCATACAAAGGAGATAGACATAGCTATGAGTTTAAAGATAGGTATTGAAATAACTTAGTAAAGTAAGCATGCATTAACATTTAAAATGGAACATATATAGGGTGAAATAATAGGTTCAATATGATCAAGAGTGTAACTTGCCTTGCTCAAAGGCTTGAGTGTCTTCTTCTTCCTCGAGGAACTCTTGTTCTTCACTGCCTTCGCAATCTACATGGTAGGAAACAAAATAACTCAAATAGAGCTCAAGTAAGAACCAAGGAAACTCCAATAAAATACTGAAATAAAACCAACAGAGAGGCTAGGTGATCAGGGGGAGGTCCAAGGAGCTTGCTGGAGGAGGTCCGAGAGCTTTGGAGGAGGTCCAAGAGCTGATCGGTTCTAGCCAGGGAGTGAAAATGAGCAAAGGGTGAAGAGGAAGGGCTGCCCAAGCTTATATAGCCAGAGCTGCCCAGATTTCCGAGGGTAGGCGTGTTCAAGAGTTAGTGAAAAGGACAATGGGAGTAGGCAAAAAATGTGACAAAAGGATAGCACGGGTGCTGCAAAAAGGTAGAAACATTTAATACAATACAACAGGCATTAAATGTGGGGAGACTCCCATGCGCAAAGGACACAGTCAAAGGATAAAGAAAGAGTAGTGTGACTGCCAAATGGGGCCAGTCAACGCGTCAGGGGAGGTCCTGCAGACAGGAGGTCCAAAGGACACAACAAGGGGGAGGTCTTGACGGTCAGATCAAATTAAGGGGAGGTCTGAACGGTTAAGATCTCCAAAGGGGAGGTCTTAACGGCCAGATCTAACAAGGGGGAGGTCTGGACGGTCAAGATCTCCAAAGGGGAGGTCTTAACGGCCAGATCTAACAAGGGGGAGGTCTGGACGGTCAAGATTTCCAAAGGGAGGTCTTAATGGCCATATCTAACAAGGGGGAGGTCTGGACAGTTAAGATCTCCAAAGGGGAGGTCTTAACGGCCAAATCTAACAAGGGGGAGGTCTGGACGGTTAAGATCTCCAGAGAGGAGGTCTTAACGGACACAGGGAGGTCCTGAAGGACGTGGGGAGGTCCAGTTGAACAAAAAGGAGGTCCTAGAGGACATTGATACCGTGAGTTGGGGGCGGTAATAACGGGTTGGCAGAGAAGGGAACTTCCAGAGAGAGTTATATGGATCAAACCAAAGAGGAAGTCCACGCGAAACACAGAGAGGTTCGAGAGAGTGTAGAAGGAACTCAAATGATCCCGGGGAAGGATTAGGCCTGGGGAGGTTTAGGCCAGAATAGGACTAAAAAGGGAGGTTTGGACCAAGGGAGGTCCAAGCACTTGGGAGGTCTAGACCTAAGGAGGTCTGGTCCAGAGAAGAACGAAGCAAGCTCATATGGGGAGGAATCACCAAAGCTCCAACAAAACCAACAAACCAAAAGAGAGTTTTTTTAGTTGAAGTTTGGTTTAGTCAATTGAAGTCCATTCTGAAATTCTCAAGTTAAGCTTTGAATTCTCATCAAAACAAAATGGTTCTTTTTATCTTGAAAATTCAAAAAGGCTCCAAAAATCAAGGTGTTACACCTTCCCATCGTACGCCATCTGCTCCCACTTCGGCATTCACCACGAGACCTCTCCATTGAGCCGCACCATCCAGAGGCCTTCCTCGTCACCCTCGCCCACCGCCATCACTGGGATGCGGTGGTCGACCAGAGCGATTCGACCACGCCAACCTCGACATCCACATCGGGCCATGGCGATCCTCACGCACGGAGACCACTCTGTATGAGGTACCATGTTCGACTCTGTCTTGAGGGTGTACCCCGTCACGCTTGGCATGCAATGGTCACCGACAAGATCATTGGGAAGACTTGTGAGCTAGACTACATCGAAGACAGATCAAGCCGTGGGAATGCAACGACCTAAATTGTTGCAACATTTTAGTAAGGGCAGTGCAACATTTTCTTCCTATTGTTGCAACATATCAAACACTTATATGCAACATTACCTCAAAATCTCAAGATCAAGCAAACAAAAATTCTCAGAATCAAAACTCAGGCACACAAACACATCACAAACACATTTGGATATGCCAACATATCAAAAAAAAATGCAACATCTCAGAATTTTGTATGCAACATTTTTTTCCGTCGTATGCAACAAATTTTCCTCTCGCATGCAACAAATTTTCCCCTCGTATGCAACAATTTTTCCACGGTTGCAACAATACCTCGCCGGACTGTGGATGCGCAGAGCAGCTGGAGGGGAGGATGGAACAACGCTTGGGGAGAGGCAGGGGCGGCAGCGGTGGACGAGTTGGGGACCACCATGCCTATTGGCCTCGCTCTGATGCCCTGTGCAGACCACCGCCGCGCACTAGCAGCCACGCCACCACCTGCGCTCAGCCTCCCACGGCCGCGTCCTCGGCTCGGGGTCGCAACATGTAGGCCAAATGACAACAAATTTGCAGTGTCCCATCATCTGAATAATGTTTTTACGGTGTGTTTTAGCAAATGCCACACAAGTGCAATGTCCATTAGTCAATTTTTGCGTAGATTTATATGCATGCCTTATATTGTGAAAGAAGACGAGAAAAAACTATAGGCCTTGTAATAAGAAATGGAGGGACCTCTACTCTGTACAATGTGTCATTGGAGATTTAGAGCAGTCAATATAAAGGTTTGACATGTGGCAAATACGTAATTAAACTCTACTCTATGATTTCTCGAGTTTTTGGCTAAGATGTCACTGTTTTGCGACGAAATAGCAAAATTAGCTCTCCCTGCAACAAATTGGCAAAAATAGCACCGTGTCATGCTCAAAAGCCACGATATGTGACCTACCGTGTCATGGGTACGCGGTAGGCCACGTGGTGGGCACACGGGGTCGGCATGTCACCTGCCGTGCCCCTAGTTTTTTTCTAATTCGCTCGTGTGGGGATTATTTTTGCCAATTCGCTTAGGGGGGATTTTTGCTATTTTGCCTCATGCCATTTTAGAAAGAAAAAAAACTCCGATTTCTCCTAGTGACAACACATACACTCGGTTTTGCAAGTCCAACCTCTTCTGTTCTTTATTCGTTTACACTGAGTCAACTTATATCTACTATCTCTTGCGACTTTAGCATGGACGGAATCCTGGCATTTTACACACACAAATGGACCTTTCCAACATAAAGAAGCGATTGTTAGCATTTTTGGAATGTGTTAATTTACACTAGAAGACATAACTATATGCCCTTTTCTTTCGAGACCAAAAGACTATCCTACGTGTGCTGCAACGAGTTTTTGACTTATTTGGTATTGTTTGGCGTCGTAATAGCAAAAATAGCCTTCTTCGTAGTGAAATGACAAAAAACAGCACCTCGAACGTGCCGGCAGGTGACATGTGTCGCTTGTCGCGTGCCTGCACCTCCTATGCCTTGTTGTGCTCGGATCCCTCGCTGCATTGTGTGGCTGAACCCCCCGCAGTGCATGCCGCCAGACACCGCCGGACCCCCCCCGCCCTTGCGCGCTTCTATCATTGCAGCGTATGGCGAGGAAGGCGCAAGGCGTACGCGACAAGGGGAATACAGGCGGCCAGAGCGCGGCAACCTCGGATCCGCGTGGCCACAGCGCGGCATGCGACATATGTTGCATGTCGGCATGTCTGCGGCGTCATTTTTTTTCATTTCGATCTAGACAGTTATTTTTGCTATTGTGGCGGCAACCAGTGCCAAATAACCTAAAAACTCTGCTGCAGCGTGCCAGAGCAGTGTGTTCAACTGTTCACACTCAGGAAAAAAGATTGTGCTAGGCCAAAAAAAAACATCTACATTGTGAACGGGTACTTACTGTATGGACAAAGTATTAGTCTTTCACAATATATATATGGGGATCCACGTGTCAGTGACTGCACTAATCGTTTGTCAGACGTTATATATGT
This sequence comes from Phyllostachys edulis, assembly GCA_036346405.1. Lineage (NCBI taxonomy): Eukaryota > Viridiplantae > Streptophyta > Magnoliopsida > Poales > Poaceae > Phyllostachys > Phyllostachys edulis. Next base: position 839,878 of record CM070547.1, read on the forward strand.
ACATGCTTGCATGAAAGTGCAGATCACGTACTGCAAACGAACCGAATACTCTACCATTGACCAGAGGAGGTTAGAGCAGAGACACTCGTGCACAGAAGAGGGCGGATACATCACGTAGAAAATAAACCAAAAAACTCAGCTGTCAGCGGCGGTAAGCCCCCTGATGAAATCAGCCAAGCCCACAGAGTGTATAAGGGCAACTCTAATAGTTAGAGATAATCGTGTCTCTAACATATATTACATTATCTTTAGAGACAATATTTTCAATAGATAGTTTCTAGCACACTCTCTAATATTTATATTTTATAATTTTTCTTTGAAACGGGCTTACATGTCAGCTAAAGTAGATTAATGTATCATATATTGTTTCACGTGCACGACAGTCTTTTCAGGAAGAGATGACATATGCTCTTCTCCTCCTCTCTCCTCTACGTAAGATTTTATTGACGTGTCATAGCCAAAAGACGACAATAAATACACTATTAGAGATGTCCTAAGTAAACCCGGTGAGGCGAGAAGGGGAGAAGACGCGATCACCAGACAGAGGGGGGAGACAGAGAGAGATTTAGCAGTCAAGCGTAAGGTTGGGATCGGAGAGAGAGTTGCCAGGTTGTGGTGGCCAAGAACCCAAACCACTGTAAAAGAAACGAAGCGGATTCTCATTTAGCTGCTTGCGGGCTCTTCTTGGCTCTAAAACCTTCGTCTCCAACTGGTTGAGGGGTCCGAGATGCCGGGTCGGCGGCGCGGGTGTAGAGCGGCGGGGAAGCCCCGGATCCGGGGCACGTGATAGCTGCGAGTAAGTAATGGTGGTTGATTTGGGTTGCGATTCTTGTCCTTGGTTGTAGTTTTGATCCGTGGATGTTGGGTGTGTTTCGTTTGTGCGTGTTGATTTCAATGGAACAGTAGCAGCGGTAGTAGTTCAGAGTACTTGTGCGGAATTTTCTTCTGAACTTTGTTTTTTGTGGGGGAGGGGTTCGCTGGAAAGAAGAACGCTTGGGGTTTTGCAAATGTTGGGCTGTTCTTCACGAGGTTGTGTGCAAAGTTTGTGTCTTTTTCTAGAATTGCACCCTTCCTATGGATCATTAGGCATGTAATTATGGGGATTTTCTTCGAGCCTATCGATTCCTCTGACCCAATCAACTGCGCATCACAAAAAAAAAGAAGGGGGTTTGCCGGTTTGGTTCTGTTCTTCTTAACATTACTTTTGCACTGAAAACTTCTTCGTTTTCTCTGCTCATCATTTGCATTCTTAAATGGGTAACGGAAATTCGCTCTTGGAAATGCATAAAAACTCAAGCTCTAAATTCTGCCTTGTTTGGTGAGGTAGAGACTAGAGACGTGGTAGATACATACTACTGCTCATGAGAAAGGTGCGGATGCAGAGGAAGAACATGACAGACAGTCACACAAAAATCCAACCTTTCGGTTGTCTCCCCTTCTTTAGTGGGCTGTATCACTTGCATTCCGGGAAAACTTTTACAGTAAAGAACCGGTTCTTCCGCTTCCGATGGCGCCTGGAGCAACGAGATTTTTCTTTCCTTTTCTGGTTCTAAAAAAGACTTTTCTTTCTTTCTTTTACGGTGCCGTACCAACAGAAAGACTGTTCTTTTACTAGTACCTCGCATCAATGCTAACCTGCTGGGAGATCTCGATGGAGGCGGGCTTTAATGGCCACCATCTACCCACCTGCACCTACGACGTAGCCGCAGCCGTAGCCGGCGACGGCACACGCGTCGCCCGCCGACGGGCTCGCGCCACTAGACTCCGGCCGCGCGCAGCGCACACTAGTATGCTGCCACACTCTACCGCTTCTGTCACCTTGCTGTCCTGCTCTGCTCTGCACTGCAGTTGTACTCCTCGTGTCCTTGTTTGAGCCTTACTGTTCTTGGAACAGAGTAGTAGCAGAGCAGGGTAGGCTCCTTTACTACAATAGCTGCTCTGCCGCTGTCTTTTCTTGGGATCCGCGTGGCCCTTTTTGGGTTCCCTAGCCACGCGTGTGGGTGGATTCCCGAGCTGAGGTTTGGGGTGGCAACAAAATTGCAAAAGTTGCTCTTGGTAGCGCATAATTGCGGGCTTAGTGGTGCGGAATCAGATGCCATCTGAGGTCAAAAGTAAGCTTTGCCGAGCTGTAGAGAATAGAGAGCGCGATATCGTCTTGTTGGAATTCTTGGTAATATCGTTTCCTTTTTTATCCACTGTGAGCATGATGTGGGCTGTGGTGTGATGTGCTTTCTTGCTGGAGATGGCAGCGTGCTATCTCCTTATACTGCAATCTTTGATAGTGATTGTATGTCTAATTTGAGTTGGTTCTCTGGGATTTTGTCACTTGTGGTTTGGTTCTAGAGTTTTAGTGCGCAGTAGGGTGTTCTGTAACTTTTGTCCGCTTCCTTGTGGTCGTGAATTCTAGTGTGAACCTGAAGGCCGAAGCAACAGATATGGGGCCTTTTTTATTTCGTAGGAACAGTGCAGGCTTCAGAGCTGGCATCACTTTGTGATCTGCTCATCCAGAGTTGTACTTTTTTTGCATGTAGCCATTTGGTTTGAGTGTCGTATTTATACGATTTGATACTGGTTGATTGGCTATGATGTTTTTCCTGAATGGTTTGTTTTTTGTGCTCTCCTCGGCTTTCCTGAATGTGTAGTTAGTTCTTCATTGTGCCCTACCGTAAACAATCTCTTGCCATGATGAGTAATAGGATTGCCACTAGCATCGGATGAATGGTTAGCTGATAAATCATCATGCATACGTCTTTTCTCCATGGAGTTAAATCAATTTTTTTAGAGGAATGGTCGAATCGATCTTGTTCTAATGCTTTGCTTTATTTTCCATGTTGCCGACAGTTTTGCTGGCTTCAGATCTTATTACGAGTTTATGAGAACAGCATGAAGCATTGTTAGTAGTTAAAGCTGACATTTGGACAATGGAGATCATTGGAAAGCGTACTAGCTCCTGCTGAGGGACCATTCTACATATTGGCAGTCTTGCTTGGTTGAGAGCAACTTGTGGAACATGCCGAGATCCGATTCTGGTCGAGAAGACGACGTCTTCTTCGATGCACGTGATGATATCAGAAGCTCAACGGAGGCCTCATCATCAACTGGTTGCAGCACAAGTGACGAAGTATCAGCAGCATGGAGACCGGAGTATGAGCTGTGGGCGAGTGAACCGATGAGTGTCAACGAAAGGCGAGAGAGATTCCTCAAGGGAATGGGCTTTGTTGAGCTTATTCCTACTGGAATGGCTTTCTCCCACTGGCAGGGATATGCCACAGCGAATTGCTCATTTCGTGACCTGGAGGAGAGAATTATTAGTATCTGTTCTTCCTTTCGTTCATCTTTCTCTGAGAATGTTTCAGAACCAGATAGTGCTTATTGCATAAGGGATCTGGATACCGGAAAGAGATTTATAGTTCATGAAGGCCAACATAATGGACTAACCGGCATGCTTGAGGAGGTTGGGTCAGATAAAATGATGACTTCAAACGAGTTTGAAAGTTTACTTGGGTTCTCTCACCTTGTTCAGAAATTCTTGCGGAAGGGCACTGGTCACGGTCCCGCAAGAGGAACGAACGCAGCAGCCTGTAGTGCTAAGCAAAAGGGTTTCAAGAGCTTTTGGGGAAGCTTCACAAGAAAGAAGGGTCCAGCTAGAATTTGCATGCATGATGTCCATGCGCAAAACTCGATGACAGGTGCATTGTCCAAAACACAAGTTCGTCAGCAGCATAAAAAGTGGATGGACTTGTCTGCTGTCTACATGTGCCAAGAAATCCAAGCCCACAAGGGTTTAATTAGGGTCATGAAGTTCAATCCATCTGGGTGGTATTTAGCTAGTGGAGGCGAGGACTGTGTTGTGCGCATTTGGCTGATCAGAGAAATGGAACCCTCTCCTAATTTCTATGGCAGAGAGACGTCTCTTGAATACATGAACAAAAATAACGGTCTCACAAAGAAGATGGGAAAAGGTCGGAGCCGTGCCCTTGCCATAATACCAAACAAAGTTTTCAATATTTCAGAGACACCGCTGCATGAATTTCATGGCCATACAAGTGATATCCTGGATATGACATGGTCAAAGTCAGATGTAAGTTTTCTCTTTGTCCTCTATGGTTTGGATTGGTCATACTGAAATTGACATGAAAAATGCATGACTGTGGAGTTCTGTTCACAGCTACACGTTAATATTTATTCAATCGTAGCACAGAACTGTTGTCTTTAACTTTTTTTTTGGTCAACTTTGCCATATAAACTGATTTAGTGCTGCCTGCAGCTTCTCTTGACTTCATCCAAAGACAAGACAGTACGCATGTGGAAGGTTGGCAATGATGGCTGTCTAGCAGTATTCAAGCACAGAGATTATGGTATGTGCAAACATCAACAAATAAGCTGTTACATGCTTTGAGATATCCTATAGTAGTTATTATAATATTCATGTATTTGCTGATAGAAGATAGTTTTCTAATGTTTTTCATGGTTTCCAATCTAAAACTTTATGATTTTGACCTGATATTCTTTTCTTTCTGTTGAACATGTCAACAGTAACATGTGTTCAGTCCAATCCGGTTGATGAAAGGTATTTCATCAGCGGATCAATAGATGGTAAAGTCCGTGTTTGGGATGTTTCAGAGAAGCGAGTAGTTGACTGGGATGATGCACGGGATATCATAACTGCTCTGAGTTACCAGCCAGATGGAAAGGTTCAGTCCCATCAAAAATGTTTTTTGAAGATTATTTTCCGCTAGCCGGGTGCTAATTCATGCATTTTACCTATGTCAGGGTTTAATTGTTGGTACCGTTGCAGGGACATGCCGCTTCTATGATCAATCCGGTATTATAACAGTTACTGAAGCTCCTTTGGATTTTGTTCATTTTGCGAGGGTGTTACTGCTCCTAACCAAGCACTGTACATTCTTTTTGTTTAGGTCAAAACATGCAACTGAACAAAATAATGCGCGTAAAGCCGAAAAAGAAGTCCGCCGCCAATAAGATCACCAGCCTGCAGGTAGGTTAGTTCCTTTGGTTCATTCACGTATTTCGCTACTCATCATGTGGAGAAGTATTGTTTCCTTACCATTGTCAGCCAATTGATAACCACTTTGCAGTTATCTGGAGGTGATTCTTCTTGGATTATAATCACATCAGCGGATTCCAAAATTCGAGTTTCTGAAGGTGTTGGCATCATCCAAAAGTTTGAAGGTAGACTTGTCACTCGTCTCCAATCTGTAAACCGTTCTATATTTAAGCAACACCACTTACATTTTGATCATGTTTTGACCCCTGGTGCAGGACCCCGAAAATCCAAGGTTTTGTCATCGCCATCTTTGACATCAGATGGCAGGCACCTCATATCAGCAGGCATGGATTCCAATGTCCATATTTGGGATTTCGATATATCGGGCAGAAAAAGTACCAAAGGACCGAAATCGGTTCGCTCCTGCGAACTGTTCTTCTCTAAAGGCGTGACCGCCGTGGCGCCGTGGGCGGGGCAATATGAAGGCAGCGATTTCCACCCATCCTCTTGCCATGCAGCCACGCTGTGCCATGACCGGGAGTGCTGTTCATTCGGCGCATGGTTTTTCGCTGACGGTATGAGGGGCTCAGCGGCATGGCCGGAGGAGAGGCTGCTCCCATCCTTGAAGTACATAAATTGCACTGGACTAGATGGTTGCCACTCCAAGGTATTGTCTGCTTGGAATATGGTCATAGTGACTGGGAGTCGCGACGGGGTAATCCGATCCTTCCACAACTATGGCTTGCCAGTAAGGTTGTAGCTCTAGAGTTTCTGATATGCTAGTCGCGAAAAGAATTGCAAGTCTGAAGACCGCCTGACCATTAGTTCTAAGTTTGTCAAAAGTGTTAGGAAGAGGGTGGAAAAGAATCGGGGAAGGGGTACTTTGTACTATGCAAGTTTCGGATTCTGATCCTGACAAAGAAATGAGCAGTCGGAAATGTTTTAAATCAGTTTGTTACTAGACAATGTAGCATTGCTCTAGAAGTAAATGATTTGTCGATTGTCTAATGTGTCGGATCCGGATTTCACAAATTCAAATCCTCTGTGAATACATTGTGTTATTCCCTGGATCAGTAGATAGCACTAACATAATACATCACTAAATCAATTCGTACACAATAAAAGCTAAAACCATCTAATAATTTAACACATCAGAGTTTACATAGACCACATCGGGTCAGGTTTTACAATAAGGGCAGAGCAGGCCAAATGATTACATCACAAAAACGGCGGAAACAAACAGGTTTCGACCACTTGGTCGAAAGGGGGTTTCAACCACCTAGCGCGGAAACTACAACGGAAACAAAAGGGGCAGAGCACATCTCTCCACAAGCAGCGACTGGGGCAACTTGTGTACAACTAGTATTAACCAAGGACTTAGACAATGCCGGTCTACGTAAGTACCGACGAGCCAGCTGGACTGAGGCGAGACCAAGACTACTCGAAACTATACTACTCTTCGCCATTGCCTTGCCCATCAACTTCGGAGTCATCGTAGTAGTCGTAGTCTCCAAGATCCGCAGGATCTGAAGGGTTGAGGAAAGAGCGAGAATGAGCACAACTTCCGTGCTCGCGAGCTAACGCACAAGATGCAATAGTATACATGCATGGCTTAATAATGGTGGCTCAGGTTCTTTTATTTGCCAAAGCAGAGTTTTCAAATAGGCATAACAGTAAAAATCTATCACTTAGCATTTTAACAAAAATGCATTTTTACTGAAGACAATAATTGTGCAATATTAATAACAGCAGATGTTACCTCCACCTATACTTATTTTGATTGTGGTTACCTCCACCACTTAACAACACTGGGTACGACCACTTAGGAAAAATCCAAATACCAGGTTACATCCACCCGACCAGTTTTTAACCCACCCACAAAGGTTTTTGAAACAGAACTAACTCTAGCAAAGTTCCTATGTCCGCCTTTGACCGTAGGCGCGACTATTTAAATAGTTTATACTCTACAGAGGTTTGTACACTGTACCCATAAGAGATAATCAACTCGTAGCCCCACACGATTCCTTAGTCATGTAGTCGAGAGACCATCACAGTGACTTTTCAAATCATTTCGCCCCTTCCGTCATCTCATCCATATAGGGTTGCGCACATACGTTGTGCGGGATGTTCACCACAACAACTAGCGCAGCTGGCCTCCACTCACCACAACGACTAGCATAGCTGGCAACTTCACCTTACCTCGGTGTCACATTCAAGCCGAAACGCATCTGCCGCTTGCACTACCTCGATCCTCTCCAGCGAGATGAATTTCAAGGTTCGATAACTTTACTAAGCCAAGTTGCACTTTGCAGACCTGTGGTTACACATGTTTTACAATGGGAGGTCATCACCGGATTAAGTCCTTAATGCCATCTAGACAGTTCATACCACATTCCACACATTCTCGTGCTACATTCGCACCCACCATCATACCATCCGCCCAGATGTAGTAAAAGCAGTTTGGGGTTTTCATGAGGAAAACCAATTTATCTCAAATACATCAGTCATGTACCTCCCATGACTGCCCAAAACCATTTTATGATTTAAGAGATGATGGTTGGGACATTTTAATGCCCCGGTACTTAAGCAAGATTAGCATGTCGCTTAAGTACAACCTATAGCTAGCAATTTACCATATAGTTACTAGGGTGACATAGAATAATGGATTCAATTGTCAAAGGATGGGATAATAATTAATTAATCAACAAGTGGACATTTAACTACCTTAAGAGTTAACATACATTTGTTTAAAGAATTAAAGCATGCAATTCTGGTAATTTAAAGGAATATAATTTGCACAAAGTTTAGGCTCAGAATGATCAAAGTATTGACTCACCTGAGCTAAAGGCAAGAGAGCCTTGGTAGTCTTGTGCTTGATCAGATTGGAGATCTCTTGCTTCTTCGAACTCTACTCAGACGAACGAACTGGAAAAAGAAACAACAAGCAAAGAGAACAAATAAATACTAAAGAAAATAATAACTAAACTCCAATTTAAATGAGACCAAAGCTAAAAGCAAGATCTTGAATTTATACAAATTTAGAAACAAAGAACACTATAATCGGAGTTATAATGGAGGAGAACGGAGTCCTCAAAGTTTTGCTTTCGAGTACAACTCATCCGACTTCGAGTGGTCGCAAGGGGATGTTTCGACCACGGGTCGGAAGGAAGAGGGAAAGGTTCGACTACTCAACGTGGTCGAAACAAGAAAGGATTCGACTACTTAATGTGGTCGAAAGAGGGAAAGATTCGACTACTCAATGTGGTCGAAAGAGGGAAAGGTTCGACTACTCAACACAGTCAAAAGAGGGAAAGGTTTGACTGCTCGACGCGGTCGAAAGAACAAGGAAGGATTCGGCTGCTCGACGCAGTCGAAAGAACAAGGAAGGATTCGACTGCTCGACGCGGTAGAAAGAACCAGGGAGAGAACAGGGCACAGATAAACTCGTCAGGACAGAGAGAGAGGCCAGAGGAGGTCGGCGAACGGCGGCAGGGAAGCTCGCAGTCAAAGGTGAAAGAGGACAACGGTAAAGGGGTCAGCCGGAACTGAAGGAGAAGTGGAAATGCGGCGACTCCTGCAAAACAAAACGCAAGGAGCTCTGAGATACAAATTGACACGGGGTAGAAGAGGGGGCTACACTGGTGCGGCGAAGACCAAGAGGAGGTGCATGGCGGCTTGAACTCGGAGCTCAGAGCTTCGGGCAAACCACAGCAACAAGAATGAGATAGGGAGAGTTGGGTGGCGGAAGGAGGTGAAGGGGGGCTGCTTGAGCTCTTTTATAGCCTGGAGGAGAGAACGAGAGAGCCACTAAGGGGCTCGAAGGCGCCCGGTCCTGAGGCACGGCAGGGGGCAGGTGTAGCGACCCAACTCTAGGGCACCCGAGATGTCCTCCAAGACCTTCTGGAAAGTCCATCAGGACCTCCCAGGAGGTCCACAAAGGACCTCTCGGACAGTCCACCAAGACCTCCCAGAAGGTCCGGTAGGACCTCCTGGAAGTCCAGGAGAACAAGCCCGAGGAGGTCGTGGAGCCATGGAGCACCCTCAAAGATCTCCCACGGCCAGACCAGGGGAAGGTGTGGAGGTTCGTGGTCATCCCAAGACCACCCATGACCCACCAGAGGAGGTCGTGGAGGGCTGAGACCACCACAGAACCACACACGCCCAACTCGAGGGTGGTTGGGGAAAATCGAAGCTTACTCAGTGGTTTCTCAGGAAACCCGAGCAGACTCCCAAGGATCATGGCTAGCTCTTCACAGCAACAACAATGGTAACATAGCAAAGAACACAAACTTTATTGATAAACAAAGAAGTTGTTTACAAGAGGGCTTACAAGCCGCCAGAGCAAAACACAAGAAAGATAAACTCATGGACCACCCGATACACCACAGTAACTCGGGTGAAGGGCTTAATCCTAGTCGATCAGACCACTAGGTCCACCGCTGAGATACCAGAGGCTCTCATCCTCGCTAAAGACAAAGATCAAGCAAGAGTGAGCACAACAACCGTGTTTCGCAAGTTACACCGATTGGATAACAGAGATGACATGCATAATGGATATCACAATGGAAGTCTTAATATGGTTGATTTGCATAAAGCCATGTTTATTTCAAATACATGTATTAAGTTCTAAGGCAGTAATACAATAATTAAAATTCATTTTATCAAATCAGTTTTTCAGTTGGATAACATTCATCATAAGATGGTGAAGGATACCCTCGACATTAGGCTCCGGCCCAAACCCATGGGATAAAATCCCAAAAGCAGACTTGAAATTCATTTCGAAATTCCCAAAGTCAACATCTAACTTCAAGTGGCCTTTGCCAGCACGTCCATGACCGCGGACACGGCTATTCGAATAGATTTCACTCTGCAGAGGTTGTGCACTTTACCCACACGACATGATTCCTCTAGTTTGTTTGGCATGCTGAAAGTGCCACCTCTCACCGCCAAGGTAAGAGGTCTAGAGTTCATGACAAGGCCTTTACAATGCATTGCTCCACCACACCTTTCCTTGCTAAGGTTTCACCCCCCGTGGATAGTAATCCGTGAAGCCCCTCTTGCACCGGTGGGAACAGTAGGTTATAAAAGACCATTGGCCAAACAAGACCTCCCACACCTCCAATGGAGCAAAGATATGGTAGAGTTTTGCAAATTAATCACCAGATCCCACGCCCCACTGAGACATGTGGTTGCACGATTGTGGCATAGCCCATTATAGGCATGGCATTGGTCGCTCAAAGACCGGTCCTCAAATGACTAGGGCGACTTCCTCAAACCCTGGACCTCCACCTTTGCTAGGATAGAGTCCGTGCACAAACATTGCACCAAACCAAGCAACCAATTCGCCTACCCAAATCCATTTTCATTTTCTTTGCTTCCCAAAGAATATTTTCACACCCCATGACAATCCAATGTCATGGTTAAAACATTTAAAAGAAACAGTTGGTCATGTTGGTAAAGATTTCCCAAATCAATACTTTTGGTCTAAGCTTAACTAAGCATGAGTTTTTCAAATGATTCTGGTTCACATTATTGTGTCAACCAGATTTTTCCTAAGGTGACAACAAATTTGGTTCAATGTCAAAGTTGGCCATATGAGAGAAAGTGGTATAACTATGTGTTTAAAGACCGGTATTGAAATAACTTGGTAGAAATAAGCATGCATGATACTTTGAAACAGACATAAATAAATTGAAATATCGGGTGCAATATGATCAAAAGTGTAACTTGCCTCTTGCTTGATAGCTTAAGATTCTATTTTCTCACCGCTCGACTCTCTCGAAACGCCAAGATCTACACGGCAAGAGAACAGATTCAAACAACGATCAAATAAAGAACCAACAGAGCTCCAAATAAAGAACCAAAATATCTCCAGAGGAACCTTAAAACTCAATTAATCGAAGAGGTCTAAATTTCAGATTAGGTTCTTAGGGAGGAGGTCTAAGCTTACCAGAGGAGGGTGGTCTTTAGCAAAAGACCCCAAGGAGTGACTTAAACAATACACAGAGAGGTCCTGGGAAGTAGCTCTTGGGTAAGGTCCAGAGAGGAGGTCCTCATACGAGGGCCATAGAAACCCGAAAAAGAGTCCACCAGAGGAGGTCCTGTGAAGGACACGACCCACTCAATGCAGTGACCAAAATAAGAGTGAAGCGGACCACCAGAGGACTTACCAGGGACAAGGAAGAACAATAGATGGAAGGAAGATCGTGAGCAGCAAGATCTTCCCTGGGAGCCACTGAACGAGAACCAAGATAGCAGAGCGTGGAGAAAGGGAGGAAGGTGATGTGATAGAATTTCTTGGTCTAACTGAAATCAAAATGGTGAAGAAAACTAGAAATACATATGTCAAGGATAAGTATGGAAATAGGTCAAAGATAGGTGAGTGGCAGAGCAGGTGTCACTACCACCCTGGTTAAAAAGTACGAGGAAGGACAGCTTATGTTGCTTTGGGAAGGGACTAAGAAAATATCAGGGTACAGTTAAGTGACCCAATTCAAAGTAATTACCATCAGATAGGATGCATTTAATGCGACAAGACATGCATTAAATGCCCAAGATATTTTCGTGGCGGAGGAAATGAGAATGACCACGGCTGGCAAGTGGGGCCAGTCAATTTTGAAACAGTCGGGTCAAAATAGGGAGGTCTTGCCCCGCAAGAGAGGTCCTCGAGGAGGTCTAAGAAACTAAGAGGTCCTGATATACACAAAGGAGGTCCGAACATGGGAGGTCCAAATACACATGGAGGAGGTCCACGTGATCGAGGTTCTGGACAACCAGACTTCATCAAAGGAGGTCCCATGACTCAAGGAGGTCTGAAGTGGAGGAGGTCCAGAGATGCGGAGGAGATCTGGACATGGGGAGGTCCTAACGGTCAGGATCTCTACAAGGGAGGTCAGGCAAGGAGGTCCAGAGCCAGGTTTAAAAGGCCACGGAGAGGTCTTGGACAGGAGGTCCAAGAACTACCAAGAGGTCCCGTGGTTAAGATTAAGGACAAGTTGAGGTCCGGGCGGTTGGATCTCCAAGAGGGAGGTCCAACAGCCAAGATCAAACGTGAAAGTGAGGTTCCAAGGAGAGTAATGCACGGGGAGGTCTGGACCTTAGGATTCAAATGAGGGAGGTCCGAACTGTTAAATTCAAAACAAAGAGAGGTCCAAAGCGGAGGGGTTTCAAGAAAGAGGATTCTACAGAGGAGTTCCACCCGAGTAGTTCTAGATGGAGCCGCCAAGGTCAAGGTAACTCAAGGAAATCTTCAATCCAATGAAGTAAGGTCGTAATGAACCCACGTAAAGTCCTTTCTTGTTAGGAAGAAATGTCGAGGTGGTTCAAAGGCACACAAAAGACCCGATGAAATACCATGATGTCCTGGCTGAAAAGAGAACTGGGCATAAGGAGTGTGCCCAAGCAACAAGGGGTCTTGACTTAAGAAAAGTCTGAACAGAAAAGAGGTCTGATCCGAAGAGATCCAAACCAACAAAGAGTTTCAAAGTAATCAAACTCAAAGGGAAAGGTCTGAACGAATGGGAAAGAGGTCCTAAAGAATGGTATTACCGTGAATTGGGGTGGTAATACCGGATTGCACTAGAATGACCTTTCCAAAGAGAAGGCTACAAGGATCGGGGCGAAAAGGAATCCAAGTGATCACCAAGAGGTTCACAAAAGCATGGAAGGAACTCAAGTGGTTACAAAAGGGAGACCTAGACCCTGAGGAGGTCTAAGCCAGAGAAGGAGATCTGGACCAGGGAAGGTCCAAGCACTTAGAAGATCTAGACCTAAAGAGGTCCGGATCCTTGGATGATGATCACAAGAGGTCTGAACGGTTCAGGCCTTCACATGGGAGGTCTGACGGCTCAGAGGGAAATCAGAAGGGGTCCAATTGAGCACAAAGGTGGTTTAATCGAATGCAAAGAAGATCTAATTGGCCACAGGTAGGTTCAAGTGAATTACTGGGCATTCCAGTAAGCAAGAGGAGACTCAAGCAAAAGATGTGAGGGGAGGTCTGGCTAGATCAACCCAGAGGGAGACTGGGCACAAGAATATGCCCAACCGAAGATTGTGGTCTAGGATCAAGAGATCCGCACAACAACAGAGGTCAAACAGGGGACGGTGCGGACATATAAAAATGTCCAAACAGATGAAGGAGAGGAAATCCTATCAGGAAAAGGGAGATAGCTCCAGAGAGCTAGAGCTACATCAAAAGAACCAAACTTTGATTTAGTTGAAGTTTAGCTTAGTCATTTTAAACAATCCAGATCCTGAAATTCTCAAGTTAAGCTTTGAATTATCATCAAAATCAAATGGTTCTTTTTATTTTGAAAATTTTCAAAAGGCTCTAAAATCGTGGTGTTACAAAGAAAGTGCGACGCGACAAGGCGTTGGTGAGCATGTGGCGACGGGTACAAAGAGAAGCGAAAGCACGAAGCGCCAGTAGCGACTCAATGCCGACCCTAGGAAAAGAAATTGTCGGGACCCCGGTTAGCAATCCCGAGATCCTCTGTGCACTCTGGACCAATCCCATGATCAGTAGCTAGTCCACACAGTATCAACATCGATGAGATCACAACCATTTAACAAACTATAGAAGAAGCAGACAAATTAACATTAATAAAAGCAAAAGACCTTATGGTCAAGGTTGTTACAGAGCTGCCACACAGGGCTTACAACAATAGAGAGAGAGAGCTCGCAGTGGGAAAACAAAAGAACACGTGGAAGCCATTCGACATGCCTACAGGCAATCGAGTGGAGGATGTCTCCTAGCACGAGAGGCCTTCGAAGACCTCCTCTTCAAAGAGGTCGGAGCTCCCTGGGTCCTCTTCAGCTGCTGATCAACCAAAGGGCATAAAACCGTGAGTACTTTGAATGTACTCAGCAAGCCGTAAGGAAATGTATGTAAATAGTATTCGTGCAAGGCTCTACAAGAATAGCTTTATGGTTACTTTGCAGAAATCAGAATTTACTAGAAATACAATAAGTAGTTTGCAAAGCACAAGCTGAAAGATTAATACATAAGTAATCAAATTTTCTTTGAAACAACACGTGTGAAGAATCTAGCCCGCCATTATATGTTAATAGAGTGTTTTGGTGATTAATGACAAATGCATTTGTGAGACTAACATGATTATTGATATACTTATTGTTTAGTCTAAATTGGATATAAAGGTGATAATCATGAAGGCATGTATGTGATTAATGACAAATCAAATTCATTGGATAAACAAAAGAAAAATCCAAACAGGTATGCATTTATAATGACAAATCCATTTATGAGACTAACTCTCTTATTGTTATATCTTATGATTAGTCTCGCTTGGGTATAAAGAACAAAAGAGGTATGTATTCTACTTTGTATTCTTATACCCTGTTGCATTCCTTAGATCCAAAATATAGGTTGAACTTCACCAAAAGGATAAACCTAAATATGTGCATATGTTATTACTACATATTCATGTATGCACACATACAGGGGGAGTTCACTCTATATTTTGAGGTCTCATTAGTATTGATCAATTTTCCTGTTTTCACATATATTTGGGATCTTTACTTTGAAACATATCATGTGAATATACTTAACTTGCATAGTTAATATATTCATATGAGTATATAAGACTTGTGTAGTCTAAGTATACTTATATGTGAGTATAACATAATTTGTGTAGTTCTTGTGCACTCACATATCCTCGAATATATTTAACTTGTGTAGTTAATATATTCATGTGTATATATGAGACTTGTGTGCTCATATATCCTTTGAGTATATACATCTTGCGTAGTGCTTATATACTCATACCAATCTACATTCAATTACTTGCAATTGAAGTGATTATCATCAATTACCAAAGAGGGAAAGATTGTAGTATCTTGTCCCACCATTATGAGTTAATGGTATGGCATGGTAATTAATGATAATCATATTATAGAACTAACACTTTCCATGAGTTGGATGAACAGGTTGAGTTCTATAGTTGGAGACTCTAGAAGATCATCATGTGTTGATGATATTGAAGTCAAGAGCTTGGTGTAAAGGATGCATCATGTGAGGATGCGCATCAAGTTCAAGATGAAGGAAATCATCGTGTGTCGATGATGTTCATGAAGAGGAGATGATCATGAGTTGATCATCAAGTCAAATGAAGACCCATCATGTGTTGATGGAAGTCAAGTGAAGCATCATGAGTTGATGCATGTCAAGTCAAGAACCCGGAAGTTGAAGCAAGGATGTGCGTCATCAAGCTTCAAGTGGTTGCGCAAGGCAAAGGTATGACTAGCTAGGGCTAAGGATTTGTTCCTAGTCTTTTACCGGTCTCGGTGTTTGGTTGGAAGACCGGATTGCTAGTATAGGTTGCCGTACTATTAAGAGGGGTCCCTGACTAGTAGCTTGAGTTAGTCATGTGTTGATAGCTCATTGTGTTTGCTCTAGCTCATCTTAACATGTTGCCAATATTTGCGAATGTATTTTACAAATAGTTGTGGCTCGTGGATAACCCTTGTAGCATGTGACTTAAGTTTGCGAATGTGTTTTGCAAATGGTGTAAGTCCATGTACCTTATTTCTTGTAGTGTGATTCTATAAGTTGGCAAATGTGTTTTGTAACTTGTTGAGAATCTCACTTGAGTTCTTGATTGCATCGCGGCGTCAATTTGGCAATGTGTTTTGCAAATTTGATTGAAGCGGAATGCAAATTTGAGGCATTGATTCTAAAAGTTGGCAAATATGTTTTGCAACTTGTTGAGAGTCTTGTCCTTAACCTTGTGTGCATCTTGCATCAAATTAGCAAAACATGTTTTTGCAAATTTGAGTTGTGAAACAAATCAGAATTGCACTTGTTGGTCTTTGGCGGTCGACCTCCAAGATCGTGATCCGACCTTTGTGGAGTGGTCTGACCAGCGTTGGTTGAGCGGTCTGACCGGACCCCCGGGTCAGGAGACCCGGTCAGCTTTTTCCAGAGAGTTCCTTTTTCTGGTCCTTAGCCATTTTCGTGGTGCGGTGATGATCGGCGGCGAAGGAAAGGCGATCGACGGGCATGTCTGACCGACAAGCCATTACATGGCGGTCAGACCGGCTATTACACGGCGGTCAGACCGATTTGTCCAGAGGCTCTGGAATCTTTTCCCAACGGCTAGTTTTTTAGTGTGGGCTATATAAAGCCACCTTGGCTGGTTGGGAGAGGTTGCTGGTTGTGTGCTGGTGCCCCTAGACCTTCATTTGAGCAAAGAGCAAGCCTCTCATTCTCTTTTGTGCATGTGTTGCACTTAGTGAGGTTAGAGAGAAAACCCTAAGTGCATGTGTTGTCTTAGGTAGTGGATTTCGTATCCATTTGAGCTTAGACACTTGATTGGTTCAAGTGAGCGTTGGAGACTTGTTACTCTTGGTGTTTGCTGACACCTAGGCGGCGTGGTGGCGTCGTTATGCGGTGAGCTTCTCAAAGAAGATTGTGAGAAGACCCAGGCGGTTTTAGAGTGGTGTGGTGCTCGCCATCTCCGGAGTGGAGGAAAGAGCAACCCTAGTGGAGCAAGGTGTTGGTTCGGTTTGGAACCGGTTCAAGTGATTGGACTTACCTCGGAGGAAGGCTTAATTGTGGAGCCGCCCAATTGGTTTGGGTTTCTCAACGTATTAGGGAGACCAAGCAAGTCTCCGATCACCACGGGAAAACATCGCCGTGTCATTGTGGTTTGATTACTTGTACTTTACATTGTGCAATTTACATTACTTGTATTTAAATTGCTAAATTGTATGTGTATGATTGCTATCATTTATATAGTCTCATATTGTTGGTGCACTTAGTTGAACCTAGTTGATTTAGGTTTTAATTGTGCAAAACCGTATTTGTTTAGCTTCCGCATTAGAAATCGGTTTTAGCCAAAGAAGTTTCTAAAACGCCTATTCACCCCCCCCCTCTAGTCAGCCACCTCGATCTTACAACGTGATCACCCTGATCACTACCCAGACCACTCGTGAACACCATGTTCATTGCCCAGACCACTCAGAACCAACCAAAACCACATTTTTGAGAAAATCTACCCCTTGCGTGAAATCACTAGGCATGTACATAACCGGGGACACGGCTATTCGAATAGTTTACACTCTGCAGAGGTTGTACAGCTTTACCCACAAGACACGAATTCTCTAGTTTGTCTGGCACCCGTCGATGCCCCTACTCACTACCTTAGGTAAGCAAGCTAGAGCACGTGACAAGGCCTTTACAAGGTTCTGCTGTGACCCGGTTCTTCTCGCTAAGGATTCGCCTTCCCGGCCCATCTTGTGCCATTTCCAACCCAAACAGAACTGAATCAAAGCATTGCCAATTAGTTAGCCAGGTCCACCCCATTATGAACTTGTGATTGCACGGTGTGGCCCAGATCAATGGCTTGCAAGGTTAAGTCCTTAGGGACTACTCCGGCGAGACAACCACACCTCAATGTGCTTCTAGCACCCCCTTTATTGCACGATCACTCGCTCGGGTAAAAATCATTTTGGGTTCAACCCGGCCAAATGACCACCCTAGTTATGGCACAACATCTTTTAACAACAGTGGCCACGCCATAATTCCATATATCATTAAGTCAAACTCATCATCATAGATTCATGTGATCGAGAGACATCGAATAACTAAGCAGATCTAAACAGTATATGCACCCGTGTTGGTATCTCAAAGATGTCCAACTAAGATTACCCAACCTATAGTGTCCAAGGGTACATGTCAACATGTCAATCACAAGTATTCGAGGAGTCATACTGTCGAATAGGTATTTAGCTATTTCTCAAACCATTTTTATACAATTAGCCATGCTTGTTGGTATAAAATAAAGTAATTTTTGCAAACTGGGTACGACATGATCAAAGGTCTACGACTTGCCTTCGTTGAAGAGCTGGGGGCCTTCGGTAGAGGTCGTCAGGTCCAGAAACTCTTCAGAGAAATCGGAATCTACACGTGCGAAAAGAGCCAAATAAATACAACATAACCACAAAAACTCCAACGGAAGCACCAAACTAGAACCAAAAGAAAGACACTGAAATAGAAGAAGAGGGGGGTGAGGAGGTCCAACTGGAGGATACGACTACTCAATATGGTCATACGAAGAATACAAAAAGGGATACGACTACGCAACGTGGTCGTAGGAACAAGGGTAGAGAACAGGGCACGGAGAAACTCACCACGACAAAGAGAGAAAGGGAGAGAGAGACCGGAGAAGACAGGAGGAGGACGGCGAACGGCGTAGGCGCTCTGGTGAATTCTTTGGCAGCGAGGTGGTCGAAGACGGCGCAGTTCCAGCAAACTCTTTGGCGATGAGGAGGCGACGGCGCAACTTCAGTGGACTCCTTGGCGAAACTTCAAGCACGGTAAAACTGGGTGAGAGCAAGAGAGTATAGATGAGGAAAAGGAGATGAAAGAGGGCTGCTCGGGCTTTTAAAGCCAAGGGAGACAGGAAGAGCCGCTAAGAGACTCAGGAGCGCACGATCAATGGTAGGTGAAGAAGAAGATGGGGGCAGGTAGGGGAGGAGACAAGAGGGGGAGCATGTACTGTAGAAGCGACAGCATTTAATGCGACACAACAGCACTTAATGCGCAAGGACCTTTGCATTAGCAGTGACGCGACGGAAGAAAGAAGAAGGTGAACAGAGCTAACAGGTGGGGCTAATCAAAACTTGGGAGGGTGGTCCAACTAAAGGGGAGGTCATGACCCAAGGGGGGTGATCGTGACCAAAGGGGTGGTCGTGATCCAAGGGGGTGGTCGTGACCAATGAGGAGGTTGTCCAGGATCACCCGGGAGGTCTCCTAGGACCACCCAGGAGGCCTCCCAGAGGGGGAGGTCCAAACGAGAGGAAGGTCTGGACAAAGGGGGCGTCCAAACGAGAGAGAGGTCTGGAGAGAGGGGATGTCCAAACGAGAAGGAGGTCTAAACCGAGAGGGAGGTCTAAACCAAAAGGGGGGTTTAAATCGAGAGGGAGGAGAGCTGGGCCAAGGAGAAAACGGGGCAAACAAAGAAAAGGGATTTTCAAACACCAGAGAACCCCAGCAAACTCAAACCAAACCAAACTTTGAATTTAGTTGAAGTTTGATTTAGTCATTTTAAACACTTTTAAATCCAAAATCTCAAGTTAAGCTTTAGAACTTCAACAAAACCAAATGGTTATTTTTATTTTAAAATTTTTCAAAAAGGCTCAGAAAATCGGGACGTTACAGAAATGGGCCGAGTCCAAAGAGGGGGATTGAATTGAAACCAAGATTCAAGCTGAAATGCGATATTCGACTTTTGAAATGAGGCAGAAACTAGAGAATTTTGCAAATACACAATAATTTGAATTAGGTTTTGAAAACCAAGAAGACAAACGGAAAGATACTATTCAACATCCGAAAGTTGTCATGTGGTATGCACCTTCATCCTAATTCCATGTACCAAATTTCATACTTCACATCTTGCATGAATTTTTCCCTTGGCAGAGCTGAAGAAGATGATTCTTGCAACCAGTTCAACGCTTGGTGCGAGACGAATCCTTACTGGGATTACATAGTTGTACCGAGCATCAAGCAGTTCAATTTGGTAGTTGGCCGGCTCTAACAGCAAGTCTCCATTCTTCATAGGGGAGATGCAAAGTCGTTTTCTACCGGTAATGGGATCAAAAAGGTTGTTGACTCAATTGATGGGATACTTCTATCTGACAGAGCCGGATGATACATCTTAACTTTTGAAAAAAAAATGCATTTATGGCCCTGTAAACTTCTTTATTTTCAAAACTAGGCCCCTTCCGCCATAATTAGCATATCGCCCTCAGACGGTGGGACGATTTCATTCCCGGCGCAACAGTAACTTCGCCCGCCTGGCACGCAGCAAAGCGACCGCCCTTGGCGGCAGGTGTGGCGATCCACCGCCCGACCTCGGCAAGCGGCGATAATGCATGCACCAAAAGCCATTTTGGCTGCTTGCAGTTTTCGTTTTTTTTTCTTTACGTCACATCACAACACATCGTGTCTTGTCAATGTCATTTGCTGTCTACATTTTTTGGCTATATAAGCGAACGTGCGGCCGATGAATTTTCATAAGGTGAAGCTCTCCTTCCGATTAGATTAGCTAAACAAATTTGATCACTCGTCCGCAGTATTTAATATTTTGTTATTACAATTTTTATCGTTAAGTATGTACTTAATAATGCTATATCAGCCGCAACTGTTACATGCATAATTACTGTCAATCTGCATGTAATGTATTTGCAGCAATAGCATGTAATCTACCACCTAAATGAATTCGCTAATTGTGAGTTGTTCTCTATTTGCAGCAATGGCACGTACTCTACCACCCCTACTTGAGGAGGCATGGGACGCCAAATGCCCAGAAGACTCGATCAAGGATTAGGAAATGTGGGATGTTTGACGGGTGGGGCCTCTTCACCCTATTGATGAATGTCCCCATATTAGCATCCGCAATTTGCTTCAGCATTCTGAGGACTAGGTCGTACGCCTCCTTGTAGGTACCGTACAACCCTTCGAGCACCTTCCGCTTCGCCTGCCAGACCTTACTGTAGCTAATGGCCCTACTGTATTCATTACGTCAGCCATCAGGACCTTCGGCGAAACAGTTAAATCGGCGACAACTACATGGCTCATGATGGTCGCGATGTAGCCCGAGGTCACATTCATATGCATTTGCAACAGTTCCTCAAGCTCACATGTGTGATCCGTCACGACTGTGATACGGAAGGCCATTCCCGCCCTAGGGAATCTCTGCGCACGGACTTTGCCAGGGCAAGAGCTAAGCACGCACTTAACTGTGTACGTGTCAGGGTTAGACCTACAGATAATGGAAGACAGATAATGGTTAGTACGACTTACTGTAGATAGTTCAAGATACAGCAAACAACGAAGATACAGCAAACAACATCGAAACTCACCTGTAAACTTGATAAGTCCGACTGGTCTTCACCGCAAAACTAGCGATAGCTTGCTTCGCGGCAGTCTTGTGTGGGAAATGTTGCCCCACAAGTAGGGTGTCCGCATCGAAGGCCCACGAAAACTCGTGCTCCTGTGGCAGAACAAGGGAAGAGGTTGCTTGCCAATCCAACCGACTTGGAACATAGTCCGTGTCGGTCAAAACAATGCCACCGACGATCCCACCCTCATCGTCGGCTTCGTCCTCACTGGATTGTGAGTCAAAGTCATCCTCATCTTCGGTGGTAGTGCCCTTGGACATGCCATCGATAATCTCGTGACAGTCAACACGAGCACCCCGCCATTTATCTGTACCTTCATTCGGTTGAAAATTACTAGAATCTCCATCAACTGGATCATCCTGCCTAGCGACATCTGGCGCTCTCGAGACCTCTCCCGTCATCAACAAACCGAAGAGGGGGACAAGAGCGCCACTACCCCCTTCAACAGCGGCCCCCAGAGGATTGAGCAAGATAAACAAAATGAACATACACCATGGGTCGTCAATAGATCAGAGCGTGAGGGTTGCTAACGATCTACATGTATTGTTCCCACATGGCATTGCTGGTCACCTTCGCCAGGCCCCACAACATCTGCCCGTGTGGTGGGACCGTGGTGGCGGTAACCGCCTCTATTACTATCTTGTTCCTAGTGACATGCCTATCAAACAACTGCCGAATGCACCATCGTAGCTCGAGCAAATCCATGTGTGCCAGGTTAGGAACGTTTAGCAAGGCGTGCTGCCAGCTCGACATATCAACTCTGTGTGGACCGACACGCACGTTACCGTGGAACACGTACAATATCTCCATTTCTTACGAAAATAACACAATATTTCAACCAAAACACAGCACAAAAACCATAAATACTTTTCTAAAATGAACTTACCGTTACGACGTTACCGTCTCTTAACCTTAGACACGGAAAGCTGCAAATTCAAACATGCATCGCATTAGTAACGATTTCAGCAAATGGTGCCAACAAAGGACTAACAAAACGGTTAAGTACTAATTCTCCTGCTCCGACAGAGGGAGGCACCTCACAAAGAGGGAGAGATGCCTGAGAGGAACGAGCGAGTGAGTGGGAAAAATTCCCAAGTGAGACCTGAGGCTTGTGAAGAATGAGTGTGCGGTCGCGCATTTAAATAGCCGAGCACGGGGGACGCAACGTAACGACGACGTGACGGCGCCCCCACAAGGTGCAGGTCACCTACCGCGCCTAGCAGAGGGGACATGTCCCTACCACGCCTAGCACAGGGGGTAGGTCCCTACCGCGCCCCATACCGAGGGTAGCTCTACGCGACGTGACCCAACGAAATAGCTTTGAGCGGAAACGACGCTACGCGGCTCCAAGATTCGTCCTACGTAGACAGTGAGTGACTCGATGAGATGCAACGTGACGACGACGTGACAGCACCCCCCAGAGGGTACAGGTCACCTACCAAGCCTGGCAGAGGGGGTAGGTCCCTACCACGCCCCATACCGAGGGCAGCTCTGCGCGCGACGTGATCCAACGAAGCATCTTTGTGCAGAAACGACGCTACGCGGCTCCAAGATTCGTCCTACGCAGGCAGTGAGTGACTCGACGAGACGCGACATGATGACGACGTGGCGATGCTCCCCACATAGGGTGCAGGTCACCTACCGCGCCTAGCACAAGAGGCAGGTCCCTACGTATGGTTTAGGCTTAGGCTTTAAGCTTTTCAAATCGACTTGACAACCCTGACCTCCTCGGCTTTTCTGACTCTGCACAGTAGGACATGACAACACTCTATCTCCTCAACTTTTCAAACCGAAAAGACATGACTCTGCAAAGCAGGACATGACAGTTCCCTACAAAGTAAGACGTGACAACACTCTGCCTCGCCAGCAACTTTTTAGAAAGACAAGGCAACACTCGGCCTCGCAGGCTACTCACATGAAATTAACCACACCATGCCAACTCTGTGGCTTATAAAAGGAGGTGGATGATATATGGGAGAGAACACTACACAACCAAACCTAAGACTACACCAGAGCTTGCTTCACTACGTCGGGATGGACAACATGCAAAAGAAGCAATGGGACGAGATCTGTGAACAAGCAAGGGCTGCTGGGGCGCGGGACGACCAAGCGAGGGTTGCTGCGGCCCAGGTCCGGCAAGAGGAGTTTGCTAGGATGGCAGCTCTCTGCAATGACGCCCCCTATAGCAGCAACCCCTACCAGAACGTTTCAACCGAGCGTTCGCCGCAACACCCACCAGAGGGGGAGACACCACCCCTTTGTTGGTGCAGGGACCCATGCAAGTTCTTCAAATCCAAGCAGTGGCTCAGCCTGGGCATGCATTACTGGGGTTGCGCGAACTACCCCTGTGACTATCCCAACCGCCGTTGGGACACGAGCAGCTATCGGCAGCCGGTAAAGACCAGATACAATGTGTTCCCTTACTATTTCTCTTTCAAAGCACGCACTAACAACCTCTCATGTCTACCCGTAGTCCCTAGATCCGCTATGTGGCTACCGCAAGTGGATTGACTAGGAGATCCACCCATACAACCAGTGGCAAATCGACTACAATGAGTGGGATGCCAAAAGGGTACACGAAATCCGCAATGACGAGCACAACGAGCGCATCCATCGGGAGGAGAAAGCTCTTCTCATGGTGTGCAGACGCAGGGAGTGCGAGGCTCGTGAGAGGGAGCGCGAGAAAAAGAGGAAAATGGCGGCCGAGACCAAGGCGGCCGGCGAGGAGTACAACGCCGAGCTCGGAAGGAAGGGCAAATGGCCTCGGTCCACACAGTAGGTCGCGTCATTCCGTAGTAGTCCCCATGCCTACCCGTCATGTTTTTTACTATCCCCTAAAGACATGTATACTTACATAGTTCGGATGCTTATGTCGCAGTGTACCGTAGTAGTAGCGAGGATGACTAAAACAAATAGCCGAACCATCATGCCATATGACCACGTGTAACGTGCTTTTGTCCGATAACTTTAATGTAGTTCTGGTTTCGTGCCTCCGCTGAGCCATCAAAGCACGCCTATATTGCAAGTATGCATCTTCTAGTGGAATCCCAGAAAGAACCATTCACACCGACATCAAATCCTCCATGTTAGCATATCTAAATGCAACTGTAATGACTACATAAAAAAGAGAGGTGGATCAAACATAAGCGCGTGAATAAAAAAACTAAATTAAAGTAGTCTGCTTTAACTCCACCATAGGAATAGTATGAAACCAACCACAATATTTCTATCTACTGTTTTAGGGCATCTTCATAATCACAACAAGCGTTCTCAGCCTCTTCAATTGCATTTTGTGGAAGCTCCATAAAGTACTCTGCTTTAACTCCACCATAGGAATTTCAGTGGTCTAACAGGTCCATAAAGTACAAATTCTATTTTATTGGATTAATTAAAGCTTAATTGCAAAATTCCGGAAAATGAACAACATTTTAAAAAATTTAATAAAAATCAATAATATTTTAAAATTTGAATTTATTTTAAAAAAATATTCCCCTTTTAAAAAAAATCCCGAATTTTGCAGGGGTCACCTGCCTCGGGCACACCGAGGTTGTAGGGTGTCGCTTGTCGCGCCCGGGAACGGGGATACGTCTACTGTACAGGGGCCAGATGTGCTAATTATAGAGGAAGGGTGCTAGTTTTGAAAATATAGAAAATTAGGGGGCCAGAAATGCAAAAATCTCTTAACTTTTAACGCCCCGTATCTGTGTTGACTGGACTCGGATCCTGTGCAGTTAGTAGTATAACTGCAACTTAAGCAGTTGTACTGCCAACCGTTGGATCCAAATTGGAGGGCCAAGGTTCACTCGAGCACTGTGGCAGCAAAACACCGTAGCGGATGTACTTTTCGAGAGACTGTAGCAATAAATCTAGACCCTTCAATCGTCAGATCAACGGGCCAGATGTGATGCAGTTGCCACTGCGCGACTGCACCGGATCTCCATGCGTGTTGACTAACTTGGGAAACTTTTCGTGTTCGCATTTGTCGACGGTGTGTTCTGTAATTACTTATGGAGCTTCTAACCTTGTGACTTCATTCTATTCTTCCATTAAATTTTATATAAAGTTGACCAATTGCCCCGCGCAATCTGCACAGTGAGGTCTAGTATTCCACATAGGCTCGTAAATTTTTTTCAAAACTCAAATTTGACTTGGGGCATATCCCAATGAGAGTTGTTTTTGTTATTTGGAACTCTTTCTTATCTTATGATCTTTTGAGTTTAAATATAGTATGGGTAACACATCTAATGGTGTGGATTTGGTCCTTATTAAGGTCCAAGGGCTAGATAGTTTTTTTAAGAATTTCTAGCATTTTCCTGGTTTTTCGGAGAGCTTTTAGCTATATAATAGATAGATTCATTGGTGTATGATTCCACTTGCAAGTCTGAAAATATTGCTCTACTTCAAAGCTATGAAGAATTTATGACTGGAAGATTCCGTGGTGACTCGAATTCTATCCTTTTCTGGTAGTCAATTCCATTGAGCAATCAGCTTAGACATTTTTCAACCTGTTATTCTGTCAAATTTCAATAATGGGGAAGAAACATAAAGAAAAACATACTCCCTTCATTCCCAAATACATGACATTCTAGCTTTCAAATTTTATTCCTCGATGCATGTCATTCCACACTTTGCAAGGTAATTTTTTACCATTTTTTTCCTTTGCATAATGCATACCCCTCTTATTCCTATTTTCAATGTCATTTATTACTATTCGCTAGAGTACCCACAACATTTAAGAGCAATAAGTGACCAAATAAAGAAATTTAAGATGGTCTTTTGTATTATGCCTTGTTACCGTGCAAAATCCTAGAATGACATCTATTTAGGAAACGATACGATAGTAGTATTTTATTCCTTGCCACCTTTGTGTTCCAAGGGGGGGTGTGGCCTGCTCTGACCCAAAAATCTTTGCGTTTCTGGTGTCATCTCAGATTGTAATCCATGGATGAGGATCCCTTTGGAATGGGAAAATTTCACAGGAAATAGTTTAGGAGATAGTTCAGAATTCCCGCGTTCTGGACGAGGGCAAGATATTTATTTTGTTCAAGTCTGTGGCGCGCAAAACAAGAGATCAATGTGGTCAGGACGTGAGCATATGGTGTGCCAAATGGAGTTGTCAGAAAATAATGCTCCAACAAAATTAACTAATCAATTACTAAATCTAGTTGTTGATCATACATCAGCTAGCCCACTCCTGGTGACTTGGTAACCTAGCTTAAGCTTAGCTACTCCAGGCATCTCATTTTCATGCAATGGATATCAATCTCCCATATTAGCACTATCACTAAGCTACTATGGCTTTGTGTTCATTTGGATGTCATTTCCCCTTCGCATGATAGAACCCTATCCATGGCCGAGAAATACGGCCACGTCTTCATGCTCTCCTCATCCTTCTTGCTTTCCTGCCAAACAAATATAAACAAAAGGGATTACTTCATACTGTTAGATATTGGGCTGCAATACATACAAGCTAGTATCATGCATGAAAAGAAAAAAAAATGAACATGACGAGATTAAATTTATGCTAAATCTCCAAAGGTTTGATCTACCTCGTATATCTGAACCAATGATGTCCACAAAGATTTGCACTGTGCTGGTGTACGGCTGATTCCCTGGTTCAACATGCTACAAGATATCTCTTCCCACAGAACCATTCTTCCTTTCACGGTCTGAAATTTCTCGTTCATTTCACCACGCATCTGTATTAAGCTCTTAATTTCCTCAGGCTTCCACTTGTTCTTTTTTGAAGATTTAGCTGAAGCAGCAGGAGCTGACTTGCTTGAGTCCTGACCCATTATGCTGATCTTGCTGAGCTTTGGTTCGTTCCCTTGAGCTGAACCATTTACAATTCTTGCAATTTTTACAGCTGTAGGGGATTTGAATGATTCCCAAAAATGTTCTAGAGTTTTAGGCTGCTGCAAATCTGAAGAGAAGAATGCTTCACCATTGGAGCTAGTGGTTGCATCATCAGGTGTCGCCACGACCTCAGGGAGGCTCTCTGAGTAACAAAGTAATGACAGCGTCAACACATCTTACACCAGCACATAAAAATACATGGAATCAATGCACAAAATACATAAAGTACTGAACATTGAACTAACAAACCAGTGTCTAAAGTTCCAAGGATAAACATTTTCAAAGGTAATACAAAAGATACTAGTTGCTAATAGTACCTTCAGCCTCCCCCTCAGGGTTCTCCGGGCGTGTTTTATCACTGTCTTCAAGACTCCTACCTGGACTCCTCAGATGCCTAGTAGCTGAGAAAGGCCCAAACTTTCCAGATGATTTAGCTTCCAATTTTTCTGTAAAACCTACTGTGGTGTTCTCTGTGGCAACGGCAATGATGTCAGGTCTCTTCCCACTATATTTCCTTACCATTTTCCTCAATATTTCGGATACCATCCTCTCCATGTGACTAAGTGGGCAATTCACAGGACAACTTGATAACGCAGCATGCGCAGCTTTGTAAAGTGCATCTAATAGTCTTCCATTATCAAGCCATAGACATCGTGTTGTTATTTTAAATTTCCCTTTCAAGCCTGACTGTGGTGAAGCAAGTTCCCTCTGAGGTCGGAAGATCTCCATGCTGCAAGAGAAAACAAGTAATATGTGTTTAGGTGTACCTAACAACAAACACTAGATACGGTTTTACTATTTCCACAATAGCAAAGTCTCAACATAAAACATTTTCTGATTTGACTAATGCGAAAAAAATTTACCAAAGATAAACAACATAACAAATGCTCTGTATACCTGACAAAAATAATTCCATCAGAAGCAATCCTTAATCTCTCATCAATGCAGAGATCAGTGGATGTTCCAAAAGCCTTATCGCCATCACTATACATTAGCTATAACATCCAATGCGCCACGTTAGACTTCACAGCAGCTAAAGACAAGGAAAGAAATGGTAGAAAATAAATTGTTCACCTTAAAATCCTCCTTCCCTAATGAAACAAAACCATTGGACAAAACCCTTCTGTTTCTTAGATGTGACACACCAAGCATCTCTCCGTTTTTTATTACCTGCAATTAAAGTAAGTAATCTAAGAACTCTACCGATTGCTAACGTATGAGCTAAACAAGGAGTAAGGACCATATTTATATGATGGCAATGGTAAGTTGGTAACAATACAAAACATCCTGGCCAGAGAATGAGAATATTTACGATTCTATGAACTACGAAGCAAAAACAAGTTCCTTAGTGGATACTTCAGTGCTAGCCTAGCAGAAAGAGCACTACATTGAATTTTTATTATTATTTAATCATTTTTAATTATATTTTAAAGTTAACACCTCGCGAACTTTATTTCCAAATCTGACCCCTTTGGTCACGCCACCTCCCGTGGCATGACCAAACAAAACTGTCACGCCACCCGTAGCGGCGTGGCCAAAGGTGTCACGCAAGCCCTCGACCGCGCGCCATGCCAGCGTAGAGCTTGCGTGGCATGTGTAACGTGACAAGTCTCCCTTGTCACACATTTGTATTTGGCGTGACAGAGCCTGATGCGGAGGAGACGTTCGGACCGTCCGATTCCAATCGGACGGTCCAAACAGACGGAGACGTTCGGACGGTCCGAACGTACCCTTTGTCACGCCATTACGAACGGTGTGACAGTAGTGTTGTGTCATGCCAGACCGATTGGCGTGACAGGGGCTACTTCCAGTTTGTTTGTAAATTATGACAGTTATTCCATTTGGATTTATAGATTTGGAACCTGTGGTAAGATGATAACAAAGGGACTTCCTTTTGAAAGATCAAAAATAATTGAAGATACAGTGATGCATAACACTATGTACATGTAACATTTAACAATCCACAACTTGAAAATAGAGACCTCTCTACGTAACCAAATATAACACCATCCTTTTAACTGGGAGTAAATACATATGTGGACCGGTAATATTTTTGTGCTTTGAAAACCTTTGACACTTCACAATATTTCCAAGGCGTCCCAGAAGTGATACATAATGCATCTTGGAAAAAAATGACTAATATGTGGATTGTGTGGTACAACATGAGGCACAATTATGAAAGATGCGTAGGCATCCTAGTGGAATGATTGGTGGTGCTCTTCATAACTTTGTGGTCGTAGACCAAACCGTTAACTTCCTGAACTCGTTTTTTTCATGTTGTTGGATGCCTTGCTACGCGAATAATTGAATGTGAAAAGACGACGAGATTTAAAGTTGCGAATTAAAATAGACTTCATAATAAAGCTTAGAATAACATGGCGCACAGGGTTTGGTTACGTGCGTAAGAAACAACATCATGCACGACGCAACAAACCGAAGCTACTCCTACGATACATATGCGCCTTTTTTGAATGAAAATAAATTAGACCTTCTGGGAACTAGCACGGAATGGTCCGACCTACTGCGTGGACCGGAGTCATTTTCCCTTCCTTGCTAGCTCGGCGTTGAACTCCTCGCCGGCCTCTTTGGCCTTGGCCGCCAATTCCCTCTTCCTCTCGTGACTCCTCTCGCAAGCCTCGCGCCTCGCTGCGCTAAGACGCCGAGATGAGCTTATGCCTCCCGACGATAGCGCCGTTGTGCTTGTCGCTCCTCCCACATCTCACGGTCTTTGTTGGCACTCCACTCGTCAAAGTCAAGAGACCACTGGTCATATGGGTGGATCTCGTGGTCGATCCACTTGCGGTAGTCACATAGCAGATCTGGGGACTACAGGTAGACAGGAGAGGTTGTTCGTGAGTACTTTGAAAGAGAAATAGTACGGGAACACACTGTAACTGGTCCTTACCAGCTGCCGATAGGTCCTCGTGTCCCAACGTCGGTCGGGATAGTCACTGGAGTAGTTCGCGCAACCCCAGTAACGCATGCCCAGGCTGAGCGGGTGCTTGGACTTGAAGAACTTAGACCGCTGTCCTCGCACCAACAGAGGGTGGTGTCTCCTCCTGGCGAGTCTTCTGGCGATCGCTTCGATTGAACGTTCGGAATAGGGTTGTTGCCATGAGGGCTTCATTATTTAACGCGTGCCATGTAGGCACGCGTCTCTTGTTCGATCCGGGCCCTAGTAACGCATGCTCGGTCGTCCTCCTCCCCAGCAGCCATTGCTAGCTCGCGGATCCAGTCCCATTGTCTCTACCTGTCGTCCATCCCAGCGTGGTGAAGGAAGCTCTGGTGTAGTAGCCTGTGAGGCATGGAGAGGAAGCTCTGGTGTTGTAGTGTTGGGTTTGGTTGCGTAGTGTTCTCTCCCTGATCTCTTCCACCCCCTTTTATAGGCCACATGGTTGGCATGGTGTGGTAAATTTTCCGCAGAGACTCGTCTTTTGGTTCTAAAAGCCGAGGACGAACCGTTGTCGTGTCGATCCAAAAGTTTGGCGAGGCAGAGTCTTTATCACGCCTTACTTTGCAGAGAGAAGTCATGTCTTGCTTTGGTGTCTTTGTCTTTTGTTGCGAAAAGTCGCCGAGGCAGAGTGTTGTCACATCTTTTTTTGCAGAGTCATGTCTTTTCGTTCTGGAAAGCTGGCGAGGCGGTCAGAGTTGTCAAGTCGATCTGAAAAGCCTAAACCCTAAACCTAAACTGCAAACCCTAACCCTAAACCAAAACCCTAAACCTAAACCTAAAAGACTAAACCCTAAACCTAAACCTAAAAGCCTAAACCCTAAACCTAAACTGCAAACCCTAACCCTAAACATGATGTTCAAAACAATATGTGAGATGCAAATGTAGATAATGCAAATGAGTAAACTATATCAGCACGTACACATGACGTTCAAAACAATATGTGAAATGCAAATGAAAGTACTATATACGTAAAGAACAACCATTTTTGCGGAACAACAGCATTGGATACCTCAAGCAGGTGGGGCAACACGTGAGCGCCGCCGCCTGACCCTGCGCGGCTAAGAATCCCTACTGACGTGCTTTGCCCTGGTGTGTCCGTGCTCGTGGCACTCCGAGCACCTGTTGGTGTTGCCGGCGTCGTTGAAGTCCCCTAGAGAGTACATTTCCTTACCGCTTTGTTGTGAGAGGTCCATGTCATTACGAAGCCTCTTCCTCTTCCTTCGACCGGGTCGCTTGTTCATCATTGTTACGTCGGGAATGTATTCCTCCCCCACGTACGGTGGCCAATGCGAGGGATCTAGATAAGGCTCGAATCGCTTCTCCTAAGTCCGCATCGTGGCTAGCTTCAAGAATTCTGACGCAACGAAGGTAAGGTGACTTACACCGCGCACGCGACAGGCGTCGTTGAAGTCCCCTAGAGAGTACATGTCCTTACCGCTTTGTTGTGAGAGGTCCATGTCATTACGAAGCCTCTTCCTCTTCCTTCGACCGCGTCGCTTGTTCATCATTGTTACGTTGGGAATGTATTCTCCCCACGTCTGATGGCCAATGCGAGGATCTAGATAAGGCTCAATCGCTTCTCCCAAGTCCGCGATCGTGGCTAGCTTCAAGAATTCGACGAACGAAGGTAAGGTGACTTACACCGCGCACGCGACAGACGGTGATGACGTGAGAGCATGGGACATGCAAAGAACGTCGGGACCACGCAAGTACGATCTCCTCGGTCAGTTCACTCTATGGTTCCGCCACCGTAACGTTCGCTTCTATCGATGTGCCCCGCTGCCTCGATGGCGATATACGCTTAATGGGATCGATTCTCCGCCTCGATTGCATGACTTGGCCTCGCGATAGCAATGTGTTTGGCAGCAACCGCACCCCAACGCTCGCCGGCGTTGTATGCATCCCTTGCTCAGCCATGCTCAAGATGCCGCTCGAGACCGCCCAAACCACGTGTTTGGGACCGCTCGAGCTTGCCTCGAGCGACTCTACACTACCTCGGATCCACGTGCCTGTGCACGCCGAGATCCTGCTCGAGACCGCCCAAACCACGTGTTTGGAACCGCCAAGGCTCATTCTCGAGTACGCCCAGGACTTTGCTCCTGGATACGCCAGAGCTACACGCTCGGAGTGCCACGAACCACTCGTTCCGGAAATCTTATATGCAGAAAGGAGATAAGTCACATATTTTCGCCGTCAGCCTATATTTCATTTCTTTAATTGACTCAATTGTTTCTAACCGGAATGAGCTAACAACTTAATTTAAACTATTACAATCATACAGCCATAAATTTAAACTGAGTATTAGGACCTAGGATGCACCGATACGCGATACCGGTACGGCGATACGGATATGGCGATACGGCGATACCCCATTTCTCCGAAAAACCCGATACGGCGATACGGATGTGTGTGTATATATATATTAAAAATAGTAAAAATATAAAATAAGATACTTAATAAGTTTGAGACTTTGAGTCAAGGGTTTCCAATGTATGTAAATTTATCCATATATGTATTTAAATGTACTCCATTTGTCCATGTATGTACATAAATGTACTCCATTTGTAAACTGCATAAACAACAAGCACCACCTAGCATCCCCAATCATCAACACCATTAAATCAACACTCAACACTAGCAATCCCCACCGCCTCTCCCCACTTCACCTTCAAATCAATCCATCGCCTCAGATCTCCCCCATCTCCCCCGGCCACCCCCTACACACAGCCTCTCCCAACATCTCCCCACCCACGACTCACCCCTACAACTCTCTAATCGCCTCTCCCTACAACACCAGATCTCGAGAGAGGAGAGGAGAAAGACCACGGAGGCGCCGGCCATCAAGAGAGTCTCGTCGGCTTCTTCGTCTTGGGAGAGCACCGCTTGCCTTGGGCGAGGGAAGGCCAAGGTCGAGCGCCAATCGCCCTCACGGTCACAGAGGAGGAAATGGCGCCGATCGCCGCCACGGCCGCCGGAGGAGGCGGCGCGGAGGAGGAGCGTCAGTCGCCACCTCTGCAGAAGTCAGACGCAAGACGGTCCCTCTCGATCACAAGACGGAGACAAGGCATAGCCGGCTTCCTCAGCTTAGGTATCTTCTGCCATGGGCTTGGCTAGGAACAGTTGTTTTGGTTGTGGGTTGGGCTTCTTTCCGGCGTGTCGGCATTGATCGGGGTGTATCGGGCGATCGAAATGCGTTTAATTTTTTAAATAAAAGAATTCGATACTTCCCGACACGATCGAGGTCAGATCCAGTATCCGACACGACGGATATCCAGACGCGACCTAGGAGGTGTATCACAAGATCGAGATTAGGACCGACTTCCTATCATGTTTAGTGCTCACTTCCTGGCATAGATCATGAACAAAGGGTAAAAGCATTGGTGTTATACACCTTACGATCACAAAGCCACATGATACACATTGATAACAGTTTTAACACAAATCTAAAACTTCATACTCATCATTGTGATAAGAATAAAAACATCAAGTCAGTATAAATAGGTAATAACAAAACAAATGCTACTGACTTGGCTACACAAAAACTTTACGATGATTTACATCAGATTAATCAAAGTGTTATCTCATAACAACATGTAATTATCTTACAAGGCAAACTATAGCTACAAATCATTACTAAGAAGGCACCTACAAATTGTCCTTAATGTTTTCTAAGGAGCATCCTCTGAAATAATCACACCACGCAATCATTATAAAGATCATCTTCGTGCATGGTTAACCTACTTTTCACCAGCCAACAAAACAAAACAAAAATAAAAGGATATCATCTAGATTGATCAACACAAGTGCAGAGAATTTCATCGTGAACTAAGTCACAGCTCAACCAACATACAATTGTTGAATGAGTCATAACAATCTAACATGACCTTGCAAAGCTCAAGCAAAAGCAAGTAATTCCCTAATATAAATGTCAAGTAAGACATCACATTGGAAGTACCTCAATTGAGGCCGGCGGTGGAGGTCATGGGAAGGAGGTGGGTGGTGGAGGACGCAGGAGGAGGCCGGCTGTGGCCACGGGAGTCGTCATGGCGCGGGGAAGAGGCCGCCGCAGTGAGGGCTGGGCCGCATTGAGGAGGACCCGCAGCAGGAGGGCAGGGCCGCAGGAGGGCAGTCCGCCGCCACTCATCCTGGCGTGGGGAGGTGGTGCGGCAGGAGGAGGATCAAGACAGTGAGGACGCCAAGGGGTCAAGCTTCGACGTAGGGGACCGGCGGGACTAAAAAAGTGAAGAACTGGAGCGGCGGCCGCACTTAAGTCGCCCATAGTCACGCCCTGTGTTACGCCAAGTATCGGGGCGTGACAAGTCATCCTTGTCACGCCATGGTATATGGCGTGACAAATGCCACGCAAACCCTCCACGCTGGCACGGCGCGCGGTCAAGGGCTTGCGTGGCACTTTGGCCACGCTGCTACGGATGGCGTGACAGTTTTGTTTGGTCACGCCATAGGAGGTGGCGTGACCAAAGGGGTCAGATTTGGAAATAAAGTTCGCGAGGGGTTAACTTTAAAATATAATTAAAAAGGATTAAATAAAAAAAATTCCACTACATTTCTTACTGCATGAACAAATATACTAAAAAGCTTAAAGAGTAGAAAAACACAACTCTGATTAGTTTATGTTTTTAGTAAATAATAATTAGAGTTTTTTTGCTTGTACAAGTAATTTCAGATTATAAGGGGCTTTTAGAAAGAGTAAAGGCTACAGAAAATTGTTTGTTGAAATATCACAACCTTAGCAGACTGACAATCTCTTATGTATTCTCTCCCTTAGCATACAAGTTCATAGCACCAAGATACGTAAACCATGGAAAAGAGATTACTTACAGTGGTGTGCTTTATGCCAGTTGATCTTCCAAGTAATTCATGTTCTTTGAGAAACAGGAGTTCTCCATGAACAGGCAAGAAATGCTGCGGTTTAACAATCTGTAGAACTTCCTCCTGGAAACAATGATCCAAAGGCATGTCATCTTTCTCATCTCAACACACATCGCAACACCATTAACAAGGAGATCAGGGACATTAATGTTATTGCAACAAAAATGAACTAGGTTGCTGGGACATGGGATCACATCAAAGAACGTAAACCAGCATAGGAGAAGGAAAACTTACCAGTTCATCGTGATAGGCATGTCCAGAGCTATGGAGGCCAGAATCTTTGCCCATAACAATTTTTGGGCCAAGATCAGTGAGGCGATTTAACATCTTCATTACCCGCGACTCATTTCCAGGAATAACCTGAAAAGAGAAGCATAGGCATAATGAGATTATTGCAATGCTAACGCTCAAAAGAGAAGCCAATTGACCTATACTTATAAATAATACACAGATGTAGAATATTTCCAAATGTTTTTCACTAATGCATTTGGTGCCATTCCACATATCTTGATTAAAACCAAAAAGATTTTAATTCGCAAATGTCCACAAATATTAGAACGAATCAATTTTCTTCAGAACATAAGCAACTTCTTTCCTAGAAAGCTGCCAGCGTCAAGAGCTCGTACCGATGTACCCTAGATTGAACAAGTGTGGTGGATAGCTAACATATATGGCAATGTCCCATGTGACTAATGTCAAAGGTTCTGAAAACAAGAAAATGAGGAGAATAAAGTGAAGAGATAATAGCAATACCTTCGCTGAATACAGAAGGATATCCTCTTTGGATAGTTTAAGAGCATGGCTTCCCCCATAAGATGCAAGATTTAGAGCCGCACGTGGTTCTGCCTGACAAATTTTATATAGAAATGCAAGAATTATAAGGTCGTGAATGAGCAACTGAAACTGGAGCTCTTAACCTGCAAGTCTTACTTGTGAACCTGTAGTAACGACTAAAAGATCTTTGGGGGCATAGGCATCCATGTCCTCTACCTTAACCTGCAGAATGATTCTATTGTGCAATTAGGAAGACTACATTCTGTGACACACATAATATCAACAGATTGTACCAACAGAGTAATATCAACAGATTATACCAACAGAGACACATCATGCAGTATTTTTATATCTATTGACTAAAGGTAAACCATCGTGATAAAGGAAAATAAGTCACCATTAAGCTAGTGCATTACTCATAAATCATAATCATTAAGACACCTAAGCAACATAGTGCGCACCTAGTGACATTATAGTTGTTTCATGTATATTAATGTGTCCATAAACTCAAAGTCCCCTCAGCATGAACCCGTCGTCTCTTTTAAGTGCACTTTGTCCAAGACAAATAGATAGTGCCTACTAGTTTACCAGGATTCCAGAAAAAAAAAAGGTATATGTACTTTTTTGTTTGCCGGGATAGCAGAGGAACTGCCAACCAAATTTTATTAAGAGGGAAACAGAGTACAAAGGTATTGCAAACAGGGCACTCTTCACCTGAACAGAATATAATCAAGCATCAAGCTACTCTAGGCGCTGCCAGAACTGCTGCAACTAGCACTTAGGCCCCCCTCAGTACTCTCATAGGAGTGTCGTATATATTTTTCTTTGTAAGGTACGAAAGCCTTGGAGGTAAAGTAGATAGCTGCTGAAGCTAATAAAAGGGGCGCTGAAAACAAATTGTTCTGACAAAGGAAGTCAGCTTATCTCAATCAAAGTTATTAAGTCGGCAAGTCGACACTACCCTCCTAGTGGCCGACTAGTCGACAGGTATTGTTCATATAACATTAATAATGAGCAACATAGCTGACAAGGATTAAACTCTCGATGTATTACTTTAATACATAATAAAAGATCATATGTCTTCATGGTCGTAACCCCTAAGGCTCGCGACCTCCGTGGTCGTAAGTATTCCAGAGGTTATTTCGAGGATACCCTGATCGGACGACGGCCTGTACCCAGTCTCCGACCAGATGACCGTTCGTACAAGCATTGAACTGACATCCGGATCTGACTCCGGGTATATTCCATACCGTGTAATGAATGGAACACATGTCATATTTGATCCATACCATGCGACGTTTTATAATCTAAAGACATTGACAACAACCACCTTACGGTTGTGTCTCTCACAGATGCACAACCGTCGAACGGTTGATACTTTGTCAACCACTGCCTCACTCCGACCGGATGCGTAACTTCCCAACAGGCACCACTTCTAGGAGTAACTGCCGCCATTTCGTCAACTACTTAAAGAAGAACGCAAGAAGCAGAAGGGGAGATCGAATCCAATTCGGAAGATCAACAGACGATAGGATTTTAATAGCATAGCAAGCATTACGCTCAGTGTAATTAGGATTAGTCCAACGCATTGTCGAAGGCACCCCTTGTAATAGCCAGTTCATAGTAATAAAAAGCAGTCCCGTTCTCTCCAAAGAATTCTCTGCCATTTTCCTCTTTCCATTTCGTAAGATCGGCGACTCGATCATCGACAATAACAAGCACAACATAGCCAACGTAAGTCCACGATAATAAAATAAGTCTACAAGCTTAGAGTCTAATGACGTAACATAAATCCACAACAATAACATGTCCAACTCTCTCATCTCTCCAAAGTCATCCATCTCGAACTCATCTAAATTAGTAGTAGCATCCAGAAAAAAAACCTGCCGACATCGCCATCGATCGACAGAATCAAGCGGTGGGGGACCGGAAAGGAAAAATCGGCTGGTTTTCCGGTTTATAAATTCAAATTCCAATTTTCGAATTTCAGCTGGTTTTTAAGCAAATTTAAGCAAACTTCGTCCGGATTTTTTCCGGGAAATCCGGTAACCGACCGTTTTTTTTCGGCCGACGACCGGGATTTCCACCGGAAACGGGTTTTGGATCCTTGGTAGCATCCATGTTCTCTCTATCACCATCTTCGATTGTTGTCACACTCACATGTCGGCTGTCCCAAAACTTGGTTGCACAACAGAGGCTTAGGACTCCTTGTCGGTTGTTGTCACACTGACATCTTCATCTTCTCCTTCGTCATCATAATCTAGTAAGAGTGATCAGCCCTTCTTGTACTTCCACAAAGCCTCTTGCATCTCTTTCATGATTGTTGTTGTAGTCTTGGCACTTTTTTTTAACATCTCCAAACTCACCCGCAAGATGCTCCTTAAACCTTTTGATTCCTCCCGATATCTTCCGGTCACAAGGCGAACATTGCATCAAATCTCGGTTGCCAATAACTGACCAAAAACCATACTTCCATCCCGAATCATTAAACTTCGCCTTCCGTTTTGGATCGGTCTTTGGATCATACATGGCCTCGGAGGATGCAATACTTGCACTTGCCATTTTTTTTGTTTTTCTGCATTACAAGAACGTAATTAACATAGTACCAAGAAGACAGCAATACAGTCAGTAGTCGGCACACTAGCAGCTCAGCAATCAACACGCTCCCATCCCTTCTCCCTCCCCTCCTCGCGATGCAGAGCATAGCAGCACACGCGATGCAAAACTCACTCGCCCCTCCCCTCCTCTGTTGTCTTCTCCAAGCGGCGACCCAAGCTCCCCCTCCCTGGCAAGCAACCCGAGCTCCCCTCCCCGCCTCCCGACGGCGGCCACCCCACCCTCCCTCCCCACCCCCTCCCTCGGCCTCCACCTCCTCCCTCCTCCTCCTCCCTCGGCTCCCCGGCCTCCCCCCCCCCTCGCCTCCAGTGTGGTTGTTTTCAGACATTTCTCCACATCTCCATAGCCTCCACTAGGTGTTGCTTCAATCTTCAGACTCAAGATGCATTTGCTTGCCATAACGTATGCATTGGATGATATCTTTGTTTGTCAAGTCTGGCCAAAACCCGTATTTCCATCCCGGGTCTTTGGATAGAGAGCTATCTTTAGTTCATAAAATCACAATCACACAAAGATGTCGTTCTGTGCATATCTCCTTCACAGTCATAATCACAACTTCACGATCACAGTCACAATCACAATTCACAGTTCACATATGCACAGATCCATCGATTCCTCCCCAGTCTCGATCCCTCTCCAATCCCAAATCCTTTGATTCCTCCCGACCTCCACCCCAGTCCCCTACCTTAGCCGCCCAGATCCATCGCCTCCTCCTCCTGGTCCCTCCTTCGATCCTCCTCCTCCCTGGCCCAGAGCCTAGATCCCAGATCCATAGCTCCTCCAATCCCTCCCCGCCCAGATCCATCCCTCCCTCCTCCCCAGTCCCCTCCCTTTGATCCCCAATCCCCAAATGGATCGAGAAACAGAGAGGAAGAGAAACAAAGAGCTGAGAGGGGAGCATACTTGGGCGACGGGAGCGGCGGGAGCTACGGCCTTCACCTCCTCCCGCGGACGAAGGGAGCTGCGACGACCGACAAAGGGCGTGAGGGAGCTGCCGGACGGCGACGAAGGGCGAGGGCGAAGAGAGTTGCGACAAGACTTCTACGACGGCGGCGAGCGAGGCGGCGCGGAGCCGCCCCGAGGGCGGCGGGATCGCCGACGGATTTGGGGGCTTCATGATGAGCGTGAGCTCTTCGTGCCGCCGATCGCCGACAACAACTCCTCACTTACTCAGTCACTCCCTCTATATCTCTGTCCACACTTCACTGCCTCTGACAACCGGGCCCCACGTCCCTCCTCCCAAGTTGCCCGACTTGGTGCTGCCTAGTCGACTAGTCGACGGGCAAGTCGACGACTAGTCGACCTGTCGCCCGACTTGCCGGCGCAAGTCAAGTCGCCAGCTCCAGTCGTCTCTTCGCTGCCGACTTAATAAGCATGATCTCAGTACCAGAATATCAATTGCACTGATCACCAGAAGGACAGTAAATAGACCGTTCCAAAAACTGCATCATTCACAACAATCACTGTAGCAATTCAACACAAAAGAATATGTGATCAAGCTAATAAAGTTGCTGCATACCAAGGTTGATGGATCCAATGGTGCCTTTCCATCCTTGAAAGCAGCATCAAGGTAAGTCCTGAGTGACATTCCAACAAATACCTGTTCCAGTTTATCAAAACTACAAACTAGTAAAAACTAAAAACATCATCCAAATTGAACTAGGTAGAGTGACATTATCTGTTGAATTAAGACTCAAAGATTACCAGTTTTCGACCAGTTAGGTCTGCAGCGGCTTTGATGCTCCCAATGCGATGTATATTTGAAGCAAATTGTGTTGTAATTACTCTTCCTTTTGCTTCTGAAATATGTCGCAACAACGCACCAGCAACAACAGATTCACTGATGGATCTTCCAGGGGATAGAACATTTGTTGAGTCGCTCATCATCTTGCATGGAAGAGAAACAGAAGGGGGAAAAAGAAACATAAAGTTAGGAACATATCAACGGAGAGCTTCTCATACCGGTATAGGTGCGACCTAGGTCAACACTTCTTCAGCTTTTTAATATGTGCACATATTTTTTATAAAAAAAATTGAGTAAAAATGCATGGAAGGTCATTCAACTTGTGCGGGTGTGTCATGTAGGTCACTATACTTTTAAAATACACATCTAGGTTATTGATGTGACATTAGTGGGTCATTACCCCATCCTAGCTGCCCATGCTTGCATATTTTGTACGCGTGGCATGACATAGGATTCAAAGGAGTTGGCGGAACATTTGGAGAGAAAAAAACCCCACGTGCAATATTTTTTTCATTTAGCCCTACCCATGTGTCCTTACCTGAAGCTGGTCCAACCAGACTGCATTGTATCCCTTCTCATTAATTTCTGTTCGACTCCCAAGCATTCCGCGGCGAGATCACCAAGGCGACGCAAGAGGCAAGGCAATCTCGTTAATTTGGATTGCTTTCATGCCTCGATAGTCTCCATTGTTTGTGTGTGCATTCACAATTCATGAGCTGGTATTGTACATTCAGCTCTGACCATGAGGGCCCTCACAGAGCCCACTCGTGTGGCCCTGTCCCAGCTCATTCTCACTACAATCTCTTGCTGCCATCGCGAACAATCACTCCAGTCATCACCCTACCATTGTGTGCTGGTGCATCCCTGTCGGCCTGTCCTATGTCGCCGTTGGCGCCAATCGTCACACTGTTGCCGTCATGTGGGACTCCATGATGGGAGTTTATTGGAATAAATCCGAAGAGCCATGGATCAAACAGTTGCATTACCCTTTCTATAATTAGAAATTCCAATCGACGTGACATCCTCTTCGTTTTTTCTTCTCTTGAGCATTTCATTGAATATTTTCTAGGCAGCAAAGCCCAGCAACCATGGTGGCAGGATATGGCGTGCGGCCGTGCATGAGGCCGGCGGCAAATATAGTGTTCCACCGGAGCCACTAACCCAGCAGTGCTCTGGCCTGAGCGCGACGAGTCCCACGAGGATGAATACATCCTCCACCTCAGCTACACTCCTCCGCCGCCTCCACGCTCCACCGTCGTTGTCACACTCCTAGGTTCGGTCACAAGAGTAGGAAGCAGGAGATCCAGGTACCGAGAGGCTCAAGTGTCAAGTGGATTAGTGGATGCGGTCTCGTTCGACCCGATTATGATTAGAGCATGTGGGTAGGGCTAAACGGAAAAAAAAATACATAGGGGGTTGCGTGGGCAGCCAAGATAGACTGATAACTCACTTATGCCATATCAGTGACCTAGATGTGCATTTTTAATGTATAGTGACCTAGATGACACACCTAAACAAGTTTAGTGACCATCATGCATTTTACTAAAAAAAATTAATACGCGTAGCTGTATCGACATATCTTTGTATCCCATATGGTATAGGTGCAACCTAGGTCAACAACCTAAACAATTGAAAAAAACTGGTCCAGAGAGGCATAGTTGATATTGGATCAACTTACAAGAGTAACGCCTTCTTTGGAGAGCTCCTCCAATGCTTGTCGGTCAAATATTTTTCCATCCACCGGTGATTCGTCAATCTTCCATTGAAAAATAAGTTAAACAAAATAGTAAAAATTAGAGAAAATCGAGTATACAAGCATTGCTGATATAACTTACTTTCCAGTCACCGGTATGGAAAATTGTGCCATCACTACAGCGAAGGACTAAGCCGCAGCAGTCAGGAATTGAATGAGTTACACGGATAGGTTCCACTTCAAATGGTCCAGCCTGGAATCTCTTTCTAACTCTAAAAACCTTAAGCCTGGATGAGAGGAAAATCCCAAACTCCTTCAAACGCTTCTTTATTAGCTGCCCAAATATGAATAAATGCATCTCAAAACTTTTGAAGATTTGACAACAATTATGCAAGTAATAATCATGCTACACTCGACAGTGTGAAATATGCAAGTAGTAATCAGAATAGAGTGCTACCTCCATAGTAAAAGATGATGCAAAAATTGGTGTTGTCGAATCCAGTGCTGGGATAACCTATCAACAGTAAAGACGAAGGGAAAGATGAGCATATGGCAGTTCCAAAGATGGATTGCAATTGGAAGGTGAGAAAGTTCAGATGTATAATATCCAGATACCATGCTAAGCAGTGTCAATGAAAAGCAAGATAGACATTGTACAAACAAGAATATACAGATGAAGAGCTGACCAGATGACAAGCATAGGCATGGTCATGCATAATTTAAGTGTGTTCTATTTGGACAAGCCTTGCTCAAAGTAACTTAAAGTACATCTAAACACACAACAAAAAATCTAAGGAAATCACTACATAAAACGATATGACTTCAAGTCCCAGCTATGCCTTTAAAGCTGAGATAACTCAAATTCCGGCTATGCCTTTAAAGTCAAGATAATTATTAACAGAAGAAACATTTTCCTACTTCTTGGTTCTACAAGATCAAGACTATTTCCTCCAAAATAGAAGATCTTGCTTAACAAATAGTGACAACACATGATTTCTGCGCAAGAACAATATGTCAGGTGGCATTGGGCTGGCAGTGCATTTCTTGGATTCAATTGACACTGAGGCCATCTCTGAATTTTGAACTTGTATGTTATTAGGGAAAATGAAATCTGGAGCTGGGAATGTTGAGTGTGTCACATGATGAGCTATTGCAAATGGCTCAGCTGGGAGCTAGTAGCATAGTGCTATGATGGTTGGTGCGTAACAAGGGGAAGGGTGTTGATGTGTTATACAGCTAGACTGCCTATCTTTGAACTAACGCAAGAGCTAGGATGGTTCCTACTTCCTAAGTAATCCTAGTCCTATGTTAGTATACTATCACCACTGTAAAGCTATTGACACTACATCTCATGGATGATATGCTATAACACATTAAATCAAATCAAGAGCAAACAAAAGAACATGTTAGGCATCAAAATAACCAGCCTATACACAAGAAATCTAACTTGTCAGCAAGGCACCCAAATTCTCCTGTGCACTGTCTAGCATGATTTGCGACTTAAATTGTGGTACAGGATAGTTGGTTTGCATATGACCAAAGTAAGTGAGCAGTGGATTTTAGCCAAGCGAGTATGATGAATGGTGTACTCGAGTAACAGAAGAATTATTTACCCAAGGCAACGCACCGATGTGATCTTCATGGCCATGCGTTATAATAACTGCTTCGATTTTGTTGCTCCATTTCTTGATGAATGTGGTGTCCGGGATAATCTTTTGCACACCAAACTCATCGTAGCTGTCACAAGTTTGAACCCACTTCAGTACAAAAAAAAACCTCAGCATATGGGCGGACAGGAAAATTTATTCGAGAATGTGCAGAAAATGCCAGGTTATCATGCGGCAATGTTTTTGGGGGGTGTTTAAAACTCAGTTCATGTCTCTGGTAAATGATCTGATTTCTGGGAATCTGGACTTAAAAAGATTAAATTTCGGGGTCATCACTTTGGTTCCTAAGATCAAAGAGGCAAATAACATTAAACAGTACAGACCTATTTGCCTCCTTAATGTCAGTTTCAAGATTCTTACCAAACTATTGGCCAACAGGTTGGGTCTGCTGGCAGATAAAATCATTAAGGAGTGTCAATCGGCCTTTATCAAAGGCAGAAATATTTTGGATGGAGTGGTAGTTCTTCATGAGATCTTTCACGAACTCTGGGTATCTAGAAGAAAAGGGGTGATTCTTAAACTGGACTTTGAGAAAGCATATGATAAAATCAATTGGAGTTTTTTGGAGGAAGTCATGGAGAAAAAAGGTTTCTCTGACAAATGGATAAAAATTGTGATGAGCTCAGTCAAAGGGGGGAAAGTTAGTATTAATGTTAATGGGGAAATGGGTCCTTATTTTCAGACTTTTAGAGGTTTGAGGCGGGGACCCCTGCTCCATTGTTGTTCAATTTGGTCACGACGCCTAGCGTAAATTATCCACAAAGCCCAAAATCAAGGGTTAATCAAAGGGGTGATCTCACATTTGATTCCGTGGGGTTCCTATACTGCAATATGCAGATGATACTGTGCTTTTGTTGGACTATGGGGTGAATTACTTTAATCTCAAATTTTTACTCTCATCGCTTTGAATGGATGTCGGCTTGAAAATTAATTACCACAAGAGTGAAATTTTGTGATGGGGTGGATATCGAGGACGCCAACAGAGTGGCTAAAACTTTTAACGCAAGTTATCCCATTTACCTATGACTTACCCGGGATTCTTATTGGTGATAGATGTTTCGGGGTGAAAACAGCAGAAAAAGTGGTGAGCAAACTTGGCAAAAGGTTAGACAACTGGAAAAATAACTTATTATCCTCGAGGCGTAATGATTTTGGTGAGCAATTTTAGCAGTTTGCCAATCTATACTATGGGATTTTACCGCCTTAAAGAAGAGACTCACAAAAAAATGGATAGTATTAGAGCTAGATTCTTTTGGAGAGGAGCTACTGACAAATTTAAATATCACATGGTACAATGGGGTGCTGTCTGCAGACCAAAGAAGTTTGGTGGTTTGGGGATTATAAACACTAGAGTGTTAAATGATTGTCTGATGGCCAAATGGATCTGGAGAATTAAGTCCTCCCACAAGGATCTGTGGTCTCATATCCTTAAAGCGAAATATTTTCCGAATGGGGTGTTCAGGGAAGCCAGAATTTATGGGGGATCTCAGTTTTGGAGAAGCATAATGAAAGTACACGAAATTTTCAAGATGGGAGTTAGATACAAGATAGGCAATGGGAAGGAAACTGCTTTTTGGGATGATGTCTGGAATAGTGATTGTCCTTTCAAACTGAAATACAACAAACTGTATAACATCTGTCAGTTTCCCTCTATGAGTGTTAATGATGGGGTAAAAGGCGAGCTTTGGGACACCTTCTTTCGCAGAAGTCTGGGAACAGAAGAAAGACAGCAATGGAAGGATTTCAAGGAAGATGTTGAATTAATTG
Organism: Phyllostachys edulis; assembly: GCA_036346405.1. Lineage (NCBI taxonomy): Eukaryota > Viridiplantae > Streptophyta > Magnoliopsida > Poales > Poaceae > Phyllostachys > Phyllostachys edulis. Next base: position 884,767 of record CM070547.1, read on the forward strand.
ATCTAGATGATAATAGAGACAAACCCGTGTGGTGCTTGGAAAAATCTGGAACATTTTCAGTCCATTCTTTATATTCTCATCTTCTTTTTGGGGGTGTTAATAGCAGAAAACTAACTAAGCTCTGGAAAAACAAATGTCCCTTAAAGGTTAAGATCTTCATCTGGCTCTGCTATCATAATAGAGTGCAAACTCTGGATCAACTTAAGAAGAGAGGCTGGAAAGGAAAGACTAATTGCTCCCTTTGTGGTGTGGAGGAAAACATAGATCATATCTTGTTTTCTTGCAGCTTATCAACTTTTGTTTGGATTTGCTTTAAAGAGATTCTTAGCTGGCAGCGTCATCCTACTTGTTTAGATGATTTGCAACTGAATTGGTTGGAAAAAAATGGGGCTAATCACAATGTTGCTTTGTTTAGTTTTGCAGCTACGGCTTGGACTCTTTGGAGAGTTAGGAACAATATGGTGTTTGAGAAGCGTTTTATTAAGAACCCAATTGAAATTATCTTCAAAATCTTATCTTGTTTGCAGCAGTGGCGGATTCTCTTAAAAGGGGATGATGGTGATTTGCTGGACTGCTTCACGGCGAAAACTACAGTTTGGCTGAAGTCTTTTTGTAATAGGAGTGATGTTATTCATGAATAGCTGCTCTCTGTTCAGTTTCTCTCCCTGTTTTTCTGCCTTCGTTTGTACTGAAGCAGTCGGTTGCAAGGGCGGTCTTATAGCTGGTGCTTCCAGTTTAGTAGGTCGGTTCTTTTGTCTTGTAAAATTGGTAACCCCAGTTGTTACTATGTCCCTTTGTCTGTAAGAACTCTTATTTGCTTTCTATCAAAAGCAGGGGTATCTCCCTTTTCAAAAAAAAAAAAATCATGCGGCAATGTGATGGATAATGGGTTACAAGAGAAATAGTTATTTCTTGGAATCCTCACTTGCATATATGATTTTCTATGAATGCATAATTCAGAAATGCATTAAATGTGGTATTCGTAAAATGCATTCAGAGTTTCAGACACACAAGAAAGGTATAGGCAAAAAATGATGGGAAACAAGCTGTGATGTAATGTAAGCAAGTTCAAGCTGTGATGTAATGTGAGCAGTATAAAGCTAGAGGGATGGAATACATACTCTGGGAACATAACCCCTGCATCAATCAAGATATAACGGTCATAGTTCCCCACGAGCATGCAATTCATGCCGATTTCCCCAAGGCCGCCTATCGGGAGGACCCGGAGAGGCGGGCCATCCAACCCTTCGTAAAACTGCTCCATCTTTCGCTTGACTGAATCTTCCAGGCTCTTAGCGCCACCCTCGGTTTTCCTCAACCTTCTACGGGGCGTCCTAGATTCCTGAGGCCCTGCGCGCTCAAGGAAAGAATGCCCTTGGCTTGTGAATGTATATGTGGGGAGGCACATTGGTAGGTGAATCTGGGATGAGAAGACGAACAAGTTCGACGGCATGGGGACGGGGATGGGGATTCAGAAGTTTGAGTCAGTTAGTTACCTTTCCCGGAGGGAGGAGGTACGACCGCGCAGCATGAGGCGGAGGCGGAGGCGGAGGTGGAACGGCGCCGAGCGAGGCCACAGGGGCATAGAGACGAGAGAGAGGCGAGCGCAACCATGGCGGCGGAGGCGGTGGTGGGGAGAGGAGAGGCCGCGAGCGAGCAGAGGGGGAGAGGGAAGGCAGCGAAAGGGGATAACGGAGGAGCCACTGATGAGTCTTTCTTGTATTTTTTTATGAGGAGAGGATTTTTTTTTTAGCCAAAATATCTGGAGTTTTTGGCTACTCTAGCACGTTTTCATCGCGTATTTACAGATTTAATCACGGGTAAACTGTATTTGTAAAAATAACAGCATTGACGTACGGTCACCGTGCGCCAACGGCTCCCACGCCACCACGTGGCGTTGGTCAAATATCTCGAGTTTTTGACTAATCTAGCGCAATTTCATCGCGTATTTACAGATTTAACCACGAGCAAACCGTATTTACAAAAATGACACCGCTGACGCACGGTCACCGTGCACCAATGCCTCCTGCGCCGTCATGTGGCGTTGGTGCATGGTCGCCGCGTGACAGCGTTGGCACACGATCACCGTGCGCCGCCATATGTCCCTCGCCGCTACATAATATGAATTGGACCAATTTGCGCCGTGAACACGTGGCGGCGGACGGGCCGTTGGCGCACGATCATCGTGCGCCAACGCGTCACGTGGCGGCGGATAGCGCTGGCGACGGTGAACGCTCATCAGACGCCAACGCCACGTAAGGGAACTGGCGCATGCGACAAAGGTCCGTGGCGCCAAGAACGGTACCATTTTTGCAAATACGGTTTGTCAGTTGTTAGATCTGCAAATATGCGACGAAAACACGCTAGATTAACCAAAAAATTCAAATATCTTGAGCGTGTTTGGATGGAAACCTGGCGGGACGTGCCTGGCCGAAGACCATCCCCGGGTGCTACCGATGCCCTGCTTGGTTGGAGTACAGGAGTGTATACTGGCAGCCTCCAAGCCAGCCTGTGTTGTTTTTTTTCAAATACGGCTACGTGCTCACGCGAGGCTTGTGTTTATGCTAGCTAATTGAGCTTAGAAGTTAGTTAATGAACCGTTTTCATGCTATTTATTTTCACACTATCTCAAGACGTTATTTTTTAACTTTATATTTTCTCTAGACCTAGGTCTTCAACAAAACACCACATCCCCAAGCTTGCCTGGTCGGGCAAAAAATATCTACTTTTCAGGCTATCTCTAGGCACCAGTTTTTTAGGCTTGGAGCCCAGGTCTCAATCCAAACAAGCCCCTCATCTCCTTCCTTTTTGTACTCCTACAAGATTCTCTCTCTCTCTCTCCTTAGAACACTCTCACATCTAATTCATTTCAAATTTGTTCCTTCATAAAAGGAATAAGTCCAAATTATACCCTTGGACTTTGGCGAGAGTCCAAAAACCCTCCTGAACTCTAATGTCGTTTGGTTTATACCCTCGAACTGCCAATACCAAGTCACCCAACCCCCTCGGACCAAAACCACCCGGTTTATCGCCTACGTGGCATCACTAATTAACTCAGACCCACTCGTCAGACACAGATATAGATAAAAAGAGAGTGTGTGTCTTCCTCATTATTCTTCTTCTCTCCCCCATTGCTTTTCTATGGAGCTTGCTCCCACCGCCGGCCGCTCATGGCGCCGCCCCATCGCCGCTTTGGCCCACCATGCACATCGCCGCTCTTACTGCTTCGACCAAGACAACCTCGCCCTCCCATGGCCATTGGCTTGGTCCTCCCATGTTGCTACTACCGCCCGCCGCCAAGGCTTTATTGCGATTATGCGAGGAGGAGAGGAGGCAGTTGATCCGGCGGGCCCGGTTTTGGATGCCGAGATCGACGAGCTCCTAGATGGCGGCGCCGAGGGCCACGCTGGGCCTTTCGCGAAGCAACTTGAGCTCCCAAGACGACGGATGCCCCACCCCGCCTTGAGATCCGACGCAGAGGTGTCGATCGCCAAGATCGATCGCTTCTGGCGGTGTCTCCTCGCGGCGAGACGCGATGAAAGCGGCACACCGTGTGGTGCCTAAGGTTGCGCTTAACTACGACCCGGGCGGCGCGAAGAGGCAGCTGTTGCCGGCTTCGACCTCTCCGCCGTGGTCGGCGGAAGACAACGGAGGTGGCGCTGGCCGGCACGAAGGCGGCTTCAGCGACGTCATACCGCCAGATCCGGAGACGGCGGTCTGGCTGGTCTCGAGCGCCAGACGGCACCCAAACGGGGCAAGCGGCAAGTAGGGTCGGGCTAGAGTGAGGAAGAGGAAGGGCATGTGAAATGAGCAGTGAGCGGGAAGGGCCTCGATGATGTCGGCGGCGGAGGGTCGCAGAGGAGCTTGCCCATTTGGCGCTGCTTTGCGCTGTTGCCGCAAGTCGAATTAGTACGCCACATCAGCGGAACATGTATATGTGGACGACACGTCATCCAAAACCGGGGTAGTTTAGGAAAATGGGGTGATTTGCTCCGGTTTCAATAATTGAGGGTGTAAAGTGAACGGTTTTGTAGTTGAAGATGTTTTTTAGACTTGAGACATAGTTTAAGGGTATAAAGTGGACTTATTCCTTCATAAAAATACAGAGAAAATTCGCAAAAACACTCTCACATGTCATTTAGACCCCTACATGAACCACATATTACCTTGTATCACTTAAACCCTTACGTGTTCTCTCCATTTACAAACGTCCCAATTGTTACTCTTTTTTTCTTTCAATTGCAACACAAAAGCATTAAAAAGACAGCAAAGTAAAAGAGGTTAACATATTCAACTCTAATTTGATATATGTCAATATCACTACAGTATATATAGTGCCGCCAGATGAGAGTAGAACAGTGAGAGAATCGGGTACACCACGTAGCATAAAGCCTAGAATTATGCATTTTTTTTCTTGGTTACAGCAAAGTATTTCTCGCCACACTTTTTTGTGACCAACAAATCGGTGCCCGTACCTATCATAGCTGGGCTGCAAGGTTGATAAGTATAGCGGAGAACCGGGCATCTGCTGTAAACTATCAAGCTGGCCTACCTTAAGTTACTAGCCAAGAGAGAGAAATTGCCAGTGAATTAATCTTCATCTGTTTAGTACGCGTGGTTGGATTGCTTGTACTATATATTAGCACGTTAAATTGATTAGCAACATAGATTAAAGGCGTGTTGGAGCATTTTTATGGTTTAACGGCTCCAAGACTCATCCACTGGGCTTTATGGAGAAAGCTACAGCCACCGTAGGCCGTGTCTGGTATGGCTCTAACTCTTAGCTTCGTAATTGAAGTAGGTGGAACTGTGTCAAACGAGCTAAATTCACAAAACTTTTAGAGTTTGAGCTACCTGAAGTGGAGCAGTCCCTAGTACAAATTTTGGGAGCAGGTGAAACCTTGCTCTAAGTGGGGAGCTATGGACTAACAACAAAAAATCCCCCTAGAAGTTTAGAGAAATTACCCGCAAAATACCCCTCAACTACCCCCATTCAAGACCCCTTCACATTTCCCCACCTGCTCAAGATCCCTCTCATTTCCCCACCTGCTCAAGATCTGCTCCCAAGTCCTCGGCGTCATCCCGTTGCATCCCCCCACCCCTTCGCATCTGGCTCCCAAGTCCTCAACGGCGACGGCCAGGGCGGCAGCTCCCTAGTCCTAGGCGACCTCTTCTTCCTCGGCCCGGTCCTCCGCGAGATCTTCTTCCACGGCCCGGCCTCAACATCTTCTACCCCAGCCTCGGCGTCCCCGACATCCTCCCCTCGGCGCACACGGCTTCTCCCCCGGCGAGGTCAGTGCCCAACGTACACGGTTTCATGAGTTTGTATATTATTGAACTAGTGGATTTGACCCAACGGAGGTGTAAAATGTTGGAATTTTGTGAGTCCATCTGTGTTGGGTTTAAACTCTATTCCGAGTTATTCATGGCATTGGAATTTTGTTGCTTGATTCTTAATTGCAAGAGAGCTTAAGGTGAGAATCTAAAGCCGCCTTAATTGCAAGAGAGAAGCTGAAGCCTCTATGCTGATTGGGGTTGGTTCAAACAAGGCTGTTAAACGTTGATTTGTAGGCTTCTCTAGCCTACTAATAGCTTCTCAAATTCCATTACAATGATTTTGAGAGAAGCTCAAGCAACCAAACAGAAGCATAAAACACACGTGATTTTCTGTTCGGTAGGGCAATTCCATGACCACGATAAGTACTCTACTAGTGAAGAGGAGGAGTATTCGTAGCATTCATGGATTTGTGTAGCATTGCTCAAGGCCATATATATTCGTTTGGTGTAATTGATTTCGCATGTTTTAGTATTTTGCTAGTTGCATTTTTCTAAAGCATGTTCTAAAAGGAGATATTATTTTGTTCGAAATAGTAGATGATGTGGGAGCAGTTAGCTAACAAGAAGAAGAAATCGGTGTGAAAAGTAGAAGGATTAACAGTTTGATATCAGAATTCGTTGAGACTTTTATACACAGCTAGCACCACGACCGTAAACTAATCCTAAGCATGTATGATCGATCTAAGCAACATCGATCAGCCTTTCAAAACTTAACCATCAAGTATTAATGAGATGAAAGCGAACAGAAATGCTCACTGTCTGTTGGCAAACGGTACAGTCATAAAACCGGATGAAAAGTTCACATCTCAATTTTCTGACAGGGCTTGGTGCGATCATCTGAGCCATCCAATATCGAAGCAATCAAGTGATTGGGTGGAGTCCCAAGAGGGGGTGAGAAAGACACGACCAGGTTAAATAAAGAATCAACAAATGAAGCTAGTATACATGCATGCATGAGAGTCAATCATCTCCTTCGTTTACAAGCAACGCAATCAGAATAAAAAGAAAGAAAGAACGAAGAAAGAAAAGATAAGATTACACATTTGACAATGCCAATTCATTAACAGGAAGAAGAAAACTTGACAGGGAAACTCCTACTCCTACTCCAACTTAATGAGCAGCTACCACATCTACTGACCTAGACAAGAAAATTCGGGGTATCTAATCTAATAGTAGAGGAGTATTAATTTAATTTGTTCTTCAAAAAAAATCTAAAAGGAATAATCTGACAGCCATCTCATCTCAGCAGCATCCCGGCCGTCCCGTGTCTCCGGTCAGAGCTTAGCCGCCTCGCTCAATCACCCTCACCCCACCCAAATTACTGCGACGGTGCGGTAAATAAAAGTGTGTACGGAGATTAAGAAATTAACTAACCGGGCTGTTAGGACACCAAATTAAGTAATCGAATCAGCGGAGTATGATTAATTTACAGGTCCGGGAAGTTGCTGAAGAACTCCATGACGGAGACAGTCGCCGGCGACGGCATGGTGGGCGTGGCCAGCAGCAGGCTGCGCGGACTCGGCCCGAACGGCGCCTCGCGGGCGCCGGCGGAGGGGAGGAAGGGGCTCAGGTCGTTGAGCCAGGAGAGGCAGCTGGGGTCGAACGGCAGCGGCGAGAACAGCGCGGACGACGCCGCCGGCGGCAGCGCGGACGGCACCGGCGAGAGGATCCCCGGCCGGCCCGGGCCGAGGCCGTCCACGTCCACCCCGGACCCGGCGTAGAGCGCCGGCGGCAGCGGACGGACGGACCTCTCGATGGCGGCGTACCTCGCGGCCGGCGAGAGCGCGGCGGTCGGGGAGAACAGGAACTCCTGCTGCTGGAGCTGTGCCGTCGCGGCGGACGGCTCCGCCTCGATCAAGTGGGCCCGCGCGGGTCCACCGGCGGCCGGGCCGGTGAGGCGCTGGACGAGCGCCATGAACTCGCTGGGATTGGCGTGGATGACCTTGGGCGAGGCGTCGTAGATGATACGCGGCTGCTGCTGCGCCTGCAGGTGGCGTCGAGCCTGGGCGGCCCCGTGCGGCTGCGGCGCTACGGGCGGCTTCTTGATCCTGTGGGAGTCCTTGGCGACGGACAGCCGCGGCGGGCGCGGGCCCTGCAGCGGCCGGCTGCGCGGCGACGGGCGGTCCGACGGGTCCATCGATCGGAGGAGGACGAGGAAGAGTTGAAGGGAGGAGAGGAGAGGAGAAGGGGAAGAAGACGAGTAGACTTGCGAATGGTTGAACGAACAAACCGACGCGAGGAAGAGGAAGAGGAAGAGGAGGAGGAGGAGAAGTGTGTTGTTGACGAGAGAGGGAAAAGTCCACAGGCTAGCCCAGCCGTGTCAGTCAGTCTATCTAGTGCTATTATACTATAATCGCTCGCTTTTCTGACAGTAAATAAATAATTTCCGCTGATCCAAATTCAATTTGATGCGATTTATCTATTCGGATCCTCTGTTAGGAGTGTCTCTCTCAAGTCTCAACCGTTTAATCGAAACTAAATGGTCAAGTGCCGTGCTACGCTACAAAATCTTTCGTATAGCACAAGCGATCTTCAAGAACATCAGCAAGACTTGCATATATTGGTCGCATTAGCTAGAATCGGTGAAAATTAGTCCAAACTGGTCAAGAATCAGACTAAATTATTGTCACAAATCGGCATTAGAACCGGACGAGAACACAAATCTACCAGGCATCATGGGAAGCTCTAATATATCTGTACAGTGCTGGAATCATGAAACAATGCAATTTAACCATTTGTAATTGTTCAGCACTCAGCAGTACATCCTAACACACAGCTGTATACACTAATATCACATGCAGAATCTCAAATGCTATGCGTACGCCTATTTAACTGTCAGCCTGGCAAAATTAGGACCATTTTGAACAACACCTTGACAAATTTATAATGTGTATTACATTTATGTGAAGGGCAGACCTTGATTTCGCGGATGGCGTCAACGAGATCAATGGCGACCTTCTGCAGCGGCTTCTCAATGGGTATGAGTGTCGGAACGACACCTGCTCCTCCTCCTCCACCTGCACCCCAAAGAAGCTCCTCCTGGCCCGCGTGGTGTGGCGTGGCGGCGGCTGGCGAGGCGTGGGGTAGCAAATTCGGCGGGGGAGAGAGGAGGAGGGAGGAGGGCGGCGGCAGATATGGCCGAGGCCGAGGGAAGAGGAGGGAGCTAGGGAGGAGGAGGTGGGTGGGCAGGCGGGGGGCTTTAAAAACAACGGGTAATTACCCCTCAACTTCGGGGGTAAATGCGAATGGGGATGCGGAAGTCATGAAACTCCTCATGGCGCTCGCGACGTTGTAACGTAAAGCGGCTTCGGGGAAAAGAGGGGAAGAAAAGCTAGGCGTTTGGAACGACTTTCGGGTTTTTTTAGCGAAAAATCGAAGTCGAAGACGTTCCAAACAGGTCCTATAAGTCTTGTTGACAAGCACGGAGGAGGGTTGTTTGTTTGGGTACGTACCTACACTACTGCAGAAAAGATATTCACAGACGGTTCAAAAAAGTCATCAGAGACGATTTCGTAAGCCATATGAGTTTATGGGTCAGTAATGACATGAGGTCATCACAGACGGTTTTCGAACCGTCTGTGATGCATACTATCATAGACGATTATTAACTCAGAACCGTCTGTGGTAGTTGACTATCACAGACGGTTTGTAGATAAAACCGTCTGTAATAGCTTTTGTATCACGCATGCTTTGTAGATGTAACCGCTCAGGATGACCTTTCTATAAAGTCTCCAAACAAGGGCTCTTGTGCCTTTTAAACCGGATATATATATATATATATATATATATATATATATATATATATATAGCTAGCTCGCTCGCTCATGGGCATGCTCATATCCTAAACGTGTGAACTTCGCAGCCACAGCTCAATGAGATAGGTCGTGGCTACTATCTCAAGACTATCTTTGTGTGGGCGACCCCCTTCCCGAAAGATTCATCGAGGGGTCGTCCACGTAGTATGGGGAGGATGAGACAGCAGCCACAGCCTACTTCACCGAGCCTACAAGTTCAAGAACCATGGATGCTAGGAGAGCGCGTGGACATCCAATTGGCATGAAGCAAATAACACACTCCAATGTGTTAGGTTCGATGAGATAGGGCGTGATTTCTTCTGCACATTTAGGATGAACACCTAAGGAGCTAGCTAGCTAGCTGAATTCAGGCCTCGAGTTAGCTAACAAGGGACTATATATATATATATATATATATATATATATATATATATATATATATATATATATATATATATATATATATATATATATATATCCTTTTAAAGGCACAAACAAATAATGCTTGGAGATTTTATAGAGAGAAGAGATAAGGAATGGAATGGTAGGACGTACCTGAGACGCAAGGGAGGAGAACTTGACCCACATGAACATGGTTACACATTGGAGGAGAAATGAATAGCGAGAGGCAGGTGAAGAGGTGTTGTTGTAGTCTTTAACTCATTCGGTCTTGTTTTGGAATGGAATAGCAATTTTTGTCTTATGTGATATTATTTTGCGACACCCTTGAGGGCAAGCGAGATGTTTTTTTGCCTTCGTGGTGCCGTCCCCCCCCCCCGCCCCCGCGGCCTCTATGGCTATTTCGCAGACTCGGAGGAATTCTGCGGGGTCGGTGCTACCTTCGAAAGGCGTGACGTCCGGCATCTTGAAGTCTTTGGGCGGTAGCTTCAAGGCGCAAGGGAATTGGGGTCCCCCGAGCAAGGGTTTGCTCATGGTAGCGGCGCTCCGGAAGGGTCCGATAGTGGTACCATTATTGCGAGGCCACCCCGTGAGGTTATCGCAGCTAAGCATCTCCATTGGAGGGCCTCGAAGCTCGGCTGGTTACTCCTGTGGTCTCGGGGGTCGGGGCCGGAGGTTAGGGGTTGGGAAGGGATGCTTCGATGGGTTGGACGTCGCCTCCTATGATGCCACCGTGTATGAGTTATTTGCTTCTTCTTCCGCGGTCCACGCGGCTGCTGCCGCCGCCGCGGACGTCTTACTTCTTTTGGCCCTTGGCGTGTTGGGGCGCAGGTTGCCGCCGCGCTTTGCCATGAAACTTTGGTTGCGACTGCGAGGGCCATCTGCCGCCCGAAGTCTCGTGACTTTTCGCCAACCCCACGGACGGCGCCAACCGTCGTGGTAAAAAGGATCGACAAGAATAAGGGGACCCCTAGCCTTTAACGAGGGTCAAGGGTCCCGAGTGGGGGGTTCCGGACTAGAAGTGCATTTGTGTTTATTGCCAGAAATTTTTTGTCTCCCTTTACATGGTGAAGGAGGAAAGCTATTTATAGCCTTTCCTGCCTGGTACATGAAATTACACCCGTACCCCTAAAGAAGTACATTAATCGTAGGGGTAGCAAGGGAGTTTCCTAGTCTAGGTGTAGGTCTGGGCGCGCGGTGGACCTTCCTGAACCTGGCCTACCCGGGCGGTGAGCCCGGTCCACCTTCGTTACGCCCTCGTTGGCGGTGACGAGGCCCCTCCGGAGCCCCCCCCCCCTCGGGGGTGTCTTCGATCCTTCCTCCTTAGGACTTCGGGGATCCCTTCGGAGCCTTCGGAGCACCTTCGCGGGCTGCCTTCGGGTTCGCCTTCGGAGCCTCCGGAAGCATCTCCGGGGGCCTCGGGGCTCCTCCGAAGGCCCTTCGCCGTGATCACCTGCAGGGCCCCCCAAAGTGTTGCAGTCCTTGGTGTGCACTTTGTCTTGTGGGGCCGCCCCTACAACATTACCTTTTTACATACGGTTTTAAACATGAACCGTATGTGATAAATATACATCACAGATGATTCCAATAAATAACCGTCTGTGATAATATATGAGAATATACATAAATGTAAATTCAGAACATATGGCACATAAACATGTATTACTTGTTTTTCACCGGCGAGTAATGCCGTCATATCATTATACCGAGACCGTTTTTACATATATAGAAGACAGTAAATATAAATTCAACCGGTTTTATTTTTTATTTTTGTATCTACATATATATGGCCAAATAGCGTGGCCAATCACTTCTTACAAAAGATTAGAAAAAAAAAGTAGAAACCTAAATAATCAAAGTTTTTCTAGTGGTGGAGGTAGCATGCTATCTCCGTCTTCAAAATTTCGTGAGCGACGTCATGCGCTCGTTCGAGTGTCTCCTGAAGACTCTCCGACTATTGAATCAAGAAGAATTGAGCCCATAGGTTCTCTTCCCATGCTTCATGGGTCTTGGCAAGGTCGACTCGGTCGCCCGCCACCTCGATTAAGTGGTCCAAGCAACGGCAAGCCTCCTGGAGACGTGCAACGTCATTGTGGAGGACAACGTCGATGACGAGGTTAACTCACCGGAAGTGGGAGATCACTTGGAAGACGCGGCGGAGGAGGCTGTCAAGACGGCGGAAGGTGGGCATCACCGCTCCCAAGAAATCTCTGACAGAGGAGTGAAAACATCGTTGACACGTTGTCCTTCCACAAAGATCCGCCAACAGACGGCCGAGATGTGCTAGTACAAGATGGTTCTCAGAGGCCATCAATGATGGCGACAAGAAAACAGAACATGGAGCCATTTTTGCTTTACAATATGATACGGGGGATGCCCGATCTTCACGACGTAGAATCGATGATAACTTTGGATCCATACAACCTGACGAACTGATGGTGCCAACCACTGTCAAAACAGCAATCTGTGATAAAAGAATTTGTCCAACCACACGCTTGTGATCCTGTCTACCCGATCACACAAAATTTACGTGTCGCTGCTAATTCAAAACATAAGGAATCACAAGAACAATGGAACAACATAATAGATTGGAACTTCCTATTCTAATAGGGGCAATATTGCTCAAACCCTATAATCAAGAATATATATTGATATCTTAAAAAATATACCATCCTCTCACATGACGGCGCAGCCTATCCTTAAATAGCCGGCCAAACCGTGTGCACCAAAAGAAAAGGCGAATACTTAATTGCTTCGGTTACATGGCTGAAGCCAGTACTGATTGGGTTGCATACAGCACGTCTCTGTTTGGTTGCATGCAGCGCCTTCTATCTTTGGTTGCATGCACCAGCACCTTGTATCTTCTTGTACTACGGTTACACGAGCCGTACTGATTTGGTTTGCATGCACTAGCACCTTCTCTATTTGGTTGCATGCATGCATGCAGGCACGCAGCACGTCTCCTCCTTGGGTTGCATGCATGTCTTTCTTCTAGTTGGTATTGATGCATGCGTGTAACAGCACCAAGTGCTGCATAGTATTTCGGTTGCATGCATGTAGTAGCTCCTGTTGCATCTACTTTCATGCATGCACCTTCTGGTTCCTCTGGGCACATGCATGTGTGAACAGTACTTGATATTTGGATACGCTATCAAACGTACGTTTATATTAGCAGCGGCATCTTCTTTCTTTCGGCCTGATACGGTCTCTCATGCTTCTATACGTATAAAACTGTACACACACAATATGAGACTATTAGGCAGTAACATATATTCATTAAAATCAAGACTAAAATTAATTAGGAGCGAGTTCACCTGTTGGTTAATTAATTTAGCCCTTGCTCGTGTAATCGGTCCAATCGGGATGTCCTCATCATCCTTCCCCTCTTGAAAAGGAGTCGTCCTCGACTCTGATTGTTCGGGTGCACAAGATGAATCCGATTGCTCCTTCCGCGACTGAACTCCGAATATAAAAAATGATATATGTATTCCTTCAGGGCCTTTGAAGCGTATCTTCACTTTAGGCTTGTACAGATCATATATACGACTGCATATAATTAAATAAAATAATAGTAGCTCTGTGTCTCTAAGTATGATAATTAAAGACCGAATTAAATTAGAGTTCACCTAGTAATATTTAATGCGGCTTAATAATTCTTTTCAGTCAAATAATATATTTAACTGAAAAATACTAAGTGTGTCTGTATCTGTATCAGAGTACATATAGATCAGTGATGTGGGGATGATAATCTTCGATGGCGGATTATCTTTTTTATAAAATAAGGAATAAATTCGGCGCACGAGACGAAAAGATGCATCGGGGAGCCGAAGCGGCATTGATGCGAGCGAAGAGACGCATCGGCGATGGCAACGATGAAGAAACTCATCAGGGAGCTAAAGTGATATTATCACAGACGGTTATAATTAAAAACCGTCTGTGAAGTCTACAGTTATCACAGACGGTTTTTAATATGAACCGTCTATTATATTACCTTTTCACAGACGGTTTTTAGCGCAGCCAGTAACACAGACGATCGCTAAACCAAAACCGTCTGTGTGATTGTATTTAATACTTATGATTTTGGTAAATCGTCTATGATGAGACGTCCAGTATCAGCCTTTCTATAGTAGCGCTAGTAAAATCTACTAACGTCTTGATAGTACACAAATTGAAGCAGATGGAGTCGCATGTATGAATGGAGTAGACGGACAAGCTAGAGACAGCGAGGACACACCGTCTAGATAAGCTGGGCATAAAGGCTCATGCACGCACAGTGATAAAAGCTAGGGTGCACCTAGCAGTCGGACGTACGGGTGTGAGCTCCCACCCGTATGGTCCTCATGTAGTATATGCGCTATCGTCTCTTCTAAGGCGTATGCATGCACATGCACAAGCCTAGCTGCACCCATCCGGAGCGAAGTCGCTTGCCACCACGCTGCTCGCTCGTCGCCGCCTCGTCTTTGCTCAGATCTGCCGCTTTGCTTTGCTACGCTGGTTTTTGCTGCCGCCGCTAATAGCCTTGGTGCTGATTGCTTGCACTAGATAATGTGCTGCATGATTTGTATGGATATGTGTTGAGATGTACAGTAGAGAGAGGAAGAAGCCAGGAAAGAAAAGAGAAGAGGAAAATTAGGAGGAAAAAGTCGGGATCTGTGTTTTCGTCGTGTAGGTAACGAAATGCGTTGAAAAAAATTGTAACATCGCCGTGAACAGTATGCAATATTTTTTCCCTATGGATGCAACATTTTTTTATATAGGTGCAACATCGCAAAGAAGTACGACACTGCATGCAACATCATCGGACAACGGTTACAACATGTTAGAACAACGGTTGTAACATACCGAGACAACGGTTGCAACATCTAGGAACATGTTGTCGACTAATAAAGGAACGTGCCCCTGGTGCAACATTGAGTTGTTGTATTGCTAGGTGGACCCCACCCTATTGTGCGTAGAGAGAGGAAATCAGGTTGACTAAAAATCCGAACTGCGTTGGCGTCCGATCCTACGTACGCACGAGCCAAAGCGTTATCCTAAAAAGTAGCCTCACGTAATAGCTTCTTTCTCTGTGGAGTGCATGGACGAGGACGGCGTTGTACAGAGCTCAATATTTGTGAGGGATTAGAAAGCTAGCCATGGCGATGGCGATGGCGCCGGCGCCCGTGAATAATCCACCAGCGGTACTCCACTCCACGACGTTCACGCGCGCGATCATGTCATCAGCCTACTCTCTCAGTAGCCCGCAGTGTGGAATAGTCAATCATCGACGGCCATGAATCGGAGAATGAGACGAACTACACCACAAGTTGCTTCTCCTTAGCTATTTGCCCTTTTCCCGGCCGGCGCGCGCTTGCGAGGAGAGAGAGAGAGAGAGAGAGAGAGAGAGGGGGGAGAGTACGTTTTTTAAGAAACCAATTATTAAGCTGCGGCCGGCTTCACCGTTTTTTAAGTACACGCCCATGCCGTACGTACGTCTACAAACACAGGTAGGTACGTGCGTACTTAGTACACGTCTTAAGATCTACATGCACGTGTACTATTTCTGCGTAGAAACCAATCCTAGGGAATTATTTTGGTGAGGCACGCACGCGGGTGCAACCCGGACGAACCAAGGCAACCGAGCTAAGGTTTCACCGTTGCTTTGAAGCAATCGAATGAAATCCACAGCAGGATGTACCAAAAGAATGAGGGAAGGGCCCCGCCGCGGCTCAAGCTAAGCGGCAGCTAGTGGCATGCAACGTCCAACTCTTTTTCTTCGCCCCACCTGAGGCTGAGGTCAAGCTACCATAGTCTCTGTGCTTACAAACATTTATGATTGGAAACGTACTAGCAAGCAAGTAGCAACTACTCGATCTCTTCGTGCTCTCGTAGAACTCCATTCGTTTCCTAATATGTCGTTCATATCTCACAGTACACACAGACTAGAAAAAGCACTAGACCTAATAAAGAAAAAAGTTAATGAGAAACAGACGTACCACTACTTTACATCTTCTAAAATATTTAAATCGGGGTAGAGAATAAATACCCGTGGCCGTGAACAATCATTGTGAAACGAACGGAGTATTAATGTTGGCTTCAGTACGTAGGAGTAGGACGAGGGGGTGTGTGCGTTCGTGGGGACTTGTCAGCCATCCGTCCAATCTGGACTATTTATATTCAGAAAAAAGAGTTTTTAACAGTGAAAAAAATGCTCATGTCGAAACTTGCCAACCAACGGCGCACATTAATAGCATGCATGCCGCGCCGCGCCGCGCCCAACGCCGGCTACCCCCAATTAATCCCACCAACCCCACCATCTATCTCTCTGGGCCACGCGTTCCCTCAAATCTCCAATTCCCACCCAACCGATCGATAACGACTGCGTATGGGCCGCTCCACCGTTAATCTCGCGCGTAAGGCACTTGCAGGGATGGTGGTTTCTTTCTAATCAAATCTAATTGCTTTAATTTTTATTCTGAATTCGAAATCAAATTGCTAATTTTATTTTAAATTTTTTTCCTGAATTTAAGTTATTTTTTAGTTAGATTTCGTACACAAATCTAATATCCATTTTTTTAATGTTTTATTCCGAATTATAGTTATTTAGGGGTTTTACTTAGAAATTCGCATGAAAATCAGATTGCTGATTTTATTTTATTTTTATTTCAAATTTCAGTCTTATTGTACAGGACATGGACTCTTTCTTTTAATCTAAACCCACCATGATCCACGGTGTAGATCTTTATCTTTTTCCACAGATTAATGTTGGAATTTCTAGCCCTTCAGAGCGAACCTGGTTGTTTATTTTGACTCTGCTTTAATAAGATAATAGATAGATAGATGGATGTATTTGTCGGCCGTAAGGATGGAAGTGTTGTATATTCGGGGTCGTGTTTCCGATGATCCAGCACTCGTCTCACTGGGATATAAAAGTAGAACATGCGATATAAGAAGTGGTCTTAAGCTTTCTCTCGACTTTATAGGTTTTCCCCCCGTAGGTTTGTGTGTACATAATGTGCAGCCCATACCCTTCCTTGTGTAGGGGGAGATGGGTGTCTTCGTGATATGATAGAATAAATCATACGGCACTAAACTAGGCTTATGGGTCTCATGGGCTGGCTGTCTCTAATGGCCTTCGTTTAGGTAGTGTGTATATCAAAGTTAAGCATCTTTCTTTTATTTTTCTTATTTTCGTATCATAATTACCGTTACAGTCTTTCAGACACAGGAAATAGGCCCTTCTGGTCAGAAGCTGCATTTCAGCCTTTCAGCATATTTGATAATAACTGATTAAAAGATAGCGAGCTTATGATAAGTGCTAATGAGTGGCTGAAAGTTGTACTCCTTGCTATCCTCCACCAGCTCCAACAACTTTAAGGCCATACTTTCGAGTTGAAGTCCGAAATTTAATCCACACGGTGTTTGCCTAGCCGGGCCCAAGCTTCATCTTAATTTTGATACTCCATCCTCTAAATTTTACTACAGAAGTTAGAGCAAGCAAGCTGATTTTTTTTAAAAAAATAATATTATTTTAAAAGATAATTACAAAAATAAATACTTGTCCCAAAAAATTACAAAAATAGGCTCCTCTCGCCAGTTGAACTGTCGACAGGGACATGTCGCCAGTTCAACTGGAGACAGGAGCCCTGTTGACCACCTGTAGCTGATCAAATTTCATGTCGCCAGTTGTCGCTAGGATCCCATCTATAAAACTCTCAAAAAATCAGTCCAAAAATCATTTTGATTCCAGAAAAAAAAACAGAAGAGAGGATGAGAGGGAGAGAAGAAAGGTAGCGAAGCTCTGCTAGTTCGTCGTGGAGGAGAGAGTGGCAGAGCATCAGATCCGGTCGGCCATCTTGCATATACATTTTGTACAACTTTGTACATTATGTTAAAACCTTGTCGGTTAGCAAACCAAAATAACGACATAGAATAAAGTAGATTAGATAATTGTAGTCAAATTATGTAGTACATCATATGACATATGTGTAGTCTAGTTCATCGTGCATATGTTATAAATGTTCCAGCACTCGAACAATTTAGAATAAATCTACAGAAATAGGAAGGCGCCTATTACAAATATGTAAGAAATGTAGAGTAGCGAAGTAGAAAAATTAATTAGCTTCCCATTTGTGCGTGGTAATTATATTGTTAATGTCGAAAATTAATTTGAAACTAGGAAAATAGCATAACACATTTTAAAATTGTAAAGAAAATCTGAAGTTGCTACAAAGGGTACGCATAGCAGAATGATAAAATTATGAACTTTGTGTATTGTTTTTATTTGCACTCGAATAATATTTAAAATTCTGTTGAAATTGGAAGACCCTATTACAAATCTATTTAAATTATTGAGTAGCTTAAATTTGGTTTACAATTGTGTGCAGTAATTAGTCTGTTAACACCGAAAATTCTTTTTAAAGTAGGAAAATAGCAACATTCCTATAAAAAAATCTATAAAAACTACATAGTAGGTTAGTGGGGTTTGTGTAACTTGACCAAAATAATCCCAACTTAAATTAGGTTTCTATTTGTGGCTGGTAATTAATGCCGCTTCCTGTTACCATATGTACATGTTTCGCAATCTTTACAATGTATGCATGAAATTTTCAAGTATGGTGGACCCAGGCCACTACGAGTTACTTGACCCGGAGATTGACGCGCATCACCGTAACCGCCACAGTACCATCCTCCCCCAAGAGGGCGAGACGGCGATTGAGCTTGGCACGTTGCGGTTGCGCACGCCCATCAGGGTATGGAGGGTGGACGCACGCTGGGTTCCGAGGTACGTGTAGTTGTGACCTTCTTCATGTACTTAATTGCAACCTGATTACTTTGGGTAGACTCACATTTGTTCTTAATCGTTTCGACGCAGGTTAAGAGCGGCAGACCTCCTTCCACTAGCAAGGATGGTGGAGGCGACTTGGGAGAACGACCAGGACCGCGGTCCTGGTTGTACGTTCAGGCGTTTTCCGTACGATCGGGCCATACTTACAGCGCTGATTGACCGTTAGAGGCCAGAGACGCACACGTTCCACCTTCTGTGCGGGGAGATGATGCCGACGCTGCAGGATATGAGCTTCCTGACCGGGTTGCCATCCATAGGCTTCTCCATGGCGGTGTACGATATCCCGGCCACGTGGCGCACGGACCTCCTGCGAGGTTCCAGCATGTGCTACCGTCGAGCAGTGGGTATATGGAGTTCAGCAACCCCCACGCGCTGATGTTGAAGCGGATCTGTCAGTTCTACGTAAGTCTTCAAAACTCTTGTGCTGTAGCATCAATTGATTTGTGCACCACGCTGATGTGTATCTGTTTTCCTGCAGCCCGAGCGTATGGTGGAGAACGCACCCAAGGAGATCTGAAGGAGGCACTTCGAGGTGTACCTGTTGTGGCTGTTCGAGTGGGTGATGTTCCTAGGCTCCCACGGCGACAGTGTCGACAAGTACTACATCCGGTACGCACGTGAGCTAGCGGACTGGGCGGTGGACGAGATCCATCCTCACGCTGGGTCCCATTGGTTGCGGCGTGACATATCACAAGACCAGGCGACACGCACTCATCGGGCCTAGGACAGCTCCATCCTCTCTGGATGCCTGCTACTTCTGCAGCTGTGGTACTTCAAGCGCTTCCAGATCGGACGACAACGTCTAGACTTGGGAACATACACGTCCAGCTTGTACGCAGAGGACGACGACGTGGAGGGGCCGACCATGGGCACGGTGTGGTGCCGCCGATGGGTTAGTTTCATACCTTTATTGTAAAGTTTATTTCAATTCAATACTACGACTCCAAATCTCGTTGTCGATTCACTTTCAATTCTTCGTGTAGCAATGCATGGAACAACATAAATATATAGACCAAAGAAATGGTGCATTCACTTAGCATCTCTTGAAATCACTAGCGCATCGTAATATCACTTACCTACGTACTTACGAATCATTGCTATCTCAATCGTCCTCAAAATTTTTTTTAGAAATTTATAGCACTGGAACAACATACCACGATCACAAAATGTTATTGCGAGGCTAACAGATTTCGTGCCCTTAAAAATCTACGAAAATAACAAATGGACCAATCAACCTTGTCACCAGTTGCTACCATTTCCAAAGAGTAACAACCTACAAACAAGATTTGCTAAATGTATTACCTATGAAAATGGCCATGTATGCCCCCACAATTATTTCCGTCGGATTAATAAAATAACAATATTATTATTTTAAATTGCTAGTTGCACTACCCCGCTCCCTATCGCTAGTTCAACACACGATTTAAAATAATAATATTATTTTCTATTAATCCGATAGAAATAATTTCGAGGGAATAAATGGCTATTTTTGATAGGTAAAACACTTAGCAAATCTTGTTTGTAGGTTGTTTTTTGGCCTAGAATTTGACTGTCTCCTGCACGGCCTCCTTGCATTTGTACATAGCTTCTTACCTGACCTCGCTCTGGTCGTACTTCCATGGCACATGGGAGCCTTCGTTGACGACGAGGATATCGAACTGGTATGTGTTCCACTCGGATGAAACCGCCTGCTGGTCCACATCATCCTCGTCGTCGGATCCTTTATCTTCTGACAATGTCATGTAGTCTTGGTCTTCGAGATCCATCCTTTGTACTACGGATCCACCTCCTCACCCTCGTCAGCAAGCCCGGTAGTTTGCCTGATTGAAGGAGTTACTTCTGCAGGGTCTTCATCGACAACATCAGCAACTTCGGGAGCATCAGCCATTGTGTGCGCCGCGCTGTAGCTGGACTCCCTGACTTCTTCTTCAACGTCAACACCCTCTTCTTGTTCAGCAGCACATGCAGGAGTAGGCTTGGCATATGCCTGAGCTAGAAGGACCAAATCCCGCCATCCCTCCCTCGCCATACGTACATTTGATTGCCACAACCTTGTTCCCTTGAGCTCCACTAACTCCCAATATGTGGGCTGTACTGTTTGGGGGGGGGGGAAGACAACTCAATATCAGATCATACATATTATGGTCCACTTGAAATGAGTGAAACAACCGCCGTATCACAGCACCTCATGTACGCCCCTCTGCTCTTGGTGGCCGCACGGTCAACGATTGGAAATAACACAAATCAATCCCCCTCGGGACCCTCCAAAATAGTCATCGGATCGTAGTAAAATTTGAAATTGGTGATGTTCGACATATTTGACGCACTGCACCATAAAGAATATTTTCACGATTAACCATATATCTAAAACTAGACTACCTACCGAAAAGTATTATGTACAACATAATGCACTATGTTACCGTACATCTAAAACTATGTAATCTATTCGGTTAAAAAAATTACCTCACAAATTTCTGAACCGGACGGGCAGTGCTTCGTTAGCTTCTATCCTCCCATCTACTCCTCTCTTTTCACCCTTATATTTTTTTTGAATAAAAGTGAGTCATGTGCCGAATTTTAGGGTTTCAACAGGCTTTTATAGGGTGTTAAGGCTCCTGATGACTGTTCACTTCCTGTCAGTAGTTGAACTAGCGACAGAAAGTTGGACCGGTGACAAGGAGCAACAGAGTGCGTGTTACCAGTTCAACTGGCGATATGTCCCTGTCGCCAGTTGAGCCAATTTTTGTAATTTTTTGGGCCGATTATTTATTTTTTGTAATTATCTTTTAAAATAATATTATTAAAAGAAAAAAAAAATCCAAGCAAGCTCACGTAAGTTAGACGCAGTGATAGCCTTGTACGGTTGTACCGACACTCATTCTGCTGAAAGAAAAGCGTTTGCCAAGGCTAAAACTATCGGTAAGGTAATAAGGTATTTCCTGATATACATCTAATTTCTTGGCCGCAGCAAAGATATTTTCAACCAGACATTTAATTTCCCGGCCGACGGACAAGCCCGTCGACCAAATTTCCCCAAAAAAATTTCATTACCAACGGAGCGTTGCGGTGTAGTTCATAAAGTAAGACCGGTCTATTTTTAATTGGATATATGTCACTTTTAAGAAATGCCACGGTAGTGACATAGCTTCGAAAAACATCACTTCAAACACGAGGCACTCTCTCAAATCATATTGCATGCGCACGAGACGAAAGAAAGAAAGAACGAAAAAACTCTTGTCTCGCATTTCTCGCGTAAGATAGACAGGGGCGTAGCTATTCAGACCTGTCGGCGTCCATCTATCGATCGCTCCCGCGTCAACACCACCGTGCAAAGGCCGAAAGTGGCGCCCGTTGTTGCTGACTCTCGCGCCGACGTTTGACTGCACGCTACGAACAGTAGCCCTAGTATATCGTCACATGCATCCATTTAAATATAATCATGCATCTCGCACTCTTTTCACGTGCTTAATTATATATATTTGCACGTGTCACCGTCATAGTAGTTTATGGCTCCATGCTGGCAACCCGGTCCGGCCGTACGTCCATGCTCCATCCTTGAATTTTTGGCTGTGTTAGCGTTTTTCAGAGGACGGGACGGACTCGACCAATCGCGGCGATCGCGATACATGCTCCTTAGATCGACAGTCTCGGAGGTGGCTGTTGAGGAGGTGGGTGGTGAGTGTAAGACTGCTGACTAAACGCCCTATGGCGATCGTCAGTTTCCTGGGGAGATACACAGTCCTTCAAAAGCTCGCGGATGCGCTCCCATTCCTTCTCCTTGTCCATGTTTTCTAGGTAGTGTTGTTGGTATGGAGTTTCTGGCCGAGTCGCGCTGTATTTATAACGGGAGCGACCAAGTCTCGATGCCAAGCGCCAGAACGAGAAGCAAAATGCAATTGGGATGAGCGAAGAGCGACCACGAGATTTCGGTATGTATAGCCGAACGAAGGAGGAGGCGCTACGTTGACGTCGAGAATTTTGAATACGTTGTTCACACGCAAAGATCATGCAAGTGGGACACCGCAGAGTCGACAGATGATGCGAGGGAGGGAGGTGGACGATTGGAAAGATGGCCACTAGAGGAGTCGACGGGAGAAGGAAAGGTGGTCAAGGAAGGGCAATCATGCGGAAAGGAAGGGTGACACGTATGATAACATCAGTACACTTCAATAAAATTGTGAGGTAAAATCAGAACGAGTAAAATTATAGAAAAAATTACACAAGAAAGTACACCGTGTCAGGAGCATTCACAAAAAATTTCATAATTTTTGGAACTCGTTCACTATATTTAAAAAACCCACAACCAGGCGAAATTGAAACCCTAATTGGGCAAGGGGACACATGGCGGTCAAGTGGTCACCGCATGGCAAAGAAGGCTGGCAGGGCTTGTATGGCCTCTGAGGGCGCGCGACAAGACGGCATGCCATGCGATGTGGGCTAGTTTTGTAATTACTTCCCGACGACGGCTATTTTTTTAAATACGATACGAAAACATGCTAATACATCCAAAAATTCTCCATCCATTTCCTTCCCTTTGAAATCTGCACGCACGCACGCACGCCTACCTAGCTAACAGTCACCCAACATCAGTCTTAACTACCAAGGGAAACACTACTATTCAGATGTCTAACGCGAGAGGATAAAATCGGACGCTCCGCCGCCCATGTACTCCCCCATCACGTGCCTCGCTCTTTTTAGTGGCTTCAACCACGTCTCCTACACCCAGTCCACTTTCTGCATTCCCAATCACATCATCTTCTCCTCTCTCTCTCTCTCTCTCTCAAACACACTATACTATTGTTGTTGCTATTGATCTACCATTGAGTAGTGCTCTAGCCGAGCCGAGGAATGGCGAGCAGAGGAGCCGGGGTTGTGGACGAGCCATGTAGCCCACGATGAGGCAAAGATTGGACCGACGAGGCAGCCGACTATGAGGCGACATTGGGCCGACTATTCAGCACCATCTGCGAGGATCCTCCTTCAGTGGGTTGTCATCCCCGGCAACAGCGATCCCCCGCAGACGACAAACTCTGTAGTGGCCTGGTCGGGGTCGAGGGTCGACGAGGTGATGGTGTGTGCTGCCCCCCCTCCTCTTCCTTCTACTCCGATCTCATCTAAAATGTTGGCACTAGTAAGTCAAGCTGTAGCAGTGGTTATTTCCGAATGTTGCAGCACTCTCCCTAAAATGTTGGGGCTGATTTTTGTTGCGGTCCATCTAAATAAGATTGCTTGTTCTCTCGTTAATCAATAATTAAGCAACAAGCTCATGAAAAGAACCAACATATAATTATTGTAATATTTTCGCATACCCCTACTTTAATGTTGAAAAAGTGGATGGGTAGTTGTAGTATACCATCTAATTAATAGGGGTATGTATGGTCCAATGGTATTAATTTTTTTTTATAGATTTAGTGTTTTTTTGGATTGTGCCTACGGTGAGCTTGAACTTATATTGCGGAACGGAGGGAGCAATACTTTAGTTAACGATCACATTGAAATTGAATAATTCCATGATAATTATTGTGGTTGCAGTCAAAGGAAGAGCAAACTGATCAGTGTCAGAAGCAATCTTGGCCGTCAATTACCTTGTGTCGTGTATAGCACCGTGTTTTCTTTCTTTCTTTCTTGTGATAATGTGCAGCTCTGATTTTCACCATTTGCCAGTCATTTTGGCTCATTTACCATGTAAAACATTGCTTAGGCATGTTGTAGGCTAAAATTGGAGCTGTATGTGATATTTAGCAATCTTAGGGGCTTTTCTGCAAATTTGCCATTATAAGCCCAACTCGAGCCAAGGCAGAGAGTTCGTTTTCTTGTCTTCAGTGAGAGCTAGGGTTAGGGAGAAAGGAGGAGAGGCTTTGTTGCCACCAAATCCACAAATTAGAGTGAGAAGATTGGGGATTTGGAGCCTCCCCACCTTGTTGATTTCAATTCTTGTACTCGTTTCATCTCTATAGTGAAGAATCATCTCACCGTCGCCCGTGGTTTTTCCCCGTGAGGGGTTTCCACGTAAATCTTGTTGTCTCCCCTTGATTTGGTATTCTCTTTGCCATATGTGCTGATTTGAGTCATCATCTTGCTTGCTATTGATTACTTTGCTCAAGTTGATGTTCTATGGTCTGTGGTGACATTTGGGATGACACATGTATGTTCTTTGATATATATAGATAATGATGTTGGGATATTGACATTCTAGTGAGTTAATCTTGCAAGTATATTCTGGTAGAGAAGGTCGGACAGCTTGGTGGTTGTAGATGTCAAGTAATGTGGCTGTTTTGTTGTATGCACAGAATGTGTTTGGTGAAATACTTGTGAGAAATTAGCTACCGCTGTCCCATACGAATCACATTTCTGAACCGCGACATAAGCTGAGGCAAGGGAGGCGTGAACAATGGTCGTCGATGGCTTGACGATCGAGTTAGGTTTTGGGAGGCAGCTAGCGTTCAGCATTATAGACGAGGTACATTGCATAGGGAAGATCGAAGGACAGGAGTGGGCTGTGAGCTCGATCGATCGTTTGCAGTGGATAGAGGAGATTACCAGCGAGTAGCCGGGCTAGGCACTCATGGGCACAATTGCCGGCTGCAAACATGCGTGAAAAGAACGACTGTTCATGGCTTGAAAACGACAAACTCTTTTCACTGGTGAAAAGAATTGGGTTAGGTTATGTTTTTGGGTTTACCAAGCCCTCCCTCCGAGCTCTTGGCAGTAGGTGCACTAGGCGGTGGGTGGCCAACGACGAAAACAAGCAGCTTAAGCTAGGTAGACGCGTGTACTTTGACATTGCTTTGCAGTCGTCGGATCAAAAAACAAAAGTTGACATCACGGCAGAGACAATAGCAAAAGACGGCAGAAATACTGGAGCAAAAATATTGCGCCTGTAGTACTGCTCCAAACACTATAGCATTGATATAGCGATTGATCCGAGCCATTCTTTATACCGGCTCATGTGTGTTTATATATATATATATATATATATATATATATATATATATATATATATATATATATATACTGTGCTCCTCGCATAAACTTTCCGGATTGGACAGATTGCACGAGGATGCGAATCCGAGCTACGTACCGGTGTACAGGTAGGAGATTCCGCCCGTCCGAGCTCCTAGCAGAAACTTTCCAACGGTTCATCGATCATCACCAGCCTTTACCATGACCATTAATTTTATCAGAGTTTGGTCTACGTAGGTAGGTCATGGTTGAAGCAAACCGGCCGGTTGGTCACAACGGAGGAGTAATACCACCATCCTTTTTACTCGTCGTTTTGAACATCGATACCGTCACTAACCTATACCTTTGACTACTACTTTTTGTATTATATGTTAGTAAAAATTATTAAAACTATAATGCTATGAAAGTATTTTTGATGATAAATTTAGTAATACTATTTTCACGTGACAAATCTAAATATTTTTGTGTATATTAGTGATCAAACTCTAGAAAGGTTGACTGCCCGCGTGCTAAAGCGATATCTATCAAATAAAAGAATGGAGGAGTAATAAACTAGTATATGTTGCAGTTGTTTGCGATTTGATCAAATTAATATACTACTAGTTGTTGGAGTAGGAAGAGTAGGTAGAACCTTTCAATAGGAACTAGGAAGGAACCAAGGAGTAAGGGTATGTTCCGTTCAATACACAAACTAGTCAAATTAAAATTTCGGTAATGCAAAAACTTGGGTAATGCTAAAATTAATGTGTTTAGATTGTAACCATGTCAAAATTTGCCAGAAATGTGAACATGATACGTGGGGCTCGCATGACATATATTCTTTTTTGCACCAAAATATACGAACAATGGACTTGTTTTGTTGATTAAATGACAAAGAACACAACGGTTCAATCGAATCGCAAATCAGATACTCGGTTTAGAAAATATGATCATTTGAAGCTCGTTAATCAAACTACGCTGCTATAAATGCACCCAAATTGAGCCAACACAAGCATGCCACGTGTGGACTTTTTGCCATGAGTTCCTCCTGGCTGCCGCGCCAAATTTGGGGCGGATGTTTTGGCCGCCTTGGATTCGTCTGAAAAACACGATGAAAAAATTAGGCGCGGCCAAAATTTCTTAGGCGACACCAAATATTGGAAAGTAAGCAAACGGTAGACAGATTTTTAAGGGCGATGTCAAAATTTTGGTTTGACTAATTTGGGCATTAAAACAAACAGACCCTAAGTCTCAAAAGAAGGAAAATAAGAGAAACAAGGGAAGATGGATATACTGCTACTGCTGCTCTGGTAGATGTAGATAGAAGCATGCAGGATGTAGTATTGGTTAGTAAACGGTCAGAGATGGCACGTGACGAATTCAAGGCTATTACCTATACTATACTACTAGTACTGTGGAGTACAAACCGATCCAAACCCAATAATTTTATGCGTGCGTGCGTTAAAAATAAAGAATAGATCGGTCGATCGGTCGAACCAAGCCGACATGTGGGGCCGGCATGAGATGAAGAGCTGCGGTTGGAACTGGATGGTCAGCAGTGGGCAGCGAGCGACCGCTGTCACGCACTTATCGCGTCGCGTGGCCACGAGAAATTTTTTTAAAAGGAAAATAAAAAAATTAAAGATAACATCTCCACAACTTTAATTCTAATTCTGACCTCTATAATCACGCTATGACCCGTGGTATGATCAAACTATTCTATCACGTCACCGACCACGGTACAACCAAACTCGCCACGATAGTCCTTCGAACTAACACGCGTCTGTTTGTAAGCTAAATTCAGTCACGTTAAGAGGAGTGACGTGACAGCACTCATTTGACACGTTGAGATCCGTGGTATGACAACCTATTTTTATTACGTCACGCGTTGTGACGTGACTGAAGAGATCAGAATTAAAAATATAGTTACGAAGATACCATCTTTATTTTTTTTAAAAAATAGATTAAATAATGAAAAAAGTTCCATGGCCACTGCTAGCCTTCTTGCTTGGCACTTGCGGTGGTACTAGTAGAGTAGTAGTAGTACTACTACCTACTCCATCTCTTCTCTGCTACTGCTACAATTTGTTATGCACGTTTCCATTTCCCCGGTACCGTTTGTGCTTGTCCGATTTTGAATATATACACGACGATAAACTGTTGTCAAGGCTAAGATTTCCTAGGATATTAAGGGAATAGTAGTGCTCAACAAGGGTATAAGATCAACCTATGTTTTCTTCTCCGCAATTACTGCCTCGGTTCTTTTTTTTTTATTTGGCGTCCAAAAATTTGTGTCATCAAGCTTTCTACCAATAAGTTTAAATGAAGCCTTTTTTTTACTCCCGGGTGCAGTTACTCTCTATATCGTACCTCACAACGTAGTGAGTATCTCTCGTGACGGACGGTATGTACGTGTACTGTATGAGTATATAAGACCACCTAGGGGGCGTGTGCATTTTTTCATAAGTGGTATGTACACTATTTTGGACATACACCTTTTTATGTATGAATACGAAAGTATTTACCAAATAAGCTAAAAAACTGTAGACCCCCCGCAATTTTTTTTAATATGGTTCACATTGGACTATCTTAGAATTAGTATATAGGTATACCCAAAGTGATAAATGCATATGTCAAGATCGTTTAGGCGGTATATAAGAGGTGAGAGTAACTACACCTAGGAGTAGAAGGTATTATTCTACTGTATTTAAAACTAGATTGGCTATATGAAAACTATATTATTAGATTTCTCATTATAAATATTTTTGTAATATTTTACTTTTATTAGTATATATTAATATAAAGTTTTAAAAAGTGATTGTCAAATTAAGTCACATATCGGAGACTGTGTAAAGTAAAAACATCGAATAAAAAGGACAAAGGGAGTACTCCCTCCGGTCACAAAACACATATTGTCTTGGGATACATACAATCGAACTTTCAAAACTTTTACTATCGATATATTTTTTGCTAATTAAATATAAAATAAATTATCCTGAAGTTAAATTTAGATTGCAAAATATAAATTTGAAAATTCGAATTTGTGTAAAGTTATATTAAAACTACACCAAACCGCACAATTGCGCAGGCCAATCAGCTAGTTATAATAGAAATTAATGATCAAAATTGTGTTTTAAGGACTATGAGTCGAAGACGTCGTGTTTTTGTGACGGGAGGAAATACCATTCTCACTAGAATAATCGCAACTTACATTTTAAATTGCACGACATACGAGCGGAGAACGACTAAAGCATTGGTTTGTTATATATATATATATATATATATATATATATATATATATATATATATATATATATCTACTACTTAAATATTAGAGTTGGTGATGGTGTGTCCTCCTTTTTGACGTGAACCATTGGATCCGTTCTCCTTCATATAATGTGGACCGTTGGATCTCCTGTGTGTACAGTTCACCACTCCTGCCGTCATAGAAACCTCTCCACTCCCCCACCCCCATCCAAACGCCTCAGCCTCCCACACCCCACTCTCCTGGGAAATGGACGCCTCTACCTCATCACCGCCATCTACACCCACCACTGCTTCCACCTCCCGCTCAATCTCCGTCGCCGATGCCACCAGCATCGCAGATCACGGCGTCGCCGTTAACTCCTTCTTCGCCGGACCACCACCAAGAGCGCCATGGGAGTCGATGATCGCGACATCCTTTCCCACGCCAGCCCGACCTCGCCCACTCCCTTCACCTCATAGCGACATGCAGCAAAATGATGTGCCCAACACAGCCGTCGCAGACGCGCTACCAGTTCGCCAGACGCCGCGCTTATACCGCCTCGCTGAGGGCCTCGCCACAAGCGCACCTCCGCCCGACCGCCTCCAAATGCAGATGGTCGATGGCGGCGTCGCGGAACCAAAGACACGACATGCTCTGCTGGATGTGTACGCCCACGCCGCCGAGGACTCGTGGTGGGTGCTCGAGAGATGAGGCGCCGGGATTCGGCTTGACATCGCCAGTACAAAGACGTCGTGCGGCTTTTACAGGACAAATGGCATGTGGAAGAAGGCCACCGAACTCATCATGGAGATGCAGGAGCTCGGGGCGGAGCTCGATGTTAAGATATACAACGGTTTGATCGATACGTTCGGCAAGTACGGGCAGTTAGCAGACGCACGCAGGATGTTCGACAAAATGCAGGTCAAGCCTGATATATCAACTTGGAATGCTTTGATTCGATGGCTTTGTCGGGTTGGGAATATGAAACGGCTCGCGATTCTTCTCGCAATGCAGATGAGTGGACGCACTGCACTCCAAAAATCTTAATTACAATCATCGCTAGCTTGGTGGGCGGGGTGGAGCAAGGGAAGTGGGATGAGATCAAGACAAGAAGCTATTCGATGGCATGAGGAATCGAGGGCTCAAGGAGAGTGGTGCAGTATATGCAGTTTTGGTTGACATTTACGGGCAGTATGGCCATTTCGTGACGCCTATGAGTGTGTGGTTGCTTATGCCCAACAAAGTTAGTCTAGCTATCGGACATGGATGAAAACTTTGCATAATTGAAAGATTGTTGTCAATGTCTTCTGGCGCATGCTAAGATTTCCTGTATTACAGCAAAGATTTTAAATAGTTGGATGATAGTTGTCAATGTCTTTCGAATTTGTGTAAAGTTATATTAAAACTACACCAAACCGCACAATTGCGCGGGCCAATCAGCTAGTTATAATAGAAATTAATGATCAAAATTGTGTTTTAAGGACTATGCGTCGAAGACGTCGTGTTTTTGTGACGGGAGGAAATACCATTCTCACTAGAATAATCGCAACTTACATTTTAAATTGCACGAAATACGTAGTGGAGAACGCACTAAAGCATTGGTTTGTTTTTATATATATATATATATATATATATATATATATATATATATATATATATATATATATATATATATATATCTACTACTTAAATATTAGAGTTGGTGATGGTGTGTCCTCCTTTTTATGACGTGAACCATTGGATCTGTTCTCCTTCATATAATGTGGACCGTTGGATCTCCTGTGTATAGCTTCACCACTCGCCATAGAAACCTCTCCACTCCCCACGCCACCAAATCGCCTCCCGCCTCCCACACCCCACTCTCTCTCGCGAAATGGACGCTCTACCTCATCGATTGCCATCTACACCCACCACTGCTTCCACCTCCCGCTCAATCTCCGCCGCCGATGCCACCACGGCACACGGCCGCTGCCGTTGTTCTTCACGCGTGGACCACCACCAAGAGCGGCCATGGAGTCGATGATCGCGACATCCTTTCCCACGCCAGCCCGACTCGCCCTCCCTTCACCTCATAGCGACATGCAGCGCCGATGCGCCAGTCGTCGCCGATACGATACGCCTACCAGTTCCGCCAGACGCCAAGGCTTATAGCGCTCGCTGAGGGCCTCTCGCCAAGGCGATCTCCGCCGCCGACCGCCTCCTAATGCAGATGGTCGATGACGGCGTGCGCGGAACCAAAGACACGACATGCTCTCGCTGGATGTGTACGCCACACGGCCGCCGAGGACTCGTGGTGGGTGCTCGGAGAGATGAGGCGCCGGGATTCGGCTGACATCGCAGTACAAAGACATCTGGTGCGGCTTTACAGGACAAATGGCATGTGGAAGAAGGCCACCGAACTCATCATGGAGATGCAGAGCTCGGGTTGTCGTTCATCAAGAACAAAGTGATCGAAGCAATTCAAGAGTGGTGAAAGCTAGCAGAGCAAAGTCGTGGCGAGAATACCTCTTCGGCGTTTTCACTTAAGCCAGGAAGGATGGCTAGGATGCGTTGTGATGTTTTAAAGTGTGATCGGACGTCTCTTAATTCGTTTCGTAATTACTGTTGTCGTCATCAGTTTTGTCTTTCGTGAATTCAGTCTGTAACGCTGAACCTGAATGCTGTGAACTCGCGGCTGTCCTGGGCTTTTAGCCAGCAGCTCTGGAATGAGAATAGCAACGAAGAATAGTATATTCTAGCATCTAGTTTGTTAGCTAGGTTAGAACACTAAACACTTTCCCCTCCTCTCGTCTAAACCCCGACATTGACAGATTCGATTCTTCTCTGAATTTTCGGGTCCTGTCAACTGGTATCAGAGCAGCCGCAGCAGTTGGGCCTTGGAGCGGCGCGAGCAAGGTTGGAGCAACCGGGTGAGTTGCTACCGTAAAATCCCTGAGCATCGTCAGATCTGGGACTTTGATGGTGGTGAAGACCAGATCGCAAGGTTCGATCGAAGAAGAAGGAATGGAAATGGAAAATCGAGCAGAAATTGTCAAGATTCAGGAGAAGCTGAGGGAGTTAGACACCCTGAAGACAGATGTGGCAGAAATCAAGAATCTGCTATTGGCCAAGCTTTCACCAAACTCAGGAGAAGGTGTGGAAGAAGAAACGATTGAGTCCAGAGAGGAAGGATCGATTCCAAAGAAGAACGAGGGAGGTCTGACTGAATGCCGAAAGCGTAACCGGAGATCCGAGTGAATACGAAGTTTCTTCGTGGAACCAAACACGTAATACCAAACCAACCTCCGATATTCTCCCCGCCGCCGTAACTTCATCACAAGCACATGTCGAGGAGAGGTTCTGCGGAGCCACACGTAAGAACCCCACATAATCACAATATGCCGTGGAGGTGGAATCAAGGAGTAAACCCGGTCAGAAGTACCGCAGTACCACCTGTGGTTGTGGCTTAACACCAATGTAATGGCGGTATGCGTGCTTATTACCACCCGACCGTGAATTTTAGCAATCATATGGATACTCATATACCACACCAAGGTTGGACATATCCCTTAAACCATCCAGGAGTAAATCTGATAGGTGCAATGGGAAGTAGGAACCCGACCATGAATAGTGGTAGTCATTACTTTGCGTATAAAGATAAGAGGACCCAAGCCGAACTTCTCTATTTTCCGGAGATGGACCGATTGGGTGGCTTGAGCAAAGGTGAGAAGTTCTTTGAAATGGCAGAACTCCTAGGAACAAGGTTAATTTGGCCACAAGGCATTTTACAGAAGAGCTAATACATGGTTTAAGGGAATGGGAGTAGCTTGGCAAGTGCTAAGTTGGCAAGAATTGCGCCATGTTGTCTCGACGGTTCTCGGAGGCTAGTGCCCATGAGGCGCTTGAGAGACTTCAAACCATGAAGCAGTGGGACAAGTTAGCAAATATATCGATTATTTTGAGAAGAGTGTGGAGTTAGTAAGGAGAGATCACCCATATTTACAAGAGGCATTCTTAATGAGCTGCTTTTATAGGAGGGTTGAAGGAGGAAATCAAATTTGAGTTAGTATACACCAACCAAAGGGTTTGATGGAGGCTTATTGGTTTGCAAAGCTTGAAGAGAAAGCAACCTGTGCTAAGAAGACCGGCTTTGTTCAGGCGGTTTAAGTAAATGTAAACAATGCTACTCCTTACAAGGTCGGTCAAGCAAAGGAAACACCGCAGAAGGGATTGAAAGGGAAGAAATCAAGCGTTGGAAGGCAACAAAAGAACTTGTTGGCATTGTAATGAACCGTGGGTCCTGTGGCATAATCTGAAATGCAAGGTTAAGAAAGCTTTACACACAATATTAATGCAAGGTGAGGTAGAAGTCGATGAGCTTTGGAGGAGGAGAGGCAGTGAAGGAATTGTTTCACGATCGCACGGAAGTCTGTAAGGTATGGAGGAGACTCCAGAGACCGAATAAACATTGTTGATCATTTCGAGTCGTGCAATGGGAGGAAGCATGTGTCCTGCAACTTTTGCCTTGAAGACATTGATTGGGGAAAACCGTTGTTATGATGGTGGACAAGGAAGTACTAACTCGCTTATGGATTATGAATTCGCTATTAAGAGCAAGTGTAAACCGATTTATCAACCGTGAAGAAGGTGATGTGGGGGGGTGGAGAGCTATGCACAGAGGCTAGAATCGAGGAGATTTCGACATAGTACAAGGTTGTTCATTTAAGACAGCCTTCCAGCTCTTGAAACTCCGAAGTTATGATGTTATCCTCGGGGCGGACTGGATATACGAGCACAGCCCGATTGGTCTAAACTTGAAAACTAGGGAATTAACCATATGCAAGGAGGGCCAAGTAGTGAGTTTAAATGACTACACCATACCAGAGAAGCACTACTTAGTAGGTGCTACAAACCGAGAAGATGTTGAGAAGGGAAATACTGGTTGTATGATCCAAGTTAATGGGGACCAAGAAGTCGATTCTCGTGATTTCAAAGACATACCAATGGTCAGGTAAAATCACATGCTAGCTTTGTCGGGTATTTGAGGAGCCGAGGAGCCGCCTCCCAAGAGGGAGTGTGATCATGGCATACCGTTAAAGGGAATGCGAACCTCCCAACATCGCACCTATAGGACACCACACCACCAAAGGGATGCCATGGAGAGCATCATCAAAAGTTATTGAATTCAAGAGATTAGAGTGAGTTTGAGCCCATACTCATCCCCAGCCTATACCGGGTCGAAAGAAGGATGGCTCGTGGAGGTTATGTGTGGATTATAGACAACTAAACTCAATGACAATTAAGAACAAATTTCCCATGCCGATCATAGAAGACTTATTGATGAATTACACGGGCACTATATTCTCTAAGCCGATCTCGTGTCGGGTATCACCAGATCAGGATGGTGGAGGAGGATATTCCGAAGACTGCATTTAGAACCCATCTAGGACATTATGAGTATACGGTCATGCCTTTTGGGTTAACCAATGCACCGGCCACATTCCAAGCTCTCATGAACCACATTTTCTATGATCAGCTGAGGAAGTTTATTTTGGTATTCTTTGATGACATTTTGGTATACAGCAAGAACTTGACTGAACATATTGGGCATTTACAGCAGACATTGCAGATCCCGAGTCAAAATCGGTTATTTGCAGAAGAGGTAAATGTCTGTTTTGTTATGATGTAAATCAGCTATCCGGGTCATATCATCAAGGAGCCGAGTGGCTACAGATCCTAAGAAGATAGTCGATGTGTTGAAGTGGCCTACTCTAAAACGGTCACCCAGCTTGAGGGGATTTCTTGGACTCACCGGGTATTATAGAAGGTTTGTGAGGGATATGGTAAGATTTGCAAACCACTCTTTGATATTTTGAAGAAAGACTCTTTGTATGGGGAGAACTTCAATCCATAGCTTTTGAAACATTAAAAGGGCAATGACAACATGTCCGGTCTTAGCACTTTGATTTCTAAACCATTTATCCTAGAGACCGATGCTTGTGGAACAGTGTGGGAGCCAGACTTTTATGCAGAGAACCGCCAATTGCTTATCTTAGCAAACTTGGGGGTAAGAGCAAAGCTCAATCCATATATGAAAAGGAGGCATTGGCTATTTTAATAGCTCTAAAGAAGTGGAGACATTACCGTTAGGGAATCAATTAGTAATCGGATCGATCAAAGGAGTTTGAAATTCATAACCACTCGAGATTAGTGGAGGAGTGCAAAGACAAGTTATTACTCAAATTATTGGAATTTGATTATAAGGTGGAATATAAAAGAGGGAAAGAAAATCGTTGTCGATGCATTATCCGTAAGAGATGTCAATGGTCGACAAATGAGGGCATTGCCAAAGCTATGGTAACAGTTATACCTGATTGGGTGGAAGATGTGAAGGGGAGTTATATGGATGACCTTTTGTATGATAAGTTGGTAACTAACAATCAGATCTCAGCTGGAGGTGATAGTGGTTACACTCTGGAAGCCGGGTTGTTGAGATATAAAGGGAGAATTTATGTGGGAACGGGTAATGATAGTAGAACCAGAATTCTGGAATCATTCCATTCGTCTGCCATTGGAGGACATTCAGGAAGGAGAGCTACATATCATAGAATCAAAAAGCTATTTTACTGGCCTAAGCTAAAAATGGGTGTAGAAACACTAGTAGCTGAATGTCCTAATTGCCAGATCACAAAAGCGGAGCATGTTCACATTCCAGGATTGTTGAATCCATTGGAAATACCCGATATGGCTTGGACTCACATTAGCATGGATTTCATTGAAGGTCTACCTAAGTCAAGGGGTAAGGAAGTGATTTTGGTGGTAGTGGATAGATTCACTAAGTATGCTCATTTCTTGTCCTTGTCACATCCGCATCAGGCAACAAGTGGTACAAATATTCATGGACAACATTTTCAAACCGCACGGAATGCCTATTATGATAGTAATCTAATCGTGATAGAATTTTCACTAGTCACTATTTCAAGAGATCTTTAGAATGATGAAGGTGTCTATAAGATTGAGTAGTGCATATCATCCTCAAATGCACGATCAAACCGAGAGAGTGAACCAATGTTTGGAATCATACTTAAGGAGCATGACCTTCCAAGAACCTAGAGAGTGGATGGAGTGGTTGACCTCATGTAATGGTGGTATAATACCTCCTATCACACTTCTCCTAAAATTTCCCCATTTCAGTTTCTTATGGCTATCCTCCACCTCAAATAGGGAGTTTTCCATTCCTCGCAATGTGTCTGAGGAAGCAAGAGTTACAATGGAGCGTATGAACTAAGGCCGAAAGGTCGAAAACGACCAAGACATCGCCAAGAGCGTAATGAAGCATTTTGTCGATAGAAAAGATCCGAGAGGCAACCTGTGTTGGTGATATGGTGTATCTTAAGATGCAAACGTGATAGGCAAACAAAGATTTGGATTGCGTGGATCTTTAAAGCTCGATCAAAATTCTATGGGCCATTTAGAGTCTTGCAAAGAATAGGATCTGTATATCGGCCACCGCCGTAACAAACAACGATCCATCCGGTTTTTCATGTAAGCCACCAAGAAACACCTTGGTTCTCGGCGATACCAACTCGGATCGCCACTAGTGGGAGAGAATGGAAAGATTAAAATCAACCCACAACAGGTCGAACCGCAGATCATACCGCAAGAATGAACTCGCGCGCATGGTTAATCCAATGGCTAAACCTGGGTCCTGAGGATGCTACCTGGGAGGATACCACCTTCATCCAGAAGACGTTCCCAGATTTCTCTCCTTGAGGACAAGTTCAAGCTAAGGGAAGGAATGTCGTTCACCAAGAACAAAGCGGATCGAAGCAATTCAAGAGCGGTGAAAGCTAGCAGAGCAAAGTCGGCGCTGAGAATACCTCTTCGGCGTTTTCACTTAAGCCGTGAAGGATGGCTAGGATGCGCAGATGTTTTAAAGTGTGATCGGACGCCTCTTAATTCGCTTCGAATTACCGTTGTCGCCATCGCTTTTGTCTTCGTGAATTCACCGTAACGCCAACTCAATGTCGTGAACTCGCACGTCTCCGGGCTTTTAGCCAAAGAACTCGAATGAGAATAGCAACGAAGAATAGTATATTCTAGCATCTAGTTTGTTAGCTAGGTTAGAACACTAAACACTTTCCTCCTCTCGCCTAAACCCGACATTGATGATTCGATTCTTCTCTCAATTTTCGTCCCGTCAGGTGGAGCTCGATGTTAAGATATACAACGGTTTGATCGACACGCTCGCAAGCACGGCAGCTAGCGACGACGCAGGATGTTCGACAAAATGCAGGTCAAGCCTGATATATCAACTTGGAATGCTTTGATTCGATGGCTTTGTCGGGTTGGGAATATGAAACATGCTCTGCGATTCTTCTCGGCAATGCAGGATGAGTGGACGTACCCAGACCCAAAAATCTTAATTACAATCATCGCTAGCTTTGGTGGGGCGGGGGGGGTGGAGCAAGGGAAGTGGGATGAGATCAAGACAAGAAGCTATTCGATGGCATGAGGAATCGAGGGCTCAAGGAGAGTGGTGAAAAGATATGCGCTTTGGTTGACATTTACGGGCAAGATGGCCATTTCGCGGACGCCTATGAGTGTGTGGTTGCTTATGCCCAACAAAGTTAGTCTAGCTATCGGACATGGATGAAAACTTTGCATAATTGAAAGATTGTTGTCAATGTCTTCAAGATGCTAAGATTTCAGACATGTGAAAGATTTTAAATAGTTGGATGATAGTTGTCAATGTCTTCTCGTGCATGCTAAGATTTCCTGTTACAGAAATGATGCAACTTTCTAGAACAATGGATCACAATTCTGTTCTTTTTTAGAATAGTAAACCATAGTTCTAAGTCTAGACCTGATCAATGCCATACGTCATGTTAAGCTAAATACAAATTGCATGCATAGTTCAAATATGTTTATATTGAGAAATAAGAGTAGCATGAGAAACAATTACATTTGCTTAGTAGATTCTACTCTGTGTTTATCTTGAAACACATGTGAACTGACTTACACGAAGTATTTTGCCATCTGGTTTAGCACTTTAGCTGAACTGGGATTCTTCAAGATGTTGTACATTTGACCTTCAGGCTTCTGTTAAGAGTGAGTAATTTGGCATTGCACGCAGCTGTAGCCTGTAGGTTCATAATGCTTTAGAAATCTTCAATTAGCGTTCTGCCTTTGTCAGTTTAGTTGCCTTCTCCTTGAGAAGAAGCTTAATTGGTCTGGAAAACATCAATATATGTCTGTCCCTATGCATATGCATTAGCCTGTGTGTATCATATTGGTCTCCTTGTCTCTTTTCAGGGTTTGTGTGAACAAACTGTAAATGTTCTTCAATTGATGGAGGCAAAAGGAATTGAGCCGAATCTTATTATGCTGAATTTGTTTACCAATGCTTTTGGTAAGGCACTAGCTGTATTCCAACATATCAAGGATAGTGCATGTACTATGTACTTTCTCCAGAAACGAGATAAGAAAATAAGAAATAATGATTTTATTTTTGTGGATTCTTGTTTGGGTTCCATGATTTAACTTTCTTTATGCTATCTCTTCTTATCATTATGTGTTTGTTTTTTCAGGGTACGAGCGTAGACGTTGTGACTTACACTACACCTATGAAAGCATTCATGAGAACAAAAAAATTCGAAAAGGTTCGTATACTGTATAGAAACTCTTTAGTACTTTAGTAACTTAAATATCCATGCAGTATAGCAAACACAAAACCTTAATTATTGGTAAAAAATATGAAAAGTTCTTGACTATAATTGTTAAAAAGAGGTTCTTTGTCATGACATGGATCTCTCTCCTTATAGAATGAAGATTTGATTATCTTGATAAAAACGACACTAAAAAATTATATACGTAATTGAGATTTTGAAACATTCAAAAAAAACTTTGTACCTGAATTATTTGAGAAGGTTGAAATAATTCTGCTCATTGTCTTGAATAGGTATCAGAAGTATATAAGGAAATGGAGCGTGCTGGATGTACCCCGGATAGAAAAGCTAGAGAAATGTTACATGATGCCTCTGTTATATTGGAACAAAGGGGGTGTAAGTGTTTTATTTACAGCTGTCCTATTGCTTCTTAAGGATGCATTGGATGATGCATACTTTGGCAGGTTATTGAAATTGGAATCCCTGCAATTCTGAAGTGGCTGAGGTTTCAATGTCTGTAACTTCAAGAACATAATCTTCCTTTTTGCTTGCACATGTCTGATGTGATGGAGATTTCTTTTGAAAGCAAACGTAAGTGAGTTGATTTGATTTACTCGACAATTTACATATAGTCGCTTCTCCAGTCTTACTCAAAAAAAATTTACATACAGTTTGCTTCTACAGTTCTACTCTCATAACACTGTAAGTTGTCCTTTTGCATTAAGTTGCTCCAACTAGGTTTTTCGATTTGCTTGTAATTTTTGTACTGCTGAATCTGATAAAAAAATAACTGAAAAAAAATAGTATCTTGTTTAGAATAGGAAAGGTTTGGCCTCAACTTCTATGAAACGAAACAAGGTTTTGTGTAAATAGCTTATGCAATCAATCACCCTGTGATACAGACAAGATAGCTTATGCAAACGAAACTTGATTCAGCTAACTACAAGATAGCTTATGCAATCAATCACCCTGTG
The DNA here is from genome assembly GCA_036346405.1 of Phyllostachys edulis. Taxonomy (NCBI): domain Eukaryota; kingdom Viridiplantae; phylum Streptophyta; class Magnoliopsida; order Poales; family Poaceae; genus Phyllostachys; species Phyllostachys edulis. The sequence continues at coordinate 923,934 of CM070547.1, forward strand.
ATATAGACAACTAAAGCAATTCTTTTATAATCCATCATTTCTGTATGCTTCACGGTTTCCACTCCTGTTCTCTGCCGCTAGACTGTAAACTCAAATTAGGAGCGATCAATTATGTCTAAATATATATCGCAACAACAAACATCTATTCCTTTGAGCAAGAATGTATATCCGCAATAAAATATTTAGTATAAAGTTTGGTTTTTCTGTTGTAACGCACGGGCACCTAACTAGTATATATATATATATATATATAAAAGAAGCCTTTTTGCTACTCCCGGGTGCAGTTACTCTCTATTCCGTATCTCACAATATAGGGAGTATTTTGCGCAACCGAGAGTATGTATGTGTAGTATACGAGTATATAAGACAACCTAGGTGGTATTCACACACACACTCACACGAAGGGTTACAAGAGTAGTAGTATATAGTACGTGTACACGCATATAACCTCGATCGAGTTGTGCATTGACATATGGATGCCTCGAATTCTACCCCTGACATTGCTACGTGGACAAATTAACCTACAGACGTGCTTGCTTATTTTGAGAGTATGTAAGTGTAACCGGTTCGCAATGAGCGTGCGTACATTGAACCAGCTGGGAAGTCGATCGTGCATGAATTAATTGTCTGCGTAAGCTGCCATTTATATTTGGAATAAGGTAAGGATACGATCGATCGAGTAAAGTGTCAGGATTTGCGTTTTGGATCCATTGTAATTAACCAGTCTGAAATTAATACTAGTAATTTCTTCGGGGATTAAGCTAGCAGCGGAGAAGCTACAGATAGAGCGAGCTAGCCTAGCTAGGACTAGGAGGAGTCCAAGGAAAGAAAAGACCACGCAATTAATTAGCACGCGAAGGAGAAGCAGCTAGCTAGGGATCGAGTAAAAGTCAAAACGGGGAGCACCGCACCGGTCGCCCTCTCGATCTTCTTTCTACTGGTCAGCGGGGGCCAGCCGCGCCCAGCCAGAGTCAAACCCAGCAATTTAAATCGATTTTAATCGCTTAATTAATCAACCGGAGCGAGTAGCGTGGACTTTTTCGCTTCCTATGAAATGAAATATAATCCACCCTCTCTCCGCCTCCCCTATAAAACGCGCCTCCGCTTCCCCTCCCGTTCTTCGTTCAACTACAACTTCTAACTCCCTTCTTCCGCGCCTTCTCAAGCTAGCTTCTCGAGCAAATCATTTCGCCTGCAATCTCTCGCTAGATTCCTCTTCGCGCGATAGAAAATGGAGGGGTCGTCGCCGGTGGAGGTGCCGCCCTACTTCCTGTGCCCGATCTCGCTGGAGATCATGCGGGACCCCGTCACGCTCGCCACCGGCATCACCTACGACCGCTGCAGCATCGAGCGCTGGCTCTTCTCCGACGGCCGTGCCACCTGCCCCGTCACGCAGAGCCCGCTCGCGCCGCCCGACCGGGAGGCCACACCCAACCACACGCTCAGGAGGCTCATCCAGGCCTGGTGCGCCTTGCACGCCGTCGAGCGATTCCCCACCCCGCGCCAGCCAGTCGACTCCTGTCGCATCGCCGCGCTCGTCGACGAGGGGCGGCACGGGGGGCGGCAGCAGGAGCTGGCCGCGCTCAGGGAGATCAAGGCCATCGTCGCCGAGAGCGACCGCAGCAAGCGCTGCGTCGAGGGCACGTCAGGCGCCGTCGACTTCCTCGTCTCGGTCGTTAAGAACCACGCCGCCGGCAACATATGCACGTCTAAGTCGGCTGAACACTTCTTCGAATTTGTGCCGGATTCTCCGACGTCCACGAGCTCGCCGGAGGAGGACGCCCTGAGCGTCCTCTACTCGCTCAAGCCGTCAGAGAAGACCCTGGCCCGGATCCTCGAGAGAAATGTCGACTTCTTGGACACCCTGTTGTCCGTGCTGCGGCGGCCGAGCTACCGGTCGCGCACGTACGGCGTCCTCCTGCTGAAGGCGATCGCGTCGGTGATGGAGCCGGCGCGGCTGGTGGCAGTGAGCGCCGACCTGGTGCAGGAGGTTGTGCGGGTGGTGGCGGACCGGGTGTCCTCCAAGGCGGTGAAGGCGGCGCTGCACGTGCTGTGCCGCCTGTGCCCGTGGGGCCGGAACCGCGTCAAGGCCGTGGAGGCCGGCGCGGTGGCGGTGCTGGTGGAGCTGCTCCTCGACGAGGGCGGCCGGAGCGCGACCGAGCTGGCGATGGTGGCTGTCGACCACCTCTGCTGGTGCGCGGAGGGGCGGTCGGAGCTGGTGGCGCACCCGGCCGGGCTGGCCGTCGTGTCCAAGAAGGCGGTGCGGGTATCGCCGGCCGCCACCGAGAGCGCCGTGCGCGCGCTCCACGCCGTCGCGAGGCACTCGGCGGTGCCGGCCGTGCTGCAGGAGATGCTCGCCGTCGGGGTGGTGGCTAAGCTGTTGCTGGTGCTGCAGGTGGGCGCCGGCGAGCGGGCCAGGGCCAGGGCCAGGGAGATGCTCAGGACGCACGCTAGGGTTTGGAAGGACTCGCCATGCTTGCAAGCGCACTTGAAGGCGTCTTACCCTTGCTGATTTGAAGATCACATTGATCGTTGCTAAAAGGAGCATATGGTTTTGCTTAATTTCTCCTTTTAGGCTAGGTTATTTGTGATACAATTTTGCTTGTAGGATGAATGTACAAATTTATATATTCTGTTTCTTCATTCGGGAATTAGCAGTATATATATACTCTCCAAATTAAGGGGGAAATGTTTCTATTGATCGATGTAGATCATTATATTGTTGCACATTATTTGGAATAAATCAAGTGTTTATTTTATGTGGTAATCGTGACAACTTTTGTTGCATCTAATGGATCGATCATTCGTATATAATTTTTCTCATCCAGAGGCACGATTGCTATACATTTGGTCGATAGATTGAGGTAAAAATATAATCCCTAAATATTGTGCTACATGCATGATGGGTTTTTAATTGATAAAATGTTGAGTACATTAATTATGAATCAATGACAAGACCAAGATAGGATCAAGCAAAACTGCAGTTATCTCATCTATTAATTACCTTCATCAGAAGTTCAGAACTCGTTTCAAAATTCCTACTTTTTTCATTTGGGAAGTGCAGAATCACATGTACTCATTTCTATACAACATATGCAGTAGTATACTAGTATTGTCTTAACTATAGTTTGCTAGTCATGCATGCATGAACCGAAAAAAATGACGCAAACGATTTCCAAGCTTCAAAAGTTTATGCCTCTGTATTTAAACAAAAATGAATGCGAATTTAAACCACGTATTAGATATAGAGTAGTCTAGATTTTACTAATACAATTGTTTTAAACTTGTGGACGCATTTATTTGGAATTTACTAATGCATTATAAGTTTATAACCTAAAAAATTTCATTGTCCTTCATCCAGCATAGTTGAATTTAACTGTGCATGCATTGATCGATAAGGGGCAATATCTTCTACGGAGTATTGATAAGAGGAATACTATATTCGAATTTATGACAATTTGATTTGCTGTTACTTTTGCACCATGACCACGAAGCCACCTGAACAAATTAAATTAGCATACACCTTTTTCACATCTCAATTTTCTCTCAACCATTGTTGCTTCTAGATGACTTGAAGCAGCCACACACAAATTTTTTTTGCAAGACTTAGCATATAGGGAGTTACCGAATCAGAGAGAAACTAAATACTAAGTCACATTTGGCTCGCTGATGGATGCTCTTTCTCTTGTTTGCTCATCAAAGGTAACCAAAAGTCCTCTAAAAAGGCAATAAAATCGCGTAAGAAATGCCAGATGTGATAGTTTGAAAGAAACAAATATATATTATACGTACGTATGAATTAACTATATATGAACAGATCAAACCTAAGTTAAAGGCTAAGAAGAAATTGCAAGTTACCCTTGCGATTGTTCCGTGAACAAGGACTTGAAAACTAGGTATAAATTTAGGATTTGTTCAAGAATTGTGTAGATGTATATAATAGTCAAATGTTTATGCTACAGAAGCTAGCTAGTTTCTTTTTGGCCGGGATAACTACACGAAGACAATTCAGCACTAGCACATTAACATCAGATAGATGATAGATCCCTTTTCAGTAATCCTATATTGCATAGGCGATACGTTAACATTAATTCCAACCAGTAGTTTGCCTTGTAGTTCTACTTTGATGTTCTTTGCATGCACTTTGAAAGCCAGTCTTACCTTGTACATAGGACCTCCTAGCAGCTCTTAATTAGGGCCTCTTTGGCCCCAGCGCTTTGTACTTCTTTCGCTCTGCTTGCTTTATTAATACAATAGACAGTCCGGCCTCTTGCATGTTCACTTAAACAAATTCTGAAAGCCAAACCAGTTCAAGCAGCTATGCGCAACTCTCCAGCCACATGATCCGGATCAAAACAAGTCAAACCGGATCTAACCAGCAAATTTCAACAGAATTTTCAATAGAGTTGTGCACCAATGGGTGACGGAGCTTGCAAGTTGTAGCTAGCCCATTCCATGTTGGATACTGCGTACGTGCTTACAGATCAGATGCATGCATCTATCATCTCTGCAGGAACTACTGCAAATCGGCAACCATATATGCGTTAGTTCCAAGTATAAGAGTTGACCGAGCAATCCCGGTCTAGCTTAGTTTGCAGAATTACATGAACCTAGCATATTAAGGTCACGTCCAAGTGTCCATCCAAGCACTGCTCTCAGTGCTCCACCCTGGCTGATATCTTAAGTCTGCCATGTAGGCAAAATAATGATGTGACACCATAGTTAATGAAGAGAGATGATACTCTAGTATCTAATCTGGATACCGGTTCGGTCTCGAAATCCAACGCATAAAATTTATTATGATCGATCCCGTGCATTGGGAAGATCATGCATGTATTGTTTTAGTACATGCCACAGATAGGCCACAATGCTCAAATACTAGTAAAGATCATGCATGTAATTAAATGAAACAAATTTAAGATACTACACCATAAGAAACCATGCATTAGGAAAATAATATCCTAACACTCCTCATGCACTAAAGAAATCAGATTAAGATATCGCCTATTGTGAGAAATTTAATATGATACTACTACTATGAGAAAGTTGGCACACGAAAACGCATAAAATAATACTAGTGGTAGCTGGTTAGCTACTGAATCTTTGCTCCATTAATTCCTCAAGATTTCAGGTCCCATTGCATTGGCGAGATATGTTTATCAATTATAGTTGGGTGGCGAGTATGCAATCATCACTGAGTTCGTGTAAACTCTGGATTTTTTGGGCTAAATGGCAATGCAATATCCCAATTAATGTTGAACTCCTTTTCTGTGAGGACGTCTCTAATTAATGTTATTGTTAGGTCATCATCACATTTCGATTCTGGGTGGCAGTTAAAAGTGAAAATCTTGACATTTCTGCAGCCCCATGCCACTAGCTAGGCGGCTACAGCAGAGCAGTGAAGAATACATAGTTGATACTATGGGTTGGACTTTTCGGGGAAAAAGAAAGCATGCAAGGGAGAAAATTGGAGCAGTTTATTCGACTACCGAAAGGCTGAACGTCAGTCAGTTCAGAGACGAAGTACTCTGATGACGAAGTTTTGTACAGCTTACTTTTGAAGAGAAGCCGAAAAAAGGAAGAAGCAGACCCGTCCGCAAGTCCTGTTCATAGTTCAGAATGAAGTTTTGTACATCTTACTTTTGAAGAGAAGCCAAACAAAAGAAGAAGAAGCAGACCCATCCACAAGTCCTGTTCATAGTTCAGAATGGGGACCCGAGAGCCCAGTGTCTGAAGGACGCGATTGTCTTTTATTCCCCCAAAGAAACGAGGGAAAATTTCGTTCCTGGCACTCGAAATATGTGCAAGTTCAGTGCTACCATCGGAAATCTGATCAATTCATTTTGTGTTATTTTTTCTTCAGTACATATTTTGCTTTTGCTACTCTGTCTAAGCCAACAGGGTTTGACCATCAAGAAATACGGAGAAAAGAGAAAATTACCAGAAAAAAAGCACAAGAAAAATATAGCAAAATTCAGTGATAACTTTTGAATAATTTTGTTTTTTAATACACTAATAAGATTTCTAAAAAAAATTACACTAAGGAAAATGTTTTAAACTTCCTCAACTTTTATGAAACATTGCTAAAATTTTCCTTAGTGCAATTTTTTTTAAAGAAATTTACATTGAGAAACTTTTGTGCGCTATTTTTTCTGCATTTGTTGGTATTTTTTAATTTTTAATTTTCTTATGATTTTACATATTTCTTAACGGTCATTGACCATATTGACTTAACGGAAAATCGAACAGAGTGGCAAAAATAGAATGTGCACGGACAGAAGAATGAGAAAAACGAAATAATCAAATCTGCTATAGCAAAACCGAATTTACACATATTTTGAGTGGTACGAATAAAAAAATTCCAAGAAAAGAAGGGTGCAGTGCAATTGTAATAGCCAATCCTTGATCAGGCCGGCAAAACTGCGAAATTAATTCCAGCCGCTACAGATTAATTAAGCAACATCATTTTGCTTCAGTTAAGCGTGACTAGAATTGTTTTTTTGTCAACACCAATACATACATCTTGGCAATGAAAGCTATGAGCTCGAGGTACAGAAGAAACAATCAGTCACTTTGGTCAGCTGACTCGACTATCGCGGTCACAGCCGACAACAATAATTCAGCTTGAGCATGCACTGACCGAGATGCGAGGGTATTTGATTTGTCCTGAGGTGATCGAGCCTACCGATTACCGAAGACCAGTGATACTTTTCAGCGCCAAGCTGGTCAGCGCAGCACACCTCCCACGCACCATGCATCGAGAGTTGACCGGTCGACGCAGTAATCATCCAGAGGGGCAAATCCCAAGTAGGCAGAGCAGTGGCATAGAGAGGATAAATACCAATGGGGTCAATGCCTTTGACATCTTAGAAATTTTATAGACTTTATATGAAATTATCAATAGAAATAGGGTTGTATTGCAAAAACCAGTTGACCAACACCTACATCCGCCACTGAGCAAGAGAGTATCCCGAGTTTTTGGCGTATTTGACACTGTTGGCGTGTGAATTTTTTTTAAAAAAGAGCTTCCGCTCCGACGGTTTAGCGACCGTCTGTGAAGAAGTAATATCACAAACGGTTCGTGTTGAAAACCGTTTGTTGTGACTTCCCGTCCTCGTCATAGACGATTTGTATTAAAAATCGTCTTTGATTTTACCATGACTTGAAATCACAATCCTCTATCGCGCACCTGTCGTGGTAGCCAATCCTCTGCCGTGGCACCCAATCCTCTGCTGCGGTAGGGTTTGGCAGGACGACGGCTTGCCGCGACAGAGCCTGGCAAGGGCGCATCAGAGGATGGGGTGCCACGGCAGGGGCGCGACATAGGATTGGTTGCCCAAACCCTACCGCGGCATCCAATCCTTTGGCGCGGCATAGGATTGGCTGCTCAAACCCTAGCGCGGCATCCAATCCTCTACTGCGGTAGGGTTTGGCAGGACGACGGCTTGCCGCGGCAAGGCTTGGCAGGAGCGCGGCAGAGGATTGGCTGCCACGACAGGGACGCGGCAGAGGATTGGCATTTTAAGTCATGGTAAAAATCAGATAAGATACATATCACAGACGGTTTTTTAATAGAAACTGGCTGTGATATGTCATCACAAACAGTTTTTGTATGAAACAGTCTGTGATTCGCAGCGCGGAAGTTCGAAAAATTTTGAACGCATGCGCAAGAGGCAAAATGTTATCTTATCACAGACAGTTCGTATTAAAAACCGTCTGTGATATGTCGTCACATACGGTTTTGGTATGAAACCGTCTGTGATTCGCAGCACGGGAGTTCGAAAAATTTTGAACGCATGCGCAGGAGGCAAAATGTTATCTAATCACAGACAGTTCGTATTAAAAACCGTCTGTGATATATCGTCACATACGATTTTGGTATGAAACCGTATGTGATTCACAGCGCGGGAGTTCGAAAAATTTTGAACACGTGCGCGGGAGGCAAAATGTTTTGGCGCTGTTCTTATATATTATAACCACCCTAACCTTGTCTTCCATCAGTCTCTCCATCTTCCCTCCCCACACCGAAGCTCCCATGAGCACCTCGATTCCTCGTCATTGCTCGGCGAGGAGACCTGACCAACGCATTTACGAGGAGGAGGGATGCGGAGGAGCTCCTTGTCTGCCACAGGAGGTAGACTGCCGGTAGGTACGTGTACACCCCCAAAATATACACAATTTGTTGGCTTTTTGTTACAAAGAAAATTATCTTAATGTTGTGTTACCTAAGGTCGGAGCGCCGTCGAAGGTTTTCAATCGTCTCTCCTTGCCGACGAGCTTCAGTCAAACTCGATGACATGTAAGAACATCTTGTGATATGCTGATAAGGTATAGAGATGAGCTCATAAGACCAATCCAAGAAGTCGATGAGTTCTTCAGAAGCTTAGAAGCATAGTTGGTTTCTAACTAGTTTAACTTTGTAACTTTATTCTTTTTTTTCTCATTCGAAGGGGATTTGTAAAACCTTTTGGTTTCCTTTTCCTATAATGTGTTTGCCATCAAAATTTTAATTGGATTTTAGTTATCTTGCTAGAGGTTGCATATGGAAACTACTGTCAAGCAATTGATTGGTTTGGCTCAAAATCCGCCTTTTTTTTGCAATAGAAAAAAACTATCACAGACGTTTCTTGTTCAGAACCTATAAAGTTAGACAGCTCACGAAACCATCTGTGATAACCTCATATCATCACTGACCCATAAAGTCAGACAGCTCACAAAACCAGTTCAGCAATAGTAACAGAAGTGTCCGTATTGTATTCTACAATGTATCGTATTCTATAGTTAGTTTGGGTTAGTTTGGCAGTGTAACTGCAAATATAGATACATTATAATTAGCAATCTTTGTTAGGTGAGTTCCCTATATATAAAGGGGTGCTATTTTGGTTGAGAAGGCAATAAAGAATTGATTCCAGAAATCTCATCAGTTCAGAGCCTCTGTTCGTCAGGAACAAATCCTATCGACGTGAGGGTGAATTGATCTATCTTCGCTTAACCGACTCCAAGCCACAACATATTCTAGGTAATTTGTATGAACTATACCAACAACATGATTGAACATGTCGGTTCAACGTTTGCCATGATGATACCAGTTGAGATGCTCAGGTTCTTCCAATATTTGCTATATCAGCTTTTTTTGACGAAATGAACTGTGAGGTATCCCCAGCCAGAATGATGCTACGTCGCTCTTTTGAGAACTGCAGGGCATATAACATGTCAATGTAAAGTTATTGAAGAGACATAGACCTTCACATAAGATGCATTAGATAATCACCTTGCCGGGATAAAAGGATATCTTGAAGTTTGATTCAAAGCCAAGTCTTTCCTCCAGCCAGTTCCTTATATAAGTTTCCTGCTCTTCCGGCGAACTGAAGGTCATGCTATTTGGGTACACCAGCTCTTGGTCTGACTTGCAAAGCCAAGGCACCACCAGTGTCACGTCCTGTTTTGTACTTTTTGCCAGATATTCTGCACGGAACAATGGATTAACTGCTGTTCCTGTCGTCCATGGTAGGCTTGCTGTGGTGACTATTGCAACATGCCTTTTATTGTCCGAGAACTCATATTTTGCAGGTTCATTCCAGAAACCATCATCAGTGTGATAGCCAGTACTCCGTAGCACGCTAGCAATTCTTAGATGAAGCTCATCTGTTGAGTTATCATTTCTGAGCAAGGATGTGTCTGCTGAAAGGGTATGATTTTGTTTGCTATACAATGTCTCCACTAGTTTGTTGCAGAGATCTGCACCACGGTATCAACAGTACATAAGAGGGTCAACTTCTAATAAATAGAAGAAAATAGGATAACACTGCCTTTTATCTATACTTCTTTGGATGCCAAGTTGATCCAAAAATGGTCCAGACTGCCTCACTATATTTGCCAGAATTTCAGTTAGATCCAGTGGGGGGCACTTCCTGCATTAGATTGCAAGGCTAAGTTCACAGCAATATAATTGAGCAATGAAAAATCAGATGAAGAAAAAAATGATTTTGCATTTGTCCATTACTAAAAAAATCTAACAATGGAAAATGTGGTTGCTTCTTTTGGAAGCCTTCACACTGCACCCTACCCCATTCAGTAATGAGGCACGAAGCATTATATATCTACAAGATTAAAGGCATAGCAGTTTTCATTAAAAAAAACAAGCACTGGTCTGAAAAGTCATTTATCGTTTTACAATGTCTATGCAGATTTGAGGTACCATTCCCTTCTTATACAATTTTCCTTGTCCGGATCAACTGATGAGAAATGTAGAGAGAGATAAACCAACCAAAAGAGAACAGAGGAAATCCCATTTAGTTCATCTTAAGGAAAAATAACACCTAGAATGTACATTTCTCCAGAATTATTTTTAAAGGACGTAATCAAATTATGCAAAAGAATGAATTCAGATGGTCAATAACTTTTCCATCAGTTAACTGTATAATCATAGTGCTTATGGTCTGTCGAGTTACCTTGGATCCATCAGATTCCATGTTAAATGATTTCTGCACCAAAAGAGGGAAAATAAGTGAGAATTCCAATTAACAACGAGGCTCACATAATCCAATAAATGCCACTTCTTCTTGTATAACGATCAGAAATAATCATTCAATCGAGACCTGTTATATAAACAACCTGTGTGTTGCATACGGATTTTATTGGCATGGAAAGTCATCAGGTTACTGTAATTTCTAAACACTGCAACTTAAATCTCATCATCATTCGCCCAAACATAATCGAAGCCGAGAGAGACCCAAACAAATACATCAAGAACTGGAATTCATGCTTACTTTCCCTATAAAAGAATCATGCTTACAAATGAAGTGAGTAAACATAATTATTTTCATGCATTTTAACTCATGTTTGTAATTATAGTTTTCGCAATTCTATCATCTTGTTTTTAGCTCCTTGCACTTCTAGCATTCCTTTCTCATCTACATTTCTTTCGCTTTTCATCGAATATTCAGGCAACACTTTGAGCAGTGCTTGAGCTCATCACGTAAGCATGTCCTTTTCATCACTTCGCCCAGATTATTCTATTGTTATTGCTCAATATAGAGATCATGCAAGTATGACACTCACATTTGTTTTAGAACACAGAAATCTCATGATTGAACTAGCTGTTCCATAAGAAATTAATTAATTAACTATCACAATTACGAATATATCATAAGCGCAATTACCAGGCTCGATTTGAATTTCTCGACGAGCTCGCCGGGGCCACGGAATCCTCCGAAAATCTCGCTGGTCTGGCTCCGGCGCTCCAACTCCTTCAGGCCGCCCCGTATCATCCTCACCACCTCCCACTCCTTCTCTTCCTCTGTCTACGCTTCTACGTTCCACGCCGCGCGCCACCGTCTGCCTCGGAGACGAGGGCGCTGGTGGCGCCCCTGGGTGGCGCCTAGCGCTCAAGCACCCTCCGGCCGATGTCCCGCTCCCGCGACGCGTACTGGCGGCGCAGCTCGGAGATCTTGGGCTGGATCTGCTTGCGCACGAACTCGATCTCGGCGATGGGCGCCCCCGCGGCGAAGGGTGGCGGCGGCGGAGAGGCGAGCGCGGTGGAGGCGGACGCGAGGAGGTGCTGGAGCTCGCTGTCGGCGAGCGTGCGGAGGGAGTCGGTCGCGCTCGCCGAGTCCCGCACCTCGCGCCACCCCTTGGAGAGGAACGAGAACGCGCCGGCGTCTCCACCTCTCCCGCCGCCGCCGCCGCCGGCGATCGCCGGATTCGGCGCCGCCCTCGCCTCCATGGCCACGGCTAGGGTTTGTCCGTTCGGCAGTTGCGAGTGGATGAGAGTTGAGACTTAGATTTTGAGCAGGAGGAACACGTGAGGCGTTGCGGAGGAGGAGGAAGAAGAATAGAGAAGGGAAAACGACGACGTCACGCGTTAATAGGTGGCATTCGAGGCGGACTGATAATATACCCTGTACTTATACGTTATCCTTTCCCATGTGTGCCTTTCTTAATTACTTCCTAACCACTCATTCTTGGACGTTATCTTTCTCCGTGTGTGTCTTTCTTAAATACTATCCAACCACTCATTCCTACTGAGTGACTTTCTCAAATGCTCTCTAACCACCCATTTCATTCCTCCATGAGCGCCTTTCTCAAATGCTTTCCAACCACCCATTCTCTCCCCCCCTCCCCGTGAGTGTACAAGCTTCTCAAATCCTCACATGCATATGGAGAGCCATGGGGGAGGGAGGGAGCGAGCGTTGCCAGGGAGCCGGAAGGGACAGCTAAGGCCGGCCAAGGCAGAGACCATCCACGGTCTTACGCGCATCGACGACCTTGCATGCTTATTTCAATTCAAGTAATTTAATCACAGTTTTAACTTTATAATTATTCCTGATTGCTTGGTATAATCGAACTTGATTATTGATTCAATCACCCCTTATCACCCTAGTAAAGAGCTAGTTGGTACAATAGTATGAACTAGTATGTTTCAAAACTCTGTGCTTAGTCAAGCTTACACTAAAAATTTTGGTTTGGGAGTTTTACTACCAAAAGGTCAATGTTGTCTAAATGTTTTAATCCATGACATTGGGTTGTTGGTAAAGTTTTGAAAAGCAAAGAAAAAGAGAAATTGGTTTGGACTTAGGCGAATTAGTTGTTTGGATGGATGCAGTCGTCCAAGTCAGTTAAGGACCGATCTGCGAGCCGCATCTTGCTATGTCTCACCGTGCAACCACATGTCCTAAATGGGAAGGACCTGGCTGACTAATTTGCAATGTTCCACCGTGGTCGTTCCATCCGGTTGTGTGGGTGTCTTGGTGACCTACTTTTATTCATTCCCACCTAGCGCAAGAGGGGGCTTAAATCCTGCGGATGGTTAGTCCGAAGGAAGCGAAACCTTAGTGAGGGGGGACTGCGGTGGAATAGCACACTGTAAAGGCCTTGTGATAATCACTTAGTCGCACACCTATGGAAGTGTGTGAGCGGACAGTATAAGTTGATTATCTCTTGTGGGTAAAGCTGCACACCTCTGCAGAGTGTAAAACTATTCGAATAGCCATGTCCACGGTCATGGACATGCTAGCAAGGCCACTCAAAGTTAGAATTCGGTTTTGTTTCCAAAAGACTTCTTAAATTGGTTTTGGATGTCTATCCAATGGGTTTCGGGCAGGGAGCCTTGTGATAGGAGGGTATCCTTCACCACTTGTTGATGAATGTTATCCAACTATAAAATTGATTTAGAAAAAGAATTTTTGTTATTGTATAACTACTATAGAACTTAATACATGTATTTGAAGAGAAACATGGCTTTATGCAAAGACAACCCTATAAGACCTCCTTGGAAATATCCTTGTATGCATGCATTCAATCTGTTACTTGACGGGTGTGACCTGCGAGAACGGTTGTTGTGCTCACTCTTGCTTGACATGTTTGAGCAGGAGAGGACGTCTTCGATGAGCCAGAAGACCTCCAGGACGACTAGGCTGCGACCTCTAGACGATTGCCTGTGGTGAATCGTGTGGACTACTCCGCACTTGTTCCGCTGTGTTTTGCTTGTTGGCTGTTAGGCCACCATTGTAAACAACTCTGTTGATATTTTAATAAAGTTGCGTTGATAGATGCTACCACTTTTGTTCACTGTGTGAGCTAGCTGTTGGTCCTTGGGACTAGCACGATTGTGCATAGAGGTTTCGGGACCTCCCTTCGGGGTGCTCCTGGGACTGGCCACGACCTCCCTGAGGTCCGGTCGTCTCAGAAGACCTCCTTTGGGGTGCTCCTGGGTCAGACCTTTCGACCTCCTTGAGGTCCAGATCGTCTCGGGACCTCCCTTTGGGATACTCTTGGGATTGTTCAGGATCTCCCGGTGGTCAAGTTCGTGACACTAACGCCACGTCGTCACGCCTCGGTGGCTCTACCACGCCCGTGGCACGTTTCCTGGCCACCACATGCACCAGCCGCTGCCTTTTTCTACGCCGCACGCTTGTGTGCCGTCGCCGCCAGGGGAACCCTTGTTCCCCTGCTCCCTTCCCTTTTTGACCCGGCCTAAAAAGGCCGAATTAGTATGGGTCGGCCCGGCCCACAGTCGGGCGAGAGAGAAAATTAATAAAGTGGCTCCCACATATAGTGTCTCCATCTATTTGTCTCTCCGTTGATTATCTATTATTGGTGATTAGTTCATTTCATCCTACGACGACTACATGCTTCAATTGTTTTCTACGGTGAGGGCACAAAGATTTCACCTTTGATTCCCTGGAAATTAGCCACATACTCCTTCTAAAGAATATCTTCCTTTGAAACAGTACTACGTGCTCTTACAAAAAAAAGTAACACTATGTGATATATAATTGGCAACAAGCAAACAATACATAGCAATTAACCATGGTTCTTTTTTCAAAAGTATAAAATAAAATGGAATTTCCACTGTTCTGGGTGCATGTTTGGTGCTCCTACTCGCAGAAAGAAGAAAGCAGCTGCTACTCAAAGCAAAGTGGGGTATAGTTGCTTCTTTGCAATTGAAAAACAACTCTCCATATCAGTTGCCCTGATTTACCAATGGCGTGGCATTTCTGTATTTATCATTGGGAGAGATGCTGCTTCTTTCTTGTAAGGCAAAATGGAGTGTTAAAAGTGCATTATTAACTTGATAAAAAAGAAGAAGAAGAGAACGCGGATGGAGTGAATAAAAGCAAACTTGGATGTGCACATCTATTCCTAGCGCTAATCAACCATCACATTGGCAAACTTGGATGTGCTTTCATTAGCCGTGAAGGGACTAGCTAGCGTATCTTTCAAGCATTTGTCAGTTAACCCTTCATGTGATCTTTAGAAACACTGCTTTCACGGTTCTCTTCGAGTGCTAGACAATCTGTATGAACCAAGCTAATTTAAGGCTCAAAATGCATTGTGATTAAGGGTCTGTTTAGATATGATGATTTGAGTTCAAATTCAAACTAAATCCAAACGTTCATAAAGAAACCCTAGTCATCCAAACACCTCCTAAGGATTTGTTGATTTGTTTGGATGGAAGGGGATTAGTACAATCCATTCCTTATCTGAGGACATAACAGTCACAGGAGTAGAAATGTCAAGCATCAAGTAATTAATTTTGCTAATTAAACGGGTTAAGACTTAATAATGTCCTTGAAAGAGTAAATTTGTACCCCCCCCCCCCTCTTTTGCCCTTTAAGGGCTTGTTTGGAAGCAAGGGATAGGAAAACTAGGGGGCAAAATCCCTGTAGAGGATTTTGAGAGCACATAAAATCCCCTCAACCCCAAGGGGAAATCTTCCCGCTTGGGAATAAAATCTCTTTTGCCGTTTGAGAACAATAGGGATAGAATTCTCAGCCATAAAAAAATCAAAAAAATTAGAATTCTGTGTACTCTAACAAAGCAACTTGCAGGATACATGTATGGAACATAACACATAGTACTTCCTTGATGGCCTATAGCCATAGGCCTCTACAAATGTCTGAGAACTGGTATAAAACAAAGAGGAAATTTAGTTGAGACCTTCAGTCAACTAGTTGGTAGTATTACAATTTCTACTGCCTTCCATTCAAGAAACAATCTTCACAAATTTTGAACTACAGAAAACTGCAATTGTTACAAATACATGATCACTGACAATACAAACTGGGACTAACAAGCCGTACTTGCTGCGTGCAAAGAAATAATCACCCAAATACAACCTAAAGCTATAATGAATACAAATAAACCCTATGGATTTGTATTGACAACTACTAACTCTTGAATTGAACAATCTTGGCTACTTTGATCGCACTTAGCTCGTAAGTTAACATCTTTCCTCCTGTAGGACTAAGTTAATGCGAAAACTTGCCCAAAGCAATCACTAATTAACTAAAGTATAGTAACTTTTTGTCGATTTTGTCCAAGTCAAACATTTCCATGAATAATGTCATAATGTTTCCACCAGAGTGGCTTCTTGCTAAACACTTTCTCCTTTCAACGCTTTCTCGCACTAGCTTCGTAATCTCTGTCACCTAAAAGCCTTATGAAAAAAAGATTATGTACTATAGAATCTTGACAACAAAAAACATGTCCAAAACATCAACAAAAGTGTAGGATCGATATCGTGAAAATTTATGGAGAAATTGTCCTACCCTGTGGTAATGCTTCAAAACAGAGAATAATGGTCAAGTGCTATATAGATTTTCCCAAGAACACATAGAAGGGTGTCTACCTCATCACCGAGTATATCAATCTGAGTAATATCAGGAAAAGAAACATGTATGTTCTCTTTAAACGCATAAATTGATTAGTTAACAAATGAAGAAGTCTCGTTGAGATGACAAAAAGTATTGAGTCGTATCAAGATTCCAGATTTCACATTTTGGTTTGGATAGAACGCAAAACCAGTATCATGTGAGTTTCTCTAGGAAAAAAACAGAAACTTTGGGCACATGTATGCTCAAGATGCTTGAAAGCATCTAGGCCCCTAAAAATGGTTTTGGTAATTAATGATAATATGTGAATATGTGATTAACTTGTTTATTTAGTACTTACAAGGTTAAGTCCCACTGGTGAATTTGATGTCTTGAAGATGCATGCTAAAGGGCAACATGAAGATCTTTTGGATAAAAGACAAGGTACAAGTAGTCTAGGATCCTTTTGCATTTTACCAGTCTTAGGAGAAATGCTTGGAAGACTGGATTATAGATTAAATGCCGTACTATTAAAAGGGATTATGACTAGTAGCTTGATAGCATATTTTTGTGTCATTTGGATCAATTTAGAATCATGCATACATTTGAATTTGAATTTCAAAGCTCTCTGAGCAATTGTCCGCACAAACGGTAGTACCGGGGTTTAAAGGGCGGAACTACTGCTTTGCGGTATGACCGCGTATCCCTTGGCGGTATTACCGTGGGCCGTTCAGACTGTCCGAAAGTGACATGATCGTGTGGTTTAAACGAGTTGTCTGAACAACCCAATCAATCTAGGCCGTCCACGTAAATGGTTTGATCGTCACAACCAATTGGTTGCTAATGCGGTATGACCGGCCTTTGTAGCGGTAGTACCGCATTGCGGTAATTCCGTTGTTTAGTTGGCGGAACTATCGTGTGCCGTTTTGACTATCCAAACGGCACATGATTGTGTGGTTTATAAGTGTGGTCCGATTAGCCCATTTAATATGGAACGTCCACGTATGCAGTTCAAAAGTGCCTGTCAACTTATTTGTGGAGCGGTACGACCGCCCCTATGAGCGGTACGACCGCGTCATGGTAATTCTGTTTTCTAGTTGACGGTATGTAAAATCCAGAGGGACTCCATTTTGGTTAAGTTTGCAAAACCCTTGTAACGGTAATACCGCAGTTGTTTGAAGCAGATTATCACTCAGAACGTTCTTCCGTAAATTGGAGCGAACGTATTTTCTAGAGACTCCTTTAGAGCTCTTGTGATCTCTTGGCAAGCGGTAGTACCGGTGCTTGCTTGGGGAACTACCGCTTAGCAGATATCAAGACTTCCTTCACAGCGGTACTACTGTGGCCGTTCAGACGATCCAAAAGTTCAAGATCGTATGGTTTAAACGCATGGTCCGAACAACCCATTTCATCTGAGCCGTCCACGTGGCCAGCCTGTTTGGGTGAGCCTATTCTTTTCAGCAGTGGCGGAGCCAGGAATTTGGTGTTGGGGTGCACACATAAACACAACGCCAAGTACGATTAGTTTAAACTAGGGAAAAAGCTATCGGTTGGGAAAACATTCGGAGCCTAGCGATAGACCCGGTTACTAGTGGTTACCAGAATTTTTGGATTTATTTCGGCCGAAATTTTCGACTCGAAATTTGAATTTTTTGTGAAGTTAAAACGAAAAAATACATTAAAAAAATACATAGCCAAGGTTCGAACCTAGAACTAACCTCTTCAAGACTAAGGGTGTTTCCACCATGGCACATGCACTCTTGTGTTTGCATATGGTTACAAACTTTCTTTATATTTGTAAAAAAAAACTAATAAATCCGAATTTTTTTAGCCGGTTGGAAATTTTACCGAGGGTTCTAGAGATCCGATTACCGGTAACCGCAGAAATTTCGCCGACAAAGTTTTCACTGGTTCAAACTACGCATCACCCAATGAAGCCAGGAATTTGCCCGTTAGAAGTAAAAAAAATGTCAAGAAAAAAAGAACAGAGGAAATTGTCTATTAGTATCTTTTCACATATCATTACTACAGTAATCAATTTGGGAAGTGGCTTGCATATATAATAATATGAATGTGAGAAAAATGGAAGTTGCTCCATGCGCACCTGCAAAACCATTGGTCTTAGTGAGTGGCGCAAATACAGAATTGATCCCTGGAAATGTTTTCGATTTTTTGATGTGTCCGGGCACCCTCACTGGCTCCGCCCATGATTGTACCCAGAGATAAATTACTAGTACTCTACAGGTGTGCATCAGGAAGTGATTGTTTCAGTTGGCGATTGTAGCTAGCCGAGATGACACCATGATAGGAACAAAAGGGGCTGCGCCAAGAACAGAAATGTTTCGTCAGAATAGATGCCAAAAGCTTTCGCTAGCTTGTACAACTAGTCTTTTATGATAGTACTCTCTGTGATCGATTGTACAATGACTTAGGAAGGTGCGGGTGCAGGTGCCTCACTGCCTTAGTGCCTGGCGACTTGCTCTGGTTGGTGTCCTGGTGGGCTGAATTGTTGAAATAGTTAGCCTAAGTGCCCAACTGCTGAGTGCTTATACCTGGTTAGAAAAAAATTCCATGTATTTTTGGGGGTGCCCGTGCACCACGGACACCCCCCTGCCGCCGCCCATGCTTTTTCAATGGTGTGGTAGTACCGGAACTTCAATGGCGGAACTACCGCTCCATGGTAGTTCCGAATTTTATGTGGCGATACGTAAAAACCAGAGAAGCACCCTTTTCAACAGAGATTGAAATCCTGTGAAACGGTAATACCACCCTTGTGAGCGGTACGACCGGGATAAGTGGTATGACCACATGATAGTTGGCGGTAGTACTGTGCCGCGTTTAAAACGGCTATGTCAGAGGCAGTTAATGCTCCTGTTGTAGCCAAGTACTGAGCGATTGGTGAGAAACAGAGTATCAAGACCTTGGTTGACGGTAATGCCGCATTTCGCTGAAAAACTAGGGTTTCTCTCATAACGGTTGGATTTTGTTGTGAGGGTTATAAATACCCCTCCACCTGCTCTAGGACAGAAAAACAATTCATTTTAACTTCCTTAGAGCCTTGATCATTCATTCAACACCTCAAATACTCTTGTGCATTCATTGTGAGGTAGTTGAGCTTATTCAAGTGCATTCACTCATTCTAGTTGATCCATTTGCACTTGAGTACCATTAAGTGAAGGTCATCGATTTATTACTCTTGGAGTTTTACTGAACTCCTAGACGGCTTGGTGGTGAGAGCATGGTGATCTCTTCAAGAAAATTGTGAAGAGGTCCGGTGCCAAGTTTGTGAGTGGTTTGGTGTTCACCATCTCTGGAGCGGAGGAAGAACAACCAATAGTGAACGAGAGAAGGCTTAATTCGTGGAGCCGGCTTGATTCGTTCAAGCTTCCTCAACGTGGACTAGTGAAGACCGGCAAGTCTTCGATACCACGAGAAAAACTTCATTGTCTCATTTGTGGTTATTTCTTGTCTTTACTATTTCTGCATTTACAATTCTAGCATTTATCTTGTATCAAATTGCTTAGCTAGAATTGTATCTAGTTTAGATATAATTCAATTGGCTTAAATTATTAATTTGCTAAAAAGTTTTAAAACCTCCTATTCACCCCCTCTAGTCGGTTATCCTTGATCCTACAATGCTACATGTAGTAGCATTTCCTCAAAATGAACAATTCAAGTGTCCTCGGTCTAATTGATTGTTATATAGTGATTACAAAACTACAAGAAACTACAACTCATCCCGAGCAAAATCTACATCCATCATTCACCAAAGCTACACGAAACAACAAATTACAATGTACACACATGGTCTCAGACCTCAAAACATTAGCTGCATAGCAATTTTTCTCTCTACCGTAATTCTCCACGATCCAGATTTCCCAACGAGAAGAAAGTAAACCTTCTACAAGTTTTGAACCCACAAGAATCCATTTGATAGAAATCAGTAACAATTGCGAAATTGTACAAAACAACAAGCAATTTTCTAACTACACACACTTCGCTCAACTAGCAGAGCGAAATTCGCCAAGGCTCAGTTGAAGTGAACCACCTCAAGAAACAAAACTTAAGACTACTGAACCATAATTCGCCAAGGCTCGATCAGCAAAAGCAGCAACAACAAGTAGAGCGCAACCATAATTCAGGACACGAAACAAATCGGGCGCCGCACGCGGGAACGGATCACGTACCGTGATGTCGGAGTAATCGAGCTTGAGTCCGATGCCTTCCTCGACTTGGCTAAGCCCGAGCTCGCCGCACCCTGAGCCCAACACGTAATCGCATAAAAACCAGGCCAAGCCAAACCGGCGTAGCGAGTAGCAATGAGGAGACCTTGACGGTTGCGCGATCCGTGGATCTCGTCGAATGCAGATGTGGCGGCGGAGAAGGTGGCGATGAAGAGGAGGAGGGAACGCGCTTCGACGCGAGGAGTTCGCACCAGATCTGGAGGCGGCGTCTGAGCGCGATACGACAAAGTTCGGTCGCTGATGGCCGACGACCATGGAGGCAAGGTGGAGCACCACAGCGGGTGGGTGGTGAGGTTCCCACCTTCACCATCCTCATCAGCCACCAGATCTGGAGCGCGATGGAGAGGGAAGTGGAGGCGGTGTGCAATGGAGATGGAGGTAGCGCGGTGAAGACTCGCGGGTCGCAAGCGACGTCGGCCGAGGGATTTTTTTCCACACCTACGGAGGAGTTTTTTTAACCCCGTGGATTAGCGTGGATCTGACAGGGAAATTCCTCGCCCTCCTCGCATCCAAACGGCCCAACAACTTACCCTGAGGTTGCCTTCCATGTGAGTTTTCTCCCCTAGAAATAGGCTGGGATCACAGCCGGGATTGGGCCATCCAAACAAACCCTAAAAGGGTTGCAATCCTCCGTACTCTATTTTATTATGATATAATTACATAGAAGGACGGGGCTTTGACAATTAGTGGATGTATCCGGTGCTAACCCCTTACTCGATGCTACTCCCCCGTTTCTGAATAGATATGATGTTTTAGGATTTTTCATTTCAACCAAGGCACGTGTAAAAATGATCAAATCGTCCTCATTCATTAGCTCACTTATTGGTCTCGTATGATGTGTGTTACTCTAATTCATAGTAGCAAAGAGCCTTGTGAATAATGAATGATAGGGATATACAAAAGAAAAAATAGTTAAAAGTTGTCTCGAAATTATAGGATGACAAGCATTCGAAATAAATTTTGAAAGGTAGAATGACATGTATTCAGTAACGGAGGGAGTAAAATACTAACCCTTTAGTTCAGGAATTAAATCAACTTATAAAATTCAAACAAAGTTGTAGAGGTATCTCTTAATGCCATCTACAATCACAAAAAGTTTCATGATCAAACTCAACTTACGCTATATAAATTTAAATAGAAATATTTGTAAAACAAAAATGAAAATGAAAAAAAAAAATGCTATCCGCACCATATTTCTCTCCCTTTTTATGATAGACTAGCATGTTAGAAGCAAAGCTATATGTTAACATAAATGTTTTTTTTTTGTGATTTCTTACAAAATTATATAGAAGACAAAGTTAGTATCTTAAGTATATCGAGTAAGATTAGACCCTATATGTTTTTGAATAAACAAATAATCCACACGGGGCAGAAATCCTGGATGTGCCACTAGCATTAAGTAGCTGGTTTTGAAAATGAAACCATCAATTGAAATCCTGGATCGTGCTTTGATCGGGAAAAAAATGGTATAGTTTGACTCGCAAAATGAAACTCTGACCACTCATCTCTATTGTAATATATTCATAAAATCTAATAAAATCATAATATTAAGAAACTACTTTTTCAGACAACAAATATACACGTACCACTATAAATATTCAAAGATATAATGATAGCCAAAATTTATAATATTTGAACCAAAACACATCTTTTGTGCCTAGAGAGAACTTCGTAAATTGTAGTTGGTGTATGTCCAAATAAGTCTGCATCATTGTTTATCTGCAACCATGCAGGCTAATAGTACAAAAAAATGTAGTGAGTCGGTATGTCAATTTACTATTTATGTAGTCGTCACACTAATTAGATAAGTTCCAAGACTCACAAGTTATAGATACATGAAGTGGTAAATTCTGAATTGCACATCTTTAGAGTGACAAATAATCAAAGGGGAAATTAGCTCAGTGACATCGCGTTAGGGCGTAATCGGAGGAATGACATTCCGTTCGTGACGCACTGAGAAATAACACTACGAACATCAAAAAATTAGACGAATGACATCAACGTCAGTTGCTTCCGTTTCCAGAATTTTTTAAATATAGAAACTGAGCTCGAAAAATTATCAATTTTGTTTATGAAGCCTCCTGACACAGTTTAATTACTTGTGTATTTTTTTTCAAAACTTTATATGTTATGATTTTGTCTCTAAAATTCATTTTAGTATACTATTTGTAGTAATATTCTAATATAGAAAATGATGTCCAAACTTTTTTTTTCAAGCTGCTTACATAGTGAACTTGATTGCGTAATTTTTTTCCAGAAGTTTAGAAAATTAAGTAATGCAATTTCATAATGTCCACTATGAATATTATAAACTTGCATTAATTAATTTTGTAAAAATTATAGGAAAATCACACAATCAAGTCCACTATGTAGGGAGCCTGAAGAAAAAATTACATAATGTTTGAAACTTATTTTCTATATTAGAAAATTAAATACAAATAGTATACTTAAATGAATTTTAAAGATAAAATCAGAACGTATAAAGTTTTGAAAAAAAATACACAAGCAATTAAACTATGTCGGGAGGCTCTACAAAAAAAATGATAATTTTTTGAGCTCAGTTTCTATATTTAAAAAATTCTGAAAACGGAATTAACTGGTGGCGATGTCATTTGTCTATTTTTTTGTGTTCGCGATGTTATTTTTTAGTGTATCACGAATAAAATGTCGTTCCTCTAATTACGCTCTAACGTGATGTCACTGAGCTAATTATCCCATAATCAAACATTACATTAGATATCTTGACACAGATTATTTCAAATAATTATTTTGTAACACCACATTCGGCCCAGCAACGCGCGGGAGATTCCCGATTCTGAGCGCCACTCCACAATTTTTTCCATTCCGAGTGGTATTTTCCGAATTTCGCCAATACCCTATAACCCCTACTCCCCGCACTCCTGTTCCTGAGTCCCAGCTCCCGAATCGAGCGCCGCCGAACCCTTGGCCAGCGCCGGAGAAGAAGCGTCCAGGGGCAGGCCTCCTTCCACCGGAGCTGCACCACTTCGAAGGCGAAGGAACTCCTCTCTCCTCCCCCTGCTGGGCTGGGGTAGATTGGGCTGGAGATCCATCCAGCCACCATTCTTTTGTTGGTACGGAAGCCCTAACGTAGCTTGCTCGCATTGTTCTGAGAGTGTTTCGTTCTTTGCTGTGAGCAACCGAATCCAAATCTTTCTTTCTTTCCCGAGATACTCCGATCCATCCAGTTTGTTGCGGATTTGATTCGACTGTTCTAATATAACAGCTTGTTTTCCCAAAAATTTGGGGGTTCAACTGAAACCCCACGCCCCACTTGAAGCCCGTCCCTCCTTGAAACATTGGTGTGTGTTTTTCCTGGCAAAACCCAATTTTTGTTTACTGAATTGTTCTTCTCCACTCTTGGATGCATTAGTTTCAGTTGAGCACCATAGGCCTCTCTAGTTTGTTCTTCAAGATTAAATTACAATTTTGGTCGATTTCATGATATACCTTTTGATGCTCTTAACGGGGAAATCGACTGTGGTATCCACATTTTAATTTCGGCTAATTTTTGTTCATGCTTATCTTAATTTTTCCTTTTCTCAGTTCTGATCCCACACGAGATAATTTTCTGCGATGGGAAAAAACTTCTGTGGCCACGCAGTTTACCAGGCTGCTTTAATTTGTACTTGGTGCATGTTTTCTGTGTTCCTTTGTCACATGTTGTATGTGTTCATCTGTTGCTGGTTTCACAAATGAACAGAAGGAACGAGGGGATGCTGGATGGGCTGTAGTTAAACAGCAGAACAAGAAGGAAAACGGCAGCTTGTACCTATCACCATGTCTCGGTCACCCCACCTCCCTCCCCGCTGCCCACCGCTGGGTCCTCAGATCACAAGAAGAGATGACAGCTTGTTCACACAGAGCTGCAGGCTTCCATCAGAGGATCCGTTCTTTGGTGAACCGCCGTGTTGGCTCGATGACCTCCTCGCAGATTCTGGGAAAACCCCCAATCTTCCTCCTCTCAGGAGAGCTTGCAGCGATTCTGATGCTATCTTGGATGTGCTGACGACATTCCAGAGCCCAATTTATCCGATAGAGGAAAGGGATCAGCAGCCGGATGGTGAAACTGGGGACTCGTCGGATGCTGTGGGAGGGGGTGAAAGTGGCTGTGGGATTGAAGGTAGCTGTCTTTATGGGCCAAATTCGCCAAGACAGAAGTGTAGGCTGACCAGTTCAGAGAGTTCCATGGTAAATGCTGTCCTGGATAATGTCCCTACCAACCCCTTGCAGTACCTGACCATCGACGCTTCAAGTGGTGTGCATGGCAATGTGGACAATGGAACAGGAGATGCAAGTGATGCTTTAAGCCATCCTGATCAAGAGAAGTCATTTAAAAGGTACACTGCTGTCTGTGTATGAAATCTCTACCGACATACCTTCTTCAAATGTTCTTTGATTTCAAGTTCTTACCATTTAGTTCCCTTAAAATGTAAAAGGTTCATACCAGTTGATGAAATTATAGGATGTAACTACAAATATGTCGTATTTTCTGTGAAAATGCTAGAAAGTATATCAAGGAAGTGACATAGTAGACTTTGCACTCTTGAAAATAGAACGGACCAGGATAGATGATAGCCCGATAACATTCAACTTTTACAGGATAATATTAAATGTTAATCTAAATAACCGTTGTACATCTTATTGTGTGTCTGTGTGACACTAAAAATTTTGAGTTCTATCACCAGAATTAACCATTTCATATACAATATAATTTTATCTTATCTTGTTAGCACAAGTACTTCCAAATTGTGCAGGTACCCATTGTGGTTAAAATTCACTACTATACTTATTCCATGACTATTGTGACAGCAACAGGTGCCTGTAAGTGTTGCAAATATTTGACCTTGTCGAAGTCCTGCATCAATAAGTGGCTGGACAGATGTTGATAGAAATTCCCTTAGTAGTATCTAGTATGTCCTTGTTTTCATGCTGTCAGAACTTTCCACTAAGCACACAGTCAAGCAATTCAAAACATTATTGAAGGGAATCTTGGATGCATGTCTATTGACATGTATACGGGTATCATATATTTATGACCACATTTTTTCACTTGGTGGCTGTTTTCTTGTGCTAAACCATTTTTCAAAGATCAATAAGTGGATATGATATTCAAGCTGTTGCTTCTTATGTGACAAGTGAATCATGGAAGAATTGTGTCACCAAGGGCATTTTAGTACATATGTTGGATTGCTAACAATTCTTGGATGCTATATGGGGTTGATGTCTTGACGAGGTGAAATTGTTTAGGTTGCATGCCTGAAAGTTTTTGTTAACTTAATGTTAAAATGTTCTTAACATTAAGAAGCAAAAGAAAACATCATATAGATTGAGAAATTCGACTTGTCGATGCCTATTCAGCAAATGCACATTTCTGCAGGCGCTCAGGGCAGAGATCTAGGGTCCGAAAACTTCAATACATTGCTGATCTTGAAAGAACTGTTGACTCACTTCAGGTAGTTTTGCTGATCTTTTATGTTGTTTACTTGTTGAGGATTTCAGTAGCACTCACTTTTTTATGACAATAAGTTTGTTTTCTGTCTTTTAGAACATGGGAGCTGATTTGGCTGTTAGAGTAGCATCACTTTTCCAGCTTCGTAATGCTCTATCAATGGAAAACAAGCAACTGAGGAGGCAGATTGCTAGTCTTCAGCATGCAAAACTAATTAAGGATGGTATGTCTGGTACTGTTTGCCCTTTCTTAAGTTGTAGCTGGCATGATTTTTTTTT
This sequence comes from Phyllostachys edulis, assembly GCA_036346405.1. Classification (NCBI taxonomy): domain Eukaryota; kingdom Viridiplantae; phylum Streptophyta; class Magnoliopsida; order Poales; family Poaceae; genus Phyllostachys; species Phyllostachys edulis. The sequence goes on from CM070547.1 coordinate 950,020, forward strand.
TTTGGAGAAAAGCTGGCATGATTTAGAGTATGCATGTTTTTAAGCCACGATGGATTTAAGTGACATTTATAGTTAATCAACAAGAAACTATAACCAGAAGAATTATATGCATTGTCATTAGATATCATTAGTGAAAACAGTACTACTGAACCAGACAATTATTAAATGGAGCTAAACGATGACCGACTCTTGATAAATTTTGTCGGTCCTTCTGAATTGCATGCTTCTGCTATTGTGCAAGTCATGGTCTCATGTTTAGTATTGGTCATTTAAATGATTGATGCTATGGATCGAAATAGCTATGCACTAAAGCTCCTTGTTCATTGCCAGAAAAAACTGAATTCCACATACCAGTGGAGCTTTTGCCTTTTTATCAAACTGAACTCCACATCAGAGTGGAGGTTTTGCCTTTTGGTCAAACTGAACTCTATATCAGAGTGGAATTAAACTATGTAACTGTGGCGAGAACAGGTGGTTGTTCGTCCTATCAAAAATTCAAAAGGCAAAACAATGGTAGTTTGATAGTATGTTTCCTTGACCAACACATTTTGTACTTCAGGATTTTAGGGCATTTCAATAATCATCAAAACCTTGTACTATTGCTTCTACATTTTGTGGCCTGATCAGATGAGGGTGTCTATTGCAAATCAATAGCTAGGTGCAATTATCACACTTCGGTTTGTGCCCCAAATCAACACGAAAAAATTCCATAAGAAAACTATTGTGGAGGTAGTTTGTTGAGACTTGTACCACCCTTTCAAATATTTAGTTCAAAGGGAGGGAGATAAAAGTCTGCTGAAAACAGTAACTTCTAGTCTTCTATCTGTTTTCTACGATCTAACTATTTGTTTTGCACTAGATATGCCACCGCTGATTTTGATATTTGGTGGTCTGTCTTAATGTTTGCCGATGAATATGAAAATTGTGATTTTGTTGCTTGAACTTTGTGCTAGTGGTTTTAGAAAGTGATGTTTCATATGCACCTCACTGAATGGTTTGAAATGCAATTTGCAGGTCAAACGCAGATCCTGAAGAAGGAAACTGATAGGTTGAAGCAGATCTCTGTGCGTCACCGCAGGAGCAGAAGTGTCACTTCTTGCTTTGAGACAGGTTCTTTCGGAGCAGACCCATCAGCAATCAATTGGCAGATGCTTGACATGGCAAAGCTCAACTTAAACGGCAGTGGTGTCCCCCCAAGAAGCGGCCATGGTCTGTAATAACAGTCTGCCCTGATCCCCGCTCAGAAGAAAAATTGCGGCAGTATCCTCAAATGTGGTTAACAATTCACTAACCTGACCATCCATAGATTCAAGGGTCTTATCTTTTATTAGGGGAGAGAGAGAGAGAGAGAGAGTATCAGTCGTGATTGCGGGAAATATACAGAGGTCATCAGTTAAGTTTATCTTTTGTAGAATTCTGCAATGACTTCCAGATTTGAACACAGACTAGATGAAGCAAGCTTTGCTTTGCTTTGCATGACATTAGCAGTTGCAATCCTGTGGTTTGATGCTTATTCTGTGTGCGACTAAAGCTGCAGCATGCTGATCCTGATCTTCCAATTAGTCTGGTGTTTTGATCGCCGTTGATGCCTGGCACTATTATTGCTCTCTGAATATTGCTCTTCGGGTACCATTCTTATCTTTCCGCAATATAATTATGCCAAAAATTTCTGACGACGTTATTGCGATGCTTCCGGCAACAACCGCCGCCTATTTCTATTGTGGTTGACCGGGTGGCTGCTAGCGTGTGCAGTTTATTATATTGCATTGAACTCGTAATATTAATTCCTGTCTCCTGATGTGGTTTGTTTATCAAAATTCGTATATTATTAGAGTTTTCATTCATATGATAAGAAATCATATATGAAGTCAGATCTTTTTATTTGTATCGACCATATTTGTATGACAAATTTTGTCTTTTTTAAAGACGAATTTTTTTTTAACTAGCTAGGCAGAGTTGACCGGCCATTTAAGCAACCGAGCACCCCGACGCCGGCATCATTCCCAGTCTTGTTTCAAGCAATGAACGCTTCGGCGACCATCATGCGTCGTATGCGGTGCTCAGTGGCACCGCATCCGGTGACCAGGCTGAAGCGCCAGCCACCGATTACACCGACCGGCCAGGGCCGGCGAACAGGTGCCGCTTCATCTGGCTCGGCGTTGCACTCGTAGTCACCGTGTTCGCCGTCGTCATCCTGGTGATCATGACCGCCTCCGTGCCGCTGCGCCTCCCGAGCTTCGCTGTCGACTCCCTCACCGTCTCGTCGCTGTCGTTCAGCCCCGCCTCGCCCGGCATCCTCTCGGCCGACTTCAGCGTCACGCTGGCCGTGCGCAACCCCAACAAGAAGGCCGACGTCCAGTTCGGCACGCTCGTTGCCGGCGTGTACTACGGCGGCACGGTCGTTACCGAGTCGGCGCTGCCGCCCATGTACCAGGCCAGTCTCGACGAGCGCACGGTGACCGCGCGGCTCGTGGTGGCCGCCGCGCCGCACGTGGGAAGCGGCGTGGCCGGGGGAGTCAGGCCGGACGTCATGGGGCGCGGCGGCGCGATCAGGTTCCGGGTGGAGGCGACGTGCAGCCTGGCGTTCGACGTGAACGGTGTGGACACGGTCAGGTGGAGGAAGGTCACGGTACGCTGCGACGACGTACCCGTACGGCTCGACAACGCGCCGCCACCGACGTCCGGGAAGCTCGTCGGGCCGCCGAGGCCGTGCACGGTCAAATGAGCGGTTGCGTGGCACCCTCTTCTTTCTTTGCTTTCATTCCTTCCTGGAACCCGATATCGTCTGTTACACGCCACACGAAAATGGCAATTACGTGTGCTCACTCTACGTAGTATCAATTCAACTTGTAAAAATAGATTGTAAATAGTCAAATTGTGACAGGTATTTGTTGCCTTCAAAAGACAAATTTCTGGGTAAATCGAGATGACTTGTATGCCCCAGATTTCATCTCGAGTTCACGATGTCGCATAAACTCCAACATTTATTCGTATCTAACGCTTAGAATTTAACTCCACCAAGTAAGCAATTTTTTATGGGTAATGCTATAGCGCAGACGTCCGATTGATTGGAAAAAAATAGGATACCATATATACCCTCCACACTAATTAACCGAACATACGGAGTAGCGGTCAAAATCCTCCGCCTATCCTATCTCTCGAGCCTTCCCAGTTCCCCCACCACTCGGTTCCTCAATCCTTATCTCATCTACTATCTGTTGAAGCCTCCTCCCTTTATTTCCCTTGATGAATCATGTGTCCCCAATCTCCCAGTCTCATAATCCCATTCATTTCTATTCGTCATCACCTTCTCTACTCTAGGCCAAATGAGGTCATCGTTGGGGTGCCTGCAAAATGTGTTGGTGCCAGTGGACGCGCAAGGTGATGCAACGCCCATGGACAAGGTGCGCCTGGAGGCCAGCGGTCAGCAGAGGCGTAGCAAATAGGGGCCATTCAGGAAGTGCACCTAGGTGGACGAGCAGCGCCACGAAGGAAATCCTAGAGGGCGAGGCTGAGCTTGTCGCCGCTACCGTCGAGGCTGAGAGACGGTGAGTTGAGTTGGGGCTTGTGTGTTTGTTGCAACCATATGTTTTTTTTTGTGTGTGCAAGAGGTGATTTCCTGTTATAACTATTATTATTATTTTGCAAGAGGTGATTTCATGTTATGACTAAATTTTCTGAATGTTGTAGTAACAAGCTCTAGCTATGCGTTTTTTTTTAAAAAAATTCTCGCTATTGCATCTGGTGTTTTCATTGTTGCTTAAGTGAATTCAAAATATTTCATAGCACCGCTGCCATCAAGGCTGAGAGCCAGTGAGCTGCCTTGGGTGTTTGTTGCAAGAGATGATTTGAGATGTTGGGAGACTTATGACTGAGTTTTTGAATGTTGTAGTGGCAAACCCATGCGATTTTTTCGAGAATTTTCTCGATGTTGCATCTGATATTGTTTATTGTTGCGCAGGTGATATCAAGATGTTCCATAAGAAAGTCTCAAATGTCGCAGTACTCAACCGTCCATTCTTTTGTCGCAAACCGGTGATTTTTTGTTGCTCTTCATTTGTTGTTGGTCTTCCTCGTAAAAAAGGAATTTGTTGTTGCTCTTGGGAGTAGGTTTGTTGCGTTTGTGATCCGAGGAGAAACAACAGGTTTGGTTGTGTTTTATGGCGAAGGGTTCATATTTATTGCAGGTGACGTTTTCTTTTGTTGCGCTTCAGTCTAGGGGATTCAGACGTTGAGATTTGCTTGCGTTACGAACATCTGATAGCAGGGGAGCCGTACGACACTCGCGCCCAAATCGGACATTTGGGCACTAGTCGCATCCATTTTTTATGCCAAAAATCCCTGCACATTCCAAACGTTTGGTTATATACAAATTGCCGAGATCAAACTCTAACCGGTGAATTTACATTTTTTCTGAACGGACTAGGTGAATTTACCTGGTGACTATGATCGGCACCGCGTACTTGAATTTTTTTTTTTTGAAAGATAAGGCAGGCACTACTTGAATATGAATCAACATGGAAGTAGTACCATTTGTTAGCGAACTACTGAACAATATGGGCCTCAGTATGCTAAATGAAACGGATAATAGCTCATTACAGGCCAATTGCGGTCCAAGTCCAACTAAGAACATTTATGTCACAAGTAACCAGCTGCTCCAAATAGCACCACATCCTTCGCTACCAAATTAACGCGATTACAATAATGATAATGCAGTCAATCAGTACTAGTAGGAGATGGAACAAGCATCTGACATGCATTGCTCCCAACAACCATATCAAACTTTTGAATAGAAAAACGAAGGCAAAACTTTCAGTAGAAACACGCCGAAGAACTGCCATTTGATGGCTTGGTGTATTGACAAGAGATTCAATGGTAGGTGGCATATGCATGTCCAAGAGTCGGATGTCGCCTGCAAATTGTGTTGCTGAGCTCGCCGGTCCGGGATATAATTCCGATGAGTTGGTGGATTAATGAATTAGTCAAATACTTTGCCTAAAAAGCCTAACGACAACAGAAGGATATAATACAACGTGGAAGTTACAATAAATTTGGCTAAGTGATCTCAGGAACACCACAACATATGCTTCAAGAGCCGGTGTGAGTTTTTCACTTGCAAAAGAAACAAAAATGAGGAAACTAATTGGATCGTAGGAGAAGAAAAAGTCATAAGCTATATGCAAGATCAGGAGTTGGCGTTGAAGCTGATTACTCTTCCGCGTTTGGAGTACATGAATCAATCCCATTGAGCTTGTAGGATGCACAAAGCTGGATCATACGCAAAGAAGGCAACAAAACTGTTAGGTAATCCCCTAAAAACATTCTCTATTGTAATTCTTTCATAAATAGAGAACATGATGCATTCTTTAAAGAGATATTCATAAAGCTGGATGGTACATGAGGAGTAGCTGCTAAATCTTATTGTTATAATGTTTGGGACGAAGACTTTTTGGTGACATACCAGTTGTTAGAATTTGGAATATAGAGAGCCGCAGCCTATGAACAAAGTTAAAAGAAGATAAATTAGTGGTTAGAACTAAATTATTTCTATGTTGTCGCAATCTGTCGGACCTCGGGTGTGGATTACCTGAAACCATCGTGTGTGTACCGTACTAGTCCCATGATCAGTAGCTAGTACACACATCCACAACTTTGGTATACACATCCATACACAATATACATACAACATGAAACCAATATGATACTTAACCTAAACGATTACAACACATAGTATGATACACGGTCGACCGGCCAAATAAAATAACAAGTATCAGAAGTAGCAGTGAAACAGCGGAAGCATAGCATGTATATAAACCAAAAGTCCAGCGGTATGCCCATCCAAACCCTCAGGCAACCGACAAGAAATAAGACCTAGAAAGAACCATCACTGAACCCTCCGGTGCCTGGTGCAAAGAACACGTCATACAACATAGGCTCATCCTCTATCTCTGAACAATAATTTAAGCATGATTAGGTACATTGCGTGCTCAGCAAGACTTGTAGTGCATCACAAAGTTTATATATATGCATGGCTAATAAGGGATGAGGCTCTATACTACAAGTTATTTTCAACATAAAGCAAGTTTTATTTGCCATATCAATACAAAGTAATTTGCAACGGAATTTAAATAGTAGTTAAGTAATTAAAGAATAAACAAGTAAGTACTTAAAAAATAATAAATCGCAACCCTCCTCGGCTGCGATCAACATCTTACTTTCAGCCATAGACATGGCACTCAACTCAAATATCAAGAACAAAACCCTCCCCTCGTTTTCCAACAAGAACCATTTTTGCAAAAACCAAGACTATACCCGATGTGACTGCATTAAGCATGCTCAAGACCGCGAGCACGGCTATTTAAATATATTTATACTCTGCAGAGGTGTACAACTTTATCCACAACATACGAATTTTCTAGTTTGTTTGGCATCCGTCGATACCACCGCTCACTATCCTTTGGTAAGTAGTCTAAAGCACGTATCGAAACCTTTACATCACCTTGTCCCAACCTTGCACTAGCCAGCGAATGAACACCCCACTTCACCTGGATACACCCCCGTCTCAGTGAGGCATTCACCGTTGTGTCAGGAGGCTTTGTTCCCAACGCCTCGGTGAAGGAAGCTCCTTCAAACATACCTACACTGGTCATGCTTGCACTACCACGGCCTACCAATGTGAAACACAAGCTTTCAATGACTTAATTAGCTAAGGCCATCCCATGCCGACACATGTGGTTGTACGCTTAGGTTTAGATTGGTGGCACCGACGTTCGGTCCTTAATTGACCCAATTGAGGAACTCCCCCTATCTACTTGTGAGATACACCTCACACTTTTCAGAATATAATATAACTCGCCCGCGTCACAAGCTAAGTTTTTTATTTTTATTTTTATACAAAATAACAGATGCAAACCCCTCTAGACCATCATTTCAAAATCTCCCAAATCATCATCAACAATATTTCATTCTTGATTTCAATTTTTGTAAAGATTAGAGTTTGACTAAGCGTTTGTGCGATATTCGCACTCGAATTACCCAACTCGACATCAATTATTGTCTAAACCATAACCTAATGGCTACAAGAGTATTATTCATGCATTCAATATGAATTTAGCTACCAATACCTATAACATAGAAAATTTGTAATCAAACATACACGCATGCATAACAAGATTTGCAAAAAGAAGTACAATAATTAAAATAATAGGATCAACATGGTCAAAGTGGGTACTTGCCTTGCTCTGATTGCTCTGAATAAGAGGATGAAGGATCGTCATAAATTTCGTTTGATGTATCGGCGTCTACTAAAAAAGAGCTGATAACAAATTAAATATAGAAAAATAATTTCAATAGCAACAAAATCCAAATATTTTTTCATATTCAAATAGAGCATGATTTTAGATGAATTTAGAAAAAAAAGATTCACACCATTTAGAGTTCTATGCAAAAGTTATTAACATTTCAATTTGCTTCGGTTTTGAAATTCCAGACATTAATAAAAGGGTGACATTGAATACGTATTATCTGAGGTTTACGCTTTTCAATGAAGAAAACGTATTTTCCTCCAAGTTCTAGTGAGGTTTACGTTTTCCAACAGAGAAAGCGTATTTTCCTCTGGATTGAAAGTGATTTTTCTTATTTTTCTGAATTTTATTAACTTACATGTGGGGTCTACTTGTCAGTGACTCATAGTTTTATTGTCTAGATTTTTATTTATAAAAAAGAGGCGGTCTCACATGTCATAGACTCATTATTTATTAAATAATGATTAAACCTATTTTTGATTTTAATTAACTGACGATTGGGGTCCACATGTCAGTCTCTTGGGTTTTAAAACGTGTTTTTAAAATCGAGAATAGTGCGTGGTTCCATATATCAGTGACACATATTCTAATTACATTTTAAATTAGATTTCTGATAAACTTTTCGATTGGTCCCACCTGTTATACTCTTATTACACTTAACCAATGTCATTAGTGTTAACTAAATCCTAAACGCGAGTGGGTCCCACTAGTCAGAGAGAGAAAGAAAGAAGCAGGAGAGCTGCACATGGCCGAGAGGAGGAGAAGCTCGCTGGTGGTGAGGCACGCGCGTAAAGGCTCGGGGGAGCCCGGAAATGGGAAGAGGGAGTCAATGCGATGCTAGGGGAGGTGAAGGTGACCGGAGAGATGGACGACATTCGCGCTAGGGGCAAAGACAAGGCAGGCTTGAAAGTCAAATCGACTTAGGGTGCTATCGTAATGCTATTAGGCGTGGCTCAGGGAACTAGGGTCACCTGAGGCAAGCCGACGGTAACATCCCATGGTGGCGCCATTAGCTCCACTAGCGATTATGGCGGACACGCCCAAAACTACTCAAATTAAAGAGGGCTTAAGCTCTAGCAGCTTACCATGATCACGAGGAAACTATTAGTGAGGTTGGAGCAGGGCTGAGACGGCTTGACGGCGATGATCAGTGGCGGCAGAGGCAAGCTTCACGGTGATGGACCGTCCTGGTGGAAATCAGCTAAAATGAAGCGCATGCATAGCTTTAGGGGGACTCACAAATGGAGAATTTGACCTTGGTGGGGCCAAGAACTCACCGAAGAGGTGTTGTCGTCGATGGCGGCAGCGGAGACAGAGTGGTTTATGGTGGTAGCTTTGTGTGGGTGACGATAGTTGAAATGGGTGGTGCAAGGAGGTTCAGTGAGACGAGGCGATGCTCAAACCGGACACAGAGTAGACCGAGACTCACTGGGCTTAAAGGTCTTCCGTGGATACCGCAGCGTTAGAGGTGAGGAAGAAGACCTGATCGCAGCGCTACACTACAATAGAAGAATAGGAAAGTGAGGAGGTGATTGAGTGAGCCAAATGGCGCAAGCTGACGCGCACTACGAGGCTTGGCTCACTGGGACACGATTGTGCTTCAGCGGAGTGCGTGCACTGGAGCTCGGGACAAAGAGGTGTTCTGGGCGATTTAGTGGAAGAAACTTGCCGGGAAGGGGAAAAATGGAAATGACAATAGAAGTGGAGGGTTTTTGCTCAGAAGGGAAAGCTTCAAATAGCAAGATGAGGACGAGAACGACGACGGGAATAAGGTAGTCGGCTCGGGTTCTCGCGATTTTCTTGCGCGGCGACGAGACCCATGTGGAGAGAAACGGTGGGCGGAGCAGGTGAGACCGTGCGACCTTGGTCTCCTCCTGTGGGTGCACGAGGATGACGGCAGCGATGACATGGGCGAGGTTCTTGCGCGCTACAGGACGGAGGAGATGGCTGCACGAGGTGGAAGAAATGGCCTGACGTATGGTGCAGCATGTCAACTTGAGAGAAGGCATGGGTCAAGGGCTAAAATGGTGTGAGCAAAATTGGGCTATGGCAGTTATGACCCAACGGCTCGGCGGGAAATTCAAATAGAGTTTGGAATTTCCAAAAAAAGGCTGAGATTTTGCCAAAATTTTAAGCCTATGAAAATGGCTCTAAAATTTATGATTTTTTTGTGAGGTCTTCTGACACCGTGTATTTTCTTGTTTAAATTTGTAAGGATTTTATATATTCTGTGATTTTTCAAAAATTATTACAAGTTGCTGTTTGCATGTAATTTCACTATTTGATTTATACAAAAGTTCACAAATCATGCTAAAATAATTTTCCACACAAAAACATGCTCAAAATCATTATCCCACTTATTTTCATTATACTTTCGCAAAATTGTGATTTTTGGGATGTTACACAACCGAAGAAACTAGGGAATGTACTCATCGACTGGTTTCTATAATAGAGTTTTGCAAAGTCCGACTTTTTTTTTTCTGGCAATAAATGAGGCATTATGCAACACATGTCAGAGGCGGCGAGGAGGGACCATGGGCCAATTCAATAGAAGAAGATTCACAACTCAGAACAAAACAAAACTATGCTAAGTCATGCTTGCAAGGCAGGGCAGTCTACAATTTGACTAATCTACTTTTGGTGTTCTTCACATTTGGAAGAAATGCATATGCACATGACCCCAATGAGCTGAAGCAGACATCCCAACATGACACATACATAAATAAAATCAGAACACAATATAGTATAAAAACAGAATACAACATTAGTCCCATACCTAAATAAAATCATAATACACCATTCGCTCCAAATAAAACAAAAAAGCTGATACCGGCGACTGTTTAACCTACAATATCGTTGTACCACATAGTCTCTCAAATGTATCAATGAATCATCTGCATATAACCAACAGCTTCACCTCACATAAGATTTGCTCACCAAAAAGGTCATGGATAGCATGTCACCAAACACACTGATGGGGTAACAACCTAATGGGAGCTTGAAGGGTGTAAGTAATCTACGTATATCTAAACAATAATGTAAAACATCGAAACAAGTGACCTCATAGCATCGAAGAGGAGCTACGATAGGTCGATAGGTGCACCAATAAGGTTGTGAAGGATTACTATGTGGCAATAACTCAAGAAAATATTTTTCTCTTGTAACCCTATAGCCGAACATGTCCTAGGATGATGAGTTTAGGACAAAATCTTGAGTTTACACACTTCTTCATTATCAGTAACTAGAGCATCTCTATATACTACCTTAGGATAGACTGATTGTTTCGGTACAGAGCATGGCTACCTTTTAAATGTTCCTATGGAGATACATGACATCAATACGTAGCATTATTAGTTTCAAAAGGCAATAAAGTGAGCTGTGTACAAAGAGCAACCTTAAATTTCAATAAACAATTCAACTATTATAGCGGAAGTATGGAGAGAAAAAAGTCTGCGTACCATGGCCATGCCATATGTAAACTTCTATACCGAAAGTCATGCAATTCAGTTCAAAAGAAAGAATAAGAATAGATATGTTACCCGTTTCATTAAATGGATCCTATTAGATTTTGTCGAACAAGAAAAAGGCGAACAACGTACCATGGCTTTTGCAAAAACAAAAAAAAGAGAAGATAATCCCAACTAAACAGTATAAATTTGAAGTAGGAACTCTATCATCTAGGGACCCATAAGTAAGCCCTGTGGGTTGCTGATGGCCATAACAGGGCTACATTGATCTACAAGATAAAAGCAAAAATTAATTAGTAAGCATTCAATGTATGTTCTAATAACTATGCAACACACCGACCCAACAAAGAACCCAGAATGTCACCAACCTATGCTAATTAACAATTTAAACATTAATTTGCAATAAATTCCAGTAAGCATATCAAGATTAAAACCCATCCACGGGTCACAAGATGAACATTTAAAGTAACACTAATCAACTAATGGAGTTACCAACTAGTCTCAAGCATTAATCTAAGCAATAAATAAGTCCATGAATAACGATCTAAAGGAAATAACCAATGCCTCTAGATTTATAAGGAACCACTCTAAATAAATATCGAATGTGCAGTTGTTTCGCATGTGGCGCTTGTGATCTATTCCCTCCCATGTATATCGCCATCAATGGTCACATAAAAATAGCAACAAAGCAAGAGTGTGTCCAAGACTCAACAAATACATAATAAAGGCATAAACAATAGCTTATCAACCATAATCAAGGTTATCATCATCATCTATCTGTTTAATGCCATTCTCATACTTGAATAAACAAGGAATATTCCATATCGGTAAATTTGCACAATTTAAAATTTTACTCATATATGCAAATGCACCATCATACTCATACTCATATGCATCTCATCAGCTGATACCGGTATATCAGAGTGTTCTCCCATCTTCGTTAGGATGGGGTCCCTACATTGTAGGACTTTAACTAGTCCTTAAAAATGTAAGACTTTATCTAGAACACTCCGGACTAGTCATGTATCTTTCTCACCGACGTCACTGGAATATTTACATGACTTTATCATCGACTTGGCTCGTGCAACTCCTATCATGATGAATGTAAATGATGCAACATCTTTAATTATTCATCAACATAATTCATCTCATTAGCTCATTATATCATTCTCATTAACTAAATATCATAATCTCATTCGCCCAATATAATAATTAGCATGATAAGTAATATCAATGACAATAACGAACAATCTGTTGTTCACCACTCTACCATGTACTTGCCTCTTTTATCCTTCGGAGCCGGATAACGAGGCGATGCTAGGGCACTAGAGGCCTACTATCTGAACTAGGACTGGAAACGAGCCGAGCCGAGCCGGCTCAAGCCAAGCTCGCTCAGGCTCGATCTGAACTGTGGTTCGGCTCGACTTGGCTTATTTTTATAACGCGTTGAAAACCTGGCTTGGCTCGGCTTGAATGTTGGCTCGAGCCAGCTCGTGGCGACTCGCGAGCTGAGCCTCGTTTTTGGACAAGACTTGCTAGTTGCTACTTGCTATGCTGGTCTGGCATAAACACAAACACATTGCATACATCTTCCCTACTACTGGTACCAATCGAATTGCAGCAGCATGGAGCTACACAAGAGGTGAAAACCAACATAGGAATGAACAAGAACACAAATTATAACAAATTCGTCAACGATTCTTGGCACAGAATCCGACCGGGCCACCACACCAGGATCCGTTGCAGCGGCCCTCCCAGACGAGCGCCCCCATGGCGGCATGGCCCCACCTCCGTGTCTACGCCAGTCAGCCCTCCCGCGTGCTGCTGCCGCAGCTGCTGGTCGCATCCTTCGTAGATGCCGCCGCCACCCTCCTCGATCAGAATTGATGCAGCCACCAGCCACCGACCGATTTGATGCGGTTGCGGAGCTCGCGAAGGGAGCACCGCACCACGAGGCTGCCACCGCGGGGGGTGGTGGCCATGGAGGAGCGGCGACAGGTGGATGTGCTGGCAAAGGCGGAGGAGGACTAGGCGGTGGAGAGGTGGGAGCATGACATGGCTGGTCCATCGCTGGTGGAGGTCACTAGTGACGGCAGAGGCGGATGGGGAGGGGAATGGATCGGGGGAGAAAGGGGATCAGGGCCGGGGGTTAGGGGTTTGAGGCAGGGAGGCAGCGTCGTAGCTAGGCCTGGGCGCCTGGGCCGAGCCAAATGAGGCTCACGAGCTGGCTCGGGCTCAGCTCATTTGCTTTGCGAGCTGGATAGAGGGCTCGGCTCGGCTCGCAATGAGCTCGAGCAGGCTCACAAGCTTCGAGCTGTTTTTCCAACCCTAATCTGAACAAACAATTCAAAAACAATCTCAAGATCACATCATCATAACACCAACACTTTACACTAATCGTCCTCGCAAGTTTACGCCAAACCGATCCAATTAACCCAAATCTACCTGACGCAATACCCGCTGTCCCAGTAGTAAGATGGCTCTAACTTATTTATCTGAACTCTAAATCTTGACAACCAATACTTTCTACAATCCTCACGCAATTTCTAACAACTACTTAGTTATGACGAACTTCTGATTCTACCGTTTTCTCCCCCGTTTCCTTCCCCGAAGACTGTCCCAGAATCTGTCAAGACAGATCGCTTCACAATTTCATATCTTTAATTCTAAAACTTGATAAGATATGAACGATACCAGTTATGGAAACTGCTCAAAATTTCTAGCTTATTCAAGTTATCACCAATTTATAATTATTTCATTTACTAGGTGAAAACAACCTATCTACATGATCTTTGCCAACGACGCCCGAATTCTGGACAGCGACCTTCCCGAGGCCGTAACTTTTAGTTCGCTACTTCGAATCAAGTGATCTAGACCTTTCTAGAAAGCTAACTAAAATATATACAACTTTTATAATTGGACTAAACCCTGAATCCAAGCCTAAATACCTCGAATTGGCCTCGCAAAGTTCTGCGTCGAAACTCGACGAACTAGGGTATGCTGAAAACTAATCTTCCCTTAGACAAAATGATTTACAAATAATGCAAGGACTAATCCATGGAAACCCTAGGGGCTAACAGGGGTTACCCTTGAAGAACGTGATGTCGAACACGAAGACCCATGAAATCCTCTCCTTCCCTCTTCTTTCTCATCCTCCTTTCCTCCTTCTTCGTCCTTCCTTCCCCTCCTTGCTGGGCCTCCGTGGTACCTCCTCCTTATCCCTTTCGAAGCACATCAGTAGTAGGGCGTGGCACCAAGAGGGGAGACGGCGGCTTAGAGGGAGGGAGGCGCAAGGGAGGCGGCACACAGGGCATCAAGGGGCGACACCAGAGGAAGGTGTGTAACACCCTGGCTATGCGGAAGCCAAGATATCACCTAGAAGTCTAACATTCATCAACAATACGAAATAATTTCAGCAATCTATCAACTAACGACATGTAAGAATCAACAACTGATAGAATGAATATAAGAATTGAATCAGAATTCAATAACATATCAAACTCATTCATCTAATTTATAAGTGAATACTGTGAAGTGAAAGGAAGATTGTGAAGTGGATGAAGTGATCCACACGACTATACCTTCCCATGCATGTCGCCTTCAATGTTTACTTAAAACAAATAAACACGGCAAGAATGAGTCCACGACTCAGCAAGTACAACAGAATAATACGAACAGTACAGAATAAGAACATAACAATCACAGAATATAATACGAATGTAGAACGGATGAGTAATATCATTATATAACGGGATAGAATTCGAATGTGGAATGGAGGAATAAGGACATAACATCACACTAAAGAATATGAAGGTAGAATGGCAGAAAACATATGAATGAATGAAATGCATGAACTCCACTTCTGCTTATACTGGTATAGCCAGTGACACACCCGTCGGTGTCCACTTAGGCCCGTATTTAACAAAATATGGGGATCCAAGGCCCGTATGAAGAACATTTCATACGGGGATCCAAATTTGCCCACATTGGAATGGTGGGTCTTACATGCCCATACTGGAATTCATGGGTCTTTACTTTCCACTCCCGTGGATGAAACATGAACAATGAATGAATGGAATGAATTATGAATAATGAAAGACATCATCTCATTAAACATGGATTAATGAACATGAAATGAACATAACGCATCGAATCTACTCATGGATCATAGAAATAACAGTATGAACAATAAGCACTCAGCATTCACTAATAATAAGAGTCACAAGGTACTTGCCCATGTTGGAATGACGGGGCTTCACTACCCACTTCCGTGGTGAACATGAAAGAAGGAATGAATGAATATACTGAACGTAAACATATTATCGAAGAATCATGTCATATCAATTATGAAGGAAAACAAGAAATACCAATATTACCCATTTGCATATTCAACAATCAAATGGAACAAACAACAAACAAGACAATTCAATTGTACTTGCTTCAACCGTGAGATGGAAGACAACGATGGAAAGCTTTAGCCCCGGGGTTCACCACCACCTGGCAGCCGTAAAATAATATACTAAGTACACTAACCAATAGTGTACAACATAGCAATTGAACAAAACGAGAACAAGCGTCCCTACCCGCAACCCGAACATTTAATCAATACACTATCAAATTCCCAAATCTGCCCAAATAGACAGCGGTTAAGGAAAAATTCATAACTTTTGAGTCAAAACTCCAAAATACATTAATCCAATTTTCCTAGAACCTAAACAATCCTAGCTATAACTTCTCAGGTGACTAAAAGATCAAACTAGTTCATCTAAGTATTTGTTTTTAATCCCGAAGACCGATCTGACATCTCCAGCACTACTAACTTGTGAATTTCATAACTTTTGTTTTGATCAACCAAACACATTGTTCTAATACTCTCTGGAAACTACAGGAAACCAAATATCTCAATAAAATTATCTCAAATATTTTCGCTGTGCAACAAATGTTGCAAACAGTCAAGTAAAACTCTTCTGTCCACAACAGAGAGACAAATTACAACCTTAGCTTCTAACATTCATATCTTTTGATATAAAAATCCAAAAATTATGAAATTTAACTTTCTGAAATCATAATAAAAATACCTACAAATCTCATGGAGACCAACTGACCCAATTCGGCCGTACCCAAGATCAAAATTACAGATCTATGTTCGCTGCACAAGTCTTGAGACTGATTTAGCACCCAGTATTGCGAAATTCATAACTAAATCATCATTTATCCAACAATTATGATTTAAGACTTTGTGGAAAGCTAACGAAATTTTCCATCTATCTCCAGGAGACCCTAACTTCTAAATCCATATGGAACTAATTCAATATGATGAATTAACCGAACTACAGAACACCGATCTAGATCAGTAGGATAACAATCTGACTATCGGTGACAATTCACACATAAAAGAATTACAATAATTAATGGAGAACATGAATATACCTACAAAATTCCCCTGTGAGATCAACCCTTTCTTCTAGCATTCATCCCTTTCCTCCTTGTTCCTCTTCTTCTCCTTTCCTTTGATCTCTTGACAGCAGTAGGAAGGAGGCGCAAGGGAGGGGAAAGGAGGTGGAGGTGCAATGGGGAGGGGAAGGGGTGCTACAGTGGTGGCACTACAGTGCGTGCTACAATAGCATGACTGTCCCCCTCCACTTGGATGGTTGCCCTAATGGGCCAAGGTGCTGTGGGCTTTTTTGCCCACACCAGTTCTCTCGAATAACACGAAACCCCAAACTTCGGTTAAAACCACTCTCTAAAACAATTCGCATCCGTAAAGTTTTCTCCTCTTTAAATTTTTTGGGATATTATAAGGTGAGCATAGGAGGGAACCCTTGGGGTCCTATTTAAAGGCCAAGGGGGCTGGAGAGTCGTGTCTTGGACGTGGTAGGGTTGGAAACAACCGGCATTGAATTTGATTCGGAGTACACTTTGAATTCGAGTCAGTTTTCCACTTTCTTTCTGCGTAGGGAACTTTTCGGAGGTCATAACTTTCTCTCCCAAACTCAGAATTGAGTGATTCTTTTTTTACCGTATAGCTAACTCATGGTACTTCAATATTCTATTGGTGGAGATTTTTTGAAAATGTCGTCTTCATTGTAAAATTGGCTTTGGAAGTTGACTCAGTTGCAGACTCTGATTCACACGTCGGAACTCCAAATGAGGTCAATGAGAACTCTAAATTGGACTATGCAAAGATATATACAACTTTGTAGTTATTAGGTTTTCCATTCGAAGTTGTTACAGTTGCGAAAATCACGTTGCAAGATGATGACAAATTCTGTCCTGTTTCTTGGTGAGGCAAATAAGGAATCTCCCAATCGATCTCCTTATATTCTCTTTAAATAAATGGAATATTACAACCTAGGATTCATGCCATTCATGGCACATGACATAAGATGAATCATGAAGATTACAAAACATTTTGGTAAGCTATTAAAATCTAGCACATCTGTAATAACAAAACTCACATAAGAATCTAATGAAAGAGAAGTGTTGCATTGGCAGTAGTGTATTCTGAAAGCATTTCACCGTGCAAGTTGTTCCCAAAAAAAATTGGTATTCAATCAATCTATGCATGACATGTCTTCTTGAAGCAATTATCACTATTCACCAACACGGTGGGAGATCATAAGCACAAAGGCTGACCAATTGCACAGTACAAAATAAAATCAGATTTCCTTTGTGACAAAAGACCATGCTTGCTCACTGCAACAACAAACCTGTTAGCGAAGTGAACTCAAGAAAAGTTACAAAATAGTATGGCTTTCGCTCTTTAGTTGTGCAAATCAGAAAATGGATGGCAATGAGTAAACATTGCAGTGCACATCGAATAAATGAAATCAATTCTTTATTTGGCATATGGAGGAACTGAAAAGCTCCATGTATGGCAGAACTAAAACATACCATCTAGAACAACTAACATCGGGAAGTTGCTATAGATTGGTTATACACTAAAACCAAGCATCATACAGGACATAACATGAAACACCCCTAGTTCTCCTTATCATTTTGCTATGCTAAGATCCACAAAAAAACTATTAGACATGACTCATG
This sequence comes from Phyllostachys edulis, assembly GCA_036346405.1. Classification (NCBI taxonomy): domain Eukaryota; kingdom Viridiplantae; phylum Streptophyta; class Magnoliopsida; order Poales; family Poaceae; genus Phyllostachys; species Phyllostachys edulis. Next base: position 967,835 of record CM070547.1, read on the forward strand.
AACTCTAAAATCCCTGCCGATGGATTATGGAAACAAAGAAATTCCAAAAGAAATCACAAAAGTACGCAGGCAGAAAAAGCAAAACATATATGTTCAGGTCCCGGGTGTGTGGAATATATACCTGCGATGTCCGGGCGTGTGGAATATATAACTGCGATGTCCCTCAACAACTTTAGTCATATTACCATCATATGTTGGAACAAATATATCGCTTTCCAGTGATCAAGTAATCCAGTGCTTCCATGTGTGATGAATGGTTCTGAAGGAACATGAGATCAGATGGTTCCAAAAGCGTCTCTTCTCTCACCTATGCATTGTTGTCCACACATCGAAAAAAAGGGAAAAAGAGATATGCAGAGTAATGATAGCATAATACAGTAGCGATGCCATCATAGATGCACACGCAGCATTAGGTCCATACCACGTTGGGATACGCTGAAGAGAAGCCATTCTATGTCTTTCACCATATATTTTTCCAGCTGCAATATATACAAGGTGACGAACTGATGAGGATATCCCTACCATGGATATAACCGCGCCTACACACACAACTCATCCACCACAAGTGTTACAAGGACCACTTACTCGAGCTCGTGCTCGCCAACTTAATTACCAGGTGAATTCGTTCCTAGATTTATATATTACTGAGAATAGACCGCTACCTAATGTAAGTGATTTAATTGTGCTTAGGAGCATATGAAAGGACCAAGGAGAGGCATGGGGAGTCATGGACATGTATGGAATGCATAATGGATGTCACCACATCACTTTGGATTTGAGTCAAGCAAGAGTTCGAGTTGGGCTCGTTCTGGATTCGGATTCTGACTGCTGCGATAGCACTAAGTTTAAACGGCCGTAACTTTTTCATAGACTCTGTTTGGGACGTTCTTAGACTTCGTAGAAAGCTTACCAAGTTGACTTTCCAACAGATCCAACCTCATCTTCAAATTCCTTCCGAGCCAGCCACAACCATCAAAATAGTCCATGTCTGTTTCTGAGAACGATGTTGCACCACCTCAACTTGGGCCAATGGGCCTTGTATGAAGTCGAGCCCAATTGGAGCGTGTCCCTAGGGTTAGAGGACGTCCTCTGCCCCTTAGTCATCACAAACAGATTGGATTTTGTTGAGTTTAGGTTTAACCATTGTGCAAACTTCTGTTCTTTAGTTGTGTCGGACGACCACCTATCAAGACAGCCTTTGGGATCCCACCTTTGTTTTGCAATACTATCTACACTATAATCTTATTTGCAATATCAGATTGTCTGCATCTTATTCTTACTAGTTCTTCGATTGCTCACAGGAATTGAACCTCGTGTTCAAGTTGATCATGCTTCCAGCAAGGTCAATAATATCTCGGAGTTGGTTCAACGATTGCTAAGGCGCAAGTGTCTTCGTACGGTTGTAGTCAGATTGCGAGAGTCACCTCCACAAAAATCGATATTTATCAATCTCATCGAAAGATCGGGCACCTCGCCTGCATCAAGTGGTATCAGAGCTCAAGGTTGCTCGGTGAGAATTTACTGTCTTTCATAGTTAGATTGCTTAATTCTGAAAGTCCAAAGAAAGCCAAAAAAAAGCAATAGATCACCTTTTTGTCCAAGACTGATTGCACCATTGCATCTTTATTTTCAGTAATTTGCATTGTTGAGTTTGTGTTGCATCATCGTGTCACGTTGCTGGTCTTAGCTGAGGTCGGTGTTTAGTTCATACCCTGTCACGGCAATCACCTCTCCCTACCGCATCGATCAGCACATCCTGCCGCATGCTGCCACGACCACCTCAGCGCCTGCCGTGACAACCACCAAGCCGTTGCCCTTGCTGCTGCGGCCACCAAAACACCTCTGGCAGTCGTTGCATCTTTGCTGCCGCGGCCATCAAGTGACCCTATTGTGGTCATCAAGTCGCGCTGCCGCATTGACCGTGATTCAACAAATCGCTTCGCTGTCGCCATCTCTCGCTGCTGCGGCAACCCTAAACCCAACACCTCGCCATTGGATCCTTTCGCCAGAGTAACCAAGTGGTGGCTGCTCTTCTTGTGGCAATCAAGCAAGAACCTTGGCTCTCGCCACGCCACACTTTGGTAAGAGGAGGAGGAAACCCTAGTGGTGATTTGGGTTTTGGAGAGGAACCATCAGAACAGGAAAGTTCAATCCATTGCCTGTTTTCAGATTTTGGAGGAAAAAAAGAAGAGGTTGTTTTTGTGCTGCGAGAAGGAAACCTAAGATTCATCTGATTTCGGCAACGCGATAAAAAAAATCAGAGTTTAGAGAGAGAGAGAGAGAGAGAGAGAGAGAGAGAGAGAGAGATTTCTACAAAAAGTTTGTGACCCATATACCTCCCTAGGCCCGGAAGAGGATTTTGAATAGATTTGAGTCAGGTGCACATTCGCAAAAAAAAAGGAGCGTAAAAGGGAGCAAAAAAAATCCTCTCTTCCAGGGCTGTTGGCACCTCTTTCTTTTGTTGCTTCATTTGTATTCCTCTGCTGGCTTCCACGAACACAAATAGCTAACCTGTATCCTCTAGGCAAGGTCTAAGAGGGAGCATAAGGATTGCAAGACATGTAAGGATTCGTGTTCAAACTGCCTTGTATGACCCTAGCAAGATCTTCATCATTGTCTTCCTTATCATTGCTTCTACATGGGCATTAGAAATTTATGGTCCAAATCCATCTGGAGCTGTTGATAATCCTTGGCTAACTACAAATGTTCACAAAATGGGTATTAGAAAAAAGGGGTAATTAGCCCAGTGACATCGCGTTGGGACGTAATCGGAGGAATGGCACTCCGTTTGTGGTGCACTGGAAAATAACATCACGAACACAAAAAATTATGCCGAATGACATCGCCATCAGTTACTTCCGTTTGCAGAATTTTTTAAATATAGAAATTGAGCTCTACAAATTATAAATTTTTTTGTGGAGCCTCCCGACATAATTTAATTACTTGTGTATTTTTTTCAAAATTTTATACGTTCTGATTTTGTCTCTAAAATTTATTTAAGTATACTATTTGTAGGAATTTTCTAATATAAAAAAATCTGGTCCAAACATTATTATTTTTTCAGGCTCCTTACATAGTGTACTTGATAGTGTAATTTTTTTCATAATTTTTACAAAATTAATTAATGCAATTTCATAAGCGAGCTGCCTGGTCTGCTCATCGTGGCCAGCTACATAATCAAATTGGCACTGCTTAGTTAGCAGGGTGGGCGCATGGGTACAGGGGGCAATCGATCGAACAGCTGGCGGGCATCCATCCAGTCCACGTGGGAGTGGAAGCCGGGCAAGCAGAGAGCTATGGAGGGAGGCGACGGTCCATACCTGACGGTGAGGAGGCGCTTCCTGTGAGTTGTCGAGGAGGAGGAGGCGAGGTGGGGCGTGTCGCTGATGGGCCTCAGGAGGAGCGTGGGCGCACTCGTGGTGATGGCCATGGTGCCGGCGAAGGAGAAATCATCACCTTTGGTCTAATTGGTTCTTTTTGCCAGAGCGCACTCTCTTCTTGCGAAGGGTAGGAGGGGGCACGGAGGCGACGCTAGCAAAGGGACAAGGCACTGGGACGGGAGGAGGGAGCAAATAGGGGAGACGGGACGGGCAAGACAAAGTAACGGGAGGAGAGGCGATGAGGGCGGCAAGGGGCGGAGGAGGAGGGCGGCACAGCAAAGGGAGAGAGGGGCGCTTGAGCGAGTGAGGAGGCGAAGGGAGAGGAGGAGGGAGGCACAAAGGAAGGGGGAGGAGGAGGGCAAGACAGGGAAGGGAGGAGGGCGGTGGCGAGGGGAGGAGGGCAGCGAGGCGACGGGCGGGAGGAGGAGGCGAGTGAGCGAGCAGGAGCAGGGGCGAAGGTGAGGGTCTAGGGCATTGGGCATAGGGAAGGAGGCAGGCGAGTGCAGCGCGCGGGAGGGGGAACCTAGGGTTAGGGGTATGGAGGTGGGCGGGTGGATTCGGACCGTTCACTCCAAAGATGTCGATCCCATGGCTATGCACCCGCTCGACCTTGGACGTACAATCACGACCGAACGCGTGCCGATAGCCGAGATCGGACTTCGCCATAATTTCAGAAAGCACATGGGTCTTTTCGCAAAAACGACGACGTGGGGGCTCCCAGAGGCCATGGTTTCCTTCCCCTGTAAGAAAGAGAATATGCCTACCCTAGTATGTACCCTTCTTCTTGTCTATGGAGAAGAGGCAAATTAACACCGCCCCATCCATCAGTAACCAAAACTAACCAAGGACGTCAGGGGGAGTCTTAGGGTGTATTTGGTTTGTGGAATGAGGTTGAATGGAATAGGATGGTACAAGTAGATGAGATCGTCCTGAATAGGATGATACATGCAGACTGTTTGATTAGTTGTATGGGATCACACGAATGTGTTTACTTGGTTGTATGAGATGATACATGAATGATACGAGATTGTGTTTGGTTGAAGGGGTGAGGTTGGTTCGGTAACCTCCTCCGTATATTGGTGAGATTACCTCAATAGTATTTTTCTTTTTCTTTCTTTCTTTTTATTTTTTCATTTTTTTTCATTTTCCCTTTTCTTTCTTTCTTTTTTATTTTTTCATTTATTTTTCGTATTTTCTCTTTTCTTCCTTCCTTTTCTGGCCTAAATATTAGTGATCAACTAATGATCCTTTTTCTAATTAATCTATAATTTTCTAACCTAATCTCTAGTTAAATTCTTTATTTTAATTTAAAAGTTAATAATATACTACTAGCTCTTCTTTTAACTTAATGCAATTTTTGTTCTGATGTGACCCAAAGGATATTGAACAATTTTAGTAATTAAACACTAACCATTTCTAAATATACAACTTATAGTTAAATTTATTCTTTAAGTTTAACCGCGCTAATGGCAAACTCATTAATATCTAACACGAGTGGTGACGCACGCGGCGCAAGCGGACGAGTCCATCATGTACCACGTGGTTCGTCTAATTTCATCGAATGGAATGATCCATCTCTTAAATAAAGGCATATCCGAAACTATCCCATACCTATACTACTTGATGGATCCAACCAAACACAACCTTAATTTAGGAGTTGGGAGGACGACCCTACCTACGTACATGCGAGTTGCTCCACGCATACAATTAAGGTCACCACGCGATCGATCGAGACTCGACCATGCGAGCACGAATCTCGAGGCAGATGAAAGCACCGAATTAGCAGAAGAATCTTCTTCGGTTGAGACGTTGCTTTCCACTCGTATGGCTCCCCTCGAACAAAATAATAACAAAACCGAGAGTAGTAGTCCCGCGCTAGCTACCACCTCTACTGATTTTAAAAGCCATCGATCACACTCTCATTTCCTATACCTCACAGCCGAGAGGAGAGGATCACTCACTGATCACTCCAGGCGCAGCAGCCATGACCAAGGAGAAGCACCACAAGCGCGAGCACCACCTCCGCCGCTGCTGCGGCTGCTTCGCGTCGTGCCTCCTGGCCCTGGTCCTCGTCGTCGCCTTCGTCGCGCTCGTCGTCTACCTCGCGCTCCGCCCCTCCAAGCCCTCCTTCTACCTGCAGGACCTGCAGCTCCGCTCCATCAACCTCGGCGACCCCTCCCTCTCCGCCACCGCGCAGGTCACCCTCGCCTCCCGCAACCCCAACGACCACGTCGGCATCCACTACAATCGCCTCGACGTCTTCGTCACCTACCGCGACGAGCCCGTCACGGTCCCGGTCTCCCTGCCGCCCATGTACCAGGGCCACCGCGACGTCACCATCTGGTCTCCCGTGCTCTCCGGGGAGTCCGTGCCCGTCGCCGGCTACGTCGCCGAAGCCATGAAGCAGGACATCTCCGCGGGGTACGTCACGCTGCAGGTCAAGGTCGACGGCCGCGTCCAGTGGAAGGTCGGCAGCTGGGTCTCCGGCAGCTACCACCTCTTCGTCAGCTGCCCCACCATGCTCGCTACGGGCCCCGGCGGCGCCGTGACGTCACTCAGGCTCTCGCAGCCGACAGTGTGCAGCGTCGCGGTGTGATATATATATATATATATATATATATATATATATATATATATATATATATATATATATATATAAATTAAGGATAACTTCCGACAGTTTTTGAAGTCAAACTGCCATTTTTCTGTTCGTTAGATGTGCTATAAGATTCGTATTGTCTATGTGCTGTAAGAAAAAAAAATCATAATAACTGAATTTTCATTCGTCCGATATGCTGAGATCTGCACTTTTTCCTATATGATGAATTGGGTCCAAATTCATTATGATTTTCTATTCGGAATATAATGGGTTCATCACATTGCCTTATTTTGTTGATATGTAATTTTATTTTTTGTTTTTGTTTTTACTCAACCTCTCAAAGTACATGTGAAGAACATAACGAGTTCACCACATTGCGGTATTTTATTGGTATATAATTTTTTATCTTTATCTTTGTTTTTGCTCAACCTCTCAAAGTACATGTAAGATTTTGAATCATGTGATGGAAATATGAGTTATGAAGACTTTCAAGAATAATTACAGTGACCAATAACCAAAATTATATAGATAATTTACTATAATTTATATACAATAGAGTTGTAAATAAATCTTCAGAATATCACAGTTTTTTACAGAGAAAACTGTTGAAATCTGTGTAGGAGACTCTATAATTAATGCATCGTATACGTTGGTAAGTACGTAGTGTACGTGACAGAAAGTAGCGGGCTAGCTAGTGGCAATATAGGAGTATATGGCAACTAGGTTTCTTCCGAGTAAATCGTCAAGATGTTAATTTTTGTTCTTGTCTCGTGTCGGAGAATATATATATATATATATATATATATATATATATATATATATATATATATATATATATATATATATATATGCGCCATTACAACGTCGATCCAGAGAATATGTAATTACTTTGTCGCTGTACTTTCCGAACTGTCTGATGTATTACAACTTGAGCATTCTCCTCTTGCTACGCAACCACACTAATTGCTTGGTGCTGGTGATCCACAGTATACAGCTACGCCACTAGATGTGCTGTATGGATGCATGATAGGGAGAGGACAAAGAGATGACGAGAGAGTTGAGTTGATGGGGAGCAACCACCTAACAGCCAGCACACGTTAGGATTAATTAAAAACGAGAGAGGCATTAGCTAGGCAGCGCGCCGCACGTCATTATAAAAAATAGGCAGGTTTTGAGAAATTCGATCGATCTGACTCACTCCGAGAAATTCAAACTCTCTAGTGACCACAAAAGCACTCTTTACTTTTATGTAGCTGAAAGGAAGCACCCGTAGAATTCTTATGCATGAGCCGTCAAATTAGTAGCTGTACTACTCAGTGTGCACCGACAGAAATTACCGTATAAAAAGCCTCATCTTTCTGCAGACAGATCTTACATCCTGAGGTGGCATGCATCTACCGGTTCCAGGACAACATGTTATATGTACGACGATATCACATCCTAATCATCGTACGTAGGGTGCTCGTACGTTGCAACGAAACTCCAAATCTTACAGAAATAATATTTATCTTTAACACATGAAGCAAATCAAGAAAATGTGTGTATTTACGTCATTACATTACGTATTAGGAAAAGAAATCAAGGTAATCATAGTTGCTCATTCCATCCCAAACTTACTTCCGAAAGATCTGCTAGATTCGATCGACCTGCTCTTTTTGCAAAGCTCAGCGAACAGACTGTCTCACCAACATTGTCCTCAGAAGGGCTTATGTGCACCACCATTAAATCTCTTGAGCCACCACCTGTCACTTACCAATTCAACGGAAATATATAGTGTTATCTCTTTTTTTTTCCTCACTTTGGATGCATCAAACTGATCTAAAAAATGCTCTGTACCAAGAGAATCACCGAGAATCTGGGTAAGCTTGTTGTTTCTGCATAAGTTGAGGAAACAATGTAAAAAAAGAACTAATGAGTAACCATAAATTTAATTGAAAATTAGAATTTGTCTGACAAGGTAACTGAAGACTTAATATGTTTACCTATAAGGAACATGACCTCTCTTTCGCCTAAGTGCAGCAATGCCATCGCCAAGTGCTGATAGAGAGAGGTTCATGATCTTACCCTCGTCCATCGTCAACCCAGATGCACCAATCTTCAGCAACCGCTCACTACCACCAAGATCAATGAGCCAAAGCTTGCTGACTTCTTTCGTGACTCCACATCTCGTTATGGTAATTATTGTCAAGCTACACACAAACATAGCCAATGCACACAAAATTGGGTACTGTTCAAGTTATCATAATGCAACAACTGAAAATTTGTGATTGGAACAACTCATCAACCTACCAGTATGATTAGCTCGAGACATCATTGACGTTTGTCCAAGATGTTGATCAGGCTCACTGCCCTCTGCCGTACCATTGGTTGGCTCTCTTGAGGTCTGTTATTGCAACATCGATGAGCCCCTCAACTTCCACAGCACCACTTTTAGTCGCTAGTATGATGAGATTACTGAAAATATACAAAGAAAACATGCACATTTCCAGTTTGAGAATTGATAGTATTTATTAATAATTTACAGGTGAATAAATTGGTGGTCTTACCACATCAGATTGCATTCTCAGGGGCGAATAGAGGGCCGTCTTGGTGCCAACAAGTCCCCGAGACTCCCATGTAGACTTCAAGCATGCTTATGGAGAAAGAATATGTGGATGAACTATCTTGAGAAACATGAGAAAACAGTTCTTGAATCGCTCGAGGCACAATACCGAGCTTACCATTAGTTCCTTCCTGCAAGCAGTTTCCAAGGAAAGATAAAATGAAATACATACCTAGTCATGAATTTATCTCAAATATATCAGAACAGCCACCAACTAACCATTGTATTGGTTTTTCCTGTCCCAGTTTGTAATGACCTTCTCGGAATATACCTGGAACCGACCGGATTTTTTTTGAGCTACGGTACTACCGCACGGAGGAGCGGTAGTACCGCTCGGTACATCCCGAGAGGAGGTCAGCCAGGACCTCCCAGAAGATCTTCAAGACCTCCTGGAGGTCTTGGCCTCTGTGTAATCGAGCAGCCCCAGAACCCAAGCTAGCTCGCATGCATAAACATGGGTGTGATCAAATCCATACAACAACCGAGAAGAAAGCAAAAGATAGTTTAACATATATTAATAAAGACCTTTCGGTCAAGCTTCTTACAGGGGTTTGCCCCTTGGGCTTACAACCGAGAGCACAATACAACAGGCAAAAAGAACCAACACGAGCAAATCCAACCGATCAGCCCACAGGCTATCGAGTGGAGGACGTCCCTTAGTGTAACACCCTGATTTTTAGAGCCTTTTTGAAAATTTTCAAAATAAAAAGAACCATTTGGTGTTGATGATAATTCAAAGCTTAACTTGAGAATTTCAGAATTTGAAGAGTTTAAAATGACTTAACTAAACTTCAACTAATCCAAAACTTAGCTCTTTTGGTGTTGCTCTAGCTCTCTGGAGCTACCTCTCCTTTCTTTGATAGGGGTTTCCTTTCCTCTATCCTATATTTGGACATTCTTATTGTCCAGATCATCCCTCTTGTTTGACCTCTGTGGTTGTTATCTCCTCCTTGTCCTTTCGGATCCTTCCTCTCCCCTGGAAATCTCTCTCTATCGAGACCTTTTGTCTAGTCTACCTCTTTGGTCCAGACCACCTTTGGGTCGGGACCTCTCTTTCTTAATCTCTTTTGTAGTTTAGACCTCCCGTGAGGTTTAGGCTTTTTGTAGCTAGACCTCCTCGAGGTCTAGATCATCCTTGTGGCTTTAAACCACTTTCCTTTTTATTTGGGTACTCTCTTCAGATCGATCCTCTCTGTGTCCGCACCTTCCCTTTGGTTTGGGCGCTTTGGATTTCTTTTGTTGGTTTGAATCTCTTTGGTTGAGACCTCCTTCCCATATTCGACTTTTTCTAAGTCTAGACTTCCTGATGATTAGACCCTTTTGTATGCCCAAACCTCCTTACTACTTGGACCTCACCTATGGTGCGGATCTCTTCTTTGTCTTGATCTATTTGATGTCTCAGATTCTTTTGATCATAGACCTCATTCTTTGTTTGGGTATACTCTTATGCTAGACCTCCTCAAGTCTTTTGCTTGAGTTTCCTCATGCTCACCGAACGCCCAAGAATTCACTTGAACCCACTCGTGTCCAATTAGATCTCCTTTGCATTCGATTGAACCACCCCGTGCTTAAATGAAACTCCTAGTGTTCAATCGATCCCTTTGGTCTCACCTAGTGTCCAGACCTCCTTCCCCGGTTCTTTCCGCACCTAAGCCTCATGTTCATTTGAGTTTCTTCTATGCTCTTGTGAACCTCTCGGTGATCACTTGGACTCCTTCTCACCCCGATCCTTGTAACCTTCTCTTTGGAAAAATCCTCCTAGTGCAATCCCAGAGTACCGCCCCAACTCTCAGATACTGGTTTTCTAGGACCTCCTTCTCATTTATCAGACCTTCTATCCTTTAGACCTCCCATCTGCAGGACCTCTTAGTCCTTTGGAGATCCTAGCGTAACAAGACCTCCTTCTTGTCCGTTTGGACCTCCTCGTACATCCAAGCCTTCCGCTCGTTCGACCTCATCTTCGTTAGATCTAAGGGTCCGCACCTCCTAGCATTTGGACCCACCGCTTGCCCCGTGGGTCGTGCCGCCGGGTTTGACTTTCCTAGCTTGGGATCGCTCGATTTGCTTTGAATGGTCCGATCTTGTGGGTATGTTCGAATGGTCCAGACGTCCCAGCTTGCCTCCCTCCGCTCGATCAAGAACGGATGGCACCAGCTCCTCCCACAGATCCTGCTTACGCTGACCTCCTCTCTTGCCGATCGTGACCGTAGGATCTCCTGTGAGGTCCTAGCCATCGATCTCCTCTTCGTGAGATCTCGACCGTCAGACCAGCCTTTTAGGGTCCTGTCCTCAGACCATCTCGTGGGTGTCTTCGGACCTCCCGTCCATGAGACTTCCCCTTGTGTGTCCTTTGACCTCCCTTGCCTTGATCTTAATCGTTAAAGCTCTCTTGATTTCATCCCTGTACCTGCTGAGACCTCCCCCGAGTTGATCTCACTCGCTAAGGACCTCCTAGACCAAATCTTGGCCGCAATTTCATTTCAATCCTTTGAACCTCTTTTTGTCCTTCAGACCTCCTTGAGTCCTTTGGGACCTCTTCCTTGTTTAGTTGGATCTTTCCATGTCCTTCAGACCCCTTCGTGTTCTCTAGGACCTTCCCTTTGTCTCGATCCCAACCGTCTGCACCTCCCTTGCAGAGATCTCAATCGGGACCTCCTCGCTGAGTTTTGGACCTCCTTAAGTTCCAACTTCCCTATGGTGTTCAGACCCTTATGGTCTGGACCTCCCTTTTGTGTTTAGGCCTTTGTGGTTTAGACCTCTATTGTCTATTGCACCTCATGTCCTTAGACCTCCTTGTGGCCGTTGGGACCTTTTGTCCTCAATGACCTCCCTGTTTGTCTTCGGGACCTCCTCCTTGGACTGTCCCCTTTGACCAAGCTGTTCACCCTTTTGACTGGTCTTCCTTGGTTCTCAAGCGCATTTGATGTGGGATGAGTCACATTAAATGCTGCCATCTACCCTTGTCCTCTTTTCTACTTTTTGTCACATCCCTTACTTTCTTTACCCTTTCTAGTACCTTGGGGTAGTTGCCTTTGTACCAATACACTGAATTCGGTCACCTCCTTTTTATAATGCTTCTAATCTTTTTCCTCCTTTAAATAGAGCACCCGGGGGCACACACCGCCTCCTCGTTTCTTCATTTTCGCCTCTGCTCTCGCTCTCTCTGCTTTGAGGAGCTCTCAAGCCCCTCTGGTTCGGACTCCCGAGCCCGAGCCCTTCACCAATCAGACCTCCTCCCAAGGATTCTCTCTGGTTTTTCTTTTAGTTTCATCCTCTTGCTATTTTACTTTTGCTCGATTTTTAGTTGGAATTCATTTGGATCTTATTTGGATCTTTATTTGCTTTGCTATGTACCCGTAGATCTTGGCATTCCCAGAGAGCCAGAGCTGTGAGGAAGAATAGATTCTTAAGCTATCAAGCAAGAGGCAAGTTACACTTTTGACCATATTGCACCCAATATCTTAAATTACTTATGTTCTGTTTCAAAGTATATTACATGCTTATTTCTATCAAGCTATTTTAATACCTGTCTTCAAATCCATAGTTATGCCTATCTCTTTCTTATGGCCGACTTTGACGTTGTACCCAACCTATTGTCACCATTAGGCAAAATCTGGTTGATATAATAATGTGAACCAGGAGCAATTGTAAAATCAAATGCTTGGTTGGTGCAAGGTTTGTGCACAGACTCTATCCTGGAACAGGTGGAGGTCCAGGGGTATGTGTTTGTCGCCCAAGTCAGTTGAGGACCGGTCTTTGAGCCGCCAATGCTAGGCCTATAATGGGCTATGCCAAAAATCGTGCAACCACATGTCTCCAGTATGGGGTGTGGGACCTGGCTGAGTAATCTGCAAAGTTCTACCATAAGCCGCTCCATTGGAGGTGTGGGAGGTCTTATATGGCCAATGGTCTATTATAACCTACTGTTCCCACTGGTGCAAGAGGGGGCTTTCCGCCGGATTGCAATCCATAGGAAGGTGAAACCTTAGTCAGGAAAGCCTGTGGTGGGACAATGCATTGTAAAGGCCTTGTCATGAACTCTAGACCTCTTACCTTCTAAGGAGAGGCGGCACACAAGATGCCAAACAAACTAGAGGAATCATGTCATGTGGGTAAAGTGTACAACCTCTCGCAGAGTTAAATCTATTCAATAGTCGTGTCCGCTGTTATGGACGTCTTTGGCAATGCCACTGTGAGTTAGATATTGGTTTTGGGATTCCAAAAGTGTTTAATAAACTGTTTTGGGATTGCTATCCCATGGGTTGTGGGCGGGAGCCTTAGGACAGAGGATATCCTTCACCATCTTATGATGAATGTTATCCAACTGAAAAACTGATTTGATAAAATGAATTTTAACTATTGTATTATCGCTTTAGAACCTAATACATGTATTTGAAAGAAACTTGGCTTTATGCAAATCAACCATATTAAGCCTTTCTTTGTGATATCCATTATGCATGTCATTTTGTTATCTAATCTGGTGTAACTTAAGTAGCACGGTTGTTGTGCTCACTCTTGCTTGCTGCTGTCTTTAGCAGGAATTAGAAGCTTTGGGATAACCTTGCAAGTGGACCTAGTGGTCCTGGACCGTCTAGGATGCGCCCTCCAGTCGATTGACTGTGGTGTATCGGGTGGCCCCTGTGTTTATCTTCCTTTATATTTTGATGCTGAATTGTAAGCTCTCTTGTAAACAACCTCCTTGATATTAATAAAGTTGGTGTTGTTGCAATGCTATCACTATTGTTGCTGTGAAAGAGCTAGCCATGATCCTTGGGACTAGCTCAGTATGCACAGGGAACCTTGGAGCAAGCCCAGTCCTCCACGACCACCCTCAGGTCTGGACGTGTGGTTCTGGGTGGTCTCAGCCTCCCGACCTCCTCCGTGGGTCGCGGTGGCTCTTGGGATGACTCAGACCTCCACGACCTCCCCTGGTCCGGCCGTGGCAGGTCTGCGAGGTGCTCCATGGCTCCACGACCTCCTCTGTCTCCTCCCGACTTCTGTGGTCCTGCTAGACTTCCTGGGAGGTCTTGGTGGACTGTCCGAGAGGTCCTTTTTGGACCTCCTGGGAGGTTCTGATGGACTTTCCAGGAGCTCTTGGAGGACCTCTCGGGTGCCCTAGGGTTTGGCCGCTACACTTAGCACGCAAGGCCTCCAAAGACCTCTTCTTCTTGGAGCTTTGAGTTCCCTGGAACTTCTTGATCTGCTGATTAAAACAGAGGGCACAAGCCATGAGTATTTTTGAATGTACTCGGCAAGCCGCGGGGAAATAAATGCAATAATACTCATGCAAGGCTTGCCAAAAGAGGGTTGTATGGTTAGTTGCAAAAAGCAATATTTGACAGCAAGTAATATAAGTAGATTGAAATGCTCAAGTTAAAACAATAATACATAAATATCTTTGATTTCAAAAGGGGAAATGAGCACCCACTCATTCCCAAGACCACTCTGGAGCACCCACTCCAGAGCTCCAGAAGACCATTCGTGGGAGGTCTGGTCGCACCCACGACCAGGACCTCACCCACGACTACTCTGGAGCACCCACTCCAGAGCTGCACACCTAGCCCCTGGACCACAACTCGAGCCAACCATGACCCCTCTGGAGCCGGCCAAGGTCTCTTCGAGGCAAAACCACTCTCCGCAGGTTACCAGGACACAATTTATAAAAGTATACCCTTTTGCACCACTTCTCCGGAGATGTCCATAACCAAGGACTTGGCTATTCAATAGATTTTACGCTCCGCAGAGGTGTACAACTTACCCATTAATCCACGATCTCTAGCGACGGGTTCCTAAGAAGACCCTTGCTCACTTCCAAAGGCGAGCCTAGAGAGCATGGCAAGGCCTTTACAAAGCTTTGAATCGCCTCGAGTCGCTGCCGCCATCGTTTCATAAATCCCCTCGCCGGGTTATTGGTGGCCCTCTGGCGCCAAATACCAAGACGCTTCCACCACAATGTAATCCAAGCCACCATTGCTAATTATTCGGCCCAGGCCATCCCCATAAAATGACCTTGTGGTTGCACGGATTACCCGGATCCACAGACACAAAGTTAGGTCCTTAATCCACTCCGACAAGGCAACCTCATCCCATTGTACACATGGCACCCCCTTTACTGCACGATCACTTGTCTGAGTGTGAAAATATTTTGGGTTCAACCCGGCCACTAGACCACCCAGTCCTGGCACTGCAAATTTTAACAAAGGTGGCATCGCACCACAATCAACACAGCTATAGCATCAGCACCACAGCTACTTAATAGTGGCACCAACCACAGTTCCATAGTTCTATTAGTCAAGATTATTAATTGATGAGGCATGATTCACAAGACCCACGGTTCTACAGCAAGGCTAAGCATAAACTTACGGTCCCATGTTGGCAATACTAAGCAATACCAACTAAAATTACCCAACCTAAAGTGTCCAAGGGAGATCATGTCAACATGTCAAGTACCAAATTCCAAGGGGGCATAATGTCAAGTAGGAGAATAGCTACTGCCCAAACCAGTTCTATAAAAGTAGCTATGCAAGTTTAACAAATCAAAATACTTTTGTAAAATGGGATCAAGATGATCAAGGGATTCCACGACTTGCCTCTGTTGATGGGCAAAGCTTCGGTAGAGGTAGCTTGATCCACGAGCTCTTCAGCAAAAATCGAGATCTACACGTTCGCAAAAGAAACTAAATAAGCAAAGAGACTTCAAGAAATCAAAAGAACTTACTTAAAGCAAAAAGAGAGGAGGTCCACCGAGAGGAGGAGGTCCGGGAGGGAGGTCCCAAGAAAGGGAGGTCTAGACCCAAGGAGGTCCGAACCAAAGGAGCTTGGAAAGCTCACCAGAACCGAAAGAGTTGGGAGAAGAGGTTGAGTGAAGAACAGAGAGGAAATTGATGCCCTTGGTGCTCTATTTATAGAGGATAGAAAATAGGAGCACCACAAAAATGGAGCGACCAGGTTCAAGGTATTGGTACAAAAGGTACACTGTTAGTAAGTACCAAAAAGGACAAAAGTAGGCAAGTGAGGTGACAGAAAGTGGAAATGGGTACAAGGGAAATGACAGTATTTTAATGTGACTTCAACCCACATCAAATGCGCTTAAGAACTTGAGGTGGAGGAATTGAGAAAGTGAGTAAGACTGACAAGTGGGGTTAGTCAAAGAGGTGAATAGGCCAGTATAATAGGTGGTCTTCGCAAAAGACCAGGGGTTCTGACCTCTAGGGGAGGTCTAGACAGAGAAAGAGGTCTAGGCCAACAGAGAGTCAAAAGTGAGGTCCAAGCACAACAGGGAGGTCTAAACCTAGAGGAGGTCCAAACACAAAGAGGAGGTCTAGACCAGCTAGGTGGTCTAGGTCTAAACACAAAGAGGAGGTCTAGACCAGCTAGGAGGCCTAAACACAAAGAGGAGGTCTAGACCAGCAAGGAGGCCTAAACACAAAGAGAAGGTCTAGACCAGCTAGGAGGTCTAAACACAAAGAGAAGGTCCTATGGACACGAGGTCCAAAAGACACAACCACGGGGAGGTCCTATGGACAGGAGGTCCAAAAGACACAACCACGAGGAGGTCCTATGGACAAGAGGTCCAAAAGATACAACAACGGGGAGGTCCTGAGGGTCAGATCCACAAAGGGGAGGTCCCGACGGTCAGATCCACAAAGGAGAGGTCCCGACGGTCAGATCTAAACAAGGGGAGGTCCTAACGGTCAAGATCTGAACAAGGGGAGGTCTGAGTGGTTAAGATATCCAAAGGGGAGGTCCTAATGGTCAGATCTAAACAAGGGGAGGTCCTGACGACTAAGATCTCCAAAGGGAGGTCCTAACGGTCAAGATCTGAACAAGGGGAGGTCTGAGTGGTTAAGATCTCCAAAGGGGAGGTCCTAACGGTCAGATCTAAACAAGGGGAGGTCCTGACGGCTAAGATCTCCAAAGGGAGATCCTAACGGTCAAGATCTAAACAAGGGGAGGTCCTGACGGCTAAGATCTTCAAAGGGAGGTCCTAACGGTCAAGATCTGAACAATGGGAGGTCTGAGCGGTTAAGATCTCCAAAGGGGAGGTCCCAACGGTCAGATCTAAACAAGGGGAGGTCCTAAGGCAAGGGGTCCTGAAGAGGTCGGGACCCAGGGGGAGGTCGAATGGGAGGACATGACCCACGGGGGAGGTCATGGCCCACTAGGGTGGTCCTTACAGAAAGACCAGAGGTCTTGACCTCAAGGGGGAGGTCTAAACCACAAGAGTGGTCTTTATAAAAAGGCCACAGGGAGGTCCGAGAGGACAAGGAGGCCCAAAGGACAGGGAGGTCCTGCGGGGAGGAGGTCCTGAGGACCAAGAGAGGGGTCTTGAGGAGATCCTGAAGACAAGGAAGTCTAGAGGAGGTCCTGAAGACGAGCAGGGAGGTCTTGAGGACAGAGGTCCTAAAGACAGTAGGGAGGTCCAAAGAGAAAAGGGAAAGAGAGGTCTAAACCATCAGGGAGGTCTAAACACAAAGAGATTCAAACCAACAAAGAGGAGGTCTGGACTAAATGAAGTTCAAACAAAAGATACAAGGAAAGTCCAGAGAGCAAAGGAGGTTTGAACCTACAAAGAGGTCCAACTGAAGGAAGGTCCGGACATCAGGAGACATCCAACAAAAAGAGGAATCTGGACATAGGGGAATGTCCAGCAAGAGTAAAGTTTCTGCCAAGGAGGAGGGAGAGAGACCTAGAGAAGGAGAAGCTAGCCCGAAGGACAAACAAGGCAAATAGAGAAAAGGGACTAAAAGCCAAAGAACAGCAATAACTCCAAATCAACCAAAAGGAATTAATTGAAGTTTGATTAGTTCAATTTAAATCTCCTAATTCCGAAATCTTCAAGTTAAGCTTTGAGCAAATAACAAAACCAAATGGTTATTTTTATTTTGAAAAGCTTTTCAAAACTCCGGACAAACGGGACGTTACACAGTTTGGCCATAAGCGAGAATGCAGACATTGTGCCTGTCAAGTGCAGATATGAGGACCGGCTTTACTTCTTGGAAAACATCCTCTGCATCATTAAGCTCATAGCAACATTGCACACCCATTTTTGTGAAAACTGGTGTCCATAGTGCATCAATATTTGATAACAACAAAATGAAAGCAAGTTCGAGTGGCAGAAGTACTACCAAAACTGTTTTACAGGAAGATGATGAGGATCCAGCATGGCTTTCTATACTCAAAAGAGATTAAAAAATGTGCAGACAAACTTTATGTTTGAAGCTAAAGAAATTAACACCACATAACTATGTAGTCTGCACAGTTGGTTATCGGTCATTCTTATAAGTACTGCTACAACAATATATTCCAAATATGAACACAATAACAATTCTTTCAGTAGAAAAGACAATGTACCAATTGAGAAATATCAAAAACTTACCCATTGCACTTTACACAAAGAGCATTACGTGATAAAGATAGTCAATGAAAAAAAATTGACAATCCATAACAATTGTGATAGTAGGCGAATATAGAACAGTTTGTCGCCACACCTTCTCAGGGTCTCCACCCTTATCGAGGTGGTTTTTTATGGCAGCTTTCCGGTATTCTTTCTTTAGCTCTTCCTGAGTTGCAGTCTTGGATACTCCAAGCACCTCGCAGTACTTGGTGTTATTGCTCTTCCTTGGCATGCGTCCAAACATGGCTGATAAAAGGGTCTTCCTACGAAAGGAAAACTTGAATCAGATCATCAAGTAATAAGGTATCAATACTCCAATATTTTTACCAAAAAAATCTATATATGGAGCAAAACTTGCAGCACTAAACATCGGTTTCCCAAGACAAGAAAATGTAACACTTTTCAGAACTTGAATGATAAAAGAAACACATTATATTCCACAAACTAAAACGTGCCCAATCGACTTTTAACAAAAATGCGAAAAATATACAAACTTACTTTCTTACCAGATTAATTCTTCGAAAAAGAAAAGTAGAGCGCCGTAAATTTCGAAGGCATCCTTTGTAATTCAAAGAAAAAGAAAAAGAAACTTGGTTTTCCTAGCCATAAAAATTCTAAGATATGTTAAATCAAGTTAAACCACTAACACTATCTTTTTCGCTAGACAACCATGAATCTAACACCCTCACCAAAGGAATTCACCGCAGCTCCTCGAATCCACCGGAATAAGCAGATCGATCATCCAACTCACGAACAGATCAACCAAAAAGAAGCCATATTTTTTCTTCGGAGAAAACACATCCACGATCTAACCGAACACTGATACGGGAACATATTAACCAGGAAAAAAAATCTTGGAGTTGCATGGTGGATCCGTACCTCATTGGTAGCGCCTAGGATTTGGAGGACTCGACGGGGAAGAAGTCAGAGGAGAGGAAATCGTATATGGCTCGGGACGGCCACTTCGAATGGGAGAGAGGGGGGTTTACAACTCCTGAGAGGTAGGCAGCAATGGTTGTGGAATGGGCAAGGGGGACGAGGAAGGAAGGGGGTAGGGAGGAGGCGCGGTTGGCCGCAGTCATCTATGCCGAAATTTTGTGAGGGGAGGGGCAAGGAATGGGTGGGACGATGACGGGCGATGGAGGATGCGGCGGCGATGACGGGCGATGGAGGCAGATGATACAGGCGAGGGACGAGGGCAGATCGGAGGCGGGTTGGGGCGAGGGCGTTGCGGCGTCGGGCGAGGGCGAAGGCGATGTGGGGGCGACGATTGGGGTGCTCAGCAGATGGCAATAGTATCGTGTATTTTTGGACGTTTCAACTTTGTCGGACCCCTAAGGATTTTGCTCTTTAATAAAAATTAGGGTTTCAACCATTTCGGACAAGAACAAGACAACCTAGAACTACCAAAAACCATCACCAACATACTAAATCAGGACTCTACCGACATCAAACAGAACAAGAATCAAATGCCATTTGTTTTTCCCGCCAACCTAAACTACATCACAAAGCCGATATAAACTACATCACAAAACCGATAAGATTAAACAGCACAAACACAATCCCAGTTTGCTATTGCTTGCGATGCATTGACACAACTTCACACACATCAAACCCATTAACACACTTAATAAACACTATTCTTCCAATTACCAAGCTAATCCACTAGCATGCATAGCAACAGGCAACCCTAGGACCAACCAAATTCATCACCTCTCCTAAGTACCATCATTAAATCATGCTCTAGAGGCCATAACCCGAACCAACAGTGAAACCAAACATTTCCACTCCATACGATTCTATTTCTACCACCCCTATCCCAATTCCCAAACAACATATCACAACATAACATATAATTCAGTGCTATAGTCTATAGACTATAGAGAGAGATGTAGAGATAGCCATAGGGATCAAGCAGTCACCTTTCTTAGCGGTGTGGTGGTGTGGGAGGTGGCGGACGGCGATCCCATCGTCAGCCGGCATTGGCGTGCCCCCGTTGGTGGCCACTCGTAGGTGCCCCTCCGCCAGCATCCTCATCGGCGACCTCGCCCCTTCCTCCGCTGCCATATCCCTTTGCCTCCTCTGCCCGCCCTAAACCACACACGCGCGCACACCTAATCAAATTACCACCAAATCGAGCGAGATCGAAGGCCGAATAGAACCAACCCACGACCAATCGGAAGGAGTAGACGGCGATAGATACCTGTGGAGATCGGAGGCAGAAGGTGGTGGTGGAGACGGCGAAGCTGACGCGGATCTCAGGCGTGCGGTGCGCCGCGCGGTGAGTGCGAGCGAGAGGGGGAGGGGAAGTGAGGGGAGGAGAGGGGAGAGATGGAGTTTTTATTTATCGGCCTCCCGTTCTAACACCTATTATTTATGGGCTGCTAATCACATTTACCCGTGTCCTTCGCATCGCCGTGTTGGCAATGGGTTGTTTTCGTGCGTGTGGGCGGGACGATCGTTCCACTGTGAGTAAACTCCAATTTTTAGTAGTTAAGACATAATTCTTTTGTAATAAATGGCCTAGCTAGCTAACTTCATCTCTCTCAGAGGAAAGGTCAGAAAAGAAGATAATTTACTCCAAAGTTTTTCTAGATAAATTAATTTACTCCAACTAAACTTTCAAAGAATCAATGCATGTTGCTTTCAAAGAATCAAAGCGATAACCGGGCAGTCTGCTTACGAGCCTGCATGCAGCCCATTTCGCATTATGTCCGCTCATGTAATTAATGGGCTTATACATTAGGCTTCTATTTCTATAGGAGAGAAATTGCCGCCCATGAGCTCTTCAAATTTGAACTTTCAACATGGATTTTAAAACTTTCAACTTGAAGATTCCAACTTTCAACTCAATAATGCCAAGAAAGGAAAAATGCTCATTACTTAGTTAACAAGTGACCATTCTCTGTATAGCAGCAATCTTTTTAAAAAAAGCTTATATCATCATTGATTTACATCTCATCATCATTACCACGAAAGAAGTTATGATCGAGGGATAGTACGTAATATTATCTCTTATTTAAAGCTCAAACTCACGCATTATGCAACTTCATCAAATTTAGAGCAACCACCTAATCTTCCCTATTACTAAAGCCGAAGAGAATGGCGCACAGAGGGAAGCCATGTACGCTTAGTCCTCCGATCATAGCCCACCACCTAGCCCTGTTGGCACCGTTAGTCTCCAAAATAGCATTGCGCCATCGCTCCTCTAGGTCAACCAGTTGCTAGGCCACGCGAGCCGGTCGATGCGGTGCTCGGTGCTCGGTCATCACTATTCTCAGGCCGGTTCCTGGGCCTTCTCCCCCGGCGCTTCCCAGCTGTAGGATTGCGGGATCGCCAGCGCAGCCACCCTATCGAACCCTAAGGCCATCTCGAGACCCACGCACGCATATCGCTCTCTTCTTCCCCTCCCAATCTCCTCTCCGTCTCCCCCTCCTCGCTGGCGCCACCGATGAACTGCTCTCGCAATCGCCTCCTGCACTTCCTTGCTCGCCATTGCCGGTCCGCTTTTGCGCCATCGTCGGTCGCACCTCTCTTCTTCTCCTCCCAATCTCCTCTTTGTATCCGCCCCCTCCTCGCTGGCACCACCGATGAACTGGTGTCGCGGCTGCCTGCTGCACTTCCTCCCTTGCCCGATCCGCTTTTGCGCCATCGTCGGTCGCACCGCCTACGAGCCATCCGTCCCCTCGGCAGGGGCTGCGATGCTCAGTGAGACAGTGACGGAGGGTAAAGGGATGGTGGAGCTGGGGTTGCAGTGGTGGGTGATGGCGGCACCTGCGGGAAAAAGTATCAACCACTCACCGTAGCGTCCTCGGCCTGGTCTCCTTCGCATCGTCGTGGAGCTTCTTCTGCGCCATGCCATCCATGGCGACACCGCCACCTCTCTTTCCTCTCTCCTTTTCTTTTCCGCTTCCTCCGTGAGCCACCATGGGGTCCCCCTCCATCCACATTGTCTTCTCTTCTCCGCTCAACCAAACCACCCCTCTCTCCCTTCCTTCCCCAACCCCAGATCCACTCCTCCCTTCCGAAAGCATCCGGGCTTGGAGGAGGAGCGCGACCATCAACGGGAGGTGGCAGTGGCGTTTGGTGAGGGATGGAGAGGCTGCCGTAGCGCACGACGATACTGTGGGAGTCGCTGTAGAAGAGCTAGTCGGCTCCGTTGGGCAAGTACTACTGCGACTACCACGAGAAGAAGTTCCAGGACCCCGCCGCCGCCCGCAAGCGCCACATCCAGACATGGGTGTCAATGGATCGAATACGAATTGAATAGTGGTCTTCCCGTATTCGTATTCATATTTTCTAAACAAATACGAATCAAATACCTACTCAGTTCAGTCATATTCAGATACCCTCATAACTTACGTAATTGCAAGATATTTATGATACTTTATCCTTGCACATAGCACACCTAATCATTATAGTTTATATATTTCACCTAAAAACATGATTCATATTAAACTAAAAATACTCATCCAACTAGTTAGCCATGCTGCAATAAAATATGTATATTGTTTTATCAAATTCGAATTCGAATATGAATACAAATAGTGCGGATAAAATAACATTTCAGATGGCAAAAGTCCATACCATATTCATATCCATATGTTTTATGCGAATGAATGTGAATACGAATAGGGGAGAAATTGTTAATCAGATGAAAAATCTAAATCATATTCGCTACCAACCGAATTCGGATGCCGAATAAAATGAATAACTCAGATTCTATTGACACCCCTACGTGTCGATGTCTAGTTAAAGATTTTCAAACACCTCCAACAGTTGTGGATTTTTCACAGAATGCTGTGTTCATGAATCAGCTTATTCTTAGTCCTTCATAGTTAGAAGTATCTCCACCATCTCACTTGTGAGACTTGTTGTCGGGACCCAAAATATGCAATTCTGGACCCTCTGTGTATACTGCACTAGTCCAGAATCACTCTAGTGCACACAGTGGCAACATCAGTGAAATATCATTTCTATATACAAAGATAACCAATAAATAGGCAAATAACAATAAACATCAGAGTAAAGACCTTAAGGTCAAGCTTACAATTAATGCTTCAGAGGGCAACTAGCTCAATGAAGCTGTAGTGGAACGAAACAGAATAACTTCAGTGAAGCCCATCCATATGCCCACAAGCAATCGGCTGGGGTGCGTGACCTAGTTCTCCACGATCCTTGAAGTAGACCTTGTTGACTGACAATTCCTCCACTTCTGTTGCATGTTTTACTACAAGCATGAGTACACAACCGTACTCGCAAGTCATACCACAGAATGCAATTTATAGTTGCAGGCTTATTCCAAAGGAATGGCTTCTGTGGTTCTTTTGCAGAAATACGACATTTGCAACTGAATATGAATAATAGATTGAAAACATTAAGTAAAACAAATAACCAATAGTAAAACACATAACCTAATCAAGTTATTCACACAGCTGCATAAGTTATCTCACACAGCTGTCCCATCCCAAGTTTTTATGAAAATCTACCCCTCGTGTCAAATCCTCGAAAGATGTTCATGATCATGACGCGCTATTCAATAGATTGATTAACACTCTGCAGAGGTTGTACACTTTACCCACAAGATGCAATCAACTTATACGGAGCTGATCACAACAAAACCTTTCAGAAACTTCATCTCAACATTGACACTCCCGGTATGCTTAGCCGCCACAGACGCACACCATTGGACAAGGAAACGGCGAACCACCCCTTGATGCGACTACTTGGTAGTACACACCTCCACCCAATCCGACACAGCTAACCTACAATCTGAGTAATCAATATCAAGACTCTATAACTTACTAAGTTAGGCCCATCCCATACCAGGCATGTAGGCCCAGTTCAGTGGCGCACAAGGTTAAGTCCATCACTGACCGAGGCAAGACTTCCAAATTCTAACCTATCATTCCCACCAACATAGATCCACCATAAAAGTATACCAGACCGCTTGCCCCTGCCAAAACATTTTCCCACCCTGTTGATTAATTGCAACATATGCCATCAATGAGTAATAGCACATAGTACACACAATTTTATCAAATGGTTCCATAGTCATTTAGTCAAGTTTATTATTGCGACTCACATGAAATGATGACTCGTAGCATGGCTAAGCAAACTAATCGTATCTAACCAACCCATGTTCGTAATACAATAGCACCAACTAAATGAACCAAACTAGGGTGACAAAAGATTATGGCATACAATTAGACAAAGAGGTCATAACAAATTGGATATTAACTAATCCCAGAAACATTGAAATAAATAATTAAAGTAAATGCAATAATTTGAATCAAAATATTTTGAAAACTGGGTTCAATATGATCAAAGGTATAACTTGCCCTGAAATAGGTCTATGTACTGATCTTGATCTTGAGGTGTTTCTTCTTCTTCAAATCCTCCCAAGTATCGACGCCTACTCGCAAATGAAAGCAAATAAGCAAAACAAATAAATAACAGAGGCAAAACAAACTCCAAAAATTAAATAAAAATCTCAGATAAATAAATCTCGAATTTAGATTAATTTACAAAATTTGAATGGGCTCAAACGGAGTTTGGATGCAAAAGATATGGGCTTGCGAAGATTGAATTTGAAGAAAAACCCCTAAATAGGATTTTCAGAATTAACCCGAATTATTTTCCAATGGAAAATCCGGATTATGGCGCAACGATGACGTTAGCACTCGGAATAAAGGAATTAAAAAGGAATTCTGACATGTGGGACCCACATGACAGTGAGATGGTTCACGCTAAACTTAGTTCACCGAATCATTGGATCCGGGGCTGGCTTGGGTTGCCACGCAGCGTGCTGACGCGGCACCACGCACACGACACGCAAGCATAAAGGCAGAGCTGGCGCTAACATGGATGCTGACACGGGCTGCCACATCAGACCGACGGCGATGACGGCTCGGGAACCAAAGGCTCCGGCGAACGGTGGCTCTACTTCGGCAATGAGTGGCACCAGCGTGAAGCTCTCGCTATTGCGAACCTGTTGAGGTAGCTCTGGGTGGTTGAGGACGGCGGTGGTGGCTGGCGGCGAGATTGAAGCGGAGAAGGCGATCGGATATTGTTAGACAAGGGCTCTGGTGGCGCTCCGACAGTGCGAAGAGGCTCTGGAGGTTGCTCAGATGATAAAGAAGGCGATGGCGCACTCCACAGAGTCAGGGCTTCAATGGCGACGGCGCAATTGAAGAAAGACCGATGGTGATGACAAACCCTAAACTTGGAATCGCGGCGGCACTGGAGGGATTGAGGCTCAATGGGTGGCGACTCTAGAATGCGGAGGTGATTGCGAACCTCGGGGTGCTATTTATAGGCTGAGGGTGCAAGAGGATAAGGAAATCCCAAATCTGTATCAACTCGAGTTCGTTGAATCTTAGGGATAGAGTTTGATTCGGAGCCGGTTTGATACAGATAAGGGTGTGAAAAGATAAAAGATTGAGTTTGGTAAAGAAATCCGAGGAAGATTAGTTGAAGATTTTGTTTTGTCGGATGGAGCTTCTAGAAATTCTAATGGCGGACACAGGCTTGGGCTCCGCGAAGAAGAGGACGTGACAGAGACGACCACGATGGCGGGTCCACCAGTCTGCGAAAGCCAAAGAATGCAAACATTCGAACCCAAGGGTGTAGCCGTCCAGATTTAAATGAACGACCCAGATCAAAGTGAACGTTCGGACCGCCGAATAGGACTTTAAGATCTAACCGTCAAATCTTGATCAGATGGCTTAGAACACTTTGGGTGTTCGGACCGTCCTAAAGCCACACTACATCAGACCGTTCAATTACGATCCAATGGTGGGGAAAGGATTTGAGCGCGTGCAGAGAGAGGAAGAGAGAGGTCGCCAGTGGGGTCCAATTGTCGATGAGAGGTCAGGCGACTGCTGCAGAAGAGTTGGGCCGGCAGATCGGGCCGAAGGAATGGGAATGGGTCGAATGAGTTGGAACTCAGCCCGGAAGCTTATCTGAGATTTTAAATATTTTTTCTTTTTAATAAAATACCAGAAATTCAAATAAGCAATAGAACATAGCAAATGAACTTGGAAAAATTCTAGAAAAATCTAGAAAATATATCCAAGCACATAGAACCCAAATAAAATAGTTTTGACCCTTGTTGATGTTGACTTTAATCATATTAAATTATTTTGATGTACAAAGTCCATGTTTAAGCTTTTGAATTACATTCAAATAAAATCCAAATGGTGAATTTTTCCCTACTAACTATTCAAAAGATTTTTAAAGCTCATAAAATTGGGATGTTACACTTCTTCTCCTCTCCTCCAATATTCTTCTAGAAAGACTGAAAGCAGACTCGGAGGAAACCGTCGAGATAGGAACAATTAACACATCACGTGTAAGTATGGATAATATGGGATATGTTAACTTATGGGCTTGCCACCATTGCAAAATTTCGAAGCCTTCTGAGTTGAAATCCACCGTATTGCTGTCCAGATAGGTGGATAGGTCCCCACTCCTTGGGGGTCTTAGCTGAGAAGGCGGCAGTGTAGAACAAGAAGACTTGGACCTGAAGGAAGAGCCACCGAAGGTCTTACCCCACATATTTGTCTTGCTACATGAAGCGGGGGCTACTGGAGGTCATTGCGAGCGGACTCCCTAGAACTTATTTTCATATTGGTAAACCTCGTATAACCAAGAACGAACTTCTGCAAAATAGTTAGTATAGTCTAGCCTTGTAGCATCACTAAGAAGTTCAAGTACACTATCAAATGCATCAATTTTAGCTCTAGGATCTAAAAGAAATGCAAATGCATATAGGTAAGGGATTTCTCTCTAATATTTAAGGTATTTAGTTTTCATAGCAACAATTGCATCGCATAAAACTTATTTATTTTCATACATTTTCAATTGAGTAGTAATATGTAAAATACTATGCACAATGGTAGGAGATGTTGGATAATACACAGCGAACAAAGAAACAGTGGCCTCATAATTTTTTTCTAAAAACTATAGTATCTTCTCAGCAACGAACCAATGTTACTCAGTCAATAGTGTACTACCGTCAGTGCTCTGATAGTGCATTTGAATAAAAACAAAAAAAATACTCTTATATGGTAAAAGACTCTTAAGCATCAGGTAAGTAGAGTTCCACCTTACCGGCATGTCCAAACCAAACTTTCTTGGATGTACACCCATCGTCCTACAGAAGTTTTTATATTGTGCTATTCTTACATTAGAATTATTTAAGAAAGAAATCGCATCGCGAAAAGCTTTAATATACGTACTCAACCTCTTCAAACCACATTTGACTATAAGGTTAATAATATGACAAGCGCATCGTTGATGTAGCAAGAAGAAATTGGTGTATGTACTCAACACTGGAGTAAGAATATTCATGGCCCTAGAGTTTGAAGAAGCATTATCTAAAGTAATTGAGAAAAGTCTTCCACGACTTTAATAATACAGCCCACAATATTCTCACCTGTGTATGCTACATCAATTAATTTCAACATATAATTGTTTTCTCCATTACCCAACTGTCATTAACATAATGAGCAACTACACTAAGATAATCCTCCTTAGCCCGACACTCCATATGTCTGAGGTTAGGGCCACCGAAAATGTGCACATACTAAATAGTTCCTTTACTTTCTTACGGCATTCATTGTAGTATTTTACTAGATCTCTAGTTGTTGTCTGTCTAGAAACGAAAGAAAATCTAGGATTATGCGCAGTCCTAATGTAATTTTGGAAAGCAGCAAACCCCCCAAAGCCTAACGATAAATCTTTGGAAGCAATTAAACGACAGAGAGATTGACAGACTACCTCAGGATCGTAGTCCCAGCTACGTACCGTACCATTGGGGTTGTACTACAGCTATGTCTGCTTCATCACCAATCCTTGCTTGGCCTTACATCTTGTAGCATGTCTGAGCAAGTACTCCGTTCCATCTGTAGACCATGCAGACAATTTATTGCGACAAATTTTGTAAATAGCATATGGTACCTCATTTCCCTGTGTGTCTTGCTTGGTTGTCCTGTCGAAATTCTTCTACACTCTCGATGTAGATGGCCTCAACCTCTTTGCTCCGATTGGCATGGAGTCTGATGCTACCATGGAGCCTGATGACAGAACTCCGCCTTGCCCTTTCGGTTGGCTTGAGGCAGCCACAGCCACCTCCATGGATGAAATTTCCTCCAGTGAAAGTTCGAATCACCAAGAGCAAAGCTGTCGTAACTGTCCATAACCAAAACTACAAAATCGAAAGTAACACTATTATTACTTCCATCTTAGCATAACAAGTACTAATAATAAAAGCACGCAAAAAATAGAATTGTACCTCTTTTGCTAACTTGGTGCTGAAAATTGAATTTTCCAATATTTGGCAAAGTTTTTTTTTTAAATTTTGCCAAATTATCTCACAACAAATTTGAATTTTCACAACAAAATTTCAAAGAGATATTGGGGAATGGAGGGGTGCTGAATGAGGGGGGTGATGGTGGCTATTTATAGAAAAAAATTGGGGATTTTTTTTGAATTTGTTTCCTATTTTTAAAGACCCGACGGGTAAAAAAGGGCAAAAACGTCCAACAGCTGGATTTTACTCACTGTGCAAGTGTGCACGGCCCACGAGCACGCTATGCCGGCCAGCGCCTCGCTGCCCGCCCGCCCGTTTCTTCTTCCTCCCTTTGCCCTACCCGTGAGTGCCGCGTGCGGCACTGCGCGTGCCGCATGCCACATGTGCCTCTTCCACTCCTCCCTCAGCATCGGCTCCACCTCTTCCTCTCCTCTTGGCAATCCTTGGTCACCTTGTGTAAATTGTACTTCTTGTTAGATCTAATATTTTTACGGAATGCAACAAAAGCCAAGATTCCTTTATTTTATCATGAAGCTTGAAGCTGGCTGACATAATTTCATCTTGTTGCTTTTAAACTATCCTGCTATTTCTTATCCAGTGCATTACAACCACTATGCTTGTGCTATTGCCAATCTTCTCTTAATGTCAGTTTGATGAGTTTTTTTTTCCTTATACTATATTTGTTTAGGAAGAAGGGCATTAATTTCGTATCAATTTATGAGACTCGTCCTCTCTTTGAACAAGGCCCATTTGACATTATTTTGCACAAGGTTAGTCACCTGTCTTTCTTGACATGTATTAAATAAAATCTTTGATAATGCAGTCACGGATATTCCATATGTTGTTAAACAACCTATAGACATCAAAGACTTCAGACCAATATCGCTCTTGCACAACATACCAAAACTGATCAGTAAAGTGTTGTCCTTAAGACTAAAACCGAAAATTTCTGGCCTAATAGATCACATGCAATCTGGCTTTATCTCCAACAGGTCAATATCAGAAAACTTAATATTAGCATCAAAATTGGTTCAGTCTGCTCTAAAGAGGGAAAAACCACTGATAATTCTTAAACTAGATTTCCACAAAGCATTTGACACAATCAATTGGGAATGTCTTATTCACGCCCCTCTGAGATGAGGCTTTGACGACGGATGGACCAAATAGATTCGTAGCATCCTATCAACCGGCAAAGCACATATAATCATCAATGGTATAGTAGGTGAGCAGTTTCAATACAAGAGAGGGGTGCGGCAAGGAGACCCCCTGTCTCCATATCTCTTCATTCTAGTAGCTGACGTCCTTCAGAGATTAATAAAACATGCGATGAACAATGGTACAATCTCACACCCACTGGACATACAAGGATAGTCGCCAATATTACAGTATGCAGATGACACACTCATTTTATTAAAAGGCACAGTGCAACAAGTGATGGTCTTAAAGGAAATCCTAGACACTTTCTCTTGTTTCTCAGGATTGAAGATTAATTATCATAAGAGCACACTCATACCAATTCACATGTCTATTGAAGAAGCAAATTTGGCGGCTGCCACCTTACATTGTCCTATCAGCTCCCTACCGTGTAACTACCTAGGACTGCCTCTCGCTACAAATAAGATTCCTCACAGTCTGCTACAACCGATAATAGATGTAACACCCTGATTTTTAGAGCCTTTTTGAAAATTTTCAAAATAAAAAGAACCATTTGATTTTGATGATAATTCAAAGCTTAACTTGAGAATTCCGTGATCCGGATTGTTTAAAATGACTAAGCTAAACTTCAACTAAATCAAAGTTTGGTTCTTTTGATGTAGCTCTAGCTCTCTCGAGCTATCTCCTTTTCTTGATAGGATTTCTTCTCCTTCATCCTGTTTGGACATTTTTATATGTCCGCATCCGTCCCCTTGTTTGACCTCTGTTGTTGTGCGGATCTCTTTCGATCCTAGACCACAATCTTCAGTTAAGCATATTCTTGTGCCGTGCCTCCCTCTGGGTTGATCTAGCTGCACCTCCCTCACATCTTTTGCTTGAGTCTCCTCTTGCTTCTTTGGAATGCCCAAGAATTCACTTGAACTCACTGTGGCCAATTAGATCTTCTTTGCATTCGATTGAACCACCTTTGCGCTCAATTGGACCCCTTCGATTTCCCTCGAGCCGTCAGACCTCCCATGTGAAGGCTCGAACTGCTCGAGACCTCTTGTGATCATCATCCAGGATCCAGGACCCTTTAGGTCTAGATCTTCTAAGTGCTTGGACCTTCCTCGTCCAGATCTCCTTCTCTGCTTAGACCTCCTTAGGGTCTAGGTCTCCCTTTTATAACCACTTGAGTTCCTTCCATGCTCTTGTGAACCTCTTGGTGATCGCTTGGATTCCTTTTCGCCCCGATCCTTGTAGCCTTCTCTTTGGAAAGGTCCTCTTAGCGCAATCCAAGATACCAAGACCGACTCGCAGATACCATTTTCTAGGACCTCTTCTCATTTTATCAGGACCTTCACATTCTTTAGACCTCCCGGTCTACATGACCTTTTAGTCCTTTGGAGATCTTAGCCCACCTGACCTCCTCCTTTTGATATTGACCGTCAAGACCTCCTTCTGCGGGTCTTGACCAACAGATCTTCTCGACTGGACTTCACTCCGTCTTTTGGATCTCCTCCGTTCAGACCTCCCATGAGTTGATCCCACTCACGAGAATCTCTTAGACCAATCGTGACCGTTAGGATCTCCTTGTGAGGTCCTAGCTATCGATCTCCTTTGCTTATTTTTCTTGACCGTCCGACCTTCCCTTGTGAGATCTCGACCGTCAGACCCGACTTTTTGTGGGTCTGTCCTCAGACTATCTTGTGGGTGTGTCTTTTGGACTTCACGCCCATAAGACCTCCCCATTGTGCGCCCTTTGGGACCTCCTTGTTTATTTGGATCTTCTCATGTCCTTCAGACCTCTTCGTTCTCTAGGACCTCCCATGTGGGACCTCCTCTCTATGTCCGACCTCTCCACCCGTTGGAACTCCTTATCCTTTGGGCTTAGGACCTCCTAAGCCGATAAGGCCTCTTGAGGATGTCGAGACCTCCTCTTTTGGAGATCCGACCGTCCAGGACCTCCTAGCCTGCGGGACCTCCTAAGTCTTTCAGACCTCCTCAAAGACCTCTTCTGCGGGGCAAGACCTCCCTATTTTGACCCGACTGTTTCAAAATTGATCGCCCCACTTGCCACCATAACCATTCTCAATTCCTCCGCCACGTTATTATATTGAGCATTTAATGCGGTCTTGTCACATTAAATGCATCCATATACGTGGTGTTTTACTTTGAATTGGGTCACTTAACTGCATTCTCGACATTTTTCTTTGTTCCTTCCCAAGCAACATACATTGTCCTTCCTCGTACCTTTTGCCTGCATTGTAGTGACACACTCTCCGCCACTCACCTATCTTTGACCTATTTCCATACTTATCCTTGACATATGTATTTCTAGTTTTCTTCACCACCTTGACTACAAATAGACCAATAAGTTCTACCACATCACCTTTCTCCACACTCATTACTTTGGCTCTCGCTCAGGGGCTTTCCAGGAAGACCTTGTGTTCCCGACCTCCCTCCATCCATTGCTCCTTCTTGTCCTCGTAAGTCCTCCGTGGTCCGCTTCACTCTTATTTTGGTCTTTGCCTTGAGTCGGTTGTGTCCTTCACAGACCTCCTCGGTGGACTCTTTTTTCGGGTTTCTATGGCCCTCGTATGAGGACCTCCTCTCTGGACCTTACCCAAGAACTACTTCCCAGGACCTCTCTGTGTATTGTTTAAGTCACTCCTTGGGGTCTTTTGCTAAAGACCACCTAATCCTGGTAAGCTTAGACCTCCTCCAAAAGAACCTACTCTAAGTACAGTACTCTTCTGTTAATTGGGTTTTGAGGTTCCTTTGGAGTTCTTTTGGTTCTTTGCTTGAGTCTCTGTTGGTTCTTATTTGAGTGTTGCTTAAATCTGTTCTTTGACCGTGTAGATCTTGGCGTTCCCAGAGAGCAGAGCTGTGAGAGAGAGTAGATCCTTAAGCTGTCAAGCAAGAGGCAAGTTACACTTTTGATCATATTGCACCCAGTATTTCAATTTATTTATGTCCTGTTTCAAAGTATCATGCATGCCTATTTCTACCAAGTTATTTCAATACCAGTCTTTAAACACATAGTTATACCACTTTCTCTCATATGGCCAACTTTGACATTGAACCAAATTTGTTGTCACCTTAGGCAAAATCTGGTTGACACAATAATGTGGACCAGGAATCATTTGAAAAACTCATGCTTAGTTAAGCTTAGACCAAAAGTATTGATTTGGGGAAATCTTTACCAACATAACCAACTGTTTTGTTAAAATGTTTTAACCATGACATTGGGTTGTCATGGAGGTATGAAAGTATTGCTGGGGAAGCAAAGAAAATGAAATGGATTTAGACTGGGGCGAAATTGGTTGGCTTGGTTGGTGCAAGTTTATGCACGGGATTGTGCCTTTATGGTAGATCGATGCCCTTGGGTTTGTGGAAGTCGCCCTAGTCATTTGAGGACCGGTCTTTGAGCGACCAATGCTAGGCCTATAATGGGCCATTGCCAAAACCGTGCAACCACACGTCTCCAGTCTGGGGCGTGGGATCTGGCTGATTAATTTGCAAAACTCTACCATATGCTGCTCCATTGGAGGTGTGGGAGGTCTTGTTTGGCCAATGGTCTTTTATAACCTACTGTTCCCACCGGTGCAAGAGGGGGCTTCCCGACGGATTACTATCCACGGGGGTGAAACCTTAGCAAGGAAAGGTGGTGGAGCAATGCATTGTAAAGGCCTTGTCATGAACTCTAGACCTCTTACCTTCTAAGGTGAGAGGTGGCACTCGCGCATGCCAAACAAACTAGAGGAATCATGTCGTGTGGGTAAAGTGCACAACCTCTGCAGAGTGAAATCTATTCGAATAGCCGTGTCCGCGGTCATGGACGTGCTGGCAAAGGTCACTCGGAGTTAGATGATGGTTTTGGGTTTTCAAAATTGTTTATTAAACTGTTTTGGGATTGCTATCCCATGGGTTGGGCAGGGAGCCTTGTGACAGGAGGGTATCCTTCACCACTTGTGATGAATGAATATCCAACTGAAAATCAAGTTTAGAAAATGAATTTTATCTACTAAGAACCTGCTTTGAAACTTAGTATTTGTATTTGAAATAAACATGGCTTTATGCAAATCAACCATAATATGCCTTCCATTGTGATATCCATTATGCATGTCATCTTGTTATCTAACGGGTGTAACTTGCGAGCACGGTTGTTGTGCTCACTCTTGCTTGATGCTATCTTTTAGCAGGAATTGGAGGCTTTGGGTGATCTACTCAGTGGACCAAATGGTCCAGGTCGACTAGGTTTGCGCCCTCCAGCCGGTTGCCTGTGGTGTATCGGGTGGTCCATGAGTTTATTTTTACTGTGTTTTGCCTGCTGGCTTGTAAGCCCTCTTGTAAACAACTTCTTTGTTTATTAATAAAGCTTGTGTTGTTGCTATGTTACCCTTGGTGTTGCTTTGTGAAGAGCTAGCCATGATCCTTGGGACTAGCTCGAGTTCACATAGAGGACCTTGGAGAGCTCCCAGGTCCTCCACGCTCACTCCATGGCCGGGTCGTGTGTGGTTCGGTGGTGGCCTCGGTCCTCCCGACCTCCTCTCGGTGGTCGTGGGTGGACTTGAGATGCCCACGGACCTCCACGAACACCCTTGGTCCGGCCGTGGCGAGGCTCTCGGGTGCTCCTCGGCTCCAAGACCCTCTCGGGTCATGTTCTCCTGGACCTCCAGAGGTCTGCTGACCTCTTGGGAGGTCTTAGGATGATCCGAGAGGTCCTTTGTGGACCTCTGGGAGGTCTGATGGACTTTCGAGAAGGTCTTGGAGGACCTCTCGGGTGCCCTAGAGTTGGGTCGTCACAATAGATAAAGTGGATAAGAGACTAGCTGGCTAGATCCCAGCCCTCATGTCTTGGGGAGGAAGAGTGACAATGATCAACGTTGTGCTCTCAGCTATACCAACTTATTACATGAGTTGTTCTAAATGGCCGGACCGTAGCATTGACGCAATTGACAAAATTCGGAGGGCCTTCCTTTGGCGCAGAAACAGAGAAATGCATGGAAGCCACTATCTGGTCGCCTGGACGACTGTCGTTTTGCCAAAAGAACAGGGGGGGCTAGGTCTGAAAGACCTCAGACTACACAACCAAGTTTTGCTTATGAAATGTACGGCCAATCTATTGTCGAATCATACAGATCCTTGCTTCCAATGGTTAAGAATGCGCTACATCCAGAATAGCATACCGACACAACCGCGCCCTAGAGACACGGCTGTCTGGAAAACAATATCGACAGTTATACAGGTAACGATTCAATTGACTAAAGTCATCATTGGCAATGGAACTAATATAATGTTCTGGAAAGATAACTGGACAACAATGAGATGTTTTTAGCTAAGTTTTCCCACCCTCTTCACTTTTGCAACTCAACCTAACTGCTCAGTCCGATCACAATTTCAAGAGAACAATTGGACGCTATCTCTACAACCTGTCCTTTCGCAACAAGCAGTTTTAGAATATCAAATACTGCAAACATTCCTGTCCACCCAACAATTGCAATTGGATATGTTAGAACAGAGGGTAGCCCTTTCAACCATGGCTGCCCCGACTACATCGACTTTTTACAGAACCTTATCTTTTCATGGCTTAAAATGGCCAGCAATGGATTACGCTTGGAATCAATCAATACCTCACAACTGCAGAGTCTTCTTATGGCTAGCTTTTTGAGGTCGTCTAAACACCAGAGACAACATGACAGTTAAACATTGGACACAAGACCCGCATTGCGATATCTGCCCTGCAACAGAAACAATTGATCACATTATCTTGCGCTGTCAGCCTGCAGACAGTCTCTGGAAAAAAAAATTAGGTCTTACACAAGAAGCAAACTCAACCCAGAACATTCTACAATTTCTGGAAACGATTATGACAAAGGATAAGACTTTCAACAAAATTTGGCCAATCTGTTTTGCGGCCTGTGCGTATGCATTATGGATACTGAGAAACAATCGGATATTTCAGCAATCGGAGAACAGCGAGACATTCCTTTTCCAAAAGATTAGAAGCTTGATCGCTCTGTGGATACATCAGGCTAAACCCAAGTCCCAAAATGATATGCGTCAGTGGTGCCACCTCTTATTGTAATTCTTTTTGTTCACTTTTTATTTTCATTTCTTTGTTTTTCTCTTTCGCTCGTCTCATGTAAGTATGTATTTTCTTTTTTTCTCTCCTCCTTTCTTCTTTTGTAAACTATTGTTTGACAACCATTTCAATATAATGGTCATAAGGTAGAGCTCCCTCTACCTTCTTACGTAAAAAAAATCGCCTGCTTAATCTTATAAGCGAATAATTGTGCATTGTGCATCTCGTTTTCAAAACTTTTGTCAATATACTGCTGTGCTCCAAAATATTTTCGTTTCTGATTGAGTTTTTTTGCTTTCTTTTTATCATCTTACTAACAAGGAGTGGCAGCAAGTTCTGGAGGTAGGCACTAAACAGTGAACACCAAAGCCAATATTTAGTGTAAGTGTTAAAACAGAATGCAACAAAATCCAAGATTCCTTTTTACGGAAGGTGCTCTAACTCTCGCAACTTTAATTATTGGCAAGTCTTATGATTCTTATCTATTGCTTTTCCTAATGGTTGTCTGATGTCTCATTGCAGCTATATGGAGTCTGATCCAGTGAAAATTGCTGTTGAGGGTGTGGAGAGGTTCAAGAAAGAAAACTATAATATCATCATTGTAGATACAAGTGGAAGGCACGAACAAGAAGCAGCACTCTTTGAAGAAATGCGCCAAGTTTCAGAAGCAACGGTAATACACCCAGAATTCTCAAACACTACAGCAATAACCTGAACCTAGTGATTAGTGAATATCTCGCCTACATTCTTGTGTTATTCGCGAAACCAGACACTGTAATATTTGTGATGGATGATAGTATTGGCAGTGCATTTGGTCGACTCCAAGTATTTAAACAAAGTGTTTCATTGGTCAGAATTGTTACTTAAAATGGATGGTCATGCAAAAGCGAAAGGAGGTGGCCTTAGCGCATGAGTACTCTCCCTTTTCTTGCACTACCCTCTTGGTGCTATTTTGAGTGTTTTCCCTTTCCCAGTCTATGAAAGCATATTGTCATCAAAGAATCTGAAGTTGTAACTTGTAACACCCTAGCTCCACCTTCGCGCCGGCGCAGCCTCGCCCACCTCTCCTCTCGGCTCTCCCTGACTCCCTCCCTCTCAGTACGTGGGCCAGATGGGCCGTGCTGGGCTCATGTCGTGTCTGGCATAGTCCGATACTATTCGTGCTAGGACAACGGCCGAGTATGTGCCATGCCTGCATTCCAGTTAAATGGGCGGCCCACCTGCACGGGCACGACTGCTCGTCCGACTATTAGATGGGCTGTGCTATGCCGACCCACGTGTCGGGGAGGTGGCCCAAGCACGGCCCGTTGGATTTTCATCTTTGTCTTGCCCAAGACGAGTCTGCTTAGCCCATCGGCCATTCGCCCGTTTAGCCCAACAGAACAAAAAAATCCAAAAAAATAAGAAAAATATGTACAATTCAGAAGTAGACATGAAAATTGAAAAAAAAAATGATACAATCATATTGAACATGTAATAAAGAGCTTTATTAATGTCCAACTAACTACCTCGTTAAAACCTTCACTAAGTAAAAACTCAAAATGAGAAAACCTTGGCAAAAAAAAGAGTACAACCTATAGCTCTACAATTCAACATACATGATACATCCTTATTCTATGTGTCGGTGTCATTGTCTAAGTACAGATTTTTGAACACCTCCGACAACTCTGGATTTTCCACAAAGTGTTATGTTCGTAAATCGACTTGTTCCCAGTCCTTCACAGATAGAAGTATCTCCACTATCTCACTTATAAGACTTGTTCTTCTCTCCTCCAATATTCTTCCAGAGACTCGCTGCCGAAAATTGAATTTTCCAAATTTGGGCATAATTTTTTTGAATTTTACCAGATTAGCTCAACACGAAATTGAATTTGCACAACAGAATTTCAAAGAGAGAATGGAGAATGAAGAGGTGCTGAATGAGGGGGTATGGTGGCTATTTATAAGAAAATTTTTGGGTTTTTAATTTTTTTTTTGCTATTTTTTTATGAGTCAAACGATCAAAATGGTAAAAAAAAAAGGTCAAAATGCCCCCACGATTTGATTTCAATCGGTAGTGCGTACACGCCCACGAGCACATTCTCGCCCGCTGGCGCTTGCCCCCCGCCTGACCCGCCTAGTCCTTCTTCTTCCCCAACCCGCTTGCGGCGTGCTGTGCAGACGGACCAAGACCAGACTTGCCAAGACCGATGCCTCCTCTCCTCTCTCGGCTCAGGTGCACCTCCTCTCGGCTCGGCCCATGCGCGTTACCTCCTCGTCGCAGATCGCCTCCTCTCCTATCGCCTCCTCGTCCACAAGATCAAGACAGTGCACAACCGCTAAGCCGCCTCCTCTGGCTCGCCAGATGCTTCTGCGGCGGCCACGCCGCCTCACCTCAGGCCTCCTCGCCTCCTCCGCCAGCTGCTCCTCCGCCTCACCGCCAAGCTACCTCCATGCCTCCTCACCTCCGCGCAGCCTCTTCGCCTCCTCACCGTCGAGCCGTCTCCATGCCTCTCCGCTCCGACCCCCTCCCGCGCCACCCTTTCTCTCCTCCTCCTCCTCCCGGTCCCGGACCTCTCGATTACGGCCCTCCCACATCGCCAGTCTTCCTAAGACTGGCCGCGCCAGGCGGCTTGGCGCCTCGGTATTGGACCTCCCGACTCTGGCCTCTCCCTCGTGCCAGATGGGCCATGCCGGGCTCACTGTGCTCGTGCCGTGTCGGGCCGGCCCATTGTGCCAGGGTGATAGCTCCGGCACGACCCAAATCATCGTGCCATGCCAGCTCGACCCATGAACAGTATGGACCGTACCATGCTCGACCTAGATCTACAGTACCATGCCTCGAAACGGACTAGCTCATCTGACCAGCTCTAGCCATATTGTGTCTGAACCAAACCTATAATACCGTGCTTCGGCTGGGCAGCCGGAGAGGCATGCCTATTTGGCCAGCTCTACCATCCATCCCCTCCCATCACAAGTCCCAACTCATGACGTCGTGCAGAACAGAAGTCAAATAGAAACCACCCCGATGCGATGCAATCCAATCACCGCCTCCTTTCCTCCTAGGTTATGGCCGCCGTCATGACCTCGTCGCCACTGCGCTGCACTCGCCGCCCAGCGCCTCTTCGATTCGGTCCTCACCGTCGTCGAGTTGAGCTCGTCACCAAACCCCACGGCCAAACCTAGCCCTCCCCGCTACGTACGCTGCCTGCTACGGCTGGGATGCATCGTGCAGGACTTGGAGTGGAGCGACCGCGGCAATTCCTTGCCCGCCTCGCCGGAACCACTCTCCGACAATCCCGCCGCCGACACCCTACCCGCTACCCGGTTCCGCCAGCGACCAGCGTCCTGCTCGCTAGCCCTCGGCACCTCCTCATCCACCGCCGACACCATTGAGAAAGCACCACCAACTGCGCCGTCCTCCTCAATCGCTCCTGCCCCGATCTTCCCTGCCAGGAGCTCCTCCCCCAGGTACGCATCGCTTACCAGTGAGACCCATGGATTGATGCTTGTGTGCTTAGTTGTGATCGCCTAGTTGTTTCCTCGTTGGATCCAATTGATTCAGCGGTGTTGGTCTTACGATGTTCGTTCCATTGCATGATTAGGGTGCGTCAAATTGGTGAGGTAGTGATTTGTTGCTTTCCTAATTAATCTCGTTCGCTTATCTATCTGATTGAGTGAATGTCTGCCCATCACGTGTTCGATGAAATGTGTAGGCCAAGGGCTCAAGGCACACTATTGTTTTGCTGTCTCTCATATGCCAGAGATTAATCTCAGATGTATATGCTTGGTTTGCCTAGTTTATATGTAGACTTTTTGACAAGGCATTTGATTTGAGATGTGAGTCCTCCGAGTTAAATTTCTACTTTGCAGCTATAGTGGTACTTCCAGCACCTCTACTGATGCACCAAGCGGTTATAAAGTTTTCAATGTGGCTCTGGAATTGTTAACATCTTATTAGTTCCTACCTGTTTGGTTGTCTGATTAGATGGCACATAATAGAAATAGCAAAGTAAATATATATGTCACCTGCTTCCAAACTTTGGTCTGGTTTTCCAATTTATTTAGCAACCTATTAACATTTGCTTGACCAAAATATACTGGTTCATTTATTCCGAACTATCATATTTATTGTTCACACCACCAGAATCAGTTTTGTGCTTTACAGAATCATGACAAGTGTTGAAGTGCAAAGTTTTTGCATTGCAGCCATATTGTTTCAGTCATCATTATCCCAGGATTAATTAAAGTATCTACACTGTCTGTGGCCTGAACAAACCACTGAGTGACGGTGGTGGATGCAGTGTTGTGCAGTGAGATTGGCATGAAGAGGTTTAAGGGCATCCAACACTGGAGCAGTTCACTGCGGATAGTCAGTTTGCTGCACCAGGTCTCCCTCACCAGGTATGCTCATGCTCTCACAGTGTACTACCATTGGTATGGATCATCTCATTAAAAAAAACATGAAAGTTATTTGATTTTGTGTGAGATTGCATGCTCTATGGAAAAGTTCTTTCTTTTCTCAATTGTGTCGACTCTTATTTCAGAATCCCTATGTGTGCCGACTCTTGTTAAATGTGCTGTACAGTATAAATGCATGTTATATTTGCATTAATTTCTTACTGGAAGTATGCATATAATCGGTGAATATTTTTGTTTGCTTTAGTCGGTTAACTTAATGCAACATGAAGCAGTATTGGGCACATTTTTCCTTTTGTATGTACAGGTATGGTGCGTTTTTGGCTAACAGCATCAGTCATCTCGTCAAGATATTTGATTCAGCATATATACACATGAGATAAAAGAAAGCAACCGCTCACTAACTCAATTTTGCTTTTCTCAACTATATGCACTTGGTAATTGAAAATTGTACTACACATTAGTCATGAGAAAATTCTCTTCAAGTGACAACTGCAGTTAGCAAGTATTTTTTTATAAGTATGAAAGAACTTCAATGCATAGTGTACTTGCAACATGAAGCAAAAATCGTATTGTTTAGTTGGCTCTGATCATCTTGAAAAAATCTTTTATTTTCTGCCCTTGGCTACATGAATTGTATTAGGGATGGGAGTGGTTCGGAGCAGATCGACCCGATCCTGCCCGTGCACACCAATTCAATCTTTAGGGGCAGCCGGGCAATCCATATGACATGGATAGAATGGAACCGATGACCCATTGGTTCATATGGGTCGGCCCTTTTTCCAAGCTTCCCACTATGCCACCATCTCCAAGCTTTTGACTTCTCACCTCTGCTATCCTCGTCTCAGCTCCCCAAATCTACCTACGTGAGCCCGGATCTAGTCCTACTCAGTACTCATGCAATTGAAGACTCGAAACTAGAAGCATTTCACGCGGATGATGCTTAGGAATCACGGCGTGCTTACTTGCATCATCATGATGGTGTTGTGGGGCTCGGCCTTGCCGTCGTCGCCGGGTAGGGGACGAGGTCCTCCTTGGGCAGCAGCAGCGGCCGCTCCAGGAACCGCACACCCTCCAGGCTGCAGTCCGTGGCGGCCTCCACGAAGTAGACGCCGTTGGCGGTGCACCGGATGGTGGGGCCCCTAGTCTCCGGCTCCACGATGCGGCCCACAAGCGGGTAGAAGAACACCAGCGCCTTGGCCAGTGCGTCGCGGATGACCCCGACCGCCAGGTTTCATGCAAGCATTTCGTGCTGCTCTGATGGATTGCAAATTGCAGCCTAGCAGATATAGGCTACATTGGTGATTTATTCACCTGGAGAAACAAACAGAGAAGAGCAGTGGGCTACATTAGAAAACGCTCGGACCGGGCCGTTTGTAACACAGCTTGGGCCCAGATGTTCCCCCGAGCGGTGGTGGAGCACCGCGCGATGATCCACTCGGACCACAGGGCGTTTGTGATGAATTCTGAATATTATCTGGCTGTGGAGACTGTGGAGCCGTGGAGTTGGATGACCGATCGAGCGGTCAGGGGTCAACCCACTTGATCCAACGGAGCAATAGGATTTTGGACATTTTGCCCCTATTTTCTTTTGGGTCGCACCTTTGGCCCGTAATGGAAGAATTTTTGGGTCGGATCGGTGATCCATTGGGTCGGCTTGAACCACTCCCATCCCTAAATTGTATAAATAGTACTGATGTTTCTCTATTCAAGTATCTTTGTGCACTTCTCTATTCAAGTATCAGGAGCAGTAACTTCAGTATCCAATTAGATCGAGCTTGTGTCTACAGTTCTCTATGAATTAGATATTTAGATGTAGCTATTCTCTAATGCATGCTCTTCGTGCAGGTCTATGACATGTCTCTAGCTGATTTCCTTACAGAGCATACCACTAGAAGGTATCCTGTCAAGAGGTTCAGCATGGCTAAATGCCTAAATGTCGAGATGCAGACCAACTGTTCAATGATGCATATTGTGAAACACAATCATGTAGATTATTTATGAAATTTATTGTACTTGTTTGTAAAAAGTGAAGGTGAACTTGCTTGCATTAACAAAGATTGTTGCAATTATCAGTCTGGATGAATATTAAATGTGGTCTGCTACTTGTGGTTGATTGTGAAATTTTCGTTTGCTGTGTAAATACTAGTAAGTACACCTTAGTTGTAGTTTTGTTGACATACACATCAGGCCCTTTTCTTATTCGCCTCCTAAGACTATTTGATGCGTTCTTCAAAAACGCCTCAATGAACTTTGGAAGGTATTCTGGGAAACGCCTCAAATAATATGTTAGGCATGTTTGGAACGCTTTAATATATGTCATTCAAGGCGTTTTAGAAAAACGCCTCAAAAGACCTTTCCCTTCGCTGCTATATCTCCAGCGTCTTCAGAAAAGCCTTAAACGACTTTTAAAGGCGTTTTTTGGGGGCTTTTTAGGCGTTTGAAACGCTTTGTAAAGCATGCCGTGTTGTAGTGCTCTAGGGCTGCAAGAAAAGCTCAGGACTCGTGAAACACTTCAGTTCGTTTTCTTTTCCTGATTCGAGATCGACTCGAAAATACTTCAATAAGCTGGAGTTCGAGCATTTTTTAGAACTTAGTTGAAAATGATTTAATATATATGCCTTAGGTTTAGCTCACATGCTTTTGCGTCGATATAGCTCAATTCTAGGCAATCCAATTTATCTTCTTGTCCGTACTTGTACGCAAAACGAGATGAGAACCTATGATACAAGTCTTAGCATACACTAAATCATTAATCATATTGGTGAGAACTGTAACATCCTATAATTATATTTGTGACTTAATTTAATTAATTGGTCATTTTGGGCCCAATGGGTCATTAGTGAGCTAATTATCTCTAAGCTCAATCCTAAGTAGAAATCCTTTTTTTAAAACCCTACCCCTCACGATCTAGAGCAGTACTATGTCCATGGCGCCTGTGCAAGCACATATGACTATATGAGCAACGTGAGCAACAACCAGTACGTCCAGGAGGAGGAGGATGCAGTTGCGGAGTCAGGATTTTTAGGATAGATGTTCGGATTTTAGAGCTAGGTTGTCCAGATATGTCGATACCAATACGCCGATACCATGAGATATCATTTCCCTCCAAAACACTGATACGATGATACGCGTATATATAATAAAATAAAAAAATATAGAAATTAATGATTTCATACGAGGAATTGGGTGATATAAGGCAAGCAAAATGGCATGAATTAAACAGCAAATTCTAGATATCAATGTCAGTTGAGGAGGTGAAAACTAGGAATAGAGCTATTTTTGCTCCAGACTTCTTATTTTTCTGAGTTACGTTGTTATTGCAGCGTGCGGCCAAGACTTGTGCTTGACCGTTGTTGTTTTCTCTATTTTTCTGTTCTGGGCTATAGCAGCTATACCGCTAAATCTTATTTTCTTCCTCTAATAGTGATCGGTAGAGGCCATATCTTCTTTTTCAAAAAAAAAAAAACTTGTGCTTGGTCTTGGTTGTTGTTTTCTCACTTTTTTTCTATTCCAAGTTATAGCAGCTAGACTGCTAAAACTTATTTTATTCCTCTAATAGTAATCGGCAAAGCACCTACTTTCTTTTTCAATTTTTTTTGACAGATGCATACCTTGCTGATCCTGCACTTTTTTTGTTTTTTTTCCATCAGCAAGAACCTCATCTAAGAATGTTCCTTCCATAGAGCAAAAATTAGCATGTAAACATATATAACAAGGGCCCAATTATCTGTTCATTGCCTAAGGCAAAGATTGTATTTTTGTACAACATCTATTGGAAAGAACCAAGAAAGCAGAGAAAGAGTCTAGACTCCAGAAAGAACAAGAGCTGGAGCAGAGCAGAGCTAGGGGAGAAGTAGAGTGCGCAGAACATACCTAGATCTAGAGAGAGGATGATGACGGTGAGCTGGATATGCTGCTCCCTTCTCGCCACCACCGCATTGCTCCGTTGGTGTCATCCGCTCCCTTCCTCCCTGTTTGTCGCGCTACCACCCACTTGCTCACGTCGCATCTCTGTTCATCCGCAGTCTTGTTGGCCAAGACGCTGCCTCGCCGCCACACACTTGCTTGCCGTCGTCGTAAAGGCTGCGTGTCCATCGACCGTTGTTTCTTCAGAGACACAAATATATAGTTTTGACCTAACTAATAACATATACATCTAATATACCTATTATATACCAGATATTTTGAAGAAAAAAATGGGTGTTCAGTGTTCGGCTGAACACCCATGACCCCTTGAGGGTCCGCCTATGGGAGGATGCATGGACAAAGAAGAGAAGGAGAGGAAGGGAAGGAGGTCGCCACCGTCTTCAACGTTTGCATCTAGGGTAACGGCCCACAATCCTTATCTTTGCTGATCATTAATTATACAAGGTTTATATTGGAGATTAGTAAGAGTATACGCAAGTTGTCAAAACCCTAGTTTTTAGATTGAAATCGGCAGTAGTAGCTTGTTGTGCGTTTTTGGCAGGTTACATGCTTAATTTGAAGTTGTAGATAACTTT
Source organism: Phyllostachys edulis (assembly GCA_036346405.1). NCBI lineage: Eukaryota > Viridiplantae > Streptophyta > Magnoliopsida > Poales > Poaceae > Phyllostachys > Phyllostachys edulis. The sequence goes on from CM070547.1 coordinate 1,012,253, forward strand.
GTTAGCTTTTCTTAGAGTGCTTACCCACCTAATTTGCTTGGATATATTAAAAGATATGAGGTTATTAAGCTCGTTGTCCAGTAAAATCGTCGCGATTGGGCAGAGCCGCGGAAAATAGCTCATTAAAAATATAAGGCACCCGAACTAGGGTTTTGCAATAACATGAAAGATGCAGAGCTTTGTTTGATCTTTCTGTAGAGTGCTAGATCATTGATTTTGGTTGGATAGTGTAAAAGTTAGTGCTAGATCATCGTTATAGGACAGTGTCACGTCAATTATTAGATTAAAAATAGTATAAGACCAAATTAAAATTTGAGATGAACTGAGAACTTTCTTCTTTTACTGTTTTATGATAAGTATTAAAATAGATATGAAATTTGTGAGGTTGCTTCCCATGAGCCATCGTGTTTAGACGGTGCCGTGGTAATTTAAAGATCAAAATTAGTAGATGGCCGAAGTAAATTATGATTATAACTAGGAAAATGCAGGTAACTTTCCATAGTTTTCATAAGTGGTATGATTTGTTGTGTTTTGTATTGTAGAAAATTAGTTACGAAATTGTTAAACTTGCTGTCTAGTAACGCAATAGAATGATCTTCGGGGTTGAAAACGAGGGTATATATGGCTTCATCAAGAAATTTTCATAACTAGAGAAAGGTGGGAAATTTCGTCTAGTTTCTAGAAAGTATATTATTTAATATGTTTGGGGTTCTTGGGTTGCAAGGTATTCTTCTTTGAATCTTGGGACAACGATACCAGTAAATCGGGAGAAGGGAGAGGCGTGTTTAAGCGTAGGAGCGCTTGATCTTACTTACATGATATGAATGGATATTGAGATGTTGTACCATGATTGTGGTCAAGTTCTAATGCTTGTTTCGGTGGTTGATGACCGACCATCAAGTCTTCCTACACGGTTAAGGCAAGTGCTTGGTAGAACAGTAGACGTTGGTTGCCTTTAATGCTTGATGCTTACGAGTTATTTACCTCCCCGTTTTATGCTTACTATGATGATTACATGACAATGATAATGGAAACTATATGTTGTAGGTGTAAGAACCAAACACTAGTGAGGGGGTGAACGTCGGTCGTCTAACGGGCCATCGTCCACGAGAGTAAAAAATAACATGAGGATTTATACAGGTTCGAGGGTCCGAGAGGACCGCCCTACTCCTGTCGGTGAGCCAACGGGGGGTTACCTCCGGAGAGGGAGCCCCCGAGGGCTCACCAGTTTGAACATACTTCTTTATTGCTCAAGAGAGCTCCCCCCTCAAATGAGAGTTACATGGGGTATTTATAGGCTCTTGGGCCTGTACAAATGACCAAAATACCCCTTGGGAGATAGCTACACTATGAGTCCAAGTGAAGGGTATTATGGTCTTTCATGAGTACAATAGCATTTCTCGGGTTTGTATGCGTGTCTTCTGAGAGGCGGGCCCCGTCAGTATGATAGATGAATTATTCTTACAACACTATACATTCACATTATGTGCATACTCATGTCATGAAAGAAAAGATCCATTTCGGGTGGACATGTAAGACCTACATCGGTAGGCACATCCACAGGATGGAGAGATTGAGAGGGTGAACATTGACGGGTGTTTACTCAGCTATACCGGTATAAGCTATGTGATGTGCAGTATGAGCATGCAGTATATATAGCTATACATTGCAATAATGAAAAGAATGAGATGGCAATGAGAAATGGAAGATGGTATGTTACAATGAGATATATGGAAGATGATATGGTATGTTTACTGTTTTATTATGTACTTGCTGGGTCTTGGCCCCACCCATACTTTGTTGATGTTTTTATGTGATCGTTGATGGCGGCATGCATGGGATGGGAGTAGCACGCACTCACACCATGTGCAAACACCAATTTAATCACCACCTTTAGTTATCTATATAAGCTATCATGGTTTGGTTAATTAGTTGGAACTTAGTTCATGGGACATTGTGGAGGTTATGGAGGCTTGTGTGGAACATGGTTGGTTCCAAGTTTATATGATCGTTGATAAACTATTGTTACTCTTATTGTGATAGTTGCTTCTGGGCGCATGGTTCCAAGCGTTCTCGGGTGCGAGGTCCCTAGCGTTCTTGGGCGCACGACCCCAAGCATAAGTGTGATATGTTTATTCTTGTTCCCTGTGTTAGCTGTTTATAATGTAGATTGTTAATAGTGTGTTGATTATCTCTAGGTAGTAGTATTACTAGGGGAAGTGTTGCTGAAATTTACTGTAATACTAGTAAAAATGCAAAGGGAGTGAAAGTAAAATTAGAGAACAAATTTTACCGACTTACCTTCCTACAGTAAGAAAGTCCACAGGAGGGGAGAGAGAAGGGGTAAGGGTTAAGGGGAGGAAGGGATAAGGCCAAGTACAACACCATCACCAGAGCGCAACCAAGCCAGGCCACCACCCCAAACCACCCACCAGAGAAGCACCTAGGTGAGGGCAAGGTCACGGCCGCCACAGGCGTCGTCATCGCCTTCACTGCCGTCCCTTTCTAACCGGCGAAACCAGGTGACCCACCATTTTCTCCCCCATTTCTCTTTTGCCCGAACCGAAACCCCCCGTCATCATCCATATCCACCACAGAGCAAAGAGGGGTAGAGGGGAAGGGGCATACCGGAGGTGAGGTCGCTGTGGTACCTCACCAATAGGTCTGAAGTGCTTGGGCGGGGGCGACGCGTAGGGGAGGCGCCCGATGGCCGGAGGCCGAGCCGAGCGCGGGCGAGCTGGGAGCAGCGCCTAGGGTTACGGGCCGAGCCGGGCTTGGGCGCACACGAGGAGAGAGGCCAGGCGGTGGCAGGCGAGAGGCGGCACCGGTGGTGGCGCCAGCCACCAAAGTTGAGCCAGAGAGGCACAAGAGGAGCTGCCGAGCGAGGCGGCGCTGAGCCGCAACCGAGGCGGGAGAGCCGGAGGGGAGGTGCCGGAGGCCGTTGGCGAGGCGGCCGGCGAGTGGTGAAGCCGCTCGGCCGAAGGGGTGAGGCGACGGGAGAACCACTGAGGGAGAGAGAGAGAATGAGTGCGTGAGGAGGGGGAGGTGAAGTGATAAAGGGAGTCCGGGAGGGTTGGGTGTCGGTCGGGGAGGAGAAAAGAAAAGAAGAAAATGGGGAAAGGGAGAAAAGGAAGGGATGGAAGAAATTGGGGGGCGCACCTAAATTTTTATTCGCTAGATCTGACGGCGCGATCTCTAACCTATTGTTATTATTTATGTTGGGCACTGGGTTAGCGGAATAGTGCCCAGTGAGAGGGGTTTAATCATGTTGTTTTGCACATAGGATCAACACCGCCCGTGTGTGTGTGTGCATGTATTGAGTCTGGTTGATACCTGTTCAGGTGGAGGTTCGGGAACGGCGTCATCCGCACGTTACTCCGCTCCGCTTGGTTAACAAGCATATGTGATGTTTGCGTGATATGATAATGTTTATATGATGATGCTTACATGGTAATGTTTACATGAGGATGCTTACATGATAATGTTTAAATGATGATGCTTACATGATAATGGTTTCATGTTGATGGCAATAATGATGGGACAAGGTGAGCAATGAGACTACCCTGCTAATGATGACAATGATGAATCATGCTAATGACAATGGACATATGCATTTGCATCATGGCAAGAATGCATGAGCCAGGTCGGTGAGAAAGTCATGTAACTATTCCGGTGAGGTCGGTGAGAAAGTTACATGACTAATCCGGTGTGCTCTAGATGAAGTCTTACATCTGTAGGGACTAGATAAAGTCCTACAATGTAAGAACCCCATCCTAACGAAGATGGGGGAAGAGTGTGTCATCGACGGGTGAACACTCCGCGATACCGGTATCAGTTAATGAGGGGCCTTATGTTGAGGCCTTCCCTGTAAAATTTGTTAATTCCAAGAAACCATGCTAGTCACATTTTAATGCATAATAAAATATTACCATAAGAGAATACTTCCATCAAACAAATGTAAACACTTCATATTATTCTTTGAGGGTTACAATTACTAGTATGCACAAAGCTAACCATATCATATTTGATATATGTCCAACACTTTCCTTCAAAATTGCCTCCTCCTTGAAATAAAGCTTATTTATTGTAGCAAGCTGTAGCATTTAGCAACCTTTCACAAAAGCATGAAAGACCCACAGTTTATTGGTCCCCTCAATCTATAGGCTTGTCTTGGGATTGCCACTCTCTCTCTCTCTCTCTCTCTCTCTCTCTCTCTCTCTCTCTCTGTGTGTGTGTGTGTGTGAGAGATATAAAGCTATACGTGCTCTGCCCTCCCAAGACCATATCCACACCCACATGAAACAAAAAGCTCACACATTAGTACAGTACATTCTCTCATCTCTCCTATAATATTCTTCTATTCTCATTCCATGAAAACAAAGGCTACTAGATCTCTACTACTGTTTAGTGTGTTTAGCTCTTCCAGTTGTTACCATCTCTCTCTCTCTCTGCCACCCCACACACACATATTCTTTTTGACCAGTCCACCATCTACGTACCCTCAAAACACCAAATTACCTACAAGATCAAATGGGCCCTTTTTCTTTGCTCTTTTTTACTAGCAAAATAGCACACCAAAGGAAGGAGAAAAAGGAAACTAAAAGACAGAAAGGAGTAAGAAGACTGAGAGAGCACATGGAAGGGGGTATGGGGTTTGCTGTCTAGGCCTTTCCTGGCTACATGTATAGTAGCTCATGATGCTTCATGCAAAAGAGATCGAAATCAAAGCCAACACCCCTTGGATCCCCAAGCCATCATTGACCACTCTCTCCAGCTACCACTCGATCTATGCATGCATGTACCTACATATCTAGCTAGTATGTAAGCATCTGTTTGTACATATATATTATAGTTACTAGCTAGTATAGTTAGGTCGCAGTGGAGGTGCTTGCCATGATCAACAGCCAGCGAGAGATCCAACAACTATATATGCAAGCCCTCACTTTGATACAGATGAACACACACATATATATGCATGCATCTCTCTGCTTTTTCTTCCCTCATATGATCCTCATACACATGAAAAGAGGAGCAGATCAAAAGAAGTAAAGGAAGGGAGAAGAGAGAGAGAGAGCGACGTAGAGGCGGCCCTTTAATTTCCTTCTCAAAAGTCTCTAGCAAAAGCCTCTGCGCTGTGGAAACTTTGTCTCTCCATGAAGCCAGCTGATCTTTAGCAATTCTTCATTAACTTAATTTGTTCGAACAAATCAAATCAACTGAGCTTAGTTGATAAATATATACAACATGCGTGCGTGTAGATGACCGGCCGATTAATTGATAGATATACCTATAGTTTCACATGACATAGCATGCGATATTGCGCCATACCATGATATATATCAACCATTCAGATAACGCATGCATGCATGCATATACCAGATATATATTTAGCTTGCTATGCATGTTATCGTAAAGTACTTACATATAAGGATTCGTCGCTTAATATAGTTTTCTTTCGTTCCATACATGTATATATATATTGTACGTTCTTTCGGCTCACATTAGTATTTTGGATATCGATCCCATATATATAATCTATCTATTGTTCATAATTAAGTAGGTATTCAGAGCTTACAGCTGCTTGCCTAAAGGAAGGAGGAGTCTTGAGGTGGTAAAAAGCGTTGGCACCATATCGATCACTTTAAAAAGGAGAAAAGGGCGGGCAGGCAGGCAGTACTTACGATCGAGAGGCAAAATTCAGCCATCTCACAAAAGATGTCGAATCCCTAGAGATGCATGAACGATCGATTGGGCAAGCTGGGACAGCCGATCAAAGTTCCATTCCAGGTTTGTCTCATCATCACTAGATTGGAGGGAGAAGAGATCGATCAGTTTGAAGGCATGCATGCATGATAAAAAGAGGCTGTCGATCGTTCCAAGTTAGCCCATGCTAGCTATATCATGGATAGTACTATAGCTTAGCTAGCATTGGTCGCAAACAAAGCAAACAGCTTGGCCTGATAAGTATGTTTTCTCATGGTGTAGTAGCCCCTCTCACTTTACCTCTTTAACCCCCTCTAACAAAGGTAATTAGTAGTACGTGTTATGTAGGGCTAAGGCATCTGGCCGGCAATTATATATCTACATGTGTATTTTGTCAATAGCAGGGAAAACTATATCGGTACGGATACCCCGCCGATAGAACCGGTCACCGATGGTTATTAGATATTTCGGTAAAATTTTGGACGAATTTTTTGAATTGAAATTTGACTTTTCCATATGTAAAGACAAAATTTTATCTAATTTTCGAATTGAAATTTGAATTTGGATGAGATTAGATAAATCCAACTTTTTTTTGTCCGTGAAATTTCGGCGATGTAGTTTTCCCTGGTATATAGACAGTGATAAAGTAACCATTGTATAGTTGCAAAACGTACGATTCTAATATATATATATAGGGAGAGAACAAAGTTCTCGCCAAAACTATATATGCGTTAATTTAGTAGTAGTTCTGTATATATAATGGTACACTGTTTTCCCTTGGAGAACACAACATCAGCTTTGATGACTCAGCTTTCCACAAAAATAACACTCATTCCGTTTGCTCCTACTACTCACAGAGAGATTGTGAATACAACTAATATAGTACAAAAACAAAGAAAAATATGCTAGAGTAGCATCCTACGAGTGCGTGCATGCAGTACGATGTAAAGTAAAGAGCAGTACGTGGTACTAATCATCCATCTCCCCACTTGTGTCTGTGTACACATCCAACAATGCAAAAGAAAAACCAAGGATATCATATGTATGATTTTCAGTAAATAAGTATATATAATTACTATATACACTGGAATCTTCATATGATTTCTTCTAATGTATCACTACAACACACCTGTTCAATTTTAATTTAGCTTCAGCAGGCTTGGCCTTACCTCTTTTGGGGCGTACGTAACAAGAAAGCAAAGCAAAAAAAAAAAAACAAATATTGCAAAATCATTTTGAGTACATTGTGTGAAAAAGGCTAATATTAACGACAAGTTAGGAATTTACAGCTGTGCTCTTTGTGTGGTTTTAGGGTTCATCATCAGTTGGAGGGAAATGATGGAGGATCTTTCTTTCCAAAGGATCCTAAAGCACCAGACTTTAGGGTCCAAGAGGCCTAGATGCTTATAACTTGTGTTGTCTATGTTAAGCTTTTCACACACTCCACTACTTTCCAAAGACGAGAATGTTGGGCTTGTGAAAACCTAAAGCAAAGGCAAGAGAATTGAAAAGGAAAAAAAAAGGAAAGGAAAAAGAGGCAGGGATCCTTTTCTAAATCACATTAGACTAGCATTAAAAGGAGTGCCCTTTTGCTGCATTTCTTAAGGGGAAGATTGTTCCTTTGCCTTCTAAAGTGGCTCCTCCTTTGCACAAGCTCTAAGTTTTGAATCCTTGTGTTTTTGCACCGTCAGTACCACGTCATGTAGCTTCTGGTGAATCACAAACTACCAGCATTGATATGCTTTTATATTGGGAATATTTAACTTATCTAAATCCATATGATGAACTTATGGTTTAGTGCTACTATACCTTCCATATGAACATATAGCTTTGGGGTCCAACTTTATGTGTGTACTTTATTATATCAAGAAAGGTTCGGTGTGTCTGCTAGTACCCAACCTTATCTGATTAACAAACTGACTCATTTGCCCCATATGATGCATGCATATCAATATATATACATATATATCATTGTTGGCGAATTGCTGAATTGTAAATCAAAAATTAAACCTAGGTTCTGTGTATATATAAGATTAACTGGTAGACATTCATGACTATGTATATACATATGCATGGATCATGGATAACGTCATATGCACCAATCTAGCTAGCTACTACTCCCTCCAAGTCCAATAGAAGTCATCCAAAAATTCGTGCAGGTCAAACATTTTTAGGTTTAACCATATCAATATATAAAAATGTATACAGATTGGTGCATAGAATTAGTGTTACTAACTAGATTCAACGTGAAACATACTTTTTTTGTTATTTCTAACAATATATTATGGTAGAAATTAGCGGTCAAATTGGTACTATGGCAATGTCCAAAATGACTCTTATTTGGAACAGCAGGGAATATTATATTGTATATCTTCATAAATATTGTACTGTTTCTTCAGATATCATTATGCCAGACAGAAGTATTTTTTCTGAGACGTACGTACATATCACTCTGATATTGAAGCACATCAGTCGAGAACAAAAGGACTGAAAAAATTATAGAGGTGTGACAGTTTTGAAAACAGATGGATTAGTTATTTTGCCCTGTCAGGAATATGCATGTACGTGTTCGTCCTCTCACATCAGTGTACTATAAACTGAAACGTAACCGACTTCTGATAACTGTATACACTGAAAATGCACCTAAATAGTTGATTTGGTCGAAGGCGTATAAGGAGGATGCTAAAGTAAACGAAAAAATATATGTTGCATCCTTCCATTTGTCAAGAAAGAGGACTCGCGATTGATTATTTATGGGAAACTTGCATATATAAATACCGCTGCAAATTGAGTTTAATGATGTGAAAGTTGTCACTAGATGTACATCTTATTGACTTATATAGGTCGAGGAACCACATATCAATCTCGCGCCGGTATCATTTTTCAAAACCATATCATTTGCAATAGAGACATTTTTACTGATTTTTTCTGATTGTATTAGAAGTGCTTAGGATTTAAAGGAAAAATTAGTGAACATGATATTAAAGCACTTGTTACTAATGAGTTGATGTAAATCAATTGATAATTCGAAAAGAGTTATTTAGTATCTGTTAAGTGCTAACTACGAAGAAGAAACATATATTTTGAAGTACTTAAACTGTTGTCTTTGTTCTTTTCGAAATATATACCCTTCTCTGACCCGAGGCAGCATTCACACATTTCTCGCACATCGTAAAACCCTAGTTTGGTTGATACGCTGAATCTGACCTCTACATGTTGACAGATTTACGCTTAGTCATATGTGGGTCGAAATGGGTTTCTTTTTGCTTGTCTGGGTAACCTTGATCAAATATATCCATGCATCTATATATGAAATCCTAGTGCATTAACACACAAGGATATCCAATCCATACGCTGCCCCAAAATATATTGATCACCGCTAGAAATTACAAGTGCTTCTCCCTGCATGCACAACCAAACATATATATAGGGTATTAATCCATCCCATCCCATCTCATGATCTCCCCAAACAAAAAGAAATAAACAAGAAAAGCTAACAATTAACAAGACCAACAACATGACAGAAACACTTAAGACATTGATCAATTTCGCATTAATGATCGATCAGAAGCCCCCCAAGAAACCAAACACATATTGATCATCAGACACGATTGATAATCAATCACAACTCCTCCGGTGGTCTGAAGAACAATGCCCGGTCCACTGCCTTGAACAGCCCTGCATCACCGAAGCAACACTCCTCCACATCATCGTCATCCACGCTCATGTTCAGATCGAAGCAAGACGATGACGACGTGGCGATGGCTTCCTTTTGATGATGACCACTTGTGCCCTCCTCCTCGATCTCGGCCTTCGACTTCTTGATCGTCGGTGGCGAGCATGCTCTCGACCTTGAGTCGAAGGTCTCACAGCTGAGGACGATGATGGCGTCGCCGAGGGAGGCCTCGTCGCCACCGTGGCTCCTCACCACGCCGCTCTCGATGGCCTCCTTGATGCCCAGCTGGCAGCGCCGGTCAGCTTGCTCGACGCCCTCCATCAGAATGACGCGGTGCGGGTTGTCGCGCACGGCCTCGAAGAGCCTCTCGAGGTGGCCCCGGCTCGCCTCCGGCCGCGGCCGCTTGTTCCGGTGCTGCTCGGTGGAATCCGACCGTACCGGCGACGACGACGCGTTGGCGCCGATGGACACGAAGCTCTTGCGTGAGCCGAAGACGAGGCTTGCGAGCTCCCTGGCCACCCTCAACTTGCCGTCGGTATCGCCTCCGAGGAAGAACATCCACGTCTCCACTTTTGCACTTACGGGCTTCGCGCTATCGCCGCGCCTCTTCGCCATGCCCGACCGGCACTGGAGAACCGTGCTCGCGATCTCGGGCACGATCTCCTTCTGCCACGGCACCTCCTTCTCCAGCGCGCCGCAGAGAACCTTGAGGTTCTCAGCGCTGAGCTCCTTGAACTTGGACCGGCACTCCACCTCCACCGAGCCATTGGAGGCGCTGGAGTCGTGGGACTTGACCTTTGCGCTCAGAAGCTTGACGCCACCGGCGTCGTCCACGTCGCCGACGTGCTTGACTTTCCATGGGTGCTTGGGTTCGGGGACGTCGGCGACAAGCCATGGCTGGTACGGCTGGTGCAAGTGGTAGTACTGCTCGTAGGAGGAGACAGAGGAGGACGGCGACACCACCGTGGAGAAGTTTAGAGTAGTCCTGTGAGACGGCGAGCCGCCGCATGTCGAACTCCATTTCTTGCAATGGGGAGGCTCCTGCATTAAGTACAGTGCAACAAAACCTAGCTAGTTAATTCTCCCACACTCATCAAGTCGAGTGCTAAGATTAAAATGTTAGGCTCATTGTGCAATGACAATGTTATATACGTGTGTATTTACCTGATCGCGGCAATTCTGAAGCCAAGGAGGAATGCTCGAAGATGGCATGATTGATCTGGGCAGTGCTTTGGTGACATCAAACTTCGTGGAGGAGCAATCGCCGTAGCAGGTGGAGACAGCCACCATCTGTGGCATCAGCTGGCCGGAGCCGCCAGCGTCCAAAAGCGACAGGCAAGGCGACGTCGATCCGTTTCCACTTCTGTCGCACTTCGCTTTGTTGATCGACAGATGATTGACAGCCATTGCACTGCAAAGACAGAAAAACGGTAATAAGCAAGAAAGATTCAATACAGTACATTGATTGTTTGAATCAAATAATACTCGATATATCGTGTATATATACTAGCTAGCTAGCTAGCTAGCAAGAGGATGCGAAGAAAAGGTGTAGGAAATAAAGATGCAAACTAAAGAGAGAATGTGAAGCTGATGACCTATCTACGTGTATAGCTTTTGTCTGAAAAGCATGCTGGAAAAGACGCAACCTTTCGCTCGCTCGTGGCAGGCAAGAGGAAAGGGCTTAATTGTACCAGCTCAACATACATCGAGTGCTCTGCTCACAGTGTTGAAATCCAAACGGATCATTGATGCGAATGAACAAGCTAACACGTACGAAACCGAAACAGAACACCTGAAATCGATCGATCGATCAATTGATTGGTATATATATGGATGATCAGTTACCTGTCGACGTCGACACATTTGAGGCTCAGCGCGAGGCTGCCGGCGGGGACGGCGAGCGTCTGGAGCCCCCAGAGGCTCTCCAGCGAGGGGTGCCCCGCCCTGCATCTCATGTAGGTCTGGTACGTCCCGTAGCTGACGAGCCAGACGCCGGCGCCGTCGCCGCGGCACGCCAGGGCGCGCACCTCCGCGACGGCGTGCTCCACGGGGCTGTAGTAGTACCAGCTCGACGCCGCTCTCCTCCCCGCCTCGACGCGGCCTGCCCAGAACTCGGCCGCCCACCTGAGGTCCTCCACGACGAGCACCACGGCGCCCGCCCTGCCGCCGGCCTTGACGACGCACCGGAGCTCGGCGAGCCGCTGCTCCGCCTCGTCCCTCGGCGCGTCCCGGAACCTGGACAAGCTGAGGAAAACCACCTGCGCGCCCCGCAGGGTCTCGTGCCTCGCGTCGCCACGCTTGATCTTGTCCACGGCCGCTCGCGCCGCCGCCTCGGCCGAGGCCGCGCACTCGGCGACGACCATGACCCGCCTCTTGCTCCGGGTGGCCAGGCAGTCCAGGATGGCCGCGACGTCCTCCTCTCGAACTTGATCGAGAGGTAGCTTACTAGGTTTGGTTTCTTGAGCTGGTGAGCTACTAGCAGCTGCGCTAGGGTTAGGGTTTTGGGGTGCAGCAGCAGTGGTGGTGGTGGTGCAAGGGTCGACGGAAGAGACGGCCTGCTCGACGTTGGCCTTGACCTGGGTGCTGGAGAAGCCGGCCTCGCGCATGACGCGGCTGACGCTGGGGTCGTCGAGGATGGAGATGACGAGCTGCTCGAGCTCGATCTTGACGGCGAGCACCGGCTGCTGCTGGGTCTCGACGGAGCCCCGCCGCTGGTGCGCCTGAGCGCGCTTGAAAGCCGCGACGAGCGCGTTGGAGAGGGACGGCGGGTAGTAGACGTGGCCGTGGCCGTGGCCGTGGTGCGGGCCGAGGAGCGGCGAGGCCGCGGCTGAGGCCGGGAGGCGATTGAGCGCGACGTTAAAGCAGAGCTCCAGTGCCTTGCACTGCAGCGGGTGCGAGTGCGACCGGAGGCACGCCGCTCGGAGGAGCCCCGACGGCGCCGCCGCCTGCATCATCGCGCTCGCCACGTGCAGCGGGGTCACCTGCGCGTTCCCGCGTCGCCGCGCCAGGCTCACCGCCTGCTTCACCACCGCCGCCGCCTCCGCCGTCAGCGCCTGCTGCACCGTGCACCCCCCAGCTCTCATCTCCAACAATCTTGCTAGCTAGCTAGCTAAGCTCCTAGTAGTATATATCAGACTTGCAATGGTGATCAAATTAAAGAAACTAAATTCGCAGCTAGGTAGGAATAGGATAACCCGCACACACGCACTAGCTGATGTGAAGTGTCTCTTGATTAGCTAGGTGCGAGAGAGGGAGAGGGGGAGAGATGTATGAATAGATGATGGATATGAGGGGTCATTGGTAGTGGGGTGTCTGGCCGGCCTGGCCAGCTGCTGCTGCTGCTTTATATGCTGTTTGGTGTCTGTGTGCTCATCTTTTGCAGGATGCAGTGTGAGGTACTACTACTGAGGTGAAGTCTGGATGGATTTTTTGGTGTTTGGGTTTGTGCTTTTCTTGTTGAGGAGGGCTGAATTGTGTTTTGAGAGAGAGAAGGTTTCTTTGGTCCAAAGTGGATTTTGTGGTGTGAAAAAGTGGATTGCATGTGCTGACAAAGCAGATACAAAGCTACTTCAGCTTTCCCTCCATCTCTCTCCTCTCTCTCTCTGCTCTCTGTCTACAAGACTGTAGCTTGGTTGGTAGCTCATTCAGATAGCATGCAGCACCTAGGATTAGGAGTGTAGTAGCAGCGCATAGATGTGCACAGTATCTGTAACTAGATTGTTTGTTTTGTTTCTTGTGTCATGCATGTCTGATCAGCATCGATCAGCTACCTGTGCCTGCATCTGCATGCCTCTAAAGAATCAAACTACTAAAACCGTAGGGCTCATTTTGATATATACCGCATGCATGCATGCATGCACGCATCGCATCGCATCAAAGTGAGTAAACTGATCCTCCTAAAATTCGGAGCCTGATCTAGAGAGATTTGGGGTGTCTGTATGAGTTAATCATTGGTGCAGTAGCACTACTCCATGCTGATGCAAATGAGTTTGTGCATTGATCATTTGTGCTTTTTTGCCAAATCTGGCCGGCCGTGCTGCAGGTAGAGGAGGAATATGTGGGATGGGATGCCTGCGTCAGGGTGCACAGAGCCCGAGATTCCATTTGCTGCTTGCTCTAGTAAAGAAGATTTTTTGTGCCGAGGACATGGCTCCTTTAATTTAATTTGTACCAAATAAATTCAAAATATATAGTAGTGATCTTCCTCTGGTCATCTGGTGTGTGAGAAGAAGAAGAAGAAAAAAAGGAATGGCAAAAACACCCCCAGAGTTTGAAAAGCACACGTCTAAAGTTGATCTAGCACCGGGCTCGATCGATCGCTCCAGAGTGGTTCTCACACCTCAGTCAAGCATGGCAATTGCACAATCAACACAGACCGTGAGCCATCTCCTTCTCTACCCTCCTACTCCTTCGCCCCCTGCCGTACGTCGAACACCTCCTCTCCACCCCGGCCGCTTCAATAAGATGTTGAGATATATGGAGGAGAACCAGGTGCCAAATAAGATGTAACAAAGGATTCATAGGGAAAATTTGATACGAGGTTGCCTATTCATCGAGTGACGGAAAAATTGCTAAATTCAGTCACTCTCCCGCCACTTCCTATATAAAACATTAAAACCCACCCCTCACCACTAGGACAAAGACCGGAACAAAAAATTATTCTAATCTAGACAAAATATAAATTGAAGTTTGGCGAACACCTACAAAATACGATACAAAAGATGAAAAAATTTCTAACCTAGACAAGAATAAGTACACCTAGGTGAAACTCGACAGATACAAAAACAAATAGGACTAAAGATTGAAGTAAAACTGTGCTAAAATTGCATGTTACAGAGCAATACAATTTTAGGCTTAGTATAGTGCAATTTTAGATGATTGGGAGATAAGAAAATTTCAGGCAACTAACATTTAGGGAAACTGATATGATAATGGGGGGCTTTAGTCAACAGCGGACTTGTAGGGTGATGAGCCACAAAAATACTTGAAGGGGGATTTTAAACTTACAGTGACAACTAGGTATTTTGCAGCTCCCCACCAAAAAAATCGCCTAGCAAATTAACTGGGTCATTATGCATGATTGCATGTTATACATATTTGAGAGATTGTTTTCTAGTCATAGTGAGATATGTTGACACAAGACTAGCTTAATACATACATAGTCATGGAATCAAATTAAATGGACCCATCATCTTTGCTTTGTTCTTCTAGCTAGCTAGTACGTAGTGATGAATGGCAAATGTGAAGAATATATAAATGTTGCTAAATTTAGTAAGGGCCCCATGTACGCTTTGATGCAATAAGCAACTCTTGCTGAAAGAATTTGTTCCCTTTCTGCTTGCAAATTACAATCGAGTTCATGCATGCTAACAAATGGCCATATATCCCAATAACTTTAAAGGAGTGAACTAATAATAAGAACTGAAAAGAAATGCGGCACCTTACATCAAGAAGGGAACAAAACACAGCATGCATGATCGGTGACATATGCTGCCTAGTACAGTGATACTTTCTGCATGCACCTGTTGTACGTAGAATTATACGGACAAAATCAATAATTAGCATGCATGCACCTGCAATGATGATGATGATGATGCAACATTTGATACTTTATGTGATCGATTTGATGGATCTGATGTGGCCTGCACTGCATGCGGTGACCTATCATCTTTTGAGAGGGGCCCTGGATCCCTGATCGATTGATCAATAACAAGAAGAGAGATGATCGATCTGGCCGTAGTGTGTGTGTATATATATACACACACACATATGTATATATGCATATGCATATACATATACATATGTATGTATGTATGTATGTATGTATGTATGTATGTTTGTATGCATGCATATATATGTATGTACGTACGTACGTACGTATTCCATGTAGTTTATTTTGTGCTGTGATCTCAAAACAATCGATCGGCAGGTGTGTACGGCCTCTTTCCCTCTGGACTCAAAAGTGTGAGGAATAAAGTGTCACCCATATATATATATGCCCATATGCATGCAGATGCAGGCATGCATATGCTTTCTGTTTATGCGTGTGTGTGACACAAATTAACATCACTCACAAGTCACAGTTATATATGCACGATCGAGATGCAGTGAAGTTGGAGATTTAATTTCTGTTTCTTTCGAACGCAGGCTAGCTGGACATGCTCATGCACAAAATACTAGTTCTGAAGATATATGATCGACAAACTGAGGTAGAAAGATTTCTATATCTCCTACTTAGCTACAGGTATATAATAGACATTACATAATTTTTTATTACCCGCTCATTTGCTACAAATTGAACACATAAAATTTGCATATTTGTTGTTCTTGTAAACAAAGTTTACTGAAGTGCAGTTTAGACTGACAAATTGTCACTTTAAGGTCTCATTGGCCAGTAATAGTTACTAGTACAGGAAAAATCATTATTGAACATTTCAAATTAATTTTACATGGTGAACTAGAATGGCCTTTTTTTTCTTTTTCTTCCTTCTTATTCTTTTTAACCTTATAAAATTGCATCAATGACTGAAAATAAAATTAAGTACAAACATTGAAAACAAGCTAGAAACAAAGAGTAGGAAAGAACTAGGAACATGCATGTGAATCAGAATGGCCATGAACTAACATGTTTTCTGAGAGCATTAGTGATATTGTTGATACGCTAGCTAGCTAGATGGGTAGGAAAAATTAACAGTCAAGTTAAAAGCCAAAGCCTGTGCATCAAAGTGCCGTTAAGCACCATTGACCGGGTCATAATCGCGTACATTTGCATCAAAAGCCGCACTCCAACGCTGTTCTTTATAGGGATATGAACAGAGACGAGAAAAACAGAGGGGGAACAAATGATCATAAGTTGCTCATACTCCTATCAGATCCTCGCCCCTTCCAAGAGATCCACCTTCATTCCTCAATCGTCAATTCCCATATGTGCAAATGCACAACATATGCATAAATCTCCACATCCATGATCAATCACCATCAGACAGTTGCGCAAACACATAGAATATTTGCAACCAAACTCCAAGTATGTGCCGATTTTGCCATGATCATTTGCCCCTCTTCAGAGAGCTTTTAACATGTAGTTTCTTTATTGGATTCTGATCAACAAGGTGCCTATATATATTACTACCAACGCAGATGATGTTTCTCTCCGTATGATCTTTTCAAACTAATCCCAGGTCACAGTCAAGAAAAGCTTTGGTCACCACATGGGACCCGGAGGACAGCAAAAGGACAAGCCCTAATGATAGCAAAGGCAGTGGTTACTCTGCAAAGGCAAAGGAGAAAAAACGCTACTACAAAAGGAGAGCTCCATGGAAAAGTACACACAGCAGCAGCTAGGCTGCTTGGCAAATAACACAAGCAAAGAAAACAAAGGAGAAAGAAAAGAACACAAAACATATGGAAAGAAAGGAAACAGGAAAGATGAGAGAATCATATAAGCAAAGCAAAGCAAAGAGAAACAACACTAATCACTGCCTCTCTCTCTCTCTCTACACTTCTTTTAGCCACTACTAACTAGTCTTTGCTTAGTTAACGGTCGTGCACAAAGCTGAGCAGGGAGGGTCAGAGCAGTACAGGTAACGAGATAGCTTGTCGAGAGATCAGCCTAAACAGAGATGAATTAGGCCCGTCCTGTTCTGCTCAGGGCCCCTTTTTTTAAAGTTGTAATAAAGAGTAAAGAAGAGGGCGCTAAAAAGCACTTATGTGGCATTATCCGGCTAAAAGCGGCCACATTTTAATACAACTACTAACTACTGCTGGCCTGGCCTGACCTGACTCTGGTAAGAAGAGCAGCACTAGAAGGAACAGTACTAGGGCTGGGATGGAAAAGAAAAGTGCATGTCAAGTCATTCCTTCCTGCAATCCTGCCTCGGCTCAGCTGAATGCACATGCATGCAGGCACAGTGATTTTGCCACTCAGTTACACCCAGAAACATATGTATATGCGCAGGTGTCATTTCTCCATGTCCTATCGCTTCAGTTTATTTAGGCACATGGTTGGTAATTGGGTTGTTGTGTTAGATCAGGAACAGGAAGTAGCTAGGCAGGTATGGGAAACATGGAAAGAATGGCCGGTGATCGCCAACTTCGTCCGGTTGTTGCTCTGCTATTCGCTTCTCCTTTGTGATTTATTTTTTTTTTTGCAGCTGTGAGATGTGGAAATATTCCTGACCGGCGCGCCGGCTTGTTCAAACTGCATGGTAAAAAAGAACGGTTTTGCTAACCTACATTTACTCGTTTTTTCTCTCCCATCGGGCAAATCGAGATTGCAAGGGTTAGGTTCCACCGACCCGAGCACCAATTTTATACCCTCACCAGCCGCGGCCTGACAATAGAAAATGGCCAGTGTTGGGGTGGCAAGGGCATCGGCAACCTGTGGTGCCACGTAGGGGCGAATCTCAAAAGAATATGTATAATTTTTAAGCAATATTGTACTAAATAGTAATGTGTCCGGCAATTTTTAGTATGTCATTTGCCGATTATTCGAAAACTCGATTAGATGTTGTCGTGTTCAAAAATAAAAGAATAGAATTATAGAAACATACATCCAATATATCCAAATATTTACTTGGCATTGTATCCCAACTAGTCAAATACTAAAATCCAAAGCATGGTTGGTTCTATGACAGTAATTTTGCCTCCGATTTGTGCCGCGGCTAGTGTACTCCCAAAACCCCCATTGAAACCGGCCCTAACACACAATTTAACAAAAAGCAAACCAAGGATAATCAAATAGAATCCGTACCACACAAATTCAATCCGCGTTCTTGAAACAAATCACAAGAATTGAGAGAAAATTATAGCATAGCAAATACCATGTGTCGATTCGCGACTTGGGTCTAATCCTTTATGTTGCGGCCGTCGCTGACTCGTCTCGATCGGACTCTCGGTTAGACGCTGGCAAGGGAGGCAAACGAGGGCATCGAAATGGCAGGCGAGGACAGCGGTTTCTCCGGCGATTAATCATCCGGCGCGGCGTCTCCGGCCTCTCCAGCGATGTGCGAGCGGCGTCGCTTCTGCTGGGTGAGTCGATCGCTGTCAGGCCGCAAGGGTCAAGGGTGACTGGGCGAGCGGGCGAGGACATCTGATGAGCAGCCGCCTAGGCCGCACGCATCATGGCCTGGGCGAGCGCTGATCTTCTAAAAATTTTAGTATTTTGGCCCGGTATCCTGTCTGTGTCTGTGACACCAGCTGGGACGGTGATTCTGATCTGATTCGGTTGGTTCTCGGAAAACGAGGGATTCGGCTTCTTGAGCCCGTACCTTGTTGCATCAGTTTGTTCTCAGTGCTCTACACTAACTGGTATCTTAAACATACTATATAGGCAAAATGATGATGTAACACTATAGTTAATAAAGAGAGATAGTACTCTAGTATCTAATCTGGATGCCGGTTCGGTCTCGAAATCCAACGTATAAAATTTATTATGATCAATCCCGTGCATTAGAAAGATCATGCATGCATTGCTTTAGTACATAACACAAATAGGCTATAATGCTCAAATACTAGTAAGGATCATGCATGTAATTAAATGAAACAGCCTAAGATACTACACCATAAGAAACTATGCATTAGAAAGACAGTATCCTAACACTCCTCATACACTAAAGAAACTGCAATAAGATACTGTCCATTGGGAGCAGCCTCAACAGCTCTAGTTTTAGGAACACAACACACAGGTAAGACGAGCGGGAAAAAGATACGTGGGCTACTTACTTACATGTGGGCCTGAGACCTCAGCTATACGCCCCTTCTCACCAGATCTTAGTCAGGGACTATACATTTATCGAGGGCTTGTAAAAAATAAAACATCCAGAGGAAGTCAAACATGTCGGGCACAAATAAGCATCTGGCTAGCACCACAAACTGGGCGAGCAATTAATCCGTCCAAACACCCTTGGAAGGCCTCAGCTCTCTAAGATACGACCAAAACAAACCTTATTTGCTGGGGAAACATCTTAGAGACAGACAGCGTTCAAGCAGAGAAGCACATATGCTACTGCACCCTGGTTCAGTACAGCAAGATGCCGACGCAACGCAGCGCAGGCTCTCGCAAAGGCAAAACTCCACATCCACCGCTGACACACTAAGGAGCGACACCGCTCATGATCAGCAGCAGAGCTTCTCGCGTCTAGATGGCCGCGAAGTACTCCTTGCTGCCCTTGGGGTCGGGCTTCATGGACTTCTCCCCAGGCTTCCATCCCGCCGGGCAGACCTCATCCGGGTTATCTTGGACGTACTGCAAAGCCTATAACGTCGAAAAGGAGCGGTCAGCTTACACATCCCGCCGAATGGTGATCAGTAAGATGTAACTACCCGAAAACTACACATGGACAGATCAGCTTAGCTTGGCCCAATCAAGCAAGCCCAATGGTTTACATAGATGTCATGAACTTTATCTCATAACAGGGTAAACACCGTCAAGAAGAAGGCCTAGGATCAGACTAAGCAGCCTGAAAGTAGCTGGGCTTTTACAGGGCCCTTAGTTTTGCTCAGATCGACTACAATGCATCTTGCAATCCTTAAGCGATGCATTTGGTACAATAAAATGTATACTCCAAATTTTGATTCTTCCATTTAGTACAATTGACTTGTTCATCTTACCAAAGGAAGTGAGCAACTAAAGGTGTACAATTTCTTCAGTTATTCATTTGCAATTTTAATACATTTGAACTAAATTCACACTTAAAAACACTGCAAGAAGTGTACACTTTGTTTCTTAAAATGCCTAACACTATTGTACTGCATATAACTGCAAATTAAAATGTACAATGTACACCAAAATGCTGTATATTGTATGAGTTGTGTTTCACATGCGCCATGAATGTTAAATAAATGTGCTTTTCCTTTTGGTTTATGACTAAACCAGCGACATGTCCTTTGTTTCCTAGAGGCTGAAGCAAGGACCAACACGAAACTTGAGCGTAAGTAAGATATAAAATACCTGAAGGGTCCTCATGGTCTCGTCCACACTGCGACCAATGGCAAGGTTGTTAATGGTAGTGTGCTGAATCACTCCCTCCTTATCAATGATGAAAAGTCCTCTAAGAGCAATACCCTGTTGACAGAACACTCAGATTTAGATAGCAAGATAAAACAGAAAGGTGGAAAAGAAAAGGCAATAGTACTCAATCTGAGTAAGAATAACAATTGGTCGATTGGTCAATCTGAGTAAGAATAACAATTGGTCAGATTTAGATAGCAAGATAAAACAGAAAGGAAGAGTTACAAGAGTAAGAATAACAATTGGTCAAATGGAATACCTGATCAGGGATAAGGACACCAAAGGACTTTGAAATTGATTTAGTAACATCTGAAATCAGTGGGTATTTCAGATCACCAAGCCCACCAGACTTCCTGTCTGTCTGCACCCATGCAAGATGGGAGAACTACATCCAAATAATTGTTCAAATGTATTATACAAGGATGGAGATGAAACTACATCAAGAAGGTTATTTCTATGATGCAACTATAGTAACTAAATCTCTTAAAAAAATATAGTAACTAAAGTCTAAAACTAATATAAGGCCATCAAGTGAAAAAAAATGAGTACAACACAACAATTATGTAATCTAGAATAACATTAGTTCGATAACACCTATTACACCAGAACAAAAAAAAGGTTAACGGTCGTGACCTGTCACCACTATTATAATCCATGTAGAGCAATTTTCTGGTTAATCGTTACATTAGTCGAGCGAGCATATCAGCGTGTATATTTCCTTATGAGAAGAACAGAGCATATCCTCTTTTTGTGTGACACCCTGATTTTCAGAGCTTTTTTGAAATTTTTAAAATAAAAAGAACCATTTTGTTTTGATGAGAATTCAAAACTTAACTTGAAATTTCAGAATGGATTTAATGTTCAAATGTATTATACAAGGATGGAGATGAAACTACATCAAGAAGGTTATTTCTATGATGCAACTATAGTAACTAAATCTCTTAAAAAAATATAGCAACTAAAGTCTAAAACTAATATAAGGCCATCAAGTGAAAAAAAAATGAGTACAACACAACAATTATGTAATCTAGAATAACATTAATTCGATAACACCTATTACACCAGAACAAAACAAAAAAAGTTAACGGTCGTGACCTGTCACCGCTATTATAATCCATGTAGAGCAATTTTCTGGTTAATCATTACATTAGTCAAGCGAGCATATCAGCGTGTATATTTCCTTATGAGAAGAACAGAGCATATCCTCTTTTTGCTGCCTGGTTTGATAACATGGGTTAGTATGTGTTAGATTTTGTTTTGGGCAGTCTCTGTTTACTTGCCTCTTTGTATCCTCTGCGTATCCCCTGACTTTGTACTCCTTTTTTACTTGTATATATACAGTAGGAGCCTCTCCTACTGTTCCATTAAAAAAAAAAACAGAGCATATGTAGTCATACTTCTTTGTCAGGGAAACTGGTGGCCAAAAAAGGAAAGGACTTCAAACAGCTAACATTACTGTTTCGTCTCTGGAAAATAAATTTTCCAAAATTTACTTTTAGAAAATACGAAATAAGCTTTATAAGTGTGCATACAAGGCCAAAACTTTTTAGACCGACAGGACATCGCATCACGTTGCCCAAGTTCCTTCTTATTGAAACTAGATAAAAACAATTTACAGCTCATTTTGAAACAAGGCCAGAACTTAAGCTCCATTGATCACCTAGCATGCGGATTTCTCAATATAGGAGCAGTTAATCCAGCCATATTAACAGATAGCACACACAATAATTTCATTTCTCTTATGAGCTAGTACGTACCAGAACTGAACTGCACTTAAATAGCTACCTATATGTACCGTCACCAAGACAACAATTTCATATTTTCATGCACAAACACTAGAAAGGCATTGGTACATTTAATTCGTTTATGTGGTAGGTTTTGAACCTAGCTCGGTTACATGATATATGGTAATAAAACCTTAACATTTTCGCAAAGCTGAAACTACAGGCACAATGTAATTTCACTGAATTAAATGAATGACCTATCAACTACCACAAGTGCGAAATGCCAGCAATTCAGGACGTTGTAACTTATAACATACCACACTGTCGATTGAAACACCGAGGATCTCAGTGTTCAACTTGTCAAATTCATGGTATCTGTCGCTGAAAGCGGTAATTTCTGCAAAGATCAGGCATGCATTTATCAGAGCCTCCTCGGACTGACGTTCACTGGCATCCAATCGAACTTGCTCCGAATGTTTCAAACTCACCTGTCGGGCAGACGAAAGTGAAATCCAAGGGGTAAAAGAACAGAATCACGTACTTCTTCCCGATGTAATCAGATAGCTTCACCTGCAAACACACAGGATAGCAACCACAGGAGGAACAGTCAGAATTCAGGACATGCACCGCCAACGCACGACAGGAAACCTATCACCAAAATTTGAGCGGAGAAACATCTCCGTCTATGCTACGGGTGGAGCTAGGGAAGCAGCAGGCGCGCGTACATTGATGAACTCCTGGTCGAAGACGGCCTCGGCCTCGAAGTCGGGCGCCTTGTTCCCGACCAACGGCAAATCGTCCTACAAAGCACAGCCACCACGGCCAGTGAGCAGGAGGCGAATCCAATCAGTCCAAGAGAAGCCGGCGCGCGACGAGACGACGCTTACCACTCCACCGGCGCGGGCGACGAAGGCGCTGGTCCGGGCGGATCTAGAGGAGGAGGCGGCAAGGCGGAGGGGCCTCGCTGCGGCGGAGAGGGCGCGAGGGACGGAGAGGGAGTGCGGCACGGCGGGGGAGGCGGCGGCGAGGGGCTTGGGTGTGGGGGTGGAGGAGACGACGGTGGCGGTGGCGAAGAAGCAGGCCATTGCCGGCTTCGCTCCGGAGTGGATGAGGAGGGGATTGGGTGGGTGGGTGGGTGCGTGCGATGGGGTTTGGGGGTGGCGACTCCCTGCCAGTCTGGCTCGACTCGAGCTTTTTATTCACGGACGTGTCACCGGCTCACACCGCTCCGCTCTTCTGGCTGGGCTGGGCTCCTACGCTATGGTCAAGGTTTGTTAATTCCTAGAGTCTCCACTCTCGATGACTAGACGGCTTTCATTCACAGGGATCTCAACGTAACCAGAGCTGGCCAAATGAGTCCGGCTAGACAAGCCGGTCCCAAGCATGTCACTATCGGCCGGCTCACATGACACGGCCTAGTGGGTTGGCTCCGCACGGAACAAATAGTATTAGGACTTAACCTGTTAGGCTCGTTTATTTTTAATATTTATAAGATTTTTATCTTGTAGTTTTTCAAATTTATATAGTTTATTTTATAAGTATATATAAATTTATTTTGTTTTAAAAATATTTTCTATGATTTTTTTACATTTTTCAAATTTTCATGTCGTGTCTGGGCAGGTGTAACATCCCAAAATCTCAAAACCTGTATAATTAATTTTAAATTATTATTTAGGCATTTCCTTTTCTTTTTCAAACATTTCATAATAATTAAAAACTTTTTCCTAATTTGCAGGTCCTGAAAATGTATTTTCAAAATTTATTAAAAATAAATAAAATCCGGAAATAATTTATTCTAGTTCTAAATAATCTAAGGTGACTCTCCAAAAAAAATCCAATTTTTTTGGACCAAGTTTGTTAGTTTTCTAAGCTTAAATACGATTTTTGGTATTAAATCAATTCAGGAAAAAATAAAATAAAAATCCGAAAAGCCTTCTCAAAGTAACAGTAGCCTTGGCCAGGTCCAGTTGTTGTTTCGGACCAGCGCCGGCTCGCAAGCCGTCCTCTAGCCTGAGTCGTCTCTCCCATCTCCGTTTTCCACCTCCCTCACACGAAGATGGCTTTCGCGCAGTACGCCATCTCTCTCATGCGCGCCGATCGCAGTCATTGAATCGCGGGGCCCACCTACAAGAGTCGTCGTCCACCTTCGTTGCTCACTGTTGGAGCTAAACTCCAGGTACTGTAACCGCTACAGTATCCACACGGTTGCCTGCAAGAGCCGAGCCGTCTACACCGCCTCGAGCTCCCTTATCGAAGCCCCGACTTGTCTTCTTCGTATCCTATAGTTGTTGGTGTGCGGGAGAGACCGAAGACTGTTGTTTTCATGAGTTCTTTTAAAGCCAATCCAAGCTCGTCTTCTTCCTCTCCACTACACTTCATTTCCATTTTGCCCCGTACGTAGCCTCTCTGCCTCGAGCTCCCTTATCGAAGCCCCGACTTGTCTTCTTCGTATCCTATAGTTGTTGGCGTACGGGAGAGACCGAAGATTGTTGTTTTCATGAGTTCTTTTAAAGCCAATCCAAGCTCGTCTTCTTCCTCTCCACTACACTTCATTTCCATTTTGCCCCGTACGTAGCCTCTCTGCCTCGAGCTCCCTTATCGAAGCCCCGACTTGTCTTCTTCGTATCCTATAGTTGTTGGCGTGCGGGAGAGACCGAAGACTGTTGTTTTCATGAGTTCTTTTAAAGCCAATCCAAGCTAGTCTTCTTCCTCTCCACTACACTTCATTTCCATTTTGCCCCGTACGTAGCCTCTCTGCAACGACCCGACCTGAGGGCACCCGAGAGGTCCTCCAAGACCTCCTGGAAAGTCCACCAGGACCTCCCAGGAAGCCCCTCAGGATCACTCGGGAGGACCACCATGACCACCCAGGAGGTCCGGCAGGACCACCTGGAGGTCTGGAGTCTTGACCCGAGGAGGTCTTGAGACCTAAGACATCCCCAAGCGCCACGACCACTACCTGAGGGAGATCGTGGGGCTTGGAAAAGTCTCAAGCCCTCTGTGATCTGAACCAGTCCCAAGGATCAATGGCTAGTTCACACAGCATACACAAGTGGCAACAAACATCAACGTAAACTTTATTTACAACAAAGGGTTGATTACAAGGTTCGCCCTACAGGCCGGCGAGATCAAAATACACAGCGGAAGCAAAAGAACAAGTCCACCCGTTTCACCACAAGCAAACGGCTGGAGGGCATTGCCTAGTTGATATGGTCCTCATCTTCATCAAAGAAGTCCTCTCCTGCTTAATTATCAAATCAAGCAAGAATGAGCACAACAACCATGCTCGCAAGTTACACCCGTCAAATAACAGAATGACATGCATAAGTGGATATCTCAAAGGAAGGCTTAATGTGGTTGATTTTCATAAAGTCAAGTTTATTTCAAATACAAGTACTAAGTTCCAAGGCAGATAACAATAATTAAAATTCATTTTCTAAATTTCAGTTTTCAGTTGGATAACATTCATCACAAGTGGTGAAGGATACCCTCCTGTCACAAGGCTTCCTACCCCAAACCCATTGGATAGAAATCCAAAACCATTTGACAAACCATTTTGAAACAAAACTGGGATCTAACTTTGAGTGGCTTTGCTAGCATGTCCATGACCGTGGACACGGCTATTCGATTAGATTTACACTCTGCAGAGGTGTACAGCTTTACCCACATGAGATAATCCACTTATATTGTCCGCTTACACACTTCCGAAGGTGTGCGACTAAGGGATTACCACAAAGCCTTTACAATGATCCATTCCACCGTAGCCCCTCCTCGCTAAGGTTTCACCTCCTTTGGATAAAAACCCGCAGGATCTGGGGCCCCTCTTGCGCCAAGTGGGACTTACATAGTCGTAACATGACAACCCACCGCATCAGAATGGAACAGCTACGATGGAATGTTACAAATTAATTGGCCAGGTCCTGCCCACTCAAGATATGTGGTTGCACGGGGTGGCTAGCAAGATGCGGCTCTCAGACCGGTCCTTAACTGACCTAGGTGACCACCACGAACCCTGGGCCTCAACCTTACCCAGGTTGAACCCATGCATAAACATGCACCAGCCAACAAACCACTTCGTCCAAGTCCAAATCCATTTTCCTTTTCTTTGCTTTTCAAACACAATTACAAAATCTCCATGACAACCCAATGTCATAGCTCAACTTTTAAAACAATTAGACAACATTGGTCATTTGGCAGTAAAACTTCCCAAAAACAAGATTTTGGTCTAAGCATGTCTAAGCATACATTTTTCAAGAGGTCCTGGTTCACACAGATGCATCAACCAGGTTTTTACCTAGGGTGACAAAAGATTTGAATCAATGTCAATATGGGCCTTACAAAGGATTTAGGTGTAGCTATGAATTTAAAAACAGGTATTGAAATAGTTGAGTAAAAATAGGCATGCAGTAATGTTTGAAACAGACATAAGTAATTTGAAGTAATGGGTGCAATATGGTCAATGGTGTAACTTGCCTTGCTCAAAAGCTTGAGTGTCCTCTTCTTCCTCAAAGAACTCGGGCTCTTCGGTGACTTCACAATCTACACGGGAGAAAAATAGAGCAACTCAAATAAAACTCAAGTGAGATCCAAATGAACTCCAATGAAACACAAAAATAAAACCAATAGAGATGCTTCAACGGTTGGAGGAGGTCCAAGGGCTTCTCAAGAAGAACCAACAGCTTGGGAGGAGGTCCAAGTGCTGGTCGGAAGAGCAAGAGAACTGGAAATGAGGGAAAAGGTAAGATGAAGGGTGCCTTATAAGCGTCCCTAGTTGCCCATTGGGTGACTAGGGCCTAGCTGTGAGCGACAAGTGTCCTAGTCGCTCGCCCGTTCGGCGACTAGGAGACATATGTCCTAGTCGCTCCGCCGTTCGGCGACTAGGAGGCGAAAGGTCCAGTCGCCCATTGGTTAAGTGATTTGGACATTTGTCACGCACCCGTTGGGCGACTAGCTCTAGTCGCCAAACCGTGGAGCTACATGGGATTATTACTGTAAAAAAATGTGTTATTATTTCTATAATTCAAAATAATAAACAGATTATTAAAAAAAAATCAATGGCTATACATGTAAAACCGTCGACAAGAAAAATGTGTTTGGTTTTCTTCTTATTATTTTTAATGTTTCGTCCCAAACATCTCAATTTGTTTGTGGGTTATCGGTTATATATGATAGCTTCCTAATCCCCTTTTTTTGTTTGTAATGGTTGGACATCAAGTTCAAAATGCTAAATTAATTTAATTAAGTTTAATATCTCTTTGCTGTTGAATTATATATCAGCGCAAGCTCATTTTATTTTAGTTCTGTGTGTTGGAACTCGAGGTATATGGCACTTAGATATTGATGGATCCTTAAAAGAAAAAAACTGATATCGATGGATCTATCATCGTTTTAAGCTTATTATAGTGAATGATATACGATAGGGATCAGAATCTCTCTTTACCTACATCTTGATTGATAGGATGCATTATATTCTTATTCATGTAAGGAAATGTTTTATTTATTTATTTTTGAGATATGTAGATAAGACAACCTGTGATCAGTTGATGGCCTTGGAAAGCATTGACCAATACTCTTAAGATAGTC
The DNA here is from genome assembly GCA_036346405.1 of Phyllostachys edulis. Lineage (NCBI taxonomy): Eukaryota > Viridiplantae > Streptophyta > Magnoliopsida > Poales > Poaceae > Phyllostachys > Phyllostachys edulis. The sequence continues at coordinate 1,039,947 of CM070547.1, forward strand.
TCATGTTGCAGTGGGCAAAGATCGCATCTTGTGTTGCGAAACAAATACGAAGCATGCGCATTGTGCTGCTCAATTGAAGTGGCATGTAGTTGTTGTGGTCATATAGCTAACTCTTCCAGAGGTGATGGTGTATATGAGCGGTCATATATGATCGTTTATGAAAGATAATGAAGGGAAATTTAATCTACAAACATGTTTTTTACATTTTGTGACAAGATTGGGAATTTAATTTGCTTCGCAAAAATGATCAGAGGGGAGTAGGGGTGTAAACGAGCCGAGCTCGAGCGAGCCTAGCCTCCTCGTACATTTCCTTTGTGCAGAGCGTGGCGTTCAAGCTCGAGTAGGCTCAAGTAAACTCAAGTAAGCTCGGTAACGGTCAACAACATAAATCGATTTTCAACAATTAGAAAAGCTCGAGTAGGCTCTAGCTCGAGGGAAACTCGGTAACAGTTAACATACAGTTCGAATAGGAGGGTTATTCGAGCAATTTTCATCAAGATAGGATGGCTTTTCAGGTGAACTCAATAACAGTCAACAATTTGCAAGTAGGCTATAAAAATAACGAGTCCAATCGAACGCGGTTTGTTAAACCTCACGAGCTTTTGACCAGGCTTGAGCCTCGAGCTTTTTTTTACAGCTTTTGACCAACCACCAGCTAGTTTCCTCCTCGATTGGCAGGCAGCCTCCTTATGCCGTGGCATTCTCGTTCATTTTATGTACGTCGTGTGGGCTGTGTGTTCTTTCTCTAGACGTTGTGGGCTGTGTTTCGAAATGCCGATACACCCTGCAAATAATTGTTAAAATTTAACAAAGCTGTCCTGTGTTATCCTCCATCTCTGTATTTGGTTCAGCCTAATGAAGTCTTCCAGCCTTTCCTGTCTTGTATACCCGGTACATGCACATGCAGGAATCCCGTATGGGGCACCAAGCGTGACTGAGCTACTGCTTATCTCTGCAGTACACGTTTATTCTTCTTCTGTCCTCCTCATCTCGCCGGCGCCGGTTGGCATGCATTATCTCTGCAGAAATTACCGATTGCCTGTTCTGAATTTTCCAAAAGAATCGCGCAAGATTCAATAATATGTAAAAGATCACTTTAGAAAAGAAAACCTTGACGTGAATTGAGTAAATAAGCACACTGCCACCCTTCCAAACTGGTAGTTGGAGTAAATCATCATAAATTTAAACAAAAATGGACCCGATAAGTTTGAAAAGATGAAGATTTGATCAGATTTGTAGTAGCAGCAGTAAAAATATTTAAAACCAAATACCAAGGAGGGGGAGGGAAAGTAAGGATAGCGGCGCGGCCCAGGGCGGGAGGCCCATTGGAAGGAAATGGAGCAGAGCAGGCTGCTGCTGGGTTGCCTTCCCTCCACAATACAACAAACACATCCCCCCCGACCCCGAGCCGCTCTACTACTTAATTTCCCTCCCTCCTTCCCTCGTTTTCCTTTTCCTCTCTCCACGCCCCCCCTCTCTATTCCCCTCCCTCCCTAACCCCACCCGCGCCCGCCGCCGCCGGAACCCTAGCTCCGGCGAGCCGCCAGCCGGTATTCCTCCTTCCCCGCTGCCGCCTACGCTGATCGCTCCCGGGAGCCGGGCCCCGCGGCGGGCGATCGCGAGATCGGGGGGGACGCCGGCGCCGGAGCCGGAGCCGAGGCCCATGTCGGGGGGCGGCAGGCCGCCGGCCGCGCAGAAGATCCTGCAGTCGCTGCGCCCGCCCTGGCGTTCTCCGCGCCGGCGCGGCCGCCCTTCGCCGCCCCCAACGACTACCACCGCTTCCCCGCGCAGGCTCCTGCTGCCGCCGGCGCCGTCGTCTCCGGCTCCGGCGGACTCGGCGCGGGGGGTGGTGGTGATATTGAGGAGGGGCTGGTCATACGGACGCCGGTGAGATGCTGCTGCTCGATTTATTCGGTTGTGTTTGGGGGGTTTTTTGGTGCGGGTGTTTGTGAGCTTTTGTGTCGTTTGAGCTGTTTGGTAGAGGATTATCGGTCGAAATTTTCGAGTTTTGCTGTGTGTATCTGTCGATTTGAGTGTAGCTGTAGGATCCATATGTAGATTCGGCTGAAATTTTGGTCAATTTCTTAGCTTCCCCAAGGTCTTCCCAGTTTGGACAGCTTAAATACTCACTACCTGCAATGATTTTGAAGTTAGGTAAGCGTGAGCTATGTTAGACGTGTGACACAGATCGACAAAAGAAAGAATTCATGCCACGTAGTTGTTGATCCGCGGCGAGATTTGGAATGGAGGGAAAGTTTTATGTCAAATCATAAATGTTGCAAAGAGGAAGAATCTATCTGATGTGCGAGATTCGGAATAGAGGGAAACTTAGACTACATGTGCTAATAACATAGTCCTTTCAATTCTTGCCACAACTGTTTGCGCATCCTGTGGATGACAGTAGGATTAGGTTTGTTTTAGGACTTGCTTGAACCACTGTTAAAATTTACTCTTGCCCTCCAAATTTTCTTCTGTGAGCTTGCAAAGAGAAAAGATTGGGTGGTTGCTCATGTAGGTGTTTGGTGCTCAACTATTCGTCCGCGGGCTGTATGTCTAGCAAGCCTGAAGAATCTTGCTTCTATCGAATACAGTTTGATAATATAGTGTTATCAAGACAACAAGGTCAGCAAGTAATGGCGAAGAGCTTCCTTTCAGCCTACCCCTTATTTTCTGTAAGCTTGTACCATATGAGTGCAAGACAAGCATATTGCTCTGTTAGATAGTTGTCATGGAACTTTAACGCTATCTATTTCAGGTCAAAGCTTCAATTAGGCATAGTATATTCATAGTTCAAATGATTCTTATGCTGCTACCTGCTATATTAATTGTTTGCTGCTAATCTAGACTCCAATCTCATTTGGTAAGCTATTTGCTTGTATAACAATACCCTTACATTGTCATATGTCATATTTGACATTGTACTGCCACTTGCATACGAATCTCTCTGAATGGATACTGAATACACTATAGGAACAGTGCTTCTGTTCACCTTCGTTAGTTCTAGTTTAGGTTCTAAGTTGACTATATCTATGAAGTACAATGATTCAGTGCCACTAAGAATGGCAGTATGGTGTTGGTTAGTTCTTTATTTGCTTTGTAGATTACACCCATGAATTCTGTTGTCAGTACTCGGGATTTAGTATATTCTTGAGATGATGCATTTTCTGCAAGTTCTGAAATTGTTGATGATACATATCTCCCCTCTTGGGATGTTTGCAGTTCTTACTGACCACTATATAACACAAGTCCTCTCTTCTACAGCTAAAAAGAAAAGCTGCATCTGAAGAAAATGATGCTGCTGAGTCAAGTGAATGCATGATTACCAGTCCTGGATTTACTGGCAGTCCACTGCTTACTCCAGTCTCTGGAAAAGCTGTTAAGGCTTCTAAGTCAAAGAATAAGAACAATAAAGCTGGTCCCCAGACACCGACGACAAATGTTGGTAAGTGCAAACTTCTTCATAGCCACTTGCTCTGAACTCCTCTTTTACATATGTTTTCCTGCAACAAAAGATTAAGCATACACATCTTTGTATGTACAGGTTCACCACTCAATCCACCAACTCCTGCTGGCACTTGCCGCTATGACAGTTCATTAGGTGATGATAACACTCTTAGTCTATAATTATTACTACCTCCGATTCCAAATGTAAGTCGTTTTAGAATCTGTACTGGTCAAACATTTTAGGTTTGACAATCAATATGTAAAGAATTACCAAGATTGACAACATGAAATTGGTATTACTAGATACATCATGAAATATACTTTCATGATGTATAATTACTTTTATTTGAAACAACATATTTTTGTAGAAAATGATGGTCAAAGTGTTATCTTGGAGACTGTGTCAATGTCCAAAATAACTTATATTTGGAATCAGAGGGAGTATGAACTTGTCATAGGATGAGATGTTACAATATTTCAGATATGACAAACTATGGTGATTTCACGATTTGGTTGCATCTTCCCTTGCCTTTTCCATGTTACTGCTTGCAGCTACTTATATCTATCTCTTTATGATCCATGTTCAGGACTTCTGACGAAAAAGTTCATCAACTTGCTCAAGCAGGCTCAGGATGGCATTCTAGATTTGAATAATGCTGCAGAAACACTGGAGGTTATAGGCTATTATCATTTCATCTGACACTTCTTCTCTTCCACTTGGAACGAATTCACAGATTTTCCTATGATGCAGGTTCAAAAGCGGCGTATATATGACATTACCAATGTCCTTGAAGGAATTGGGCTTATAGAAAAGACGCTTAAGAACAGAATCCGTTGGAAGTAATCATTGTCTTCTTCCTTTGACCTTTGTCTTCCTGTATTGTCATGCTAATCTTATTTCTTTAACCCTTGTCATCCTGTATTATGACGCTAATCTTGCACAACATTACAGGGGCTTGGATGATTCAGGAGTGGAATTAGATAACGGCCTTTCAGTTTTGCAGGTCTTTGTTCCTGTAAATTCGATACTCATTGAAATTAGCATACTAATCCTAAGTGCACCTCGGTACCTTTTCCTGAGAAGTATGATAAGATAGCTATATCTAAGCTCAATTTTGTGTAACCTCCTTTTGCAGACAGAAGTTGAAAATCTTAATCTGCAGGAGCAAGCCTTAGATGAGCGTATAAGGTTGGTAGCCATTGCAAATTGTGGACTTCTCCATAGAGCATACTCTCTGCTATGTTACTGTGCCCGACAAAAACATGATATATAATCTGGTTTTTTTGGCAGTGATACGCGTGAAAGACTAAGGGGGTTAACTGAAGATGAAAACAATCAAAGGTAATTGACTAATTGTATTTCTTTTGCATTAGCTGTGCTAGGATGTCACTGTTTAATGATGTACAACATCCCACTTTCATTTGTCTGTTAGGTGGCTCTATGTGACGGAAGATGATATCAAGGGATTACCCTGCTTTCAGGTCTGAAACTCTACTTGCATGGTTGAACAATGTCATCTTGTTATAGATTATCCTTTGCTTTACACCAAAGTATTTCTGCTGAAGTTATTCTATATGGTAGTTCACATATGTTTTTGGTTCTGCAGAATGAAACACTTATTGCAATAAAAGCTCCTCATGGTACTACACTCGAAGTCCCAGATCCTGATGAGGTAGGATCCAGTAAAATAATGGAGCGTTCCACACAAAAATAAATGGTTTTGTGAACCGATTCATGACTCCCTTGAGTGTTTTTGTGCCCTATCCAGGCAGGTGATTATCTCCAGAGGAGATATAGAATTGTATTAAGAAGTACAATGGGCCCAATAGATGTTTACTTAGTTAGGTAATGCTGCATTCCTCTCTTGAAGTTAAATATTTGTACCGGATTTCACCTGATCAAAACCTTGTTATATTTTTAGTCAATTTGACGAGAAATTTGAGGAATTGGGTGGTGTTGCAACACCTCCAAGGCATCCAAATGTGCCAAGACACCGACCTGTTGAAGAGTTCAATACAACAAATGCTGGACAAAGCAGCACGTCAATGGATGTGGAACTTAATGTTCAGCACAGCCAGAGGACTCTTCAGGATCCTAGTGCTTCACACGATTTTGGAGGAATGACAAGGATTATTCCTTCAGATGTTGATGTAAGTCAGATTTGCTTAAGTTTAATTTTGATTTTTTTTCCGATGCAGGATAACATAGTTCGTAGCCATAAATTTCAAATCAAACGATACAGCGTTATGCATGCATCTATGAACTTTTGTTCTGCTTTTTTTAGTTTTTCTGTTATTTGAACTATACAACGTTACGCATGCATCTATGAACTTTTGTTCTGCTTTTTTGAGTTTTTGGGTTATTTGAACTCTTACATGCAAATCTCTTCTGTGTGGAGCCTATTAAATTATTAGGTTTGTAGCAGCAAAATCTTAAGTTTTGCTCATTGGTACAACTCTTCTGCTAAAGATCCAAATAGACCAAAACGGACTTACAGTTCTACACAATTTTGCAGACTGATACTGATTACTGGCTCCAAACAGAGGGGGATGTTAGCATTACTGATATGTGGGAAACAGCACGTATCCTTTATGATGATTCATTAAACTTTTTTTTTCTAGACTATTCATTAAGCTTGTTTAAACTCTTGTTTGCAACTCGAAGTACTTAACATGGAAAATAGCAGAAGTGCAATGGGATCAGATGGATACTGATGTCTTCTCATCTGAAGAAGTTAGCACCCCACGTGCACATAATCAGCAGCCAGCTACAGTGGGCGAGCCACAGATGCAGGTTCCAAACATGGATGGACCCGTAAGATTATAGGGGTTACAAAAGTGCAAACGTGGCATCCGAAATGCCTGGAGCGGTGTTTTGAATGTGAAGTGAAAATGTGACAGCAAACGCTCGTCGCAAAATGTAAAAAGAGCTTGGCGGTTTTCGTCAGAATCTACATCATCGGAGAGAAGTCAGGGCAGCAGTTCACATTGATACCCATTCGGAGTTGGCATTTTGTCGCGGAGACTAGGCTGGTGGTGTCAACTAACTTATCAGTCTTGCTGCCAAATTTGTTCCAGCACCGTGCTTCAGTCGAGCAGACATAGTGGTTGCCGCTTTCGCCGTGAATCCCGCTCTTCAGATCATTCAGGCACTGCTCTATTTGCTTTCCAAACTATTAGTAGTCATCTTGCGAGGCAACAGCGGCCTTGTGGTGTAAAACGTTGCGAGGAATGGTGTACAATGCTGGAGTTATCCGTGTAGCAAAACAATGGGTAAGGTATTGAAGTAACCGAGCTCGCCATGTTTGTACAATTGTTCCGGACTCCTCCCCTAATACAATGCACCGCTCTGCTTTGCTTTGCTTTTCTTTTTGGGAATCGTCTACTCAAGTGCAAGGGAGAGAAAATGCAAAGCGCGCGCTGAAGCAGCTATCTGCGGAGGTAGATGGGACGTGGTGCGGGCGCGGCGGTGATTTTCTTTTCTGGGCAGGTTCCATCGAATCCGGTAACTTTTGGGCCCGTTGAGCTCTTTTTATTTTTAATCTATTTTTTTAAAAAATATTTTAAAGATTACATTTCCTTAACTTTATTTTCAATTATGACCATTTTGATCACGCTATGATCCACGGTGTGATCAAACTGTGCTGTCATACTACCGATCGCGGTGTGGCCAAACTTATCACAATAGCCCTTTGAGCCAACACGTGTTCGTTTTTGGGTTAAGTTCTTGTTATGCCAAGAAAAGTGACATGACAACACTTATTTGCCACACTGAGATCCGTTGCGTGGCAATATGTTTTTGTCATATCACGTGTTGTGGTGTGACCAAATAGATCAGAATTGAAAATAAAGTTAGGAGGAAATTATCTTGAAAATATTTTTTTTAAAATAAATTAAATAAAAAAAAAAGATCGGGCCCGTTTGGGATGCGAAGATTTTACAAGAAACTTCTTCTATAGGAGGATTCCGTAGAAATTCTCCAATCCAGATACAACCTAGGCTTTTCCGTCTATTAATGTAGCAAGCCAAAATTAATCCGCGACAACCTCTAAGTCACAAACTATTCGATTTGTAGCAATCCTTTTAGGCCCGGCTAAAATACAGGAATTTGCACCTGTGTTTGCTGTGAGCGTTGAATTGTTTCTTATAAAATCCATACAAATTTCATGTAAAATCATTGCGTTCCAAATAGGCCTCACTCTATTTAGTAACACCATGCATTTCTCTCACAAATTTCGAATCAAAAATCAAAACAGTCAACGAAATGTTCCGATTTGTAGCAAGCTTTTTGACGGCATTACCTGAAAATTCACTATATTGTAGTAACACCTTGCATTTCTGTCACAAATTTTGAATAAAAAATCAAATGGTCAATAAAAATGTCCAGGCATTGTTTTCTATTACAATGTAGACAAACACGCCTATATTTACAGAAGCTGAAGATAAATTCAACAACTCAGAGTCAAGGATAAGCACGTGACTCCGACCGAATTTGGACCAACTCCATCACCTCTGTAAGAGGTGATTCTTGTTCAGCACTGTCTATTAATATCCAAATGTATTGTGCATTCTTTTATCCTGACCATAAAACTTCCTTCGACGGTCGAAAGATGCTTGAACTCATAATGTGGATGATCTCACTTTCCACTGGTTCTTATTTCTTTCCTAAGGAAAAGGGTTTAGTCGGCGAACACACACGACCAATAGAAATGGGTGCTTGCTTAGCTCCGTTCCATAAAGCACCTTAGTGTGAAGCACCGGTACCAAGGTCCTCTATCTCCTTGGTACCGCCCAAAAGAAAACGTGGAGATGCTCTAATTGGTTAGAGGTCATATTTATCTATATCGTTCTAGTATCGGCTAATATGTACTATTCCATCACCTAAAACGGTACATAATAGACTTGCGTTTCATAACAGCCTCGATACCGATCAATACCGGCTTCGATACCGGCCATACCGGCTCGCTACCGGTCATACCAGATAATGTCGGCCATACTAGTGAAACTGAAAATAGCATCTATTGAACTCAGTTAAGTATATGTTATATATGATCCCACTACTATGTATTTGGAGTAATATTGTAAATGAAATTTAGTGTACATACGATTAAATATATATATATATATACTTATAAATATATATTATTATATTAAACTCCGAAATAGTACATCGATATATACTAGTACCAGAATGTACTATTTCAAGAGCTAAACCGATATGAACTCCGGAATGTTATTGAAAAGTACGTTAGAGGTAGCTACGTGGGTAGGTCATTTATATATACCAGCTATCAGTGAAGTTATTTTTGTAGGGAAATATCAGTAAAGGTATTTGCAGAAAAGCTAGCTAGAAAAAGCGAATAAATATTTAAATACCTAAACGAAACCTTATTTTATTGGATGGAGTAACTTACTAAAACAAAATGTAAATTATGCTTTCATTAAAAAAATGTAAATTGTGCTGAAGGATGCAGACACAGTGAAAACTTGAAAAGGATTTGATACTTCCGTACTGCAAAAATATGATAACACTAGCAAGTTAAAAGAAACATAACCAGGTGCGGAATTTGGCCACCATCACGAGCTCTTAGACTTGTAAGCAATTTGGTTAATGAGATTTACTAAACAACATTCGAATGTTTTCTTTTGTTAGAATAGTCGAGTTTTCATTCATCCAAAGCATTCGATATGCTTTGAGATCTGCACTTCTTCTCATATGATGAATTGAGTCTTAATTTATTATGATTTTTTCTGGAACATAACGAGTTCACAACATTGCTTTATTTGGTTGGTATAGATTTTTTTTTTGTCTTTGTTTTTGCTCAATATCTCAAAGTATATGTTAGATTTTAAATCATGTGATGGAAATATAAATTATTAAGACTTTCGATAGTAATTACAGTGACAAAAAACAAAAATTACATTAATAAAGTATCTGTAGTTTATGTATAATGAACTTGTAAATGAATTAAAATTTGACTATTTTGGGATGAAAAAACAGTCGAATCTTGTATAGATGGACCCATAGTTAATTTAGTTGTACAATGAGAAAACAGTCGAATCTTGTATAGACGACCCTTGATTAATTTAGTTGTACCTAGTCTAGCTTATGTTAAAACTTAAGAACATACATGTGCACAGGATTACTATATTTGCAAGCCCTTTCTTAGTTACGTTCCCAATTGCACATGCGTTGCTATCTGTTTGCCACTTAGGTTCTTATTGGAGTATATGATTATGAGACCTCGTGCATGTTCCACTTGCTCCTACCTCATGCCACTTAGTACCTTTCTATAATTTTCTTTTAAGAAAAAATCACACTGTAGGTCTATGAACTTACGAGGTTGTGTCACTTAGCTGCCTGAAGTTATATTTTTTACTTTCTTAGCTCCCTGAACTTGTGAGGTTGTGCCACTTAGTTCCCTGAACATGCAATTTACCTTTTTAGCTCCTTGGACTCGTGAGGTTGTGCCACTTAGCTCCTTGAACTTGCGTTGAAACGAAGTTCGTCGGATGCAATGCTGGTGACTTCGTCCCCTCCGAGTCTGGTGGACTCGTCGCCGTCCCGTTCCGGCTATGTTCATCGTCTCCGTCACCTCACGCTGACAAAAACGGATTCTTCGAGTCTGGGAACGCATCGTGCACGTGTCTTCACCGAAGCTCTACCGTCGTAGCTTGCCGTCGCCCTCGCCTTTGCCTCCTTTAAGTCGACCGTGAAAGAGAAGTACATTCCTAGTGCTAGAGTAGAAGCTACTCATCCTGCACGAAGTCCATTTGGTCGTTTGCTGAAAACGAGAAAAATCACCGTGACAAATCAGAGAGAGAGAGAGAGAGAGAGAGAGAAGTATCGTGCCCCTACTCTAGCACCGGGAATACTTCTCTCTCTCACGGTCGACTTAGAGGAGGTAAGGGCGAGGGCGGCGACAAGCTACGCGCAAGTTCAGGGAGCTAAGTGGTACAACCTCGCAAGTTCAGGGAGTTGAGAAAGTAAAATGCAAATTCAGGGAGCTAAGTGGCACAACATCGTAAGTTCAGGACCTATAGTGCAATTTTCTCTTTCTTTAAAATGCGAAATAGAAAATGTTCAGTTTTAGTGTGGAAGTAGGTCGCCATCACAAATTCTTAGATATTGCAAGCAATTTTTTTGTCTTGTTGGAATTAATTTTAGCTTATGCTAAGTGGCATAACATCGCAAGTTCAGGACCTTCGGCTAGAAGTTGAAGCTACCGAAGTTCAGCGCCTCGCCGGTGCTCTTCTTCTTCTTCGGCTGACAGCGCCTGTCGTGCAGATATGTGAACAGATGCCCATCCCCGCTTGTCCTGACGGAACGCATAATCCACTTGAAGACGGCTAGCTTCATAAGGGAGTTGGGTGTCAGCTGCGCCAGCTCCACCCCGTACAGCCGAAGGACCCACGGGAACAACAACATGCACGGAATTCGGAGGTCGACATCAAAGAAGGAGACGAAGACCATGACCTCGTCCGACCGAGGCGCCAGCACCGTCTCCGCCCTGGGGACCCACACCTTCTCAAGGCTCTCCAACTTCCCCTCGTCCACAAGGGCCTGGAGAACCCGTTTCGTCACGGTAGACTACCCGAGGGCGCTGGTGTAGACCACGTTGCCGCCTCCCTCTTTGTTGTGCTTTGTCATATCGCAACTCTGAGGGTCGCACCACCCGAGCCTCGAAGATTCGACTCAGCCTCGAAGGACAAAAAGCATAAAACAATGAATGGGGGAAGCTAGGGTTTTCAAGCGCGAGATAAGGAAATGACTGGGGGGTCACCCCCCCTTCTATAGGCGCCAGGACCGCAAGGGGATAAGGCGTAGAAGCCGAAGAGACACGAGATAGTTACCCGGTGACACGTGCCACACGCACAACATCCCCTCAACTGCCACGCGATTCGAGGGGATGCCATTACTGCCAATCACCAGCATTACGGCGCACGCCATCCAACGGCGGCCCATGTGGTTCGAAGGGGTGCCATTACTGCCAACCACCACCATCATGCCGTGCGACACCCAACACGTCATCATGGCAACAGGGGCGGCCCGCGCATCGCTTAAGGGCCCCGTACAAAACAAGCTTCGCTAGGCCGAAGGAGATGGTGTGCCTGCACCCTTCGGGAAAAAAGACGCGATTTCAGCCGTGACAAAGCAGGACCTCGACCGCGAGGGGCTTGTCGTAGGGGTGGCCCACCGGCCCCAGCAACCTGGCGAAGATCACAAGGAGGCCCCGTCGAGGACCACAGGCCGGAGGCGCGACGAAGGGCCCCCAAGGGTACCTAGTACACCCGCGGGAGGGCCCTGAAGGGTGTGTGAAGGTCACCAAGAGGCCCACGAGGGCCGAGAGTTGGAGGCACGACGAAGGGCCCCCGAGGGTACCAAGTACACCTTTGAGGGGGGGGGGTGAAGGGCGCGCGAAGACTACTAGGAGGTCCATGAGGGCCGAGAGCCAAAGGCGCGGTGAGGGCCCCCCGAGGGTACCAAGTACGCCTTCGAAGGGCCCCGAAGGGCGCGCGAAGGCCACCGGGAGGCCCCCGAGGGCCACAGGCAGAGGGCACACATCGCCACCCCTCCCTCGAAGGGTACCGAGTGTACCTTTGGAAGCCACCTCTCCCATGTATCCGGGGATGACTTTTTTCAAGGAAATTAATACACACTAACTTCTCTTGGCACCGGTCCCCTCTCTCAAGGATTCCGTGGTCCCCCTTGTGGTGACCGGGGTCCCCTTTTTTTACTGTCTGGCTTGTTATATATCATACGTAATAAGAGTCGTTATTATAACTAAACTCGAGGGTCGACGCACAGACTACCTCTCTCGTTCTCTCCGCCTACTCTCTTCTTCCCCAAAGTTTTCTTCCTCCTCCCTCAGATTTGGCCCCTCCCCTCTCTCTCTGGCTCACCGTCGTCGTCCCTTCCTAGTTACTATCAAGGCTATGTTTGGGCCCCATTTCACCCTCTCTGGCCAAAGATTCCAATAATTCATGTCCACGCCATACCAGTGGAACTCAACATTCCATGTCGTGAAAAGGATGGTCCATGTCATAGTACTCAAAGATGTACGACGTAGATATCTGTCTGACTTGCGCGCACGCCTTGTACACGTGCGAGCATAGTTTGTGCAGGAGCTTTAGCTTGTTGCAGGTGCATGTAGCCACATCACCGAGGGTGCAAGCATGTATCCATTCCCCTTGGCATGACTATTGACATATTTTTACCTCAGTCGGATCTCGTACTTCCTCCTAAGGCTATCGATTACCTGGATGTCGTGCATACGAGCTTTCTGTATCTTCTGGTCCATATACCTCTGCATATTCTCGGACCACTACTTCCCTTCTTCCAGCTATCGCCTCGCTACGGTGGCTCTATTTACGAAGTAACCGATCGTGCGAGGCAAGGTCTTCTCCATGACCGCGGTGATAGGGAGGCACCGCACACCTTTCGACATGCTGTTGTACACCTCAGACATGTTGGTTGTCATAATGTCATACCACGCACCGTCGGTGTCGTACAACTGTTATCATTTCTCCAACTCAGGAGCGTGGAGATTAATTCACTCCGAGAAACTGATGGGGCTCCTAGATTCCCCTGTCGCGCCTTGTTGTTCCTCCTATGCCTCTGGAGGGGACTTCTTTATATGCCTTGTAGTCCGATGTTTGAGGTCTCTCCTAGATGGCCTCAAACTTTCGCCTCTGGTATTGCATGCACAATGTCTTGAACGTCTCCATCAGTTCCTGACTCTGGAACCGCGTGTAGAAGTTCGATGCAAGACGCCTCATGCACCACCGGGTTTCCACGCCGTTCCACTTCACCCTGTGAGCGCAAACCTTACCATGGGAGCCTTCCACTACACACTTTACTACGTAATGGCCTGGGTTGGACCGGTGCACCCGGTACACACGGTTGATGGACAAAGCGTACCATGCTATAGCTTGCTACACGACCACCTTGCTAAGGAAGTGCGAGTGACCGCTCTCCGAGATCATCCAGTCTGGATGCCACGTAAGGCACGTACGATTATACAATTCTACCAATCAGACCACCATCGCCTGCACCCTAGGGTACTTCCTCCTCGCTACCATCCGAGTAGACCTGTTCATGGGTGGCCCGGCCCGCTGGCCCGGCCCGAGCCCGACGCTATTCGGGCTGGGCTTGGGACTCCAAAACTGGCCCGATAAAAGCCCGGCTCGGCCCGAAATTCCGATAAAACCAATTAAAAAAATAAAAATCTATTTATTTAATGGTGAAAATGAATTAAATATTAGTTTTTTATTCTGAAAAATGATTAAAATAACACTTTTAAACCGAAAATCCTGTTTTTGGGCCTGGCCGGATGATTTTCAGCCGGGCTTCTCAAGCCCGGCCTGGCTCGGCCCGGCATTTGAAAAGGTCTACATCCGAGCCTTGGTCAGCGTCCTCGCCGGACTCCGACCCGGCCGGTTGGTCTGGCAGAAACTCGTGGCGGTCAATGCGGGCCGACCACCATTGTCTCGCCTCCTCATTCTGCACAAATCACACGCAAGTCTTCTCTCACAGTCTTTCTCCAAAACAACACATTACGTGCTCCAGTCTTCACGTACCGCTTGCGGTTCTCCTCTTCCTGAGGCACCAGCATCATCAAGGTTTGTTGGCGTCCTATGCACGAAATTCACGTACACCATCGGCTTCTCGTATATCGCCATCTCGGGTTTGGCAGCAATCTGCATGTACTGGCCCCATTCAACGCTACCATTCACCTTGAGTAGCTCCCATATGCCTTGCCCTCCCCTATTCGCAAAGGCGATCGCCTCGATGACAAGCTTCTTCGTCGATGCCTCTGTGTCAAACTCCCTCCGGATGTAGCTACTCAGCTCGTGAATATTCATCACATCCAGCCCTCCATCCGAACTACCTTGTACTGGCATCTCGATAGGTCAAACCCATCCGGTCTAACTCATACAAGACTGTCGCCATAAAACACATGTAAGTCTTGCATGTTCGATATTACCTAAAGCCACAACCACCCAATTTATTGTACACAATCTAATAAACAGGGGTAATTAGTGAATAGTAAAAAATGACAAAACTAATTACGACGAGTTAATTACGACTAACTAGCTATGACCAATTAATTACAAATAATCATTTTGGACTAACTGACTATGACTAATTAATTAGAACCAACTAACTAACTATGAGTAATTAATTATGACTAAATTAATTACGAATAATTAATTACGACTAAATTAATTACGACTAATTAATTACCACTAAATAATTAGGACTAATTAGTTACGACTAATCAATTAACCTAAATAGTTACAACTAATTAATTATGGTCAATTAATTAGGACTATTTTAATTAGGACTAATTAACTACGAGTAATTAATCACAACTAATTAGTTTAACTAGTTCATTATGGCTAATTAATTAGGACTATTTTAATTACGACTAACAAACTGTGACTAATTAACTATGTAATTAATTTTGAGTAAATTAATTGCAACTAACTATTTTGGGCTAATTAGTTACAGCTAATTAATTACGACTAAATAATTATGACTAACTAAATACGACTAATTAAGTTAACACTAATTACACAGTTAATAAGCATAATGCATACGAGAAAAATTACCTCCTCTGGAAGATCTTCACTTGATGTCGAACTAACTCTACTAAAACAACCGCTAAACACTATCTAATCGGCAGCGAAATCAGAACTAATTTCGGCTGATCGCGCTACCTCTCGCTCACTCGATCCTCTTTGTCTCCCTACGCATAGCGGAATGGTTTTTGTGTGGAGGAATGAGAGTGCAACGCTGGGTTTTATAGTCGTGTGAAGGCCGACTGCGAAGCGACGGGAGGGGATCGGATTCCCTCCCACATGCGACGTGTTGGGTTTTTCGCGCATGTGGGGAACAACGAGAATTCGGGACGTGTCCGAAATCACAGAATTTGATCCGAAACATAAAAAATTCACATGAAATGACGGGTGTCATGTTGGTACGGGAGGCGTTCGGCCCTTTGAAATTTGGACTCGTCGTGTCGTGCTGCAGACGAGGGTTCTGGGAAGAGGGCACAAACTAGGATCGTGTCATGGCGCTCGCGATCACATTTTCGGTTTTGATCGGGCGAGGGGGCGAAATTTGCTATTTACCGCGCCCACGGCGCCAAATGTGCCAAAAACTCGAAAAGAAGAGGCAATATCTAAAACATCCGACCCACACGCATGGTGTACTCCATTAAGAAACTACTTAAACCTTGAAGCTCTTATTATTTCAATACAATAATAACAGAATGCCCTACAAGGCTATACAAGCTTGAAGCTCTCCTGCAACTCTTGTACGTTCTTCACTTGATGAGGTTGGTGATCGCCGTACAGATGATCGCTATCTGCACGGAGTAGGAGCCGCGCTGTGTGATCGGCGACGGGACGACGACCATGGCGAAGGCGTCGTCGCCTTTGAGCGCGCGAGAGCGGCCTCCCCGTTTCGCCTTCCCCACCACGTAGTTGCGGTTGTTGATGTCGTCGTGCGCCTCTGCGGATGCGAACCCCATGCTATTGTATAGCGCTGGCACCTTGGCGCCTCCGCGCCTTTACCGGCGATGGGTCCTTGATGTCGTAGACCGCGTTGTTGGCGTTGACGACGCCGCTCAGGGCCGCCACCTTAGCTAGTCCCCGGGTGTCCGCGCTGGGGCTCTCGCGGTGCTTGCCCAGCTCCGACACGCAGAAGTTGTAGTCCACGCGCCTATCGCTGTCAGCCACCGCCTTGCATGTCGTCACCACCGTCATGTCGACGCCATTCATAATCAACGTGAGGACAGTGGCGAGGGACACTGCGACGAGAAGGCGAGCGGTTGATGGTCTTATATCGATCTCGTTGGTTTTGTCCCAGAAGGGAGTGATTAGCTCGTGCCTCCGGTGGGTTCTTCTTGGCTGGGATAGAATTGAGGTTGGCATTGACCGACGGACTGTGGCTTGTTTGGTTCGTGCCCTGGATTCCATGCCTGGAGAAAAGTGATGCCTGGAAGTAGTCTGGAAAGTAGATGAGTTTTGCTTGGCCAGGCAAACCTAAAGATAATGGTAGTGTTTGGTTGGTATCCTGGATCTGTGCCTGAGTAGATACAAGAGCCATGTAGTGTTTGGTTCATAAATATGCCTGAGGTTGGAGTGTCACATGGGCTGCTGAGGAAACTGGGCCGGGGAGTTTAGGCCCAAAACCAAGGAGGATTTAAAAAATCTTTTTGATTTTAAGAAATACAAGAAAACGAAGAAGCTTTTTAGAAAATAGTTAAAGGTGTCCAAAAATTCTATAAAAATTCACAGAAATCCCTGGAATTATGTAGGACTTAATAAAAATACGTTTAGCTTATCTTTAGCTTTTAATTTTGCAAATAAAATAGTTTTAGCTTAGGGACAAAAGGAAAAAAGGCTAAGCAGTAGTGCTAATTTGACCTTTTTCTCTACCAACTTTGTATCCTGGGCACCGAGTGGTGCTTGCTGACCAACCATTTGCTTTACATGCTGCTGATCTCCTGAAGGTTGAGCCACATCCACCTTGGAGCCTGCAAAAGTTTGTTGACCAACATAACTGTTTCTTTTTCACCATAGCTGGAAGCTATTTGTTTACGCGATTGCGTTGATTTTCGAGAATGTGGTTGTTCTTGTTCTTGCCGGTGATTGTGTTAACTCCACGATAAATTCAGAAGGTAGAAAGTGTAAGATATTAGAAATACAACAATTTGGCAACATACCATTATGGACAAAGGCACAAGGCAAATTCACAGTAGAGAAATTGCCATTCCTCAAAACTAGACAATAACCATTTCATCTGTACTAGACAAATGAAAAACCAATTTTGCAATGGGCAATAATAAACTTCCAGGGTAACACCTAACCATAAAAGCATATCACATTCCATGCAAATCCAATTCATGTCATGACTCACAGAACAGCGATGGTCCACGAAAAATCATAAGATACACTGATCCTCTAGATATCAAGTATACCTTACCAACCTCAATTAGGTCATAAAAGGGATCAAGCACCGAATCAAAGCATGGTGCACGAATTTCTCCACCATGTGAATCGAGGATTAGCAAACCATCAACAACAAGGTGTACTAATAATTAGTGACAAGAATCAACCAAGCACATAAGAACATGCACAATATATACATATGAACAACTGTAAATAGGAGGGTGTGGTCATTTTCTTTATCAATGACCAACATAATCACAACCTTAACATTAGCAGCCTATCATACTCAGCATCATGATACTACTTAGGTAATTTGTATTTAGCAATTGTTTGAACATGTAAGAGCGCAACAATTGCATAACCAAAAGGGTGCAACCAAAAAGACCTCCATCAACCATATTCCAACCACCACGCAGTGCAAGATCACTAGAAGCCAGTATCACCACCAGACAGATACTTGTACACCCAATGCTCAAGGTATTCTTGACCCATGCTCATAAGAAAACTGCGATGGACTTGAAATTCTGGTAGCACTGAATAGTTCTTGTAACTTATCAAAGAACTGTATCGGTTTACTGAGAACTCCGCGATCATTTGCCTACATCAAGGAAGAGACTGATGTTAGTACATTATTGTATTAAATACATAAAAACTGTCCACAAGGGTTAAGCATGATATTGAGTTTTCGATGTACAATGCAAAATTGCATATACTTGAATGCCCTTCTCTGAGGAAGCATGGCCATAGACAGTAGACAATGGTAGATCCAAAATTGAGCAAAATACTGTTAACAAAAATCATTGCCTCATCCAACCGTCTCATGTTCACATATAGGATGATGGCAGAGTTGCACATGGCTCATAATTTTTTTTGTTAAGTCATGCATCATGCTTAATGCAGAGCATCGTTAATTAGAGACAATTTCAACATGATCCAATTACGAAATCTACCTTTTGGTGCATACAGAACTTCAAAATTACACTTGTAAGCATATCACTAGCAAAATGAGAAGGCTGAGTGGCTCCTCATAGTCCAATCCAGTTCATTAAAGCATCCCATATAAAGTCAGTTCATGGTTCATCAGTCATCACAATTTATTACTTGGAAGTAAATGATTGAATTTGTTGCTACATCCATTCCTCTTCATTATAGTCTTTCTAATATAACATTTGAGCAATTAAGCAATTTCAAGTACCATGGTCCATGCGTTTGCAACACATGACATTTTATTGAGGCAATAGTATTTTTAGTCCACGCACTGCAGCAACATCTGCATTCCACAATCAAAATCTTGCACTAGGACTAAACATTGTGAGCTTACATTATGTCCTACAATCAAGCTCTTCTATTATGAGTTGAATGAGGGTTTTGACATAGGTAGGTTCTAGATCCATCTGAGTAGCAGATCATACAAATATATAAGAGTAAAAGGAAACAATAGGAGTATGTGATTGATGTGTTCTCACCTTACTGCACCAGATTGTGACGAAGATGATTGATGTTGACGAGGATGAAAACAAAGCGCACCAACTAAGCTTGCTGCAGTATTGATTGACAACCGAGGATGGGGTGGCGGTGGGGGCTCGGCTGAGAGAGGGGGGAGGGCGTGGTGCTCTGGGAAGGAGGAGGGAGGCCGAGGCGGCTCAAGGAGGAGGAGGGAGGCCGTGAGGCGAGGCGAGGCTCGGCGGAGGATCCAAGGAGGAGGCGAGGCAGTGAGGCTTCAGGCGGAGGAGGCAGCAAGATGGCCGGGGAGGAGGAGGAGGGTGCTCGGGGAAGGAGGGATGGGGCTCAAGGAGGAGGAGGGCGAGGGAGGAGGCGATCTTGGCGTGGCCTCGGGGAGGAGGAGGCGAGGCGTGGAGGCTCGGAGGAGGAGGAGGGAGGCCGACGGGGCTCGGGAGGAGGACGATGGGGCCAGCCACGGCCGTGGAGACAGCAGATCTGGAGGGGATCGGGAGGGGAGCGGCGGGGGTTGAGAAGAGAAGAAGCTAGGCAAGCAGGGTCGTAGGGAGGAACACCAGGCGTTCATTTTGAGCGCCTGGCACCCAGGTATCTTCTCGCCTGGCACCCAGCTCTCAGGTATTCAACCAAACAAGCTCCAGGCAGATTCCAGGAAGTGCTCCGGCCAGGCCAGGTCATACCAGGTATTCAACCAAACAGACCCACATGTGTACTTGTAGGTGTTAAACAATCCTATGAGTTGTTTTTGTGTTTATTGATTTCTTGTACCATTCGTTGCGCGTCGGTTTGCATGGCTGAATGGCATTCATGCGCATTAATGCCGCGCGTTACAGGGTCGTGAGATCGTGGCAATGCATGAATTGCTCACTTCAGTTACTCGTTTACTCCTGAGAATAAAGTGACGAGGAAAAAGGGGAAAAGCTGAGGAAGTTCAGCAGCACAAATTGTCTTATGTTCACTTTTGTTGATTGGAGTTCCAGGTGATTGCGTGTGTTCGAGGTGCAGGCGTTTTGCTTGTGTAGTAGCCGACACGGCTGACAATAGGCGCCGATCGATAGCCGAAATGCCGACTAGTTGCAGAATGGTTCGTGCGCCTCAGCTGTTAGATTTTGGCTCGTCTAGACCTGCTGCCGTAGTAAAATCCGATTAGATTAGATTAGATTAGATTAGAGGTGTCTTGTCTTGATAATCCAGCCAGCGTACCATGGCATCGATCCATGCATGACGACGAGGGGAGGGCGCCAGGTGCCTCGATGGATGATCGCGCAGCCCCACGGAGCCGGCATGGATAGTGACAGCACGGCCTCCCTCCCTCTCCCCCCACGCGACGCACGCCATGTTCCGATCCCTACTCCACTCTCGACCACGTGGCGTGCGTCCAAAAGCTAGCTCACACCAAACCAGCAGGCAGCCGGATCGGCTGGCTAGCTACCTTCCATTGCTTCATCACGTACGTTTAGTTTGCACATGGACATGGTAGCCAGCTAGGGTGGCAGCAAGCAACTACTACTGTAACTGATACTACGCGCGCCCGGGAAAGCGAATCAAACAGACGAAGATAGCAAAGTATTTTACGCCGATCGAGGTGCTGCTGCTGCCGTGCCGTGCGCAGAGCAGCTAGCTAGCAGAGGACAACATACGTGTGCGGCGGCGGCGTGCCCCATCTCCGACGACTTCAGGTTGGCACGGACGCCTTCTATATGGCCGCGGAACAGGGACGAGGAAAAGAGCAGCACAGAGTAACTGCTGTTAAGCAAGCAAAAAGGAACGGACAAGACCATAAATTAAGCCAGAAAAACCACGCGACGTCGAGTACTCCATCAAGCAAACATAACGCTAAAAATGGAATGAAATCACGATTCACGCACTTTTATTCGCTACAACGAGGGATACCGGACAACACTGTCAATGCTCGCGATGGAGCAAGCAGTCATTTTGTCACTTCACGAGGTTGGTGATGGCCGTGCAGACGACGGCTATCATCACCGCGTCGGCGCTCTGCTGCGCGAGCGGCGACGGGACGCCGGCCTCGGCGAAGGCGTCGTCGCACCGGCGCGCGAGCGACGCGGCCTCCCCCCGCCCTCTCCTTCCCCGCCGCGTAGTCTCGCCGGCTGATCTCGTCGTACGCCTCGGCGAACGCGGACCCCGTCCTGTCGTACAGCTCCTTGCATTGCTCCAGCGCCGCACGCGCCTTGCCGCCCGCGCCCGGCGCCCTGGCGAGCATGCCCTTGATGTCGTAGACCGCGTCGCCGGCGATGGCAACGCCCACGTCCGCCGCCACCTTGGCCAGGCCCCACGTGTCGGCGTCGGGGCTATCGTGGTGGTGGCTCAGCCTGGACACGCAGAAGCCGTAGTCGACGCGCCTGTCGCTGTCGGCCGCCGCCCTGCACGTCGTCTCCGGGGTCGCGTCGACGCCGACGCCGCTCAGCACCACGAGCACGGCGGCCATCGCCGCCGCCGTGGCCGCGAGAAGGCGAGCCGTAGATGGCCCCATCGATCGATCTCGCTGGCTTTGTTTCGCAAGTCACAAGAGAGTGAGCTCAGTAGCTACTAGAATTGAGGTGGGGACTGCGTCTGCGTGTACTGGGCGAATTGTCTAGAGTTTTCTGTGGGCCCGTGGTGTTAGATCTGGGCCCGATTAGTGGGCTGCGACGGGTTTCCACGATAGAGCCCGTAAGATAGATGGGCCGGATTACCAAACTGCTGATCAGTAGAGCACAATCCGACCACCGTTGTAACGGAGCAAAGTCCAAACTCTTCGGCTGCCTGCGAGTTGCGAGTTTGCGACGCACGCTTGGAGTTGGAGTTGGAGTGAAGCGGAAGCGCTCGGCTCTCCTCTCTCTATCCTCCTCCGATCGATAAGAGCACCACGGATCCGAGTAGGTATACGCTCTAGCTTCCACGATCTGTGCTCCTTGTGTTCTTTATTTTTTTTCCTCGAGAAAATTTTGTCGCTGCCTGCTTCATCTTGATCCGGGTGCGGTGCAAGGTGCGATTTTTTTGGTGGATTTTTGGGGGTGAGATTTGACGATGTCGCGGCGGGGTTTCCATTCCCTTGTGTGCTCCTACTATGGTCCTGTTTTCTCTTTCATCTTTGCTGCGTCTCGTGTGTTCGATTAAACCCTCGGCAGATAGAAGTAGAACCCTTGTTTTCTTCGCCTATTCATTTTCGCCGTTCATAGCCCTTTCGGCAAACTTCCAGTGTTGC
Organism: Phyllostachys edulis; assembly: GCA_036346405.1. Classification (NCBI taxonomy): domain Eukaryota; kingdom Viridiplantae; phylum Streptophyta; class Magnoliopsida; order Poales; family Poaceae; genus Phyllostachys; species Phyllostachys edulis. Next base: position 1,062,019 of record CM070547.1, read on the forward strand.
AAATTTGCTCCGAGTGTAGTTCGTTTGAAAATATTTGGGAGGTTTTGTTGGATCCCTGAAATAATCAAGTCCTAACTTGAGCCTGACTTTGTTCGCAGGTTGAAAGCTTCGCTGGATCGCCTGGTCGCCACAATGTAATTTTCCTTCTCCCTTTCTCAATTTTAGATGACACGATGTGATTTATATGTCCTACCATTTTGCAATTGGAGTGAGATATCTACCTGGTTCTTTGATACATGCCTGCGTGATTATTCTTATCAGAATCTGTATGGTTACAAAATTTGTAATCCTGCGCTTGCATGTTGTTTTTCTTATCTAGTAGATTTCCAGTAGTTTGTTGTTTTTTGTGGTACCGGTGATTTGGGGAAATCCTTTGCTGGGAAAAAGTCCAAAATGTAGAATGGTTTGCGTAAGAATGTTGTGGGCAGCTACTTAAACCTTGAAGCTCTTATTATTTCGATACAATGATAACAGAATGCCCTACAAGGCTATACAAGCTTGAAGCTCTCCCGCAACTCTTGTACATTCTTCACTTGATGAGGTTGGTGATCGCCGTACAGATGATCGCTATCTGCACGGAGTAGGAGCCGCGCTGCGTGATCGGCGACGGGACGGCGGCCTTGGCGAAGGCGTCGTCGCACTGGCGCGCGAGAGAGGGGGCCTCCCCCGCCTTTGCCTTCCCCGCCGCGTAGTTGCGGTTGTTGATGTCGTCGTGCGCCTCCGCGAACACGAACCCCATGCTGTTGTACAGCTGCTGGCAACGCTCGAGCGCCGCTCGCGCCCTGGCGTCCGTGCCCGGCCTGGCCAGCAGGTCCTTGATGTCGTGGACCGTGTTGTCGGCGTTGACGACGCCGATCAGGGCCGCCACCTTGGCCAAGCCCCACGTGTCGGCGTCGGGGCTGTCGTGGTGCATGCCCAGCTCCGACACGCAGAAGTTGTAGTCTACGCGCCTGTCGCTGTCGGCCGCCGCCTTGCACGTGGTCACCACCGTCGCGTCAACGCCGCTCATCATCAGCACGAGGACGGCGGCGAGAAGGCGAGCCATCGATGGTCTCATATCGATCTTGTTGGTTTTGTCCCAGAAGGGAGTGATTAGCTCGTGCCTCCGGTTGGTTCTTCTTGGCTGGGATAGAATTGAGGTTGGCACTGACCGACGAACTGTGTACTTATAGGTGTTAAATAATCCTGTGAGCTGTTTTTGTGTTTATTGATTTATTGTAACATTCATTGCGTCGGTTTCTTTGCATAGCTGAATATATGGCATTCATGCGTATTAATGTGTATCCTGCTATTTATTGATTTATTGTAACATTCATTACGTCGGTTTCTTTGCATGGCTGAATGGAATTCATGCACATTAACCACGTGTCACGCTGACATTTAGGTCGCGTATCCTGCTATTTATGTTCTGCTCTGATCTTCTTGGATCTATCTAGACAGTGTGCCTGGCTGGATTTATTTTTTTAGACTAGAGTACCAGATGGTGTTCATGACAACGCAAGCAGGGGCGCATAAATTTGGATCTTTAGCGAACCGACACACTTTGGTGCCTCTGCATCGCATCAATGGCAAATCACATCATGTTCGGTAGATGTTGAATCGGATGTTTTCGCTTTTGTTCTGTGTGAGCAGTTTGGCATCGGTGTTAAAACTTGATTTCTCTTGCCGCGTTTTGCTGCCTTCTTTTTAGGGGTGTAAGTGGGCGCGGGCTGTCCGTAAGCCTACTTAGCCCGTTCCGCGAAAAACACTAAGTGAACACCCGCAGGCTAGTTGAAAAATTAAGTGGTCATTTGTGACGCCACTGTGTGTCCACATACCCACATAGCCTGTAATCGGCGATGGCCGTGGTGCAGATGCCATGTGTGACAGCGGCGCCTTCGGGGAGGTCGAGGAGGGTCCACGCCCGCCGCAAGCAATGGCGCCCGCGTCATCGTCGGTTTCGCGAGCCGCCGCCCATGGGCCGTAATGGCCGCGCTCCACGGGCGACCCTGCAGCCGCTTCGCGGGGCACGTGCTACACATACGCTACTCGGTGCCCGCCAAACCGAAGGCTTAGGTTGGCGGCTCGATTCCGGTTGCCCTCTCGGCGTCGGAGCTCGGTGTCCTGGGGATTTACATGGTCGAGGAGTTCGTGACTGCCGCTGAGGAACAGGTGGGTGAATTGGAGAGTGCTCCTGCCTCCCAGTTGGTTGTCGTTGATTAAGTTCTATGGTGTGCTCTGCTATCTCTGTATTAAGTGGTGTCTCTGTGCTTCTTCTACAGGAACTTCTTGCCGCTGTGGATAGTAGACCGTGGAAAAGTTGGCGAAAAGACGAGTTCAGCATTATGGTTATGATTTTCTGTATGAAGTAAGTTTGATCTTGTATCTGAGGATACAGATTGTTCCTCTCTTTGTTGGACTCCTTTTTGGAAGACGAAGCGGCTGCTTAACTGACAAGAATCTGCTGAACTTCAGCAAAGTTCAGAGTTCTAAATCTTTCGGATGGGCTACAGTAAACCGAAGACAGAGTTCTTCAGAGAAGACAGAGACACGGGGGAATTTTGCCACGCAATACCACTACAGCTTTTCGGTTCCTTTTTCTCCTTTTATTCAGCAAGCAAACATCAATTAGTTACATGCAGAAGTAATGGCCCAATTAACTCTTAGGATCAGTGGCGGAACTAGGAATTCGATAGACCCAAGGCGGATTTATACTTAAAAAAATACCAAGGCACAATGTGGTTCATAATCAATATAACTAGTGATGTGAAATACATTCAAATTGTCAAGATCTAACCGATACAACCAAACAAACATAGATCTAATTGATACAACCAAACAAATAATTGGTCAGTTCAGAAGCAATAAGCAATCAACTAATCAAGCATAGCATTTGTTAATTGTTACAGAACTGAAAATAGAACTATCAACTATGGAATAGAAGCATAAGCATTCAAGCAATCAACTAATCAATAAATCAAGCATAGCATATTAGCATTTGACCATTTGTTGTCGTCTCGGATGTTGGTAGATGATCTCATACAGATTGTTGATTACTAACAAAGATCAGACGTTCTTTAATCAGAGCAAGAAAGAGATCGAGCAAAGATACGATTCGTACTGCGGTCTTGGGACTAGTGGCTGAGTGGCTCGGTGTGCTGCTGCTGCCCTCCATTACTTGGCATCTCTTGCCGTCTTGTGCCTTGCCTCACAAGCCGACCCTTTGCCCTAAGCCCTGCTACACATGACATTCATGTGGCAAACACCGCACTCCGGCGCCTACACCGCATGACTCGACAACGACATGAGGAGGAGGAAGAACAAAGAAGTACCAAGAAGAGGATTGGGAAGAAATCAGAAATTCCAAATGGGGAATTGGGGATTTAGCTCTTTAGGGTTGTTGGCTTGGGCCTTGGGCTGCCTGCCTCGCTTGACCCGGCCCACGGCGGCGGCGCTTCTTGCTGCACTGCTTCTGCTTGCTCAAGCGGTCAAGGCGTCAAGCCTCAAGCCATGGAGGTTTGGGCGGGGCACCGACGGCCGTGTGGGGTGGGGCGCTCGGGCGACCAGGCAGCCGCCCTTGCTTGCCCCGGTGGTTCCGCCACTGCTTAGGATGATTCCACGATCCGGAATAATTGTGTGTCCCATGACTGCCACTAAAAGCTAATAGATACCAGAACCAACTAAATGCTAATAGCTACCAGAACTAACTACTGCAAAGAAACATGCAGAAACTGAATAAGCAACAGAAAGCATTATGGTGTAGCGAGAGCTATCAACATTAACATCGGATCCAAGAGGGAGCTCAAGAAGTCCATCGATCTCGTTGATGGTTTCGCGGCGGTGATGATACAGGAGCGTCGGAAGCTTGGTGTCGCCAACAGTCCCTGTTCATGGCCTCGGCCGGAGACGTGCATGCCATGAATGACAAAACCAACATTAGTTGTGGTCTAGCGGCCGCCGCATCTACCCGCGTAATGTTTGGCGGGCTGTCGTATCTATCCGCGTAACGTTCGGCGGCCGATGCGGGCAAGTGCGCCAACGCTCGAGAACACGGCACGTGGTGCGCCAACGCCGCCGCTGTTGCCGACGCGTGGCCGCCACCTCACGCCACCCCCGCCGTCGGCCCGCTACCCCCACCACCTCAACACGCCGCCCTCGCCACCTCAACGGCTGCTAGGGGTTATGTGTTATGATGTTTTGCTGAATGTTATGTAATATCAGTGTGATTTATCGTAGTTTTGATAGTAATGGCAAGTTCATATTTGTTTCCTTACATAATATGCAGTGCATGTACATGAGCAAGTGTATGAATTCTCGGACGCATCGTAATATCATTTACCTTCCTACTTACGAATCATTAATACCTAAATCTTTCTCGTAAAATTCTTCAGAAATTTACCGCACTAGAACAACATACGACGATCATAAAATGTTATTGCGAGTCTAACAAATTTTGTACCGTTCAAAATGTATGAAGATCAGAAGGCGGCAAACCAGATTAGGGTTTCGTGCACAGTGATGTAAACACGGACCGGCTGATGAAGCGGAGAGGTTCTGCCGCCAGATTCAACTAGCGACACGGAGACATTTTTATAATTTTTTGAGGGGACTATATTTTTTTTTAATTATCTTTTTAAAAAGTATTATTTTTTTAAAAAAATTCCTCGATCAACGGCCTAGCTGATACATCTGTATGTACTAGTGTATCTATTCTTCACTGGGTTGGCCCACCTAGCAGAAAGCATCTTTGCGTCTAGGCCTTACCCAGCGGAGATAGTCGGTCCAGGCTCTGACGCAACTAGGCCTTACCGGACAGAGATGGCTGGCGGAAATATCAGGCGCATGCAGTCGTGCAGTAGTACTGGCTCTGGCTGGTGTGCCGTAACGTTCGTAGTGCGATCTATCGGCACTGAAAGAGACGGCAGGCAGGCTCACGAGTCTCTCGCGTAGCCTGCGTCGCTTGGCACAAAGGAGATGTGTCTCAATTGGGGTTGCTCAGGTTTAGGTGCGGGAATCTTATGAATGTGAGCTAAAGACAAGCGTCAACTGCTCCTGTTCTTTAACATATCTTACAAAGCTTTCTGCTTTAAGCGTCCTAATTGAGCTCCTTTCCTTTACCTGCGTTTTAACTGCTGGAAACGCAAGGAAACCTCACGAGTCACGATCATTTGACAGAATATCAATTCAACGCTAACAAGAGCGAGCGTGCCAGAGCCCAGATAATATATGAATAAAGACGGGTGCGTCTGCGTACCACCATTCACGTTCCTACAGCTGCAGATAGCATGACGATTGATAAAGAAATGTTTAACTGGTGACAAAATAAACATGCTTAATTTCCTGAATTATAGAAAGCTCGTATAAAAACATGGGGCGTACGTAGCCGGCAAAGGCTTCAGGCACCACAAAGAGAGGAGGAACGGCGACAAGCAGATCAGCATGTCTCCATCCGTCTCTTCTCATGCAACCGCAAAACTAACCTAAAGCTACTTTATTGCGAGGCCAATCTGGTTACGGAGCCTGCATGCCTCAGCTAATCCCGAGCTGGATTGCTTATGCATGCGATGCCTTGGCCTGCAGCCTCGCAGCTATGTTAATCTGACAGATAATGTAGTTTTGCATTCAGAAATACAGCAGGAACTTGTCAAGGAGGATTACCCTCCAGCTATTTCTCTCTGTTTATTTGGATGGAGAATGCCACAATCCACAGCAGTGCCGTGCCGCTCACCGCTCACCGCTACAGGCATAATGTTCGATATAAAAGGACAGGTATGAGAGGTCAGCCAAAAGGAAAGGGTCCAAAAATTAACAGCGAGGTTTTCTTTGGATAGGTTCGATCGGCCGGCATGCAACGCACGGAGTCAGAATCCTACCGTTCGGAACGCTCAGAGCTAATTAATTGAAGGGGAAATTCAGTGGCGGAACCAGGAATTTTACGGTGAAGATGCACACTTCAAAGATTAAAAAAAAACTTGTACGACATATAAGTAATTTCACAAATTCAACACAATTACACAAAAAAAAAAGTTTGAAAATAGTTAATAGTGCAATACAACTAGTTCAAATAAAATCTTACATGAATAAAATAGTCCTAAATAGCTAATAGAAATCACAATACCATATGACACGATCTCATTCCTTGGAAACACTTGATTATATCATCATCACTAACCTTCGAGAAGATATCTTGCATTTCGGCTACTCCTCGCTTTCTTGGCGCTGGCCGGCTCGACCTCCGCGGCGTGCCTCGCCTGACCTTCGCGCCGCCTCCCCAAACCAATCCGGACCCAGAGGTGGATCCCCATTCCCCAATGGCACCCCCGCCAAAGCTATCCACTTTATCTTCTTATGACTATCCTAGCTCGGTTCCTATTCGCCAACCCTTCCAAGTAACTGGAGCAAAACTACCTTCCACATCAATCATATCTTTTCATGACTATGGCACACATAATGTTGAGTCCAGAAACTCTTATCTGGGAGTGCGGCCTTCTCTCACAACTAGTTTGGCAAGCAATTCTATTTCAACAACTGGCCCAACTTGTAGTCTTCCTAATATAGATGTTAGAAAGGGTGCTGCCTTTGTCGATCAAAGAAACAAGAGGCCACCGGTGATGCAGATAATGTTTCACATCAACTCGCAAAGAGACGACTTTTGTCGCATACCTAAAAAACTTTCAATAAATTTTGGGGTGCTGCACCAGGCACCACACACGCATGCATACAGGGAAATTAGCTCGATGACATCGTGTTGGGGCGTATTTAGAGGAATGACATTGTGTTTGTGAGGCACGCAAAATAACATCGCGAAGACAAGAAATCTTGCCGAATGACATCGTAGTCACATTCCATTAGTTCTTGTTCCATTAGTTATACATTTGGCCAATTTTAAATATAGAAAATTAGCTCAAAAAATATTAATTTTTTTGTGGAGCATCCCGATATAGTTTACTTGCTTGTGTATTTTTTTTCAAAATTTTATCCATTCCGATTTGTTCTCTAAAATTCATTAAAGTATACTGTTTGTAGGACTTTTCTAATATAGAAAATGAGATCCAAACATTATGATTTTTGTTTTCTAGGCTCCTTACAAGGTGAAATTGATTTTGTAATTTTTCCAGAATTTTTCAAAAATTAATTAATGCAATTAGACCTCATTTTCTATATTGGACAACTTACATAGTGTACATTATGAAATGATGTCTAAATATTATGGAATTGCATGAATTAATTTTTAAAAATTCTGAAAAAATTATACAATCAATTATACTGTGTAAGAAGCCTGAAAAAATTCATAATGTTTAGACCTCATTTTACATATTAGAAAAATCCTACAAATAGTATACTTTAATGAATTTTAGAGAAAAAAAATCAGAATGGATATAGTTTTGAAAAAAATATACAGGCAAATAAACTATATCAGGATGCTCCACAAAAAATTTCATAATTTTTTGAGTTCATTTTCTATATTTAAAAATTAGCCAAACGGAATTAATCGAGAATAAAGAACTAATCTGACGGAATGTGACGGCGATTTCATTCGGCAGTATTTCATGTCTTCGCGATGTTATTTTGCAGCGCCTCACGAATACAATGTCATTCCTCTAAATACGTCTGAACGCGATGTCACTGAGCTAATTTCCCCTTAATTGAAATCCAGACACAAGATTGCGCCATCCATTCCCCACCGGGCACGATCCCGTTCCACTATGTTCTTCTGCAAGGAGAAAAAACCGCGCACGGCCTGTCCAGTCCCGCCCGAGGCACAAAAGTTTCCGAGAAAAACGCATCGATCACGTACGCGCTCACATGTCCCATGCCCTCGCAACAGACGGGCGGGCGCACGTACAAACACGCCAATCGCGCGCATGCGGCCGCGGCGCCGAGCGCTACGGGTCAAAAGGTTGAGCCCCGCACGGACAAAACTGACTGCTCCGATCGATCGAACCCCACTTCCCCGCACGCACGCGCCCCGGCACAGCGCGACCCCAACGCAACGTACGCCGCTCCATTTGCCACCCTCGCGCACGGTAATTTAGCAAGGTAATACGAACGAATCGTACGTGTGCCGCGCCCCCACCCTCGGTCTCTCCCACTGGCCGGGCTGTCCCGATCGACAGGGACGCCACGACGGGACGAGCTGCCTGTACCTGTAATAAACAAACAAAGGAAACCGCGCGGTTTGCCTTGCCTAGCCACCTATAAAAGAACTCTTCGTTGCATTGCCAATTTGCCATCGCATTCCCGCTCGGCCTTTGGAGTTTGGAGTGTTGTGTGACCTGTGACTTTGGAGTTTTACTTTGGAGTGTTGCCATCGCCAGCTTGTGAGTGAGGCTAGGAGATGGCGACGCCCAGCGTGGAGGACCTGCCCGCCGACGTGCTGGCTTGCGCGCTGCGCCGCCTCGACGGCCCGTCCCTGGCCGCCGCGAGCTGCGCCACCGCGGGCCTCAGGGAGCTCGCCTCAGACCCGGACACCTGGCGCGCGCTCCGCCTCGCGCAGTGGCCGTCACTCGCGGCCCAACCTAACGCCCTCTCTACCATTTCTCCTCGACGCCTCTTCGCTGACGCCTTCCCCTTCCCGTCCCCGGACGCTGCTCCCCTCGCCGGAGCTGAGCGGCTCCCCGGCAAGCTCGTCTCCGCCGTGGACATCTACCACAAGGGCGAGCCCCTCCTCTCCCGCGTCGTGGAGACCTCCTCCTCCTCTTCGTGGTTCCTCACATCGCCGTTCTGCGTCGACGTCGTGGAGTGCAAGAACCCGGTGCCAGCGTGCTCGGTCTCTCCGGCGGAGCTGGAGCTGAGCTGGATCGTGGCAGACCCCAGCAGTGGCCGGGCGGTGAACGTATCGAGCCGGCAGGCGGTGGCCGTGGACAGGCACTGGTACACCGGCGAGACGCTGTTGCGCTACGCGGTGATGCTCGGCGGGTGCAAGTTCGAGGCCACCGCCACCTGCTCGGAGGAGACCGGCCACCTCAGGGAGATCAGCCTCACCGTCGAGGACGCCGACGGAGCGGCTGTGAGTGGCGAAGGCAGCCTGCGGCTTCTTGCGGCGGCGATGGCTGGACCGAGGAAGGGAGGGGAGAAGGAAAGGGAGGAGGCCAAGAGGAGGTACGAGGAGTTCGTGAGGAGCAAGAGAGGGAGGAAGGAGTCCAAGGCGAGGAGGGAGGTGCTCGTCGACTTGTGCTGCTCCGCCGTTAGCGCCGTCGCCGTGCTCAGCTTCCTTGCCGCCGTCGTGCTCCGGTAGTCTTATGAGTACTCCGTCTCCGTGAATGCTGTGAAACATCAGCGAAAGTTTTTTTTTTTTTGGTGTGGGAGCTAGAGTTGTTTTTCAGTATATCACTAAATGTTGAGATGTCAATTAGGCACTGCACCTCGTGACACATGTACAACAATTTTTCGTCTGAAACGAGAGAGAGAGAGAGAGAGAAAAGAAATACAGAAATTTGATTAGCGTCTGTTGCATGCTACTCCTACTTATTGAAGCAAAGAATCTTATTTGCAGTTTTGCACTATTGAACCTGAAAGTTCAGGCAGTTCAAGACTACAGAGTATTCACAGTAAAACTCTTGTGGTCTACTGAGTAAAGCTGCTGCATTAAGACAAGAATATGCTTATACAACCCTTTAAAAGGATTATTTATTCATAGATAAAGGGTGCACAAACCCGCATGTTACTATGACGAGTAAAACACAAACCAGCCTGCCATCATATGTACCGTAATCTCAAGCAATGTAAGCTGCAACCATGTCTCCAGATCAGCACATAAACAAGCAGCACTGTTGCTGTTCTGCAGGCTGCAGCCGTCCCAGCGCCTAAAAAAAGGCTGTGCGATAGGAGCCCAGAATATTAGGCACACCATATAAAAAACATTAAATGTCAGGCACAAGGCATCAGTTTTGACCAAGTATTGAGTTTTGTAACAAGCATCAAGCAGTACACATTCCATAATGAAAAGAATAACAAAACTGGATTAGGTCGTAAGCTTACACCGCTCATAATTCACAATATCGCTTGCTCCTGACAACAACGACCATACAGATTAAAGTTTCAGTTCCAATTCCGTTGGCTTGTTTCCATCAGCGTTAGAAGTACATAAAGAGGCAACAGGATGTCGAAACAAAACATATTTCCTCGGAGCTGTGCAATCACTTAAAATTGGGGTATAAGATGTTAGAATGATCTCAGGGCATTTAGCCCAACGGCCAAAAACCAACCCTTTCTGGCATACGATCGGGCGCCCATAATAATTTGGTGGGCCCTGTCGCCACGCCACATAAATAGAGGTGGGGGCGAGGCGGCACGACGACGAGGTTGATTGTCCGCCACAAACCCCACCAAAACCCTAATCCGATCCGAGAAGGCGCTCGGTGTGGGAAGTTCCACCACCGCCATCATCAAAAGCCGCCGCCAGGAGGCGTCGCCGACGACCAATGATGGCCAACTCCTCCTCTACCTCCGACGGTTAGTATCCTCTCTCCTCTACCTTTCCTCTCGGATCTAGACCCGTGCACAAAGGCAAGAAAAGGAGTGCCAAACAATGGTATCGAGCCATCTGCGTGGCGCATTGCTCTGCTTTCGAGGCGCGCCTCTGGCCGTCTGTGTGGAGTTTCGGCGGGCCGCCTCCATGACAGCGCCGCCTCCACTCGCTCCGGTGGCCGCGCCGCCATTGCCATTGATTGCATGCCGTCGTGGCCTTGAAGCAATCGCCGCCGGTCTTGCGAGGCCTTCCGCTCGCCGCCTTCTTGTGAGGGAGCCGCCGCCTCCGATGGGGCCGATGGGGCCTTCTTTGCCTCGCCAGCTCGGGAGCCGCCGTCGCTAAAACCACCTCGGGGCCTCCGCCGTAACGCCATTGCCGCCAAGACGGAGTTCACCGCGCCTCCGCCGCCGTGTGCGCCGCGTTTTCTCGGGTGGAAGGAGCCGAATGGGGCTAGGGTTTTTGGGTTGAGGAGTTATCACCAAGACGCTTTCGGCCGTCCGTCGATCGGACGGTCGTGGTTCTAGGCTGGCGTATGGGCCTTTTTTTGGGGGTAGCCAGCAGCGTCAGGAATGGGCGCATGGTGGGCCGTGGGCGCGTGTTTGGGCGGATTGGGTTTGAGCGATAAATCGAAAAAGAGTTTTAATGTTTTTCAGAAGCATTTATGAGTGAATTTTGATTGAAATTTGAAATTGGATCCATACCGGGGGGGGGCTTCGCTACGCTCCGTCCAGAAGCTGGCCTAAATCAATGAATAGAATTTGATTCAAATCTCGTAATTTTTGCACCAACGTGTTAATTTTTGAGAGATTAAATGTGTCTGATATAATGCTTCGAATAATGAATTATTTTTAGAATAATTACGATTTCATTGCAAAAGTTAATGTTTGATTACCTTTTCATTATTAAATTGAACCAACGGGAGAATTTAATTTTGGAAAAATATAGATGCAATTTCGAGATAATTATGATATTGTTATTTTCGACCAGCGTTGATAATAACGATATTATAATTTTTATTATTGATTTTATGCATAATTTCTATTTACGCTAGCGGTGATGTAGATTTAATGTATAGCTTAAAATTGTATGTCGTATTTTGACCAACGTTGGAAATAAGGCATATAATTTTCTTTGTTATGTTCTCACTTTTATTTGAATTATTTTTGGCGGATACAACTTGATGAGTTGTATCAAAGAGATCCCCACTCTCAAAGGAGATAACTATGGGGAGTGGAAGAAAAAGATAGACTTAGCGTTTATCTTGGTTTGAGGTGGGTGGGTCCTCACCACAAGACGTCCCACTTGAGCCCGAGGCGCCCGGTGAAAAAAGAAAATGAGGACGACATCGCTTGGCGAGAAAAAGGCAGAGGACCATGCTCCTTACGGATGTCTTATGACCTTGAGCATAAGAAATGGACCCTGACCAACAAGAAATGTATGGTGTGATAAAAAACACGATTGAGCCTGCACAGGCTCAATCGCAGAGTGTGACTTGTCACGAGTACCTTGAGAAAATAAAGAGTCGGTTCTTGGCTCTTCAAAGACTTATGCTACATGACTAATTAAGCGACTTGATGAAAGATATTACGGTAGTGGCAAGTGGCATAAGAGAGCACATACTAAGGATGAGCAATTTGGCATCAAGCTTAAACCAATGGATTTGGCTCTCAAGGATGAGTTCCTTATTCATTTGATTTTTGCTTCCTTCTTTGGAAAAGTTTGACACCTTTGTTGTCAACTATAACATCTGACCCGAGAAATGGGACTTAGAAAAGTGCATAGCTATGTGTGTGCAAGAGGAGGAAAGATTTAAATCCTCACATGGTGGTTCTATCAACTATGTGAAGGACAACAAGAAAAAGAACTTCAACAATAACTTCTCCTCAAAGAGCAAGGAAAAGCTCATGTCCATCGGCCTCAACAAAATAAGTTTGCGAGAGACAAAGATCGGTGTCTTCATTGCAAGAAGGCGGACACTACAAGAAGGATTGTCCGATTACTTAAAGATGATAATGGCAAAGAAAGGTGAGAACATTATTACCTTTATAAATGAATCCTGTATGTACAATATTCAAATCTACTTGGTGGATTGACTCAGAACAACTGTTCATGTTGCTAATTCTTCTGAGGATTCCGTTCGACGAGGACTATGCAAAGAAAAGAAAGATCGTTAAAGTCGCAAATGGAGTCCAAGCTGAAGTTGAAGCCGTTGGCGATCTTTCATTAGAGCTAGTGATGGCTTCACTCTTTTACTTAGAGATGTTCTTTATGTTCCTCTTCTGAGAGGAATTTGATTAGTGTTTCATGTTTGGACAATAATGGTTATGATTGTCATTTTGGAAAGCGGCAAGTGTGAAATAATGTTTAATAAAGAATGTGTTGGTCTTGCCATCTTACAAAATGAGCTTTATTTGTTATCATTACGTGATGATGTGAATGTCGTGTGCGATAATGGGAGCGTCGCGTGCGAAAGTGAATGAATCCTCGTCTACAAATGTAAGCGAAAACGAAAGAGAACTCTAGATCGTCGTCGAAATTATGGCAATTGTCGTTTAGGCCATATTTGAGAGGAGAATAGAAAGACTAGTTAAGAATGACATTCTTCCTCCATTAGAGTTCTCGGACTTAGAACAATGCAGAGAGAATGCATTAAAGGAAAATATGTAAAGAAAATTAAGAAAGACGCTAAAAGAAGCACGGGAGTTCTACAAATTGTTCACACGAGACATTTGTGGTCCTTTTCTGTGAAAAGTGTGGATGGTTATGACTCGTTCATAACATTCACAGATGATTACTCCGTTATGGATATATTTATCCAATCAAAGAAAGAAATGAAGCCTTGGATAAATTCAAGATATTTAAGGTGAAGTTGAAAACCAACACGATTTAAAGATTAAGATAGTCCGATCGACGTGTGGGAGTACTACGATCGACATACCCCATATGGACAAGTTCACGGACCTTTTGCAAGGTTTTTACAGAAAATGGAATAGTGGCCCGATATTCTACAGGCGAACCTCGGCAAAATGGAGTAGTGAAAACGCATAGCCGTACTCGATGGATATGGTGCGAAGCATGATGAGCTATTCCACACCGCCATTGAGTTTATGGATGGGCGTTGAAAACCGCCATTCATATTCTCAACAGAGTGCCTAGTAAGTCGGTGCCCAAAACACCGTCACGAGTTGTGGATGGAAGAGTTCCTCATTAAACCACTTACGTGTGTGGGGAGTCTCTTTGAGGCTAAAGTATTTAACCCAAACCTTGGGAAGCTTGATCCCAAAAGCGATGAAGTTGCCATTTCATTGGCTACGAAAAGTCAAAAGGTTTTCGTTTCTCTTGTCGCCCGCACGGATATACAAAGTTTGTAGAAACGAGACACCTTTGTCTTCTTAGAGGATGAAATGATGAGAGGAAGCATGGTAGTTCGAGATTGACCTTGAAGAGAAGCGGACGTATCGCCCGCTCCGATGATTTAAGAGCCATTCTTCACACTACTGCTGTTGTCATTTGCCCGACCGACGGTGCAAGACACTGTGGTGCCAAGACTGTTATTGTTCCTCTGTGGCAACAATGAATGAAAATGAGGAACTTTGTTCTTGAGGATCCTATAGAACCCATTGCCACAGATGAGGGGAGCAACAATGACCTCAAGCGAAGATGTACCAAATGAGGAGGCCCAGGAGGTCTCAAAGAATAAGAAGATCGGCTATTTCGATGATTATCAGTTTATCATCTGAGAGGAATATCAAATGGAGGATGATCCCACCTCATTTGAAGAAGCCATGAAGCGAAAATTCCTCAAAATGGCTTGAAGCCATGGAAGAGGAAATGAGGTCCATGAAGACTAATAAAGTCAGGACTTGGAAATTATTCCTAAAGGAGCCAAAACAAGAGGGTCAGTAAATGGGTCTACAAGACAAAGCTTGACTCCCAAGGAATGTAGAAAGATACAAAGCGCGACTTGTGGCAAAAAGATTTACGCAAAGAGAAGGGATTGATTACAATGAGACATTTTCTCCGGTCTCATGTAAAGATTCTTCGTAATCATAATGGCATTAGTAGCACATTATGATTTAGAGTTATCGAGATGGATGTAAAGGCGGCATTTCTCAATGGGGATTTGGAGGAAAATGTTTACATGGCACAACCGAAAGGTTTTATCATGGAAGGAAATGAAAGAATGGGATGCCGCCTAAAGAAATCGATTTATGGGTTAAAGCAAGCTTCAAGGCAGTGGTACTTGAAGTTTGACAAGACAATAAGAAAATTTGGGTTTAAAGAGAATGTAGAGGACAAGCGTGTTTATGCAAAGTTTAAAGATGGGAAGTTTATCTTCCTAATTACGTATGTGGATGATATCCTCTTGGCTAGTAGTGATGTCGATGCACTCTTGGAGACAAAGAAGTTTTTGTCCTCAAACTTTGATATGAAAGATCTTGGTGAAGCTTCGTTCGTTCTAGGGATCGAAATTCAGGGATAGAAACAAAGGGATATTGGGACTATCACAAAAGACATACATAGAGAAAGTCTTAAAGAAATTTGGGATGCATAAATGTAGTCCTTCACCGCACCTATAGTCAAGGGCGGCAGATATGGGGTTTTTCAATGCCCCAGAACGAAGATGAGATCGATCAAATGAAAGCGGTTCCATATGCTTCATTGTCGGAAGCTTACAAGTATGCTCAAGTGTGCTGCATACGACTTAGCATTTGTTCTGGGTTACTTGGCGATTCGAGCAATCTCGAATAGAACATTGAAATTGATAAAGAAAGTCTTGCGTTATTTGCAAGGAACAAAAGGCCTCATGATGACATCTGAGAAGATCGAGTTACTCCATATAGTGGGGTATCTGATTCGATTTTGCGGAGATGATAGAAAGTCTACATCCGGATATGTGTTCACTCTCGCGGGAGGAGCTATATCGTGGAAAAGCTCAAAGCAAACCGTCACTACATCGTCCACAATGTATGCCGAGTTTGTAGCATGTTATGAGGCTACAGGCGGTGGCGGCTAAAGAAGTTCATACCGGTTTAAAAGTGGTTGGCGACATCAATAGACCACTTAAGTTGTCTGCGATAATGAACCCATGATGAACGTGACGCCCACAACAATAAGTCAAGTGGTCTTTGCCAAACACATTGACATAAAGTACTATGTTGTGAAAGATAAAGTTCGGGATCAAATTATAAGTCTTGAGCATATAAGTACACAAGAAAGATGTTAGCGGATCCGCTTACTAAAGGCTTACTGCCCAACGTGTTCAGAGAACATGTAGCCGGCATGGGTTTAAGGAAAGCCTATGATTCTGGACTAAAAGATGGCCCAAAAGTTTAAAGTAACTATTTCATAACAGAGAGGTGTATTGTAGTCATTGAATCTATCGGCGATTGACCGTGACGATGAGACATGTTCTATGCACTAATCTGTGATGGAATGTGTAAACAATTGTAATTAAAGATAAAGCATAGATTGAGATCAAAGGGAGAATGTTAGAATGATCTCGGGGCATTTGGCCCAATGACCAAAAACCAACCCCTTTCTTGGCATACGATCGGGCGCCCAATAATAATAAGTGGTGGGCCTGTCGCCGCCACATAAATAGAGGTGGGGGCAGGCGCACGTCTGACGAGGTTGATTGTGCCGCCACAAACCCCACCAAAACCCTAATCTGATCCGAGAAGGGCGCTCTAGCGACGGAAGTTCCACCACCGATCATCAAAAGCTGCTTTGCCAGGAGGCGTCGCCGACGACCAATGATGGCCAACTCCTCCTCTACCTCCGACGGTTAGTATCCTCTCTCCCTCTACCTTTCCCTCTCGGATCTAGACCCCAGGCACAAAGGCAAGAAAAGGAGTGCCAAACATAAGAAGCATCAAGCAGTACACATTTCATAATGAAAAGAATAACAAAACTGGATTAGGTCATAAGTTTACACCACTCATAATTCACAATATCGCTTGCTCCTGATCATACAGATTAAAGTTTCAGTTCCAATTCCGTTGGCTTCTTTCCATCAGCGTTAGAAGTACATAAAGAGGCATCAGGATGTCGAAACAAAACACATTTCCTGGGAGCTGTGCAGTCACTAAAAATTGGGGTATGACAAGCATCAAACAGTACACATTTCATAATGAAAAGAATAACAAAACTGGATTAGGTCATAAGCTTACACCACTCATAATTCACAATATCGCTTGCTCCTGATCATACAGATTAAAGTTTCAGTTCCAATTCCGTTGGCTTCTTTCCATCAGCGTTAGAAGTACATAAAGAGGCAACAGGATGTCGAAACAAAACACATTTCTTAGGGGCTGTGCCGTCGCTCAAAATTGAGGTATACTAATACCACCGAAAGAAAAGGTCAACTTTTGTACATGCCGTTCCATGGCTATATTATTCTTGCTCTGAACAACATAAACAGAATCCATGTGACTCTGTTAATCAGACTATAATTTACTGTAATGAACTCAGAAGAGAAGTCGACACAGAATAATACACTCCTACTTATGATCACTATCATCCCACTATCCACCCTCGTTCTGCAATCACCTCACGAACACGTGTAGCTACTTCAATAGCGTCACTTAGGGGAGGGTAGCTCTAGCTATTTGAAATCTACAAGGAAAAAAGAGAAGTGATAAGCTATGCAAGTACATCCTTGTGAACCTCGAGGAAATCTCCAAAAATAAATTACTTGAAAAACTTCCCGCTATCACATGTAGGCTGTAGCTACTTCAATAGCATAAATTACTTTGTTGATTTTCATCCTTCTATCAGTATATCTACTAAAATCTTTTGCATGGTGGGACAAGCTATACAATTTAAATCATATAAGTATCAATATGCCATAAAACTTGCACTTGCCATCTAATAGAGTTCATGCTCCACATCAAGACAGCTCTAAATTTCTAATGTATTTTGATTTGAGTCTTTTCAAAAAAAGTTATCGCAGCCACAACTATATTATTTCCCACAGGAACTCTACTTGATGGCAAAAACAAGCATAAAACATCTGTGCTACCGTAATTGTGTAAATGAATTTGCGATGCATGAGATTCTATTAGAGAAGTGCAGTAGGGACAAAAAGGGGGGGGGGAGGGAATTAGGAGTTAGGATCAAAATTAACAAAAGGAGAGAGTTCAGAAACCAAGATGCACAGAAATTAAGTTCAAGCAACAAAGGTTCAGGATTGTGTAAAAAAATAAATCAATGATAAGTACTATAACATTGTTGGAAAGAAACCAATGTACCCAAACAAGGTATGCTTAAATTATCAAGTAGGCACCGCAAAACAAATTGTCATCAACAGGATTGACAGACTTACATCTTCCAATCCAATGAAAGGACGGACAACCCCTCGCTCCCGTAGAGTCTTGTGAAAAGTTGAAAACTTCCACTTACAATGCTCGGCCCCAATAACATAAACAGGCTTCCTGTAACAAATGTGATTGGAAGCTAGTCATGAAACTGTTAGAATAGGACTCTTTTAGATTTCCTTATCTGTATATGGAAACCCCCTTTGTACATCCCTATATATATTACCCATTGGGCCCTCTTGAATATACACACAATATTCATAACATGGTATCAGAGCTAGGGTACTAACCTAGCTCTTTCCACAGCCATCCGGTGGCGTCGCCGTCCGCGACGGAGCCCGCCTGACGCCGTCTGCCGTCTAATATTTACCCCGACGCCGCTGTTTGATGTTCTTGCCGAAACCGCCGCCGTCGCGCTGAGCTGTTCGACATTACTTTGGCCGCCAATATGATCTGTCGGCCGAGGTCGACGTTCTTGCCGACGCCATCGTTGGAGACACCGCCGAGTTGATCCTCGGCGCCAAGGCTGCGTTCGCCGCCACCCGCGACTGGATCGAGCACCGGAGACGCCTCGGCGAGACCCGCTATGCTGTCGTCGCCGACTCGAAACCGCCACCACCGATCTCGATCCTCGCCCTTGTAATTGGTGAAACTAATTGCCATTGAGATCTGGCGGCCGTATCGGTTTCTTATAGAAACCGGATTTTTATTTCCTTTTTTTTTTAAAAAAAAACAGTACATCGATCTAACCCTAGATCTGACCTTCATTGGTTGGATCTAGCGACGTTTTCTGTTATTCCTCCTTAGAGGCGTCGCCTTGGTGACTTGTCCCTCAAGAGGAGAAGCTAGCTGTCGTCGGTGACGGGCTGTTTCTGTTGCTGGCCGCATGACAATTTGTTTGTCATTTAATTCTTGATCTGCCATTTGTAAGTCGATTTGTTCATTTGTAATAATTTATGGCTGTGCATCGTATGATGCAGAGGCTGGGAGGTTTATCCTTTCATTATCTAAAAATGAAAACTCGATAAGAAAGCTCCGCCTAAATTTGAAAGGCGCGATGATACTAAAGTATCCCGGTATAAATGCATGAATTTTATATCAAACAACCAGGAGAAGTCACTAAACATTCTGATTGTATTGTGAATTTTCTTTCTCGCAAGGGAAAGACAAATTTACCAGTTGCCCATATAAGTTGCATTTTTACATAGAATTTACACAGTGAAACCAAGGCTGCGCGGATAATCTAGCATGTTGTGCTATTTCAACTTCGATCTCTTCTGATCTGAAAAACTTCACCAATCACCACCTTTGCGCCTTGGTCGGTGGTACGCATTTTTAAATGAATCGGAGGTCTCAACTTGAGCTTGTAGACCGCGTTTCATCCATTTTCCGTTCCATGGATAGAATGGATAGAACGGAAAAAGGCAGCACCAATTGGAATTGCGGTCGGCGCAAGAATGGGAGAAAAAAAACCATTTCACGGGCCCGGGCCCGGGCCCGCGCCGAGCCCAGAAGAATAGGCTCCACTCGAGAGTCGAGACGCACACCCCGTGCGCCGAAAGAGGGCGGACGAGGCCGAGACAGACAGAGAGCATCGCGATGTCGACGGAGGCGGAGAAGAGCGGCGGGGCGCCCGCCCCGGTGCGGTGCCAGCGGATTGGCTGCGACGCCATGTTCACTGAAGACGACAACCCCGACGGCTCCTGCCACTACCACCCCTCCGTAAGCTCCCTCCCCCTCCTCTCCCCCCCAAAACCCCACTGGATCATGGAAGCATGCGGCGCCTTCCTTCTCCGAGTTCGTGTGCCCAGCCCTGCGGTTCTAACCCCCTAGGCCTGCTTCCTCGTTCTCGCCTCAGAACCTCCCAAGGCGTATGCTAAGGCTCCGGGTGCATCCGGTGGTCAAGGGCTTTCAGGTGCCTTCGGAGACGGCGTAAGACTCGATTTTGGGTAGCTGTTGTAGAAATTGAAATCCGTCCGAATCATTGCGTAGCTGCGTGCTGCCGATGACACTATTAGAGACGAATTGGGTAGTAGCGATGTATGCTCTAGACATTAAAATCCATCCGAATCATTGTATAGAGATGGATAGAGTCCACCGGATGATGGTATATAGTATGTGCCTGGGGGATGACATGATTCAGTTGGAAGCGGATGCTGATGGCATTGGCAAAAGAGGCTCTAAGTAGGTGCAAGCAAAGTATTGGGAAATTTTGTTCTTTGGGTTGGGGCGTTGATACCTGCAAGTTGTCAGTTGATGAAGCATCGTGTGCGGTGCGTGAGACGACTGTGTGGAAGATTTAGTTTTCTTCTTTTCGAGATGGGTCACATGATTATACAAAAAAAGGTGAAGGAAAAAGGGCCATGGGAATACCTTTGCTTTCAGCGATTAGACAAAGTTAATTCATAATAATATGGAAAATATGTCTTTATTCTGTTTTTCTTTGGGCATGTCTAGGGATCAGGTACCTTCATTTTTCTTAGGAAACAATCACTTGACCCACTTGTTGTTACAGTCAAGTGCAATATTACACTAGTCACGGAAATGTTCCAGTAGAATAACAACTATTGCAACATATTTTTTGGTGACTGCTGCAATGTTCTATTGTGAATAACTCTAGTTGGTATGCTGCAATGCTTTTATAGCCATGCAAGAAATTATCTGAAAGACAAGGAAAAAGAATAACAACCTATTCTTCTATGACAGGCAAAGTAGCAATTATCTTTTGCGTCTTTTCATTCAAATCGAATTGCTCAACTACAAGAACTATCTTTGAGGCGATCCCAAATTCGATTGTGATGTTTAAGCACTGTGTGAACTACTGGTTACTGCAATTGATCCTGAAAGTTGTTCTATTAAGAGAAAATTGCACTGTATGTTCTTGAAATTGCGAGGTTGTGTCACTTAGCACGCTGAACTTTCATTTTACTTTTTCAGCCCCTTGAATAAGGGTGGATATCGAGTCAGGTACTCGTCTTACCGAGCTTTTTCCGAAATTGACATAATTTGATTTAATATCATTTTATTTATAGTTTGGAAGTATTTTTAGAACCGAGCTAACGAGCCGAGCCAGAGCAAAATCCAATATCATTCGAAATTGACTCATTTCAATGTTTAACCAATTAATGAGTCTAATCGAAGCAATTTTGAACCGAGCCAACGAGCCCCACTAACGAGTTTTTTTCCACCCCTACCCCTGAACTTGTGAGGTTATGTCACTTAGCTTCCTGAACTTGTGTTTTACTTTCTCAGTCATCTGAACTTGCGAGGTTGTACCACTTAGCTCCCAAAACTTGTATTGAAGCGAAGGTCATCAGATGCAATGCCAGTGACTTCGCCCCCTCCGAGTCCGGCGGACTCGTCGTCGCCCCGTTCCAGCCGTGTTCATCGTCTCTGTCACCTCATGTCGACAAAAAACAAATTCTCCGGGCCCGAGAACGCATCGTGCTCGCGTCTTCGCTGGAGCTCCACTGTTGCAGCTTGTCGCCGCCTTCGCCCTTGCCTCCTCTGAGTCGGCCGTGAGAGAGAAAAGTACATTCTCAGTGTCAGAGCAGGGACACAATACTTCTCTCTATCTCTCAAGGTGATTCGCCGGCTCAGCCTTTTCTATTAGCAAATGGCCAAATGGACTTCGTGTAGGGTGAGTAGCTTCCGCTCTGCCACTGAGAATGTGCTTCTCTCTCTCTCACGGCCGACTCAGAGGAAGCAAGGGCGAGGGTGGCGGCAAGCTACAACGGTAGAGCTCCTTCGAAGACGTGAGCACGGTGCGTTCTCGGGCCCGAAGAATCTGTTTTTGTCAGCGTGAGGTGACGAGGACAATGAACACGGCCGGAACGGGGCGGCGACGACGCCGACGAGTCCACCGGACTCGGAGGGGACAAAATTGCCGGCATCGCATTCAACGAACTTCGCTTCAACACAAGTTCAGGGAGCTAAGTAGCACAACCTCGCAAGTTCAGGGGGCTGAGAAAGTAAAATGCAAGTTCAGAGAGCTAAGTGGCACAACCTCGCAAGTTCAGAGGCCTACAGTGTAATTTTCTCCAAGTATTAAATACAGTAATGTTCGCATATGGAATATCGTTTATACATATAAGACTATCAAATAGTAAAAACCTGTACAAATAAAATAGGAACCATCCAGTACATGAGAATAACGTACACACGTTTTTCTGCTCCTCCGACCAGACAAACCTGATTCCTTGTTTTTAGGTTTTCACAAAGTGCTTCAGAAAATATAGTTGCTAACTCTACATTTGCTCCATGTCTACTGCCAATTACAACATTCATTTCCTATTTTTCACTAATAGTTTTCTGACAGCTTCCTCCCCACCCCCCTCCCCCATTTTTTTTTGTTTTGCAGGGAGTAAGTGTTTCCCCTGTGCTTGAGAGGTTAATTCTGTTTTGGAAAGAACCATATGCTTTTTAAGATCTTTTTTTTCCAGCCTATATTTCATGACGGCATGAAAGAGTGGAGCTGTTGCAAGCAAAGAAGCCACGATTTTAGCTTATTTTTGGCTATTCCTGGGTAAGGATCCCTCCTTCCCTCTCACAGCATGCATCGACAACATACCTATGTGTTTTCACATTTGGTGACATTGGTGCAAATTTAAACCTGGGAAAGATGCAGTTATCAGTGAGTCTGGTTTTCTCTAGTACTTTCGTGTTCCTGATGCACTGCAAGTTAGATTTACACGACTTTTGGTTATTTTATGATAGAGCAAATGTGGTCTAGCGTGTTCCAGCAATTGACCTTGATTTTGTAATGTCCATCAGCAGATTATCAGTTTTGTGGTGTGTCCCAGCAAATGCCTACCAAGCGCAGTGTCCAGGAGCTAATTTGCCCTAAAAGTATTATTGGCAGACCACCATATGCACTTCAAATATTTGATAGTTTAGTGTTTCAATTATTAGCTGGAATATTTAACACCCTGCTTTTCAAACTAATTATGCATTTTGATGATCTAGCCAGGTCTATTTTATGTGCTTTGACTTAGATTTGTAACTGCAATATGTTGCCATAGACTATGAAGTGACAAAAGTTCCTAGCAGTAAGATACGTAGGCAATGGTTGACCAACAGTACAGTAGATAGTTATATGTCGCCATCAGTGACATAAGTTACCAACAGTAAGAAGGTCTGGCAATGATTGAACAAAAGTATTTTAGATGGTTAAGGCTAAGTGGCAGAACACTAAAGAAGAAACAGTATACAAGCAATTTCTCTAGTAAAATCAGCTTGCATTAGCTCAAGGAAGTTATTCTACTTTTCAGGGAGGTCCAGAAATATGGCTGCAAGTGCAATTTGCTGGTGAATAAAACCTGAATTGGTGTATTTGTATTAAGAACTCTTTTTTATCTTGCCTGGCCAATATTCCAGTTTTAATCATTGCCTTTTCTCATTCTAGACGACAGAGTCCTTACTTGAAATATCATCTTCCATAACCTGTTATATTTAGGCAAAATCAAACATAACTGATTGCATGCTCCACTGCGGTGTAGATGCACAACAGGGAAGCATACAACTGAAAAACCAGTCACAAAGGCTGTTTCTGCTAACCCTCCAAAGGCAGCTCCAATCCAGTCTTCTAAGCAGGGTGTGGGAACTGATGCCTGCTCAAGATGCTGTCAGGGTTTCTTTTGCTCTGACCATGGTGAGTTTGTGTTTATGGGCATTCTGCTTTAATGCAGCTGATCAGTTTCCCTGTTATGGATGTTAACGGTTGCCATCCTACACATATATGTTTAGTAAAAAAAACTCTCGTCCGATGGTCATTTGCAGTAATTTGGTAAAGAGCGTTAACACACAAGCATAAACTATAAAACTATTAATCGAATAGACTATGCATCGATGTATTTCCAGGATCACAGCCCAAGGCACAAAAACCAGCTGCTACCAATGGTACAAACATGGAACCTGTTGAGAAACCCTCAGTTCCACCACCCAAGAAAAAAATTGATCTGAATGAGCCAAGGATTTGCAAGAACAAAGGATGCGGTAAAACTTACAAGGAAAAGGATAACCATGATGCTGCATGCCAATATCATCCAGGTCCAGCAGTTTTCCATGATAGGATGAGAGGGGTATGTATTAGTTCTGAATTTCATGCTCATTCGTGTTCAATAAATCTCTTGCCTTTGCCATCAGCCCATCATTAAGTCCTGCATCTGTTCTTGCAGTGGAAATGCTGTGATATTCATGTCAAGGAGTTTGATGAGTTTATGGAGATACCTCCATGCACAAAAGGGTGGCACAACGCTGATGCTGCTTGAATTGACACCATGGCCCTATTTGCAATAAGATCCAGTCAAGCATAGGGTTCTTTGTTGTAGTATCTCCTAGCGCATAAGATTGGCACCTTGCCGCAATTTCTGGAGAATTTTACTTGGGATTGTGACAAAATCTTTGAGAATGGGCTGCTTTAGTGTGTTCTGAGTCATTCCCTCGAGATCTTATGGTCTGTTTCATGTACTCTGGAACCGGAACTCGAGACAATATTTCAAGACTTGGTTTTAATTGAATTATGTGAGTTCAAAGTTAAATGTGTTGCTGTCCAAAGCCAGATATGCTGGCGCTTGTTGTGAAGGACTGCACAGCTGATGTGGTGAAGCACAACAGCTCTGTACGTTCCATTAGTAATGGCTGATGGTGAAGCTCTCTGCTCAGACTTACCACAGTATTTTTCCTACTGTTGCGTCCTTATTTAAGGTTGCAGTTTGAGCAGGCAGAGCCTGGACCATGCTAGTTCCCAGTTAGTTATATTGCTTATCTGACATGCAGAAAGTTAATGCCCACATTTGAACGATACGATTAGATTTGATCGAAACAATATTACAGCCTTAATATTAAGGTTCTAGAGCAGATGCTCTCTTGCGTTATTGGTTGATGTTTACACATGCACACAGTGCCATAGATAACTAAAGTTTACTGCAAACTTGATCGGAAGAAAATAGTAAAGAGTATACTGCAAGCGCGACGTACGCTAGGTTCATTCAGGGGATGCCGATGATTGGGAGGAAAGGGAAGAAGTAGATGAGAGGCAGTCCCAGGTCGTAGGGTGGGCTGCTGCGGCCAGCGCGCGGACGAGACCTCACCGGCGGCCTGGGCATAGGCTGCGCAGGCCTCACGGGTGGCCTCTGGTCGCCACCGGCGGCAGCCATCGTCGCGAGGGCGCCGCACCTAGTGAAGACAGCGAGGCGGGAGCCCAGCACGTACGAGCCAGGCTCCTGCCCGGCGGCGACCACGCGCGCTACAGTGAACCTCTGCGGCGCGCAGAGCTGCTCCGTGCCGCCGAGGACCCTCGCCGCGCACCGCGAGGCCGCCTGCGCCGCGGGGACGGTCACCTCGAAGTTGCCGCAGTCGTCAGTCTGCGCCGCGTGCAGGCCCGCGCCGTCGCCGACGCCGCATTTCACCGCCACCACCACACCTGGTACTCACGAGACGACGTCTGAGATGCCGGCTTCGCAAACTAAAACATGGAGTGTTTTTTTTGTACGTACCGGAGAGGTCGCGGCCCGGGGCGCAGTCGAGGCAGGTGACGGCGCCGCGGAGCTTCTCGGACGAGAGCGCGCCGAGCTGCGCGAGCACGAGAGCGAGGAGGAGAAGGAGGCGGTGAGGAGCCATTAGCGCGTGCATACAGCAGGATACTTGTCTTCGCTGCACTGGCACTGCAGTGTTATACGCGCGCGCGCGCGAGCGAAGGTGTTGGGTCACTGCAGTGTGATCTGTAGTACTACGAGGGTGTCCATGATGGGCCGGGTAGCTAGCTAAGAGGAGCGAGCATTGAGTGCACGCACGCTGGGGCAGATGGCGGATGGTTGAGCAGATCGAAAGCTGGGCATGCGTGTTTGGACGAGAGATGGAAAAGGCGGTGCTGCCTGGAATTTTTTTTAAAATAATTCATTTTTTATTAAAAATTACAAAATTATACTTACGTCCTTTTTTTTACAGAATTATTTGTCTGTCGTCTAACGATTGGCCGACTGGAACCAGTCACCCAACGAACAAGCGATAAAGATATACTAGATGTACCATTGGACGATAGAGATATAGTAGTATGTCTGGTTTGGCGATCAAATCCTGTCATGTGATTCGGTGATAGGAGGCCTGGGGCTGTTTTTTATTATTTAATTCTTGTTTAATTGTGTTGTAATTAATATTACATTTTGTAGGTTAATTACATTTAGCAAATCTGATTGTATGATGTTAATTTTTTTGAAAATAAAAGTATTGTGACAAGATTGGTTGGTCTGTTTGTTATTTTTGTAGAATATCAAGGGTATGAAATTTGTCAGACTCGCAATAACATTTTGTGATCGTCGTATATTGTTGCAGTGCGCTAAATTTCTGTAGAATTTTGTGAGGATGATTGAGATAGTAATGAATTGTAAGTAGAAATGTAAGTGATATTACGATGCGCCAGAGAATAACATAGGTAGACGGGAGATGCTGGGAATAACATGGAAGAATCGAATGCGAAAAGACGAGGAGATTTGATGTTGCGAATTAAAATAGACTTTATAACAAAGCTGGGAATAACACGGCGCATAGGGTTTGGTTACGTGCATAACAAACATCATCATACACGATGCAACAAACCGAAATACTCCTACGATACATATGAGCCTTTTTTGAATGGAAATAGATTCGACCTTCGACAGGGGATTAGTACAGAATGGTCCGACCTACTGCGTGGATCGGGGCCATTTTCCCTTCCTTGCTAGTTCGGCGTTGAACTCCTCGCCGGCCTCTTTGGCCTTGGCTGCAATTTCCCTCTTTCTCTCACGCTCCTTGTTGCGAGCCTCGTGCTTCCTTCGCTTGCACGCCTTGAGATGAGCTTTGTGTCTCCCGACGTATGCGCTCGTTTTGCTCGTCGTTGCGGCATCGCTCCTCCCGGATCTCGCGATCTCTTTGGTCATGCCACTCGTCCAAGTCGAGAGACCACTGGTCATGTGGGTGGATCTCGTGGTCGATCCACTTGCGGTAGCCACTTATCATTGTGCATAGTATTTTACAGATTGCTACTCAATTGAAAATGTATGAAAATGACTTAGTTTTACGCGATGTTATTGTTGCCATGAAAACTAAATACCTTAAATATTGGAGAGAAATTCTTTACCTATATGCATTTGCATTTCTTTTAGATCCTAAAGGTAAAATTGATGCATTTGGTAGTGTACTTGATCTTCTTAGTGATGCTACAGGGCTACACTATACTAACTATTTATTTTGCAGAAGTTCGTTCCCGGTTATACAAGGTTTACTAATGGTATAAAAATAAGTTCCGAAGAGTCCACTCGCAACAACCTCCAATAGCCCCCGCCTCAAGTAGCAAGACAAATATGTGGGGCAAGATCTTCGGTAGCTCTTCTTCCAAGTCCAGATCTTCTTCTTTTACACCCCCACCTATTCAGCTAAGACCTACAAGGAGTGGGAAAATATCCACCTATCTAGATAGTAATACGGTGGATTTCAACTCAGAAGGTTTCGAAATTTTGCAATGGCGACAAGCCCATAAATTAACATATCTCGTGTTATCCATACTTGCACATGATGTGTTAACTGTTCTTGTCTTGACGGTTTTCTTTGAGTCTGCTTTCAGTCTTTCTGAAAAAATATTAGAGGAGAGAAAAACAAGTCTCACAAGTGAGATGATGGAGATACTTCTAACTGTGAAGGGTTGGGAACAAGCTGATTCACGAACACAATACTCTGTGAAAAATCCACAGTTATCAGAGGTGTTTAAAAATCTATACCTAAACAACGACACATAGAATAAGGATGTATGTAGAGCTATAGGTTGTGCTCTTTTTCCTTTGCCAATGTTTTCTCATGTTAAGTTTTTTATTTCTTAGCAAAGGTTTTAACGAGACAACCATTTAAACATTTTCAATATACTTGTCTTATTTTTTACAATTTTCATATATATAGTTCTGAATTATACACAATTTTTTATTTTTATTTTTTTCAGGCCTAACAAGCTAAGTGGGTCTAAAAAGCTCGTCGGACTAAACGGACTCGTGCCAACCTGGCACAGCACGAATGGCTAATAGATCATGTTTGAATCGTCTCCCAATATATGGGCCGATACTACACGACCATCTATTAGCTGGGCCTCGATGGACCATGCTAAAATGGGCCCAACCCATTCGTGGCCGTGGCCGTGCCGTGCCGTCCGCCCATTCGGCCAGCACTCCACACCCTATCTGTAAAATGGGTCGTTACAAACAACAACAACAACGCTGCTTCGGTGCTTCCGTACGCCCCAGTGCCACAACGCCAGTGACTCGAAGTCCCGGGCCAGCCATGTCTTGCCTCGCCGCGTCGCCGGCGACCCCGCCAGCGGCGAGGGCCGCGTCCCAGCGCCTCTTTGCGGTGGCGGTTCCTTCGCCTTCTCGGTTCCCTGAGCTGCGTTGCGCCGGGTCCAGGCCTCGGACGATGCTGCGGCGTTGCTCCTCCGCCGGCGAGCCCAGGGCGGCCGGAAACGGCGCCCTATCCAGGTTTCATTACTTCAGCTCCCACATCGA
Source organism: Phyllostachys edulis (assembly GCA_036346405.1). NCBI lineage: Eukaryota > Viridiplantae > Streptophyta > Magnoliopsida > Poales > Poaceae > Phyllostachys > Phyllostachys edulis. Next base: position 1,090,311 of record CM070547.1, read on the forward strand.
AATTCCTTTCTTTTTTTGGTTTAGGAAATGGATGGAGGGATGGGGTTGTTGAGTTACTGAGTTAGTACGATGAGTTCTTTGTTGATGCGTAAGTAACACTATGGTGTAGAAACATGAGATTTTTTTCGTAAGCTGCTTGGAAATACGCGGTACATAGTTCTGATAAAGAAAAACTCCACTCTAAAAAATGTGTGCCTGAGAGATGTTCCCAGTGATATTTCAATTCGGAGCTTCCTGGTCTAGTGCTAAACTAGAAAAACTTTGGAGTGGAAACCATATCCAAGATTAACCATAATATGGTACGATAAAGACACCCAAAATGTTGCATCAAACTGATAGCTTTTTTTTGGAAGGTAATAAGTACCCCTGCTTTTATATTATATTGTGAAGATTACAAACAGTCATCTGAGATGCCACATAACCCTCGCACAGAAAGGGAACAACAATAGAACTAAAAGATACACGTGTTGAAAGTTAAAATTTCAGTCTTGCCACGTGCAGCTCCACGCAAACTGATAGCTTTGATATACAGCGTTCGCCTTATACATCTTCTGGAATGCTAAGTAGAGTATTCTTCATTATCTTTATGTGCGAGTTCAGTTTCACTTAACACGAAATCTGCTAGATCCATAAGAGCTTGCTCATCGTTCTCTTGTACAGTTTTTGCATAATTGAAGGTCCAGAGACAATACAAGACTTTGTTCAGATGCAATCTCAAGAGATTCAAGACAACATCAAGAGTCGCCGTAACAAAATTTTCCTTTTAATGGAAGAGGTGTCTATTTTGCACACTTTATAACCATTTTGCCAATGCTAGTAGGACATTTTTAGCTTGCTAAAACAGCATATCATAGCTCACCTCAATATGGGTAATGTTATCAGGTCAGACGATTGCGGGTGCAGCAGCGAATCAGAAACGTTGAAAGCAGAGGTACCAGCAATGAAGAAAATGAAATGCCCGAGATGCCATCTACTATTCCGTTCATGCCTCATACGGTGACCACCAGCCCTCAACTAGTTTATGTGCAAAAATGACCACACATTGGCATCTTGAGTTATTCTAAGTTCTATTCATTTCTTTATAAGTTCTATTCATTTCTTTATTTTGTCTGAAATAGTCACCGAAGACAATGAAGCAACTCTATTTGACATCATTCTCTTTCGTATCTGGGATAATCTTTTTTGGAGGCTTGGTAGCCCCAGTAGTAAGTGCCAACTTCGTCTCTCACTCTGTTGGTACTCCTTACATTTTTCAAGAACATCTTCTCATTACGAGAAGTAATGTGGTATGTCTTCTTAAAGAACTGTCTTTGTTGCAGCTTGAACTGAAATTAGGGCTGGGTGGCACATCTTATGAAGATTTTATACAGAGCATGCACTTGCCTCTTCAATTGAGGTGCTTTAAACAGCCTAAATCTTGTTATTGGATTCTGCATTAGTGTTTAGAAAAGTGATTTGACACATTTTTTGGTTGTTATTCAGTCAGGTAGATCCCATTGTGGCATCCTTTGCAGGTGGTGCAGTTGGTGTAATCTCAGCCTTAATGCTGGTTGAAGTGAAAAATGTGAGGCAGCAAGAGAAGAAAAGATGCACGTATTGCCATGGGACTGGTATGAGCGAATTCCTTTTCATCTGTCTACCCCAAGCATGGATTGGCCATGCCGATTAATTCATTGCCAAACACAAAAATGGAATAACCCTGCAAAGTTGTTTTGCTTCTTGTACTAAGACCGACCAGCCTGATCTTTGTTTTTTTTGGAGAGTTCTGATCCCTATTTTTTGTAATGTATTCACATATCTGAACTTGCTTCTGCATTATAGGATACTTGCCATGTGCTCGTTGTTCTGCTAGCGGAATGCTACTGAGCGTCAACGGCTTTTCACTTTCATGTGACCATGGCCATAATATGTGGTCTACGACTGAAAGGTGTCCCAATTGTTCAGGAGCTGGAAAGGTGTGCTGTCTAATCCCATTCTGTTTCACATTACTCGGATTAATGCTTTCTGAAAGATTAGATTGAAAAACAACGAAATGATTTATCATACTCGAGCGGACGGCTGTAGATTAAATGTCAAGGTGATACTGCAGATTATACTTATGCCTAGATTAAATTCAATGTTGGGCAAAAACTACTTCTTTCCTCTTTTATAAACTGTTTTACAAAGTTTTTGTGGAATTGCATTTGGGACTTTGTAGTCGCAGAACAGGGCGGTTCATTTCATCTGCTAGTTGTACTAATGTTTCCCCTCTCTATAAACTGTCGTAATTCGCGCATGTCCGTGTTTCCAGGTGATGTGCCCAACTTGCTTGTGCACAGGAATGGCAATGGCAAGCGAGCATGACCCACGGATAGATCCCTTCGATTAGTGTTGAGCAATTGGAAGTGTGTATGCTGGTTATGCTAGTTTCTGCTTTTCTTTCTGTTGCTACGCATTTTGATGTTATGCTATAGTTTTCTTTGCTGTGATAGGACCTGAAGATCAGATAAAATACCGAACAGTTGTAACTCTGGTATATTATGACGAATGAACACTGTGACTGGAACTCGTCTTGAGATTTCAGAAGCCGCGTACAATTCCTGTTTTCCTTGTACATACCCTGGAGGTGCTAGTTCTACTTCTATGTCAACCTTAACAGTAGCTATAGAAAACTTTATCTGTCACCTAGCAAAGACGACAGTTTGGCCGAGTGGTCTAAGGCGCCAGATTTAGGCTCTGGCCCGAAAGGGGATTGGCAATGGCAGATGGCTACAGCGCAGTGACATTAGGCAGATTAGAGCCACCGGATCTGTGAATAGTGCTGACTACAGTATTTTCGCTACAGTTACGAAGCGCGGTCTCATTATTTCCTTTCGGTTTGACGGCTTAGATCAACCGCTACAGTGACGCTACATCATTTGTGAATAGTACGGATTCTACACTATTTTTGCTACGGTGCAAAACACATCTCATCATTTCCTTTCGAATAGCACTTACACAATGTCAGAGTGCTACAGTGCTACACAATATCCTCGTCAGAGGATGTGTTTCCCCCGAAAGGGCGTGCGTTTAAATCCACAGCTGTCAATGATGATGATGATGATGATTTTTTTCTACACCGTGTATGGTCTGCGTCTTAATCTTGAAATTCCGGCAATGACACGATACGAATACGATCTCCCTTTATGCTTGGTATTTCCTTGTTAGAAACTAGTGATTGACCATTAAAGGTATTCTAAACACCCCCATCATCCATTGATCGTTACTCGCCAAAGTTTGCTGTGCTGTGCTGTGCTGTGCTGGTAAGACAACAGTTTTGCATTTATTTTCTACCAAGAAACAAAAGGGCTAATAATCCCAGATGGAGTCGTCTAAGCCTCTATGGTACGTACCTACATGTTGGTGTTGGTGTTGGGCTTGGCCTACACTAGCAAAAGAAAAAGGAAAAGAAGGGCCGAGCAAACCCTCAAAGGAAGCCCACCCCATCCACGGCCCACGGTCCAGCAGGAGAACTCTACTTATATCACCGCTCCGAGCTAGGGTTTCAATCACCACCTCCTCGTCGCCAGCTCGCTCTCCCCCACAAACGCCGCCGCCGCCATGGTATGTAGCTGTGCCGCCTCTCGCTCTCCGCCCTGTTGAGATATCATAAGCAAGCTGTTATAGCTTCTGATTGTGCGATGTGGAATGATGGTGATGATTCGTGCAGTCCGGGAGGAAGAAGACGCGGGAGCCCAAGGAGGAGAACGTGACGCTGGGCCCCGCCGTACGAGAGGGAGAGTACGTCTTCGGTGTCGCCCGCATCTTCGCCTCCTTCAACGACACCTTCATCGTGAGATGCCGCATCCCTTCCCCACTTTTTCCATTCCGTTCGGCTCGATTCGTCCGTGCGAAAGCTGTAAGGGAGAGCAAGCATGCAGCTAACTGTGAATTTTGATGGTGCTGCAGCATGTGACCGATCTGTCCGGGAGGGAGACGCTCGTCCGCATCACCGGTAAGTCCTCTCATGAAACCCCTTACGTTTCTTTCGCGTAATTACTCTTGTATTGGAACTGTTGTCTGCGTGTAATGACCAATGACAGATCTCGATCTGTTGTGTTATACTAGTATACATTGTTTCAAAAATAAAGAAATCTAGCTTCAGCTGAGAGCTATGCTGTTTCTTGAGTTTGGGTGATTTAACTCTGGACGCAGTTCAGTTTTTTGCTTCAATTAATCTTTCAAAGTGTGGATTGTAAAACCAAATTAGCAATTACAATTACTTGGGTGTGCACTGTTCCATGGGGATGGACTAGATATAATGCATCAGCGGTTATTTCTTGTTTAAATTGTAAATGGCACGTGCACTTGGTGTTTAGTTAGCGAGATGGCTATTTCTCTCTTTTTTTCTTTTTTTAAGCACGGCCCTTAAGATCGCCTCCCTTTGTCATGTGGGAGCGTTTCGAGTCATTGCTGTGCGATATTGACAATGAGGTACTGCAGAGTTTTTCTTTGGTACCTCCCTCTTCCTGCTTTTGTTTTAGGTGTCTCCATCTTGGTGTTGTGTATCCTCTGTTGTATGCTCGGTCTGAATCAGCTGCTTTTTGCACTTATTTTGCTGAGTCATCCAGTCTGGGAAACACTCGCTGGATTAAATGGAGGTGTCTGTATTAAGGAAGTGGACATGGTTTATGTCATTTGCAATAATATATTTTTTGTATTGTATTTACCTGTTCTTAGAAGTAACTTTAGGCTGCTATGGATGAGTCTTCTGAATGGGTTCACAAATATGTGACGGAAACACTTGCAATCGGTTGAATTATGATATTTAATGATGGTTTCGCCTGATAAATGTCAGTGTTCTATAAAGCGCTAGGCCAGCGCTAGGGCCTATGGGTGGCGCCTTTTCGCCGGCGCTAGGGCCTATTATGCGGCATAACTGGTCCGATTATGCGGTATAACCGGCTATCAGGTAGGGCACCCGTTACTTGTATACAACCGAGTATACGGCCTAGTAGACCTGATTTTAGAACACTAGCGCTGACTAGTCGGCCGCCTCTTAGACCAATGATAAATGTCTGCGAAACAGTAGTAATTAGAGCTTACTAGAAGGTCCTACATAGAAATAGGCTTGTGTTTGTCTTTACTAGGGAATCTGATTGTTGGTCCTTGCTGAACTTATGACTACTGTAGTTATCTGTGTTAATCAGGTCCGTCCGACTTCAGTTAATGGGTCAAATCAGTACTTGCTTTTACATGCTCAAGAGTAGTTTTGTACCAGTTATTGTTTCAATGGCACATCTGTTCCAGTTTTTTTTATTTAAATGTAATATTGTATTTTTGCATATATAGTGTATTATTTGTACAAGCTTTTGGATTGCCATTACCTGTTGTTCAGCATTTCCCTTGAATTAGATTTAAACTATGCCTTATTGGGTCCAACATATATTTTTTGGCTCATAAGTCCTTTTTCTAGGTTTTCAACAAAGATACTTTGGTTTCATTTCTTATCTGTACTATAGCTTGACAACTGCTATGTTGGTGTCCAGGTGGCATGAAGGTTAAAGCTGATCGTGATGAATCCTCACCTTATGCAGCTATGCTTGCAGCACAGGATGTCGCTCAAAGATGCAAGGTATTTCCCCTACTATGGCAAAAGCATATTTTTTATTTATGAGTTGATGCTTAATGCCTTATTTCCATTTTATAGGAGCTTGGAATTACTGCTTTGCATATTAAGCTCCGTGCTACTGGTGGAAACAAGACAAAAACTCCTGGTCCTGGTGCTCAGTCTGCCCTTAGAGCACTTGCTCGATCTGGCATGAAGATTGGTCGTATTGGTAAGCATGTGCGCCCATATTGTTTGCATGCATGATGTTTGTTAATACATTTGTTCTTTCTGGTAGATTTGTTTGCATTTTTTAATTAAAATTTAGTCAAATGTAGCTGCAACTACAGGAGAACTAAACTATGCTACTCTTATTAGAAAGCAAGTATGTGCATGAACTCCGAACAATAGACATAATTTATTGTTAGTGCTCTATAGTGTATCTTTCCAGACTTTCACCAAATACACATTATAGTTTAAGTGCGCTGTAGAACACGTCTCCAGCTTATAGTCTACATTATTAAACCAATTAGAAGGCGATGCTGAAATTATTTGATTGTCTCAAGTGACTCATCCTATTCTCACTGTCCAATATATACCCACCTGCCCTTTTTGGGGAACACTTTTGTGCCCCCCTGCAAGTTATGGGGCTATTTGGTTTGACGGCCATGCTTGCTTGGTAGTGCTGACTTTGCTGACCATAGAGTACTCTTTAAGTTGCTGCTGCATGTGGTGGGTGCATTATACAGTATTTATTAGTTTAGTCTTGGTAGAATGTACGACATATCGACAAATTGAACATGTGACTGCGCATGTTGACTACCCAAAGCTAGTGTGGAGAATGGAGATAATACATTAAATGCAACTAAAACGTTCCACAAGCATCACAGTGACATGATACTGTGTTTTCTAGAAATATTTTAGAACCTGTCAATATGCATCACCAAATATTCCCAAGGTGTTTTCTGCCCCAAATAAGGAGCGGCCTGGGATATGGGGGTTGAAATCTCTGATGTCAGAGCCCTTGCATGTGTATTGCCCCTTTTAACTAGAGTTACTTGACAGTGCTGTCGTTGTCTTATTCTTTGTCAGCGGTCACATGGCACCTCTATTAGATCTCTTAGGATGTTTCGAATAAATTAGTGATTTCCCCCCTTATTTCCGTTTTTTCCCCTTCCACCACAATTTTCCATATTCTTCTAATTTTACTTGTTCTACTTAATTTGTTTAGTAGTAGCTTGTGGATAATCAGTAGTCGATAAACATGTGAAACATTAAAACTCACTTTGTTGCATTTGTTGCCGTTGGCGTTGCCCTGTCATGGAAAGCTATTTGAGAAATACCTACCAACTACTTCATGTTAATTTCGTGATGAACCTAATTCTTAATCTCTTCTACAGAGGATGTTACTCCAGTCCCGACTGACAGCACCCGCAGAAAGGGTGGTAGAAGAGGAAGGAGGCTGTAAGCTGCATGCTGTTGCAAGGCGACAATACTGTGCCGTCCTAGATGTAGCGCTTTGCTTTGTACCAGTTTGTTTGTCTGAACTTTACATTCCGTGGATTAAACCAATTATGAGTTGTCTGGTTTTGGATCAATGAATACTATTCAGCGTTGCTTACATCGACCGGTGAACATATTCTTAATAGATGTCACGCAAGTTTCACTTAACAGTTATACAAGCATCAAAGAAATCACTTAACAGTTAAACGATTCCTGGAATGTACTTGGGGGTGCATGTTCTTGCAGTTTGCCCTGCGTGTGGAAAACTTTACTGCAGCTCACTGGTAATCCCCACTGAAACTTGCTATTTGCTTTTAAGTTTGCCTTTCCTACTCTTAAGTATATAGGGGTTGTTTAGTTCATGATCCTAATGAACCAAACTTTTTTTTTTGGTGAATGCCTGGGTTTTTCCTATCCGGTGCGCGTTAAAGAAGAAAGCATCATAATCTCGCAAGACATTACGAGAGTCAGCGTTCAAACTGTAGTGGACTGAGAGCCTATAGCTCTCCTTATTTTTGCTAACTGAGCCCTAGTTCAATCCTCAATAACCTTTACACCCCCGTCAACACACACAAACACTCACACCCACACACGCACCCGTGAGACATCCAGGCGAGTCTCACACTCGATCCTGGGTGGGTTGGTTGGCCCCAACCAACGCCAACCAAGTGAGCTAAGCTCACTTCTCACCAAACTAAAATTTGGTGTAGCCAAAATTTAGCAAAAAAAAAAAACATTTAGATTACAGTCAAGCTAAATTTTAGTGACAGATTTCTTCATCCTCGAATTGTTCGCATGTGATATTAGATTATATTAGCGGCACCAAATTTTTGTAGGTATTACTAAATATTGGTAGCAGACTAAATGATAGTCAATAAAAAAAATTTTATTGGAGTTACAAAAATCTGGTTTAGTTCACTTCACGTTGGTAACAAACCAAACAGATTCTAAAACCAAATTTAGATCAACTACCTATATCAATAAAGATTAATTGGAATGAAGATGCTTTGAAGACATTAAGTTTTCACGTGGGTCCTGGAAATGTTTTGATAAATATCCTAACAAGCTGCAAGTTACGTTTGAATTGTTTGAGTACATCTACGGCAGCAAACAGGAGCCTGCGCTTCTTGTTTTTCTTTTATTTAAGTAAATTTTACAAAACTACAATTTCATTGCCAAAACTATCAATTTGCTACAACTTCAGCGGGGATTTCGGTAGCTGCACTGTTAAGAGACCATTTTTTTAAAAAAAATGACCCACATGTTATATACACATACAGTGTTGAGTCCGCTACGAGGTGCCACATAAGCACTAACCGGGATGTCACGTAAGTGCCAGTGCGGCTCACACATCCATGGCACAAAAGTTGCATTTTATCGATAGTTTAGACATAAAAATTTTAGTCATGCAAAATTTACTCTTTTTTAAAATGAAGGTTAACATGTGGGCCTACTAGTTAGGGCTGCATATCAGGTGCACAAAGCCCATTTGGTGCACATATGGAAAAACTTTTTGTTTGGGTATCAAATTAGTATAAAAAATTCTGAAAAAAAATTCTAGATGTAATTTATGGTGTTTTGTTCCACCCTTTAAAATTTGAAGTTCAAACTTAAAGTATGTTAGAAGATACAAAAAGAGAAATTTCGACATATGATAGATCAAATGGTCTTTGAAAAAAAACAGCAAATGTTACTATTCACAAAAACTTTTTCAGATCTTCTAACATACTTTGAGTTTGAACTTCAAATTTTAAAGGGTGGAACAAAACACCATAAATTACATCTAGAATTTTTTCAGAATTTTTATGCTAATTTGATACCTAAACAAAAAGTTTTTTTATATGTGCACCAAATGGTGCTTGTGTACCTGATATGCTCCCACTAGTTAGTAACTCATTTCTTTTAATTTGTTTTTAAACTGAATCGACATGCAAAGCCCTCTTTGGCAGTGAGACAGAAACGACAGAGGAGACAGTCGTACGCACGGGCGAGGTGGCGGCAAGGCCAGGGATGGAAAAGAGGGAAATGAGAAGATTCAGTGGGTCATAGAACCTCAGCATGACATCGTGGAACTGCAGAGATAAGGCTCACAGGAGAAGCGGAGTGCGTGATGTCTTGAGGCCGTGCGCGACGATGGGATCGCAATGTGAGCGTAGCGAGAATCCATACGGCTGCAACATGCTACGACGTTGCAGAGCTTGAGTAAAATTCTCGTACCTGCAACTTTACCGTTCAAACTATTAATATATGGCAACTTTTGTGCCGCTAACGTGTGAGCCTCGTTAACGCTTGTGTGACACCCCATAATGGTTTCAACACTGCATATGTGTATGAGAGTGTGCCTAAGTAAAAATACAAATAAAAGGATATTTGGAAGAAAAAAAAGAGTCACAGTTACTCCATAGCCTCTGTACACGCGGATCCTAATAGCATATTGGTTTTTAATGTTTTGAATACGACATCACTCCTCAGACTGTACTTTAACAAGAAAGTTTTTCGCATATTCGTATTTGTGAACTAAGGTTCATAGTGTAAAGAACTGAAGTGAAAGTCAACAGTAATGATAGAAAATAAATTCTATAGAGGAGAGTCTTAGGGAGACCCCTCTCTCATCTTCATCTATTCTTTCTCCCTCTGATCCAAGGGTTCGGAGAAGGACCTCAAGAGACATCACGGTAAGATCCTTCCACATGGAATTCCTTTCCTAATGATATGGGAATGGAAGTGAAAAGCAGCGAGTGGTCTGGCTGGCTATATTGATTGTACTTTAAGGTCCACACCTTGGCGTCTTGGCCCATCATCTATGGCCTATTTCGATCCATACTCCATAGCTCATCCTATTCGGAGAAGGAAACCCCTACTAACCGTCAGATCTCCATCCGACGAACACAAATAGGTTTCATGACGTGCACCAAGCCGTACGGGGCGAAGTGTTTAGTATCGAGGATCCGCGGGGTCCTGTCTGAAAAACAAAAGGAGGTCGCGAGTTCGCCGCCGAGAGCCGAGCGAGATGGGGTTCGTCGGCGACACGATGGAGTCGATCCGCTCGATGCAGATCCGCCATGTACTCACGCAAACCATCAGCCTCGGTGATGCCCGCTGTCTCACCTCTTGCTCTTCTCCCCTGATTCCGTTTCTTGTTTTCCCCCCCTTTAATTTTTTTTCGTCGAGGTCTTTTGCGCCCAGTTCGGTGGGTTGGGCGCAGTCTTTCTTTGTTTCAAGGTTAGGATTTACCTTGTGATTCCAGTAGGGTTTCGATGGGAAAGGTGCGATTCTTTTTGCTAGTTTTGGAGTTTCTCGCTGGTAAGATTGGGGCAGGCAGGCTTTTCTGGTTATTGATCTGGTGCTGTTAGGTTTTAAGTGAATTGGGAAATTTCTGCTCTCGTTTACTGTTCAGTGTGAAAGTATAGATGTTCTCGTCTCTTTGAGGGATGTCCTACCGAAAGGCTTTTCTTTTGTACCCTTGAAGCTAGTTGTTACTTATAAACGTTCCTTGTTTCTAAAATATTATATTATAAAGTCGTCATATTTAGGGGCATAGGGTTGATCACTTAGTCTGTTTTTGTTAGTTAGGTTGGGGTCTCCCTGCTCTTACATATGCTGATTGTTGATTGCGACAAGGGGAGCTAAAAATGTTTCTCTTGGCAGGAATGATTGTTACCTCAGCATTGATCATATGGAAGGGATTGATGGTCGTAACAGGGAGTGAGTCCCCGGTAGTGGTGGTTCTTTCTGGGAGTATGGAGCCTGGATTTAAGAGGGTTAGTTACCTCCTCAGTCGATATTAGAATCATCTTCTATATATATATATATATGCTTTTTATGATCTTTAGTATTTACACACTCTATGTTGAGATAAGTATTTGTTTGACCGCTTGTATGAAAATCTTTGCTTATCTGTGACAAATCTAAATTTCAGAAGTTGTATGTGCAACACATAAGGAGGTGCATTTCCGTAATTTTTTTATTAGAACATATTTGGTTTCCTAGAAGTTCCACTGGTTTGCAAATTGTGGATGGATGCCTTATTGCCTTTAGAATGTTGGCCTTATTCATTCCCAAATTTTCCATTTAAGAATACTGTTATCTCCAGTGGACAATCTGTATTGGCGCGATTTTTTTTTAAAAAATAATATTATTTTAAAACATAATTACAAAAATATATCGTCTCTCCGAAAAATTACAGAAATGTGTTCGCCGCCATTGAAATGGCGACAGGACCTATCGCCATTTCAACGGTGACAGGTTCAATGGCGGCAGGACTGCCGCCATTTCAATCTGGCGATGTGTTCTGTTGTATTTCAACTGGCGACAGGAAGCAAGCCAAATCTGCCCCTTCTATAGCTAGGTTTGCCGCCTTTTGATTTTTATACATTTTTAACGGTGCAAAATCTATTAGACTCGCAATAACATTTTTTGATCGTTGTATGTTGTTCTAGTGCGATGAATTTCTGAAGAATTTTACGAGAAAGATTGAGATATGAACGATTGGTAAGTAGAAAGGTAAGTGATATTGCGATCGCCGTTGAATTAATACGCTTGCTCATGTACATGAAGCGCATATTATGTAAGGAAACAAATGTGAACTTGCCATTACTATGAAAACTACGATAATTACATAACATTCAAGAAAACATCATTCATAGCAAAACATCATAACACTTAATAGCACCGATATTACATAACATTCAAAGAAAACATGATAACACTTAATTAAAATGATAATTCGAACATTGGCAATAACATGTTACTACATGCGTGCAATAACATAATTGAACATTGGTAATAACATTGGTCGCGACCTCAACGCCCCCCGTGGATCGTCTCGAGTTGGGTGACGGATGAGGTCCCCGCCGCGACGTCCGGAGTGGCGATGTCTCCTTCGTCTTGAGGATTTCTCGTGAGACATTTCTTGAAGGTGTGCCAGACTCTCGCAAATAGAGCACTTCTTCGACGACGTCCGGTTTCGCTTCGCCCATGTCGTTTCGATCGCGCCGCACTGCCGCCGTCAACTTTTCCTCGAGCCTATCAATGTCCGGCCCAGCATTAGTTGTTCCTGTGTCGGATGGCGGTGAAATGGCCAACCACAACAGAACCATATATCTCCGCTGTTCAGTTTGCATCACCGCCTCCTTGGTGAAATAGACAGAGAGGTACTGACCGGGATGCTACACCATCGTCGAACATGCGGCTATGACATGGGAGTAGGGCCTATGCAGAAGAAGGGGCTTGTTGCAAGTGCATGTGCAACTAGCGTGGCGTAACGTGCACTCATGGGTAACCCTCTCACGGTTAAATCATGGCGGCCCTTATCCCCGCGACATCACCTCGGTGTAAGCTCCCTTGTGCCCATCTTGAATGCGGTCGTCTCACCCTTCTTGCTCTTCTCCTCCATGTACTTGGTGATCATGGCGAGTCTGATGTCTCATCATTTGCCATGGTGAAGCGATGCGTTGTTGCTTCATCAACAAAGTACTTCGTCGCATGCATGAGTATTGCCTCCACAATACCCACCAAAGGAGGCACCTTGCACCGCAGATGACCCAGCTTGTACACCTCGGCTAGATTAGTTGTCATGACACCATATCGAGCGCCACCCCTGTCATGGAGCGGCGACCACTTCTCCTTAGGCTCGTGCTCAATCCGGTCGAGAAGCATCTCACATGCGCCCGTCCTCCTCGTCAATCCGGAGCATCTGTGGTTATCTCTCGCAATGCTTGGGGCACGGTCGGCGCAGGCGACCCTTCGCCGCCTCCTTCGTGTGTCTTGGTCCGCTCATCTAGAATCTTCCGAGTGTTTGAACTTCCGCCTGGTTACGGTTGCCTGTACCGCTGAACATGTTCATCAAGTCTTTGTTATGAACCGCTTGTAGAAGTTTGCACCCAAGTGCCTCATGCACCACCTGCTCGCAGATCCCGCCATGGAAGTGGTACGTTCTCTCCTTGTTGCGGTGGGTTATTGCACGCAGCGAGCTCGCATGCCGATCATGTATGAGGCACACGCCCCTGCACGGCCTCCTTGCATTTGTACATAGCTCCTAGTCCGACCTCGCTCTGATTCGTACCGCGACACGGAGCCTTCGTTGGACGACGAGATTGTCGAACGGGTATGTGTTCAGTCGGATGGAACCGCCGCTCGTCAACTTCATCCTCGTCGTCGGAACCTTCATCTTCCAGACAATGCCATGTAGTCTCGGTCTTCGAGATCCATCCTTTGCACTACGGCTTCAACCTCTCACCTCGTCAAGAAGACCAAGAGCTTGCATGGGCGTAGGAGTTACTTCCGCAGGTCTTCATCGACAAAGATCAAGAACTCCGGAGCTTCAAAGAATTGTGCGCGCCACATTGTGGATGCGCCCCGACTTTCTCTTGACCTCGACATCTCCTTCTTGTTCATTGCGGGTGGAGGAGTGGGTTTGGCATATGTTTGGACGAGAAGGACCAATTTCCACCCTGCCTCCTCGCGATGCGTACATATGATCGCCATGATTTTGGTCCCCGGTCGCACTAACTCCCAATATGCTCTGGTTGTGCTCTCCGGGAAAGGCAACTCAATCTCGGATCGTACACATCACGGTCCACTTGGAATGTATGGAATAACCATCGCATCACGGCGCCCATGTACGCCGCTCGGTCTTGCTAGAGTACAGTTGCGATTGGAAATAACGCAAATCAATCCCCTCGGGACCCTCTAGAATAGTCCCTTGACCATAGTAAATTTTGAAATTGACGATGTCGGAGTCGGACATATTTGACGCACTGCAACATAAAGAACATTTCCACGATTAACCGCATATCTAAAACTATACTACCCAATCAAAAGTATTATGTAAACTATCTTGCATTACATGTGAATCAGTACATCTAAAACTATGTAATCCATTCGGTTAAAAAATTACCCGAGAGGTTGGCAATCCGACGGTAAGCCGTTAGCTTCTCTCCTCACCTCTACTCTTTCTCCTTCTTTTTTTTACGAATAAGAATGAGTCTGCTATTGAATTTTGGATTTTTTATAGGGATGGGCTTCACGCCAGATTGAAATGGCGACAGAACTGCCGCCAATTGAAATGGCGACAGGACCTATCGCCATTTCAACTGGCGATAGGTGGCTAGACCGGCGGCGAGGAGGGAGAGGGTCCTGCCGCCGATTGAAATGGCGATAGGTCCCCGCCGCCATTTCAATGGCATGTGAACACATTCTGTAATTTTTTGGAGAGACGATATATTTTTGTAATTATGTTTTAAAATAATATTATTTAAAAAAAATTCGTATTGGCGCATGCCATTTACTTAGTTTTCAATTTTTACTCCAGAGTTCACTTTTGCATCCTTCAATGCTCCGTCATCTTTCACACTGATATACCTGAATGATAAATTATCTTCTTGCAGGGTGATATCCTGTTTTTGCACATGAGCAAAGACCCTATTCGCACAGGAGAAATAGTTGTTTTTAATGTTGATGTAAGCCCTACTGAATCATTGTAATTTGTAATCCACAAATTAGAGCTGAATCACGAATTCATCAGGTTGTCCTATATTTCATTGTGTTGTGTGCTTATACATGATTCTCAAGACACTAAATGTACATTTGGCTGTTATGTATTTAGGGTCGTGAAATTCCAATTGTTCATCGTGTGATTAAGGTAATAATTTTTGAAGTTTTCACTCTTCACATTAATCGATCCAATTTATATTACATGTGTAAGTTTTTTTGTGGGGCATGGTTTGAATTTGCTATTCTCTTTGTATAGGTTCATGAACGCCAGGAAAGTGCAGAAGTTGATATCCTCACAAAAGGTATCCATCATTTTTTTAGCGCCAGAAGTTCTCTTTTCTGGTAAAGCAATTTGTGTAATCCTTGCAGTAATAATCAACAGCTAGCAATGTATAATGTATAGTGGATGCCACTGTAATGTTTTGTCTTAACTGATGAACTTTCTTTCAGGTGACAATAACTTTGGGGATGACCGACTTTTATATGCACACGGGCAGCTTTGGCTTCAGCAACATCACATTATGGGACGGGCTGTAGGGTCAGTAACCCAGTATCCTCGACTTTGACCACACATCTTCCTTCATTCCTGGTGAAAATTAAGTCGGCTGACCTTATTTTTTCTACTGTGAACAGCTATCTTCCATATGTCGGGTGGGTTACAATTATCATGACTGAGAAACCAAT
This sequence comes from Phyllostachys edulis, assembly GCA_036346405.1. Lineage (NCBI taxonomy): Eukaryota > Viridiplantae > Streptophyta > Magnoliopsida > Poales > Poaceae > Phyllostachys > Phyllostachys edulis. The sequence continues at coordinate 1,105,558 of CM070547.1, forward strand.
TATAAAGGTAAGCTCTTTTTTTTATTTTATTTACCGATTGAGTTGGATATTAAACAAAGATTGTTCTAGTCCATGTGAGATTTTTTTTTTGGGGTAAGAAGATGATAGAACTCCTCGCCCATTCTGCTCCTTGTTAGTGTAAATGGATCGGCAAGTAAGCAAGTTATCTGTTCTCTAGATAAACTGTTGCATTGACGATAGTACTCTTATTGGACAATTCTATTGTAGCTCACTAGTGCTATTTCCTGAAAGGATTGCTGATATATGTTGTGTGTTGTTTCAGTACCTGCTCATCGGCGCACTGGGCCTGCTGGTCATAACATCGAAAGAGTAACGATGTCAACTACGCTCTTAGGGGAGAAGCCGTTTTGTTGCACCACATGATGTATCGAAAAGGATGTCGTTATCAGTTCTGAGGGCATATGATCATCTCAATTGGATAGTCATGTAACACCCATCTCCGATAGTCCTAGCTAATGATTTGAATCTGTTTATGGCATTGGATAAATTTTACTATTTCTTCCGGAAAACTTCCTTGTTTGCAACACTATGAAGCCGGCCTAATGTGGATCTACCCTGAAAATTAGATGCTTCCCGGGGTACTAAGCTAGAGTTGAAGTTCAATAAACCATGTGAAGAAAACAGAGATGTTTGAGGGCCTAAAAATGTAATTTACTATTCTAGAAGTAAGCATCAAATCTCTTGATCAACATAGATTTGAAAAAACATATGCATAGCTGAGGTACGTAGATTATACAAAAATGCCATGTGGTTGTACATAGGAGTCGCATTAGATGGTTGATTGTGGTTGCCGAACATAAACTTAAAGCCCGATGGCAACGTACATCGTAATCAGAAGTCGAGCCCAGAGCACATCTCAGTATCTCCTCAACAAACTTCAGCGCCATCTCATAAGCTAATGTGGTTCACTTCACTGCACCCGAACAAAAACCCAGACTGGGCCGGCAAAAACCCGCTTCAGTTTTTTGCCTTGCTAGGGCCTTGGAGCTAAGACAGCTAACCCAAAAACTGAAGATAGCCATGCTTTTGCCTGCGGCTGCTCTTTGAGATCCTTTTGGTCACTGGCGACAGCTCGGAGTGGCCGCTCCGGCTGCTCGGAAGGCGGACATAGGGGCTGTTCGGTTTGCAGTCCTCAAAAGCTCTACCAAAATCTTGGCTGATCTCCTAAATCAGGTATCCGATTAACAATCCGTTTAAGCTATCGTATTTCTTGTGACTTTAAGCTATCGTATTTCTTGTGACGAGATCAACAAATCAAGACCCATGTTGACTATATTTTGGCGTGATAAATATTAGATGCCATGTGAGGTCCACGTGTCATTGACACAATCCAGAGAGTTTTGGCTATCTATTCAGCTTGAAACCAAACATGAGCCTAGCTACTTTGCCAAATATTTGGCAACTACCATGTTTGCAATCCAAACACCCATACGTTACCAAAATTTTGGTCATGCCCAGATTTTGGTAGTGCAATATTTTGTTAGGGTTTGCATATTTTTTAGATAACAGAAGTATAACTCCTGGCCTCTGCACCAACTAGGAATACACACAACCATTATATCACTATCAGTTAAAAGTTTAAAACAAAAAACCGCCAAAAGCCAACAATGACAAACAAATTGTCATGCAAAGGCTAGCCTAAAAAACCCACCTAGCCCTGTCTCCGGGACCAACCAGGAGATCGTCCACGCGCGAACAGCAGCTGCGCAGCAAAGAGGAGATGATGGGGCCAATCTCTGTAGCGACGTCTCCAAGAAGGGATACGACTCACGTCGTCGTCGCCAGATCCAACCAGCGAAGGTCAGATCAGAAGTTTTCACTCCGGAGCATAGGTACCGGTCCTCCAAAGCAACGCCTTTAAGAAGGTAATGCCGCTCAGGTCGACGTCGTTGCAGGATCCAACCAGCGAAGGCCAGATCAAAAGTTTTCACCCTGGGTCGAACGTACCAGCACTCTAAGATCACGCCATAGCACGACCTCGTCACTGGATCCAACCAATGAAGGCCAGATCACCAAGACGATGATCACAACATCCCCAACAGCCAACCGCCGTTAGCACGAAGGAAGGCAACGTCCACCGCAGCCCACGTGTCGGCCGGTTAACAACCATCCACCGGGGAGGAGCCGAGCGCCGCATAAGCCACCGCCACCGAGCCGTCGCGATCTCTACTAGCTGCACCAAATCTAGATTTGCACCGCACCACCTCTGTCGTCATTCCAGCCGGTGGAGAAGGGCCCCAGATCGCCACGCCCAAAGACGAGCCAGCGGAGAAGGGTCCCAGATCCAACCCCGATGAAAGTCCACACCGTTGGAAATCGGCGGATAGACGTCGGGCGTCGGGAGGGCGATGTAGATCAGGCGCCACCACCGAGAAGAAGAAGCCCCGCCACTGCCACTGGCCGCCGACGGCGGCGACGAGGAGGAAGGAAGGAGGAGAGGGGGGCTTGTTTGGCGGCCGCTAGGGTTTTTAGGAGGAAGGGAGGAGCAGGGGCGGAACTCAATGGGATGACCCGGTGTCACAGGACACCGGTCAAAAAACATTTAGCAGAGATTAGTCCATATATACTACGTGTGCATCCCCTAGTCCAAAAGTTGTGCACCTCAGTTCAGCCCAATCTCTGGCCGGATGATGCATTTTGCCAATGTTTGCCGCATAAATTACTATTTAGTACATTGTTAATTCAAAATTATATATGTTGTTATATCTAAGATGAAGTGGTGAACCCCGGTCATTTTCGTTCTAGTTCCACCCTTGGAGAGGAGCGTCCAAGGTTCGCATATGTTATGAACTAAATAGACCCATAGTTTTTAGTTCGGGTAGCTCAACCCGGGAGACATTCTCGTTGGTCCGTTTTTTATCTTATGAGAGTTCTTACTTCTCGTTGGATGGCTGGAGTCTAGTCTATCTGTCGATGGCTCTATGCTACTTCAAGGTTTTCACATTACATGGTAACTCTTGTGCTGTTGATGTGTGAGCCTCGTTAACGCTTATGGTCCTGGTTGGCGTTTGTGTGACACCCTGTAATGACCTTAGTACTGTATGTGTGTATGACATGTGGTTCTAGCTTGTTAAGACGCCCATTCGTGATGGAGTTCTAGTTTTTTGAAAAATTGGTCTCTCAAAGGTGCAGCTGCCCAAAATCTTCTCTTAAAGTTGTAGGAAGCCGATGTTTTAAATAGCGTGTAGCGGGAGCGTAGCAGCTAAGTGTTTTTATAGCGGATAGCAAATAGTGGCGAGATAGCGAGTGCAACATGCTCAGCTATATTAGTAGAAACACAAAGTTAAATAAATCAGTTTTGAAGTAAAATGACTTATCTTGTATTATAATTATTTGTTTTTGTGCATATCTCAAGTTTTGGAGTAATGAATTAAAATGGCAGACGACAAGAGTATGCAATAAATGAATCATATGAAAACCTGAAATGTATTTATATTGAATCGCTACTACACACCATACACTCTATAGGTGGGGGATCCAGGGAAGGGCTAGGGTTTCTAGGGAGGGAGGAAGTAGAACAAACGAACCTAGTCCGTCCGTTGCATACATGCGATCTGACAGCCCTGCAACTGTCTGAATCCGGCTGTACGATCGCGATCCGACGACCATGGGCAACGAAACGGGAGGTCGACGCATTTCCAGAAAATACAGGGTCCTTTTCACAAAAAGGGTTAGCTCCCATAGGCCTGCGATCCGCGACCCGCGATACGACGGCCGCAGAAGCCGAAATGGCACTTCAACGCCAATTCAACAAACACATGGGCCTTTTCGCGAAAACAACAACATGGGGGCTCCCAGGGGCGCGGTTTCCTTCCCATGTAAGAAAGTGAATATGTCATGTAAATCTTTTGCGTGTTCTCTATAAGGTTTGGCGCATTAGAATCAATAGATTTCGTAGCGTATCATGTAGAATAATGCACCAGGCCACTAGGCCGAAGCAATATACTACTCCCTTTGTCCCGCAATATAAATCCCTACTCTTGGGAAGCGGCGTCACACAATATAAGTTTATTAAGGGAGTCAAAGTGTAGTTTTGCAATATTTCTACTCTATGTATCCGCTTTAATGCAGAAAATGTGGTTGAGAAGTTGTAGTGTGCCTTTTAATAGGGATATGCATGATTAAATACATTAACTTTTTTTCTTAAATTTAGTGCTTCTGCGTATGGTGGGTTGAAACTTATATTATGGAATGGGTGAGTAATGTGCAACTACAAGCAAGCTACAAATTAGAAATTCCATCACTACACAAACATAACCAACACCAAATCAACCATCAAAAGATAATCTTGTAAAGCAAAAATGAAGAGAGAGAGAGAGAGAGAGAGAGAGAGAGAGAGAGAGAGAGAGAGAGGATAAGCAACATGCTTTGTTTCGAGTTGACATGTTGAGAAGTTTTTAACAAGGACAATGTAATACAAGTCTACGAGCTGGTACCACTTGTTCTACCAGTATAACCTATTGTACAAGGAGAATGAAGGAAGGTATAAGAACCCTACATAGGAGAAGGGAACACTATATGTGAGTCTCTTGTGTAAGTGGTTGGAAGTTAGAAGCTGAGAAGGCTTGTGGCAGGGCATTGTTTTCAAAATAGCTTAAATTATCAATGGCCATAGTAGAGTATTCTTCATACACGCTAATCTACTATGGTCTTTTCCTTAAGAAAAATAGTTTTAGAGTATCATGGTACTGCCCAAGTCTAGGACCTGTGTTGGCCTTCCGTGCTACGTGGACGAGCACCACCTTGGATCCCCCACTGTGCTCTCCATCGAGGAGACGAGGTGTCAACGCCGGTGTACATGAGGATCGGCACGGCACTGGGTAACACGGTGGCGAAGCTTGACCAGCATCCTTTGCTGTCCAACTGCTCCAATGGGAAGATCGTTGGCTCCAGCGCCATCGAGTGGGCATGATTAACTCATATCTCATGAGTGCTCCACAAGCTATACTAGGAAATCAGAACATGATTGACTCGTATTTGACAATGTTCGAGCAAAATGTTTGTTCGACGAGGGGCATTTGCCCCCACCCTACCCACACAGATAAAAAGGAAAAAAATAATATAGTAGCACTTAGTTCATCCGTATTCACAGAAATAACATTAAGTTCGTACTCGGGTCCAACTTTTTCTAGGGAAGGCGATGTTCTGCACCATGTAGTTGATGTCCAGTAGATTAATCACTGTGCAAATGATCACTGGTGTGCCGTCAGGACTTTTTAGCTCCTCTTTTTGAAACAAAATACCAAATGTACCTTCCGCATCTGAAATGACAAAATTGGCACCGCGGTAGGTTAGACAGGCGACATGTGTCTCCTATTGAGTTGCATGCACCAACCAGTTCATTCAAAAGCATAAGCTGATGAGGAAAGATGGATATAATTCAGTTGTACTTCAACACCCCCTTACGTGTAGGCTCCCTTAAGTTTAAGACAATAGAAGTGAGTTGTAGTTATTATTTTTAGTTACGCCAACCGGGTCTCTCATGTAGGCTCTCTCAGGCCTAAGACGTGGAATAGAAGTGGATTGCAAATTTCCCAAGACCTCTTGGTTCTGAGACCATATTGTGTTGCATGCACCAACCAGTTCACCAAAAAATTTAATTTGATAAGGAAATACGATCAATTCACTTATACTTCAATATCTCCTATGGCACTCCCAGCCCGTAGAAGCCACCTGCCACACTCTCAGTCCACCACAGGCTGCGTGCTGTGCTCCCAGTCCACGGTAGGATGACATGTGCACACGGTTGCCACGGACTGGGAGTGCGGTAGGTGCCTGTTACGGTACCATTTTTGCATTTTCGTGCGAGTGGAAGCTATTTCTGCTATTACAAATAAAAAACACGTCAATTTAGCCAAAAAAAAAAGACTCCGTCGTCAGACTCTGCTGTCAGGGAGGAAGGATTGTCGCCGAGCCGGATGATGTTACCATCATCCTTACTGGTTAGACGGAAGGCGACCCTTGGCACACGTGCTAGCACCTCTCGTCGGTTGCGAAGGCCGGCTCTAGGGTGACGCAAATTGCGAGTAGGGCAACCTGCGAGTGCAATAAAAAAAATGATCCCCAGGCCTAACAACCTTGTCACCCACACTGACAGGCTTTCCCCTGAGCTGGTCGACCTCCTCAGTTGGCCACTACAGCAGCTACTTGCCGCTGGGGTCGAGCCATATCTTCCTTGGAATCATCTGTCACAAACACAAGTCAGCCAATCAGCTACCAAACTAGACTAGCCTTTTCTCATTCATGATGATTCAAAGCTTGGAGATTACTAGACAGGGTATCAATATAAGTTTATTAAGGGAGTCAAAGTGTAGTTTTGCAATATTTCCACTCTATGTATCTGCTTTCCACTCTATGTATTTGCTTTAATGCAGAAAAAGTAGTTGAGTAGTTGTAGTGTGCCCTTTAACAAGGATATGCATGATTAAATACATTAACTTTTTTTTTCTTAGATTTAGTGCTTCTGCGTATGGTGGGTTGGAACTTATATTACGGAATGGGGAAGTAATGTGCAACTACAAGCAAGCTACAAATAACAAATTCCATCACTACACAAACATATCCGACACCAAATCAACCATCAAAAGATCATCTTGTAAAGCAAAAATGAAGAGAGAGACCCCGGGGGGGGGGATAAGCAGCGAGTTTGTTTTGAGTTGACATGTTGAGAAGTTTTTAACAAGGACAATGTACTACAAGTCTACAAGGGCTGGTACCAGTTGTTCTACCAATATAACCTGTTGTACAAGGAGAATGAAGGAAGGTATAAGAACCCTACATAGCAGAGGGGAACACTACATGCGAGTCTCTTGTGTAAGTGGTGGTGGAAGTTAGAAGTCACCACATTGTTTTCAAAATATCTTAAATTATCAATGGCCATAGTAGAGTATTCTTCGTACACGCTAATCTATTGAGGTCTTTTCCTTAAGAAAAATAGTTTTAGAGTCTCTTGGTACTACCCAAGTCTAGGACCTGTGCCGGCCTTCCGTGCTACATGGACGAGCACCACCCTGGATCCCCCACTGTGCTCTCCATCGAGGAGACGGGGTGTCAACGCCGGTGCACATGAGGACCGGCACGCCACTGGGCAGCACGGTGGCGGAGCTTGACCAGCATCCTTTGCTGTCCAGCTGCTTCGACGGGAAGATCGCTAGCTCCAGTGTCGTCGAGTGGGCACGATTAACTCATATCTCATGAGTGCTCCACAAGCTATACTAGGAAATCAGAACATGATTGACTCGTATTTGACAATGTTCGAGCAAAATGATTGTTTGACGAGGGGCATTTGCCCCCCACCCCACCCACACTGACAAAAAGGAAAAAAAATAATACAGTAGCACTTAGTTCATCCGTATTCACATAAATAACATTAGGTTCGTACTCGGGTCCAACTTTTTATAGGGAAGGCGATGTTCTGCACCACGTAGTTGATGTCCAGCAGGTTGATCACCGTGCAGATGATCGCCGGCACGTCTAAGCTTAAGCTGATAAGGAAATACAGATATAATTCACTTATACTTCAACACTTCCCCTCACGTGTAGGCTCCCTCAGGTTTAAGACAATAGAAGTGGGCTGTAATTATTATTTTTAATTACGCCAGCCAGATATTAAACCCAAGATCTTTTGGCTCTGATACCATATTGAGTTGCATACACCAATCAGTTCACCCAAAAGTTTAAGCTGGCGAGGAAATACGACCATTTCACTTATACTTTAACACTCTCGCTCACATGTAGGCTCTCTCTCAGGCATGAAATAGAAGTGGATTGCAAATTTTCCAAGACCTCTTGGCTCTGATATCATATTGTGTTGCATGCATCAACCAGTTCACCAAAAAACTTAATCTGATAAGAAAATACGAACAATCCACTTATACTTCAAAATCTCCTACAGCGCTCTCAGCCTGCAGAAGCCGCTTGCCACACTCTCAGCCCGTCACAAGCTACCTGTCGTGCTCCTAGTCCACGGTAGGATGACATGTGCACGTGCCTTCCGTGGACTGGTACCATTTTTGCATTTTCGTGTGAGTGGAAGCACCTCTCGCCGGCTGCGATGGCTGGCTCTAGGGTGACGCAATCTGCGAGTAGGGCAATCTGCAAATGCAATAAAAAAATGATCCCAGGCCTGACAACCTTGTTACCCACACTGACAAGCTTTCCCCTGAGCTGGTCGACCTCCTCAGTTAGCCACTGCAGCAGCTACTTGCCGCTGGGGTCAAGCCACATCTTCCTTGGAATCGCCTGTCACAAACTCAAGTTAGGCAATCAGCTGTCAAACTAGACTAGCCTTTCCTCATTCATGATGATTCAAAGCTTGGAGATTACTAGACAGGGTATCGCTATACATGGATCCCGGTCCAACCCTTGGCCTTGTCGTCCGGCATGTTGTCTGACTCGTTGACCGACCCCGTCAGGATTAAGAAATTTGCCAGTAAATGTCCAACACATGTTTGGTACATGGCTGGGTAGTTTTACTTGCAAGATGAAAAACAACTAGTGGTTGTTGGCATAGCTGCAGTACTTTGGACGATCTGGAAGGCAAGAAATCTGGCGTGGGCAAACTTGCAGACGGAGGAAGAGCAGGGGATGCTTACGGTGGGCGTCAAGTTGCTGGAGCAAGTCGCAGTGGAGGTGTTTCAGGGCAGCAGAGGTTGGGCGCCAACAATTCGAAGATTTGAAAGCTGAATAGCAAAGAAGATGGCGGACTGAAAATGAATCTGGAGATAAAACCCGATCGTTCTGTATCGATGTGTGTTCATGTAATAGCAGTCTGTGAGGTGTGAGTTTTGGAGGTCTGTTAATGCTAGATAGACTAGTAATATATTTTGGAGCACGATGTTACAGGTTTGTTGTGCATAGCAACCTGTTCTGTTGTTATTTTTTGCTTTTATTTTTCTTTTCTTTTTGAATGAAGAGGCAGGAGAGCTGCCATTTGCATTGATAACACAGGAGAAAACAAGATATAATAATAAAAAAAAAACACCCCGACGAGGAAAACATCTCCGGCGGGAGGGAACCCGCAACTAGGCACACCTTGCAACACCCTATCAACATCACCAGAGCTAGAGGCACCAACTAGCAAACTCTAATCACGCCCTAACACTAACTAGCTCTGTCGAACACACACATTATAGCTAAGGGAAGGATAAAACCTATCCAACGCACTGGAGCTTCAAACTGGTTAAAACCGGACACTATAGAGGATCGCCTTAACACCGGCTTGAGAGAGAAGAATAGAAGCTGGTGCGAGGTTGGCCAACAAGCTGATAGGGCCACCAGCGAGGAGCTTCATATGAATTAGGTGAGCAAGCGGTTCTTCCTCTCGGCGACAACAGTGAATGATGCGAAATCGAAGGACGACAACTCCGATTCCTCTCCCTCTCTGCCCACACGGCTCATTCAAGGTGGACTGGACCAACTGCTGCGAACGGGGCCTCCGGGACTACCTGTGGTGCTTTGGGCGACCAGCGGCGCGTGCAGGCGCGGTTCAGGTGTGCTGGTGGTGGCGTAGCTCCATGGCCGGCGCTTGCGGCTCCATGGGCGGCGCGTGAGGCTCCATGGGCGGCACGTGTGGTTCCATGGCCGGCGCGTGTGGCTCTAGGCCAGGCGCGGGTGGCCGGCAGTGTCGTGACTCCAGGCCAGGCGCGGGTAGTGCTTTGGGCAGATGACCACATGCGAGAAAAAAAGTGCACTGTTCATGCAACGAGATGTAGAATCTACTGTGCAATCAACAATCCCTTTTACTTTCGATTAACCATCCGATTAGCATTGTGCCGCGACTGTAAGTCGGCTCACGGAGATTATAGGCAATTTGCAATCTACAATCCACGGTGCAATCGATATCTGCTATTTCATGCAATCCACCGATCGACATTGTGTCGGCGACTTCAAGTCGTCTCGCGGTAGATTAGATCGGATTTGTACCGTAGGATAAAACAATTGCGGAATTGAATGCAATCTAGAAAACGATTCGATCTACGAGCGTCGTTCTCGACGATTACCTTCTCAATCTGTGTAGGTCGGAGAGCGTAGTCGTACTGATAACGTGTTGAGGAACCGTCGCTGACGAGTCCAATCCGAACGATCACCTCGTAGATGGAAGTCGATTCACACAGAACAATCAAAAAAACAGAATAGTAGATTGAACACAGAGATGTAGGGAGACTTCTTTCTTCTCTTTCATATAAGCACGTACAATGATTAGGGGTTCCCTTTTTATATAGTTTACGGGGTGGATGAGGAACCCACCATGGGCCAGACCTACGAGGTCTGGGCCCGGTTTCATAATACTAAGAACTCTTATGGCGGTAGTGGCTAGGATAGGATATTCGAATTGGGAAGATGGTGATCACTATCAAACGAGATTTAGCCCTAAACTGAGATAAACAGAACCAACAATCTAGCCATTGGATCGAATCTGTATTGTTCACACTATTAGCCATCGGAAGCCATCAATACTTTCCAAAAGACCTCCTGAATTATATATTCTACTTTACTCTTATACCCTCCCACCAATGGAAGTAGCCATATAGGCAATCCAGCTAGATGCTAATACGACAGTTCAACAAGGGGAAGTGGCAAGTGGGGAACCATATTATAATGCAAGTGCATGCAGATCCAATTGCTCCCAATCATCTCTAAATCAGAGAAAGGCAACCGTCAGAAAGCTTCGTAACCTACACCTCTGCACTCAGGTCTGCCGCCATCGATCCCTTAAGGATAGGAGGCCTGTCAAGATCTTACCTAGCCCGCAAGATCATCATTATCTGCTCCACTTCGCATCGTCACCAGGTGCATGCCGCAATTCCGAACCGTCGTCTTCGATCGAGCTGGTAGAAGCTAAGCCACTCACTGCTCCTACGCCTTTGCGAGCACCTCCACTTTGTCTTGGAATCTTTCACTACTTGTGTTTGAGAACGTTGCCTGCAGAACAAGCAACGCGAAATGGAGAGACCGAGAGAGCTTCTCCAGCTCCTACATACATAGTGGCAGTCCATTTTTGCCAGCATTTCGTACCTGTCCTCTCTGAAATCTACCTTGCAATTCTTGTGTCTGTATGCAGATCCGGCCCCTTCTCGATTCCTACACAAATGGCATGCGTTCCGGCGTGTTTCGTGTAACGCAGCTAGGGTTTGACCCCATTGTTATGTCGCTGTTCGTGGTGCTTGCCACCTTTGATGCATGGATACGTCTTGAATGTGGCGAGTCCGTGTCGTGTCGGATACAGATACGGCTTTGACACGTATTTTAGGCGTGTCCGAAATTAGCCTCAAGAAAAAATGGAATTAAAATCGGATACATATTGGACATGTATCGGACATTTGGGTCCAGTCCATTTAGCTCACAGGTGGTAGCCCAGCCCATTTCCTATTCCCTTAACCCTAGTGTTCTCCATCAGGAGCCTCACTCTCTCCCCTTCGACACCGCCCATGCTAGCAGCCGCAACGCCGCTCGCCCGCCCCTGCGACGCCGCCAGCTCCGACGGCGGCCAACGGACGGTGGCGACTCCCTCCCTCTAGACGTCGCCCCTTCCTCTTCTCCCCGTCGCCGTGCCTTCTCCCTGACCCCGACGCCCCTGCTGCCCGACACGCCGACGCCGACGCCGCCCTTCTCCCTGATGCCACGTGTCCCTGCTCACCGACGCCGCCTGTCCCTCTCCCCGACGCCGCTCATCCCTGCTGCTTCTGTGTGTCCATCACCCCGACACCGCCTGCCCCTTCTGCTTTGGTGACGACTGAAGACGGTGAGTGATTCGCTGGTTCGCCCCCTGCGCCTTCCATGGTTCATGTGCCATAAGAAAAAAATGATTGCTTGTAGATGGTTCATGCACTAGTTTGTAGTTCTATACTTCTATTCAATAAGTTTGTATATTGTTGTTTGCATACCATCGTCATGCATCAGAATTTCGCCATGCATCAGAGCTCATAGTAACTAGTTTTGGTGTCATCATTTAGGGATCAGTACTATATACTAACTCATTTATTGTTGTTTGCTTGAACATGATTAAGCATGCAAATTAGCCATTATTATGTTATCATTTGTCAATTATTTGATGGTTGTTAGGTACTTATGTAGTTAGGTGTTTGCTGTTGCTTAATTACTTTCATTATAAGAATGAAGTCTACATGTTACATTGTTACTTACATTTATTAATCAAGTTTTTTTTCTATTCATAGGTTAAAGGAATTATGAATTTCTGGTATTAATATGAAGTTATGATTTATGAAGAACTAAATGAAGAATGAAGAATGAAGAACTGAAGAGGCGAGGAGCCGGGAATCATCTTTGAGGTACGTATTCCTATTTTACGCTTTACATTTTACACTTTTAATTTAACAAACACGTACGAAAACATTAAATAATAATAAATACACACACACACACACACACATAGGAAAATGGTATGATACTCTTAGGAGTACGTACTCCCACCTCTCATATACCACTTAAATTGTATGATGATACCTCTTTATCAATTTGAGCATACTCCGATAATGATTATAAGGTACTCTAAAGTGAGTTCCATGAAAAATTTCATCAAAGTTCACTTTTTATAGCAAAATTTGTGTATATACTTCTTTTATATATGAAAAAGGGTATATAGAAAAAAAAAATAAAGGGCTCCAATTATTTTTTCCCAATCAAGTCGCGTTAGAATGTCTTACAATTGGTATTTAAGTACACTGAAAGTGATAAAAAATATAATATGTTTGTTTAAGTGATATATTGGAAGTGGGAGTACATACTCCCAGGATTACGAAACGGACGTCCTATACACATATGTGTGTGTAATACCTTCTACCCCCGGGAGTAGTTACTCCCACCTCTGATATACCACCTAAAAGAACTTGACATACTCCTTTATCACTTTGGATATACTCATATACTAATTATAAGATACTCCAATGCGAACCACATAAAAAATTTGCAAGAGAGTCTATAGCTTTTAGCATATTTTATAAATACCTTCATATTCGTATATAAAAAATTACACATCTCACTTCTAATATACCACCTAAAAGAAAATGATGAATCCCATGTCCGACACGCGTGTCCGTATATCATAGCTTTGCCACCACTTGTGCGACTGGAGCCTTCTGTGAACTGTAATGCGTATGAAACATTAATTCCTTTCAGGAGTGCATCCATGGCTTCCGGTCCGGATAACTGCGCAAGGCTGCAAGTAAGCTTGCTCCGCCTACATTGTGTGAATTGATAGGGAAAGGCCACTAGGAAGAATGCCCAGATCATCCATCAGACTTGCGCACAGGGTCTTGTATGGTCAAGACGTTTCGCGCGGAATCGTGTATATCGCAATCATTTGGATTCAAGGATTGCATGATTTTGTGGGGGCAATATATAGATCACGGCAAACTCGAGGGCTCACGGCTTTACCTCGCTTTTAAGGTTGACCTCTTAAGAGGAAAAGAAAGGAAGAAAAAGAAAGCATCCTGCATGATTCATGTACGGTACATGCATCTTAATGGTTCCATCAGATCAGCTCCATTTCTATAAAAGCAAAATGCATGTTGGAATGCACTTCGCAATTTGGAAACCATTTATTTTATTTCTTCTTCATTCCAGTTCAATCATAGATCATGGGCATGGTCATGGAAACCTTTTTCTAAAGGACAATTTGCATAAGAGGTTACATTATTTACATATATATATACAGGGAAAGGAAATGGGTAGATTCAAAGAGAATTAGTAGGTTCATTCGCCCATTCTGATGTGTTAAAAAAACAAAGGTGTAGGGATATTCATAGACAAGTTAAACAAAAATAATTCTTCGCAAAAGAAAAGGAAACGAAAAAATGTACTCCTAATAATGTGAAACCCGGATATAAACCGAACTAATCAATTCAAGCAGGCATTAGCTGTCAATCTAACCATAACTTGCTTCACTCTTTACATTGGGTTCAGAAAAAAAAAAGAGACAAAACCTGTTCCAAAAGGGCGGTCCAGAAACATGCTGATTGAGCTGTAAAGCTTCAGTCGCTTGTTCATGTACTGCTTCAGGGTCCAGGGACCCCACCTGAGAAAAGTCTGGACTGAAACTTCAATTGAAGCTCTCTACCGCTGGTAGCCGCCATGGCTGACTTCAATTGTCACCTTGCCTAAGCATTTAGAGTAACTCCTGGCAGTCTGTGACTGTAAAGACGTACAGTTGTATAGTTCCTTTCAGGCATCAATGTAAGAACATTGTAGTTCGATATATTTTTTTTTGTGCATTATGGCTGTCTTCATTTTCAGTCTAGAGATGTTTGCTCATATTCAGTAATGGGCAATCGGTGTTGGCCCAAACCAAAGAAGACGAAGCTCGCGCTTCGAAGAAGCAACTCACGACGACGATCGGCAGAACGCTCGGTATGTTCGACAGAACGTTCGGATGGCGCTGGAAGTCGATGCTTGACCCAAGTACACGCACGTACTGGGAGCGATCACGCTGGAAGCTGAACGAAGATGCAGTCACGTGAACGTTCGCTGTGAAGCAATACTCGAATGCTATGGAACTCACGAATGCACGCGAAGCGACAAAGTTTTTTTTGGTGCTGCATGCACCGCATGCAGCGTTTTCTATTTTTCTTTCTCTATTGATAGATAAATGCCAAAATGGCCACATTATTCCTTTGAATTTGATACAAAAAAATTTGAACTTCATGTAAGTTCGTTGGAAAGAGATTGGAAATAAAATAAAAATACACTCCTGGGCTCGTCAGCAGTCAGTCAGGTTAACATCATCCCATCCGGTGGCAGAGAAACAAGGAAAAACCAAAGGGAAATGAAAAACAGAAAGCTCTTTATTATTTGTAACAGTGTGAGATTAGCATCTTTATTCATAGAACACGTAACTCAAATCATTGTACAAGAACCATAATCGAATTTATCTCTTATCCTGATCTGTCCTGGGATAACTGAACAGTTATAAATACTCTGATGCAAAAGCAAGTAACTATCAGAATAGCTTCAACCACTGGCCGACGCAGGATTGAAATTTAGATTGGGCGGAATGAACCAATACTATTGTCCAATAACAAAGCAAGACATACATAATACACGTTACAATCACTTTCAAAAGAGCATATGACACTAAATGGATCTCAAAACTACAATCCGCATCATGTGAACATAGAAAGATAGGTCAAATGTATAAAATGTACCTCATCAATGAGGTTTACAGAACAATTTACCATCAAAATACCAAATTATTGGATTACTAGTAACAACCTGTCAAAATTAGATGGATGGTGAGTATTCAGATTAATTCATCATAAATCATAAAAAAATATTGAACATGACAAATAGAAAGACATATCATTAAAGTACTAATTACGTCTAGAAGGCTGAGGCAATTTTATTCTCTGAGATTTCATGGCTTAAAATTGTTTCTTAATTTTATCATGATCAAGTCCTTTAAATATCTCCCGCTCGATGTAGCACACCATCAAGTCATTGAGTTGCTCATCGGATAGTCTATTGCACAAATCGGTCTTAATAATATTCATAGCCGAAAAGACTCTTTTAACTGATGTTGTTGCCACCGGTAGGAGCAAATGCTAACTCAATGTGGCGGTAGACCAATGGGAAAACAACATGTCTTTCTGTTTCAACCATCTTGATGGCCAAACTTGCAAAATCATGACAAACAATGAAATCATCAATTCTTTGGACATGAAGAATGAAGGTTTCAAGTTGATCCCTTATAGTTGTATGATCAGCAATGGAGAAATCTGTATCATAGATCTCCGCAAGTCGAGTGATCTTATCCATACCAAACTTAGAGAATCAGTCTCTTGGACCAAGACGAGAAAAGCAAATGAGTCTCTTGGATCAAGACAAGAAAAGCAAACAAGCAACTCCAAAGATACCTCATTGAAGCGATGGTCCATCTCTGTATTAATAGCATCAACAGCAGTAAAGAAAGTATCAACACGATAATGATGGTCTTGAGTGACCGTGACCCCATCTAGCCTTGACTGGCCCCATCTTGGTGTCGCTTCATCCATATTCGGTATTGGAATGTTGTTTGTATCGCAAAATATTTTGACTTCTGCAAATAGAGGCTCCCAATCATGGTTCCTCAAGCTGATCAAACGTGTTTTCACATCAACAAGTAATGACATGGCCTGAACAATATTTCGATCCTTCCTTTGCAACACAAGAGATAACTCATTTGTAATGCGAAATACTTTCAACATTATCTTCATAATGAACACAAAGTTAAAACTCTCCATATGCTACATCAATCCTATTGCTGGACTTGGTTGACGTCCATCTTCATGCACAAATTTCAGCACCTCCACCACTGCCTCCCACATTGACTCAATGTGGACTAAGGTTGTGTAATGAGTGCCCCATCTAGTATCTCCAGGTCTGGCCAAGACAGTGTTTTGATGCTTCCCTCTTCCTGTAAAGATCTCACTACTCTCCAACTTATCCAAAATATTCTTACGATGCTTCTTGGTCAATACATCCCTCCTCTTGCAAGACGCACTAGTTGTGGTCACAATCAAAGTCACATAGTTGAAAAAAAATCCCTAATAGATGAACAACAACTTGTGACAGCAACAACTACCAACTGCAGCTGGTGAGCAAAGCAATGGACATAGAAAGCACACGGGTTGATGTCACGAATCTGTCTTTAAAGGCCATTGAATTCACCTCTTATATTGGAAGCTACATTGTATCCCTGCCCTCGTATTCTAGCAACAAATAAATTATGCTTACTAAGCAAAGCAACCAAAGCTCCCTTCAATGCATTTGCAATTGTATCTTTGACATGTTTAAGACCCAAAAATCTTTCGATGACCTTCCCTTTGTTGTTCACAAACCTGCAGGAATCATGATACAACTAGTTGAGATACATGGTACAATTAGTTGAGATAAAAATTGAACACATAATTCACTATCAAGTAATCAACCAATGACAATCCAATTCACTATCAATTATACATCAATGTCACCAATTCACCATGACACTATCAAATTCACACATCATCATATTCATTTATCAATAATAAATTATACATTTATACATCACAGTGAGTGAGTCAGTGAGTATCACACATCACAAATTCACAGTATTCACCATTCAGGTATTCACAATCCAATTCTTACCTTTGCCTTTTGACTTAGGAGGAGCCATCTCGAATCTTGATTTCTATTTTCTACCTCTCGGGCCTCTGGGCTTCTGTTCTACAGACTGCAGTTCTTCCTTCTATTCTGGTTCTGGCCACGCGCGCCCCCTTATGCCTTCTGGGCTTCTAGCCGACAGGCGACAGGCCCTCACCGCCTCACCTCACCGACGCCGGCACGCGTCGTCGCCTGCTGCTGTCTCGGCCTCGTCAGCGATCGCAGACACGCTGAGGAGTGCCTTTTTCCCTCGGCGCTGCTTGCTGCCACATTGCCACTGCTGCCTGCTGCGCCCGCTTCGCCGCCGCCACCGCCTAGGGTTAGAGACTTCAGACTTGGAGTTTGCAAATTAGGGGAAGTGAACTGGGACTGGGAAAGTGACGAAGACCAGTAAGTGTATTGGTGAATGGTGAGATGGGCTTAGCTGGGCGTGGGCCTTCCTTTGGGCTGTGGCCTCCTCTGGAAAGGGCAGATGACGCTGGTCGCTGGCGAAGTCTCATGGCTCAAGCCGTCTGCCGGGAAGGAAGCGGGAAGAAGCAAGGGAGTAGGGACCGCCGGCGCCCGGGAGGGAGGGGGTTGCCGGCGCCGGCTACCTCGGACGGCCGCCTAGCCTCGCCCTATAGCTGGGACCACCCCTGGCTTCAACTAATCATTCACCTCTATTAGTTAAAATAGACCTGGACGAACAATCAGATTTTGTAGCATACTGAAAGATTTGGAATGATAGGCCACACCGTAGCCTTCCTTTACTCACGTATTTATACACAGATACAAGTTACACGGGATAATATCCCAACCGATTCTAACCATAATTTGGCGGATTACATTCTACACTTAACTCGCTAATTATGGTAAGCCCGGAACGGCAATTACATTGCCTAACACATACAGCGACGAATACGAGTGAGGGATCGGCGGAAACCCGAGGAATTAAACTTGTAAGGGCGATGATACTCAGGCACCATTCATCAGCGGTTTCTTCATCTCCCACGCGGCCAGCTGCGGCACCTTGATATCCGCCTCCCCGTTGTTGAAAACGTAAAGATGCGCGTTCTGGCCTGTCGCGATCGACGGGTACACTCTTGACAGGATGCAGGTTTTACCTCCAGCACCGAAGCTCTCAACCACCGAACGGTCAATCTAGATACGTGAGAGGGAAACGCAAACAACAGCAAAGAAAATACTGGTCAATAAAGCTGTGAGGTGAGAGGTGTCCTAGATAGCTAGTCAGGAATGGTACTATGCAAGGGAAGGGATATATGTATTTACCAAGCTTCTCAAGGAGATCTTCCCGGATGAGATGTCAGTGTCGACGAACCCGGCGAAAGTAGGCTTGTATAGATCTGGGCTAAGAGATGACCTGCTCGACACAAAAGAAGAGCAAAACAGTTCAGTAATAAGCTGAGTGCTCTAAGAGCTTAGCGTAGATTAGAATGCTATATACTGGCTGGCATGTGGGCAATGTGTTCAACGTGAGAAGAGCTAAGAGAGAGAGAGATGTTTGGCCTGGCCATACTTGGTAGGATCAGTGCACATGAGGACCACGGGCTTGCCATATCCATCCTTGAAGACTCTGAAGAAGACGGCGGTCTTCTCCTCCAGGTTGGCGGAGGCGAGCACCCACAGGCCGAAGGGCCCGACGCCGCCCCTCGCGTCCGCGCCCTTGACCCCGCACAGCTTCTGCGCGTCGTTGCCGAACGCCGGATCGAACGGCTCTGCCTTCTCCAGGCCCGACACCTCGAAGCTCACCTCCACGTCAGCCTGCCAAGCACGTACGGACATCTCGATGAACCACACGTAAGGACAGCCAAGTTAAAGAGAAGCTTCTTTGGAAAAGTAGGAGTGCACGGCGATATCCTCGGCCAACCGCGCGCGTCCACGGCGTTGATTCCTGATGGGCGATTTGTTTGTGACAGGTGACACAAGACCGTCCAAATTGGCGACGTCGAGCGAAACCCGTGGACTAGCGACTTTGTGAGTGCTACAGGTGACACAAGACCGTCCAAATTGGGCACGTGAGGCCATGGTACTTTGTGAAACATGTTTATTTGGATGATGATTCGCTAGCACTCGATGAAACACGAGTGGTGGTGTGACCTATGTTCAGAATTAGAAATAAAGCTGATGTGGGTTAATAATATAAAATAAATTTAAAAAATGGGTTAATTAATAAAAAAATTCTTTATGTTAGTAGGAAGCTACCAACCTGGTAAGTTGCCAGTCCTGTGACCTCAAAATGCTCCCCACGCCTGACGACCTTGTCACGCAAACTGACAGGCTTCCACCTGAGCTGCTCAACCTCCTCAATTGGCCACTGCAGTAGCTGCCTGCCGCTGGGGTCAAGCCATATCTTCCTTGGAATCGCCTATCACAAACACAGTTCAGTCGATCAGCTGCCAAACTAGACTAGCCATTCTTTCCCAGCAGTTCAAAGCTTGGAGCTAGACGCCGTACATGGATCCCAGCCCAGCCCTTGGCCATGTCGTCCGGCACGCTGTCCGACTCGTTGGCCCACCCCAGCAGGACCCGCCGCCGCTTCGCCGGGTCGAAGAACGTCTTGGATGCGTAGAAGTTGCCGTAGTCGTATCGGAGGTGGTGGTAGTCGCCGTTGGGGTCGTCAGGCACATACCGCTCAGTCTTGTTGTTGTAGGTGCCGACGGTGTAGTAGTCGTACCGGGTGAGGTCCAGACTGTTCTTGAGCACGTACTTCACCTTGTCGCCGAACTCCGACGTGTCGAGGCCGTTCTGCCCCGATTCAAGCACTGGGAAGAAGTCCGGGCACTCCCACATGCCGGTTAGCGCCGAGTGGAGCGGGTGCTTGGCTCGGACCCAGTGCTTGAAGTCCCGGCTCCGGTACACGTACGCCATGCCTCGGGTGTCCCTCAGGCCACCGACGAGCATCCGCCAGTGGCCGTCCGCGTACCAGGCGGTGGTCGGGTCGCGGAATTGCGTCACGTTCATGCCCGGCTCGGGCACGATGATCGGGTTATAGTCCGGCTTGACCCACTCCCGGAGCAGCGGGTCCGACTTGTTCTTCGGGAAGGCGATGTTCTGCACTTGGTAGTTGATGTCCGGCCGACTGATCCCCGTGTAGAGGAACGCCGGCATGCCATCGGGGAGGATGGTCACCGAGCCGGTCCAACAGCCATGCTGGTCGGATGGGATGTCAGGCTTGATGGCCGGCTCCACGGCGATCCAGTTGATGAGGTCGCGTGACACCGAGTGAGCCGACACGATGTTACCCCACACGGCGCCCTTGGGGTTGTACTGATAGAACAAGTGGTACCAATCCTTGTAGTACATTGGCCCTGTTCCAAAATTCTCAACATGTCAACTCAAAACAAAGCAAGCTGCTTATCCTCTGTCTCTTTTTTGTCCCTTTATTGCTTTACAAGAGGATCTTTCTACAATTGTTTATCATGTTTTGAGCCCGATTCTCCCTAGTAGGCCACCCTATATCACCAGCCCACCTGGTGCTAGGTCAATCGGCCAAGCTAAGAGGCCCAACTTCCTAAGGCCCAAGTGGCTAAGACCGTGACATAGAGTGACAAGCAGAGCGAATCCTGCTTGCATTCTTTTCCTTTTAGATTCGCCTGAGAGGTTCTGATACGTCTTTTGTGTCGGTGAATGAGTAAATATGGTAGGATATCTAATATTAGCGCAAGATTATAGCAATAAAACTATGGGAAAATAATTGGTTAAGCGCATACTGTAAGCAATATGTGTAAGTTTTGATACCCATGGGATAGAGGATCATTAGTATCATTGAAATTGTGAATTTCAACTGAGTTTTGGCGGTGCGGATACGAGATAGAGGATCATTAGTACCATTGAAATTGTGAATTTCAACTGAGTTTTGGCGGTGCGGATACGTGACAAACCATATGCTAGGTGGAGGAGGTCACAGAAAACTCATATTAGTCTTGCCCATTAGCACTCCTTCATTTTAATCATATCTGCCACTGGTTATGTTTGTCTAGTGATCGAATTTTTAATCTGTAAATAATATATATATATATATAGTCAAATGCTTGTTTGTAGCTGCACATTAGTTTATTGCTCCTGTTGGTGCGTTCTGCTGCGTGATACGCCACAGAATCTGTTGATTCTTATGCACCACACCTAGTTGTAAAATTATAAAATCAACTTTGCAAGGCTGGAGAAAGTTTGGTCCATATAGCGAAAGGACATCCTATGCATTGCCGCTTGTGGAGTCTGAGGCTCTGAGTATCTATCATTTGAATGTTCAAATGTCCTTTCTCTTAGCTTCTTTCAAAAAATATGTTTTTTATGTTCCGTAATTAAACACACACACAGAGATCTAGTAGGCAGTACAAGACAGAGATAATGGGTTGGAAAAGTCATACCACTCGGATCTGGCATCGATGAATTTTGTCGTCCCAGCAATCAGAACCAGCCACAAGAAAAGAAAAGAAAAATCGAGTTAGAACCAAGCATCACTAAACGAACAACCAAGAGCCACTAGCACAGTACTTAAATATAGAGCTGCTATATTATTACGGGTTTGTTAATTTTTAGTTGTCTGAAATTTTCTTTTCCCTCGGTCACCTACAATTGCACAGTATTAAGACTAAAATTGTATTATCAAGTGATGTGCAATTTTAGCATAACTTTACAGTAACTTTTAGTTCTATTTGTTTTTTATTTGTATGGCTCACCTAGATTTACTTTTGTCTAGTTTATATTCTTTTTCCCTTTTTGTTTTGTAGGGCAGCACAATACAAAAAATTATGGTATTATTGGATCAAAATCCTACGACCAACAAAGGTGACCGAGAAAATTTCAGTCGCATGTGAAATAGATCCTCCCATATAATTATACAGAACACCGCAATACTTGGTGAATTGGAAGGCTTCATCGTTGTCGGCTACTGTGAAAAACTTAAAGCCTGCAGCTTGTAAGCTTGACTTAAGTTTTTTTTAATTTAATCTATCTTTTAAAAAATATCTTAAAGATAACATCTCCTTAACTTTATTTTCAATTCTAACCCCTTTGGTTACACCACAACGCGCGGGGTGACAAAAATACTCTGTCACGCTACGTATCACGGTATGACCAAAGTTGTCACGATAGCCCTCCAAGCCAGTGCACATCCGTTTTGGGGCTAAGTCATATCACGTCAAGAGGGACGACGTGACAACACTCGTTTGCCACGCTGAAGTCTGTGTTGTGACAACGTGTTTTTACCACGTCACGCGTTATGGCATGACCAAAGGAGTCAGAATTAGAAATAAAGTTAGAAAGATGTTATTTTAAAAAATATTTTTTAGAAAAATGGATTAAATCATAAAAAAAAGTTCGCTTGACTTGTATGAAGGAAAATAAATCAACTGTAGAACTCCCTAACTAACACGGCCAGGAAAGATTAAATTCATTCCTCTCTCTCAAAAAGGAGAAAAGATTAGTTTGATACTCCCGCACCAAGCTGCAATCTTTTGCTCTCCCAACTAAACAACTAATTTCAGGTGATGATGTATTGCCTTTTTCAAACTCTCAAACTTATCTATTAAATCACTCTGTTCTCTGTTCCCTGTGAGGCCTTGTTTGGATGGGCCGGGATCAGTTGGGATATTGGCCCAATCCACGGGACCGTCGGGAAATTCTCCCCTAGTAGCCAAACAAGTCCTGATGTGTATCTGACCCCATGAGGAAGAATACACACAGCTCAAATTAGCATGGACATTACAGAAATATGTTTCCATCTTTACCGTTGATCCAATTCATGGGGGGTTGGAAGTGGTAACCGGTCCTGAGCAGCGGGCTGACAATGGAGGCCGGCACCGACGCTGGCGCCTGCTCGGCCTCAAAGCTCCGGTGGACGACATGGGACGCGCCGGCGAGCTGCAGAAGGAGCAGCAGCGCCCATGGCCCGAGGACCCACTGCTGAGTCCCCATTGTTTTTTGTAGACACGGGGTGAAGACGAGGGGGGAGGAAGGGTTGGATGGATGGTGCCTAGACCAACAGGGGATCACGTCTATATATAATACTTCAGGGCAGTGGGCCAGTGGCAGAGCTGAACAAAGAAAAAATCAAGAGGAGCTTCAGTCCTTTTCAACTGATCTATTCAACTGTTTTGTTATTGAAAATTGAGTTAGTATAGTAGTCAAGCTTATCACCACTTTTCAGAGGTACCCTAATCAACAAGTTTTATTTAAGGGGATAGTGATTACTTGTTGGGAGCTTAAAAATGTTTATTTAAACAAAAAAAAACAGAGCAGTAGATATTCTGTAGTACCGGTGGATCAGTATTAAAAAAAAAGTGCGCTTCAACCAACTGGACCGAAGCAACTCCCATCAGATTCAATGCCCTGCTGCACGGCCGAGGCAAGGTGACCGAATTCAGGTCAGACAGCGTTACTGGTGGAGAAAGGAGTTGCATTCGAGGGTTGGTGGGAAGTTAGCTCGGAGGCCAAGCTCCAAGGCTGCACCTCGTTTTAATACTCAGCTTGTTGGTCGCTGTTTTCGCTGCCTGGCTACAGATCATCGCAGAGCACATTGCAGAGAGCCTATAAAATGTCTCAGGTGCAGGTTACTGGGCACATTGCTCGCTTTTGCCCCACTCGTTCCCCAGTAAGCAAGCTTGCTCCTTGACTTCCAACACCAGCTAATGCTGCAGTAGCCCTTGCTCCAGGGGCAGAAGCTTTCATGGAGTACCATCCTGCCGGCCATGCCTCCAGCAAGTCGGAGGAGGGCTTTTAAGCCATCTTTGCCTCTCCTGATATGGAGGAGGACATTCAGAGGTTTCGCAACCTCACGATCATCATCAAGGTGGTAGGCCCATGTCGGTCCCCTTCGCCGGCCATGGTAGCACGAACCATTCAGGTTCGCCTGTGGTTTCCGATGCGAGACATCCTTGTCTCCCACTATCATCGGGATGACTACCTGGTGGAGTTCTAGAACCAGCGTCAGCACGACTCCGCGCTCGATTGTGAGGACCTGTCTCGGGAGCTCCTAGAGAGATCTCCCAAGACCTCCCAGGAGGTCCGACAAGACCACCTGGAGGTCTGAGAGATCCTTCAAGACCACCCAAGGAGGTCTCCTAGGACCACTAGGAGGTCTCCAGGACCTCTTGGGAGGTCCTAGGAGATCTCTCCAGAAGCTCTCGAGACAGGTCCTCACAAAGGTGGTATCAGAGCTCCATACCGACTGTAGGATGTAACCTTAGTTAGCATGGTCGTTTAGACAAGATCTAAAAATTTATTTTCTAAATCAAACCAACGGATTAATTTGAGTAGATATTCTTCTCTCATCTTATTCTTTTCTTCTCTCATCTTGTCTTGATCTGTTCTCATCTCAATCTATTCTTTCTTGTCTTATTCTCAGGTCCTTGCATCTCATCCTTGCTGGAACCTTGTTTTCGAACTCAAATTGATCTCCTTATCTCAGTAATTTCTATAGGACCGAGCCTTGTTCTAGTTGACCCTCCCCCTAAGTTAAGCTAGAGGTGCTCTAGTAGAGTGGTCCTCCTCGTTGTCGTATCGTTAGCCCATGCAATAAGGCTCCAGTAGGAGGTCCTATTTCATCTTTCTGCCACTTTTGGCCTCTCGGCTATTTGCTCTTTTGGGTTTAACCTGCTCTTCCCCAACTAGGTTGTTCCATCTTTCCTCCTTGTTCTTACTCGTCTATGATGCTTTTCCCTCTCACCTATTGTGGTTTCTTCTCCTCATCTATTAAGTCTGAGAAGTTTGTGCAGATGGTTCAGACCCAGCACTCGGCAAGTCAAGATGAGCCAGTGGATCCCTCTTTGTCGCCACCACCTCCTCCGGTAGCCCCCGCAGATCAGAATCTGAGTCAGTTTATGGCAGCCCAAGCTCAATTGATGAATGTCATGATGCAGAACATGCATCAAATGATGGCCCAGTAGAACCAAACAGTTGCAGCCTTGCTCTCAATGATGAACCAGAATAGCCAAGCCGCTGCCTTGTCGCCACCTCCACCAGTTTTCCATCAGTCCAAGTTGGCAGAGTTTATGAGGACCCGACCTCTTACGTTCTCTAGCTCCTCCGAGCCTTTGGGTGCCGATGACTGGCTGCGCTCGACGAAAAAGAAGCTCACTATCATCCGGTGTGACGACCGTGAAAGAGTTCTTTATGCATCGCACCAATTTGAAGGCATAGCTGCAGAATGGTGGGAGAACTACCGTGCAGCCCATGCAGATCCCCAGTGCATCACCTGGACCGAGTTCTCCGAAGCCTTCCGCCACTACCATATTCCAGACGGGAAGGTGGAAATGAAGAAGAATGAGTTTCGCGAGCTGAAGCAAGGAAGCATGTCAGTGGGGGAATACCTCAACAAGTTCACTCAGCTTGCCCGCTATGCCCCAGAGGATGTTGCCACCGATGAAGCTAGACAGAAGCAGTTCAAGCAAGGACTTAACCCAAGCTTGAAGGTCCAGGTCATTGGCAATGACTATGCAGATTTTCAGCACCTGGTAAACAATGCCATGCTTATTGAAGAATCCCGCCGTGAGCTTGCAAAATCATTCAAGAGGAAGACATCACAGCCCAGTGCTCATCAAGGACCTCCTCAGCGAGCCAGGACGTTTGTGCAGCGCCAACATCAGCGCTCAGGACCTCCTGTTACCTTCGGTACCTCTGCGGCAGCACCTCACTTAGTTTCTTAGGGAGTTCGCACCTTTGACAGCAGCACCAGTAGCCAGCAGCCCAAAAGCATCAAGTTTGCCGAAGGTATCCAGTGCTTCAACTGCCATCACTAGGGTCATTTCGCCAACAACTACTGCAGCGTCACCCACAGAAGCAAGCCCCTCCCAAAGTTTCTAGTCAAGCTGCCAGACCTCCAGCTCCTTCTGCAAGAGGCCAAGTGAATTATGTCGACGTGGAGCAAGCCCAGCCAGCTCAGAACTCCATTCCTGGTAAGTCCCCAGCTAGTGCAGAGTTAGTGGCGGCTTTGTCTCACTCAAAAGATAAAGCAGTTGGAAGAGTGAGCAAAACCCCAGTACCCCAACCTATTCTCTAGTCAGCCCGAATCTCGGGGTCGAGATTCCCTTTAAGGGAAGTAGGTTTGTAACGTCCCGTTTGTCCTGAGTTTTTGAAAATTTTTAAAATAAAAAGAACCATTTGGTTTTGATGAGAGTTCAAAGCTTAACTTGAGATTTAAAAAAAAAACTTTAAATGACTAAACCAAACTTCAACTAAATCGGTTCGGTTTCTTTGGAGTTTGCCTGTAACATTCTGATTTTCTGAATCCTTTTTAAATGTGTAAAATAAATTAAAACTATTTTATTTTAATGAGAATTCAAAGTTTGGTTCTGATGGAAGGGTTTGAGCTGTTTATACCTCCTTGCTGGTAAGCTCGGCAATCCTCCTTTAACCTATTCCTTTTGGATTATGTAGGTTTAGACCTTCTCTGTGGCCTAGACCTCCCCAGTGGTTCATGAGGTTAGTCCTCCCTTGAGGCTTGGACCTTTTCTCACCTGGACGTGCCCGTATGTCCAGGCCGTTCCCTTTGAGTTTGGTCACCTTGGACCTCTTTGTTGGTTCGAATCTCTTTGGAATCAGACCTCTTTTCTGTTCAGACTTCTCTTAAGTCTAGACCCCTTGCTGCCTGGGCACTCTTTTATGCCCAGACCTCTTTTTGGTCGGGACCTCCTTGTATTCCAGTGGACTTCTTATATGCCTTCGAACCTCCTGAGTTCATTTGAACCTCCTTGACATTTCCTCTTGGCCGAAAGGACCTCTATAGGGTTCATCCTAACCACCAAAGCCTTGATCTCACCTGAGCGGTTGGGAGTCACCTTTGAGTTGCCTTGAATTACGAACTTCTGTTGGACCACCTTTTGTGAATCTCCCCGTGGAGTCCCTCTTTTTCTGGGAACCCCTCCGCCTGGACCTCTCCTTGTTCCGAATCTAACGGTTTGGACATCTCCTCATTTTGGATCCAAAGGCCCAGACCTCCCCCGCACGTTTGATCTTGGCTGTTGGACCTCCCTCTCAGAGATCCAACCGCCCGGACCTCAACTTGCCTTTGATCTCAACCACGGAACCATCTTGTAGTTCTCTGGACCTCCTCGCCCGACCTCCCTTGATGAGATCCCAACCGTCAGGACCTCCTTCTGCTGATCCTGACCGTCAGGACCTCTGCAGGTCCAGACCTCCTCTGAATGTCTGGACCTCCTCAACCTTTAGACCTCCCTGTCCTTTGGGCCTAGGACCTCCTAAGCCCCTCAGACCTTCTCAAAGACCTCCTCTGCGGGGCAAGACCTCCTCTCTTGACTCGACTGTTTCTAAGTTAACTAGCCCCACTTGCCAGACTTAGTCATTCTCATTTCCTCCGCCACATTAATATATTGGGCATTTAATGCGTGTCTTGTCACATTAAATGCATCCACATACGTGGTGTTTACTCTGAATCGGGTCACTTAGCCGTACCCTGACATGCTTCCTTGTTCCTTCTCATAGCAACATACGTTGTCCTTTCTCGTACCTTTTAACCAGAATGGTAGTGACACCTGCTCTGCCACTCACCAACCTTTGACCCATTTCTATGCTTATCCTTGACACGTATATTTCTAGTTTTCTTCACCACCTTGACTACAATTAGATCAAGAAATTCTACCACGTCACCTTTCTCCACACCCTGTTATCTTGGCTCTCGTTCAGTGGCTCCCAGGGAAGACCTTGTCGCCCACGACCTCCCCTCCATCCATTGGTTTCTTCTTGTCCCTGGTAAGTCCCTTGGTGATCTGCTCCACTCTTGTTCGTGCCACTGCACTGAGCTGGTCATGTCCATCTCAGGACCTCCCCTGGTGGACTTCTTTTCGGATATCTATGGCCTTTGGGTGAGGACCTCCTCTCTGAACTTTACACAAGAGCCATTTCTCAGGACTTCTCTATTCTATTGCTTGAATCACTCCTTTGGGGTCTTTTGCTAAAAGACCACCTCCTCCTGGTAAGCTTGGACCTCTTCCAAAAGAACCATTTTAAAAATGTAGACCTCTCCTGTTGATTGAGTTCTGGACTCCCTCTGGGGTTCGTTTGGTTTTCTTGTTGATCTCAGTTGGATCTTTATTTGAATCTTCTTTGAAATTGCTCTTTTACACGTGTAGATTGCGAAGACTCCAGGGAGTCTGAAGGTTCTGAAGAGGAAGACTCTCAGGATAGTGAGCAAGGCAAGTTACACTCTTGATCATATTGCACCCAATAATTCAATTTATTTATGTTAAGTTGCAAAGTTTAATGCATGCCTATTTCTACCAAGTTATTTCAATACCTGTTTTAAATTCATAGTTATGCCTACTTCCTTTGTATGGCCACTGTTGACTTTGAATTGAACTTATTGTCACCTTTAGATCAAACTTGGGTCATGCAGTAGTGTGAGCCAAGACCATTTGAAAAACTTGTGCTTAGTCAAGCTTAGACCAAAAGTATTGATTTGGGGAAATCTTTACCAACATGACCAAATATTGCTTAAAATGTTTTGACCATGACATTGGGTTGTCATGGGAATATGAAAGTGTTGCTGGGGAAGCAAAGAAAATGAAATTGGATTTAGACTGGGGCGAATTGGTTGGCTTGGCTGGTGCAATGTTTGTGCACGGACTCTATCCTGGCTAAGGTGGAGGTCCAAGGGTTTGTGAGAGTCGCCCTAGTCATGTGAGGACCGGTCTTTGAGCGACCAATGCCATGCCTATAATGGGCTATGCCACAATCGTGCAACCACATGTCTCCAGAATGGGGCGTGGGACCTGGCTGAGTAATTTGCAGAACTCCACCATATGCTGCTCCATTGGAAGTGTGGGAGGTCTTGTAGGGCTAATGGTCTTTTATGACCTACTGTTCCCACTGGTGCAAGAGGGGGCTTTCCGCCGGATTGCGATCCATAGGAAAGTGAAACCTTAGCAAGGAAAGGCTGTGGTGGGGCAATGCATTGTAAAGGCCTTGTCATGAGCTCTAGACCTCTTACCTTTGGTAGTGAGAGGTGGCATTGACGGATCTTGGGATAAACTAGAGAAATCATGTCATGTGGGTAAAGTGTACAACCTCTGCAGAGTTAAATCTATTCGAATAGCCGTGTCCACGGTCATGGACATGCTGGCAAAGGCTACTCAGAGTTAGATGTTGATTTTGGGATTTCCAGAAATGTTTTCAAATCTGTTTTGGAATTGCTATCCCATGGGTTTGGGCAGGGAGCCTGGTGTCAGGAGGGTATCCTTCACCAACTTGTTGATGAATGTTATCCAACTGAAAAATTGCTTTGCTAAAATAAATTTTAGTTATAAAGACCTGCTTTGGAACTTAGTAATGGTATTTGAAAGAAAATTGGCTTTGTGCAAATTAACCATATTATGCCATCCGTTGATTATCCATATATGCATGTCATTTTGCTAACCCACGGGTGTAACTTGCGAGCACGGTTGTGTGCTCGCTCTTGCTCATTACAATTTTTGCCAGGAGAGGACCTTGGCAGTGAAGAAAACCCAAGCGAATAGGTTGTGCCTTCCAGTCAGTTGCCTGTGGCGTGCTGATGGACCTTTGATCTTTTGCTCTTGTGTAATTATGCTTGGCCAAGGCCACCTTGTAAATAAACTCTGTAGATATTTTGTTTTAATAAAGATACGTTCTGGATGTTACCACCATTGTATTATTACTGTGAAGAGCTAGCCATGATCCTTGGGACTAGCTCGGGTTTCACAGGGAACCTTAGAGCAAACTTGGACCTCCATGTCTACACGATGGAATGAACACGTGAGGTTCTGGGGTAGTCTCAGACCTCCACGACCTCCTCTGGAGGGTCGCGGGTGGTCTTGGGGTGCCCCCAGTCCTCCTCGTTTTTCCCTGGTTGGGCAGTGGTAGGTCCTCGGGTGCTCATTGGCTCCAAGACCCTCTCGGGACATGTTCTCCTGGACTTCCAGGAGGTCCTGTTGGACCTCCTGGGAGGTCTTGGTGGACTATCCGAGAGGTCCTTTGTGGACCTCCTGGGAGGTCCGGATGGACTTTCCAGCAGTTCTTGGAGGACCTCTCGGGTGCCCTAGAGTTGGGTCGTTACATTGCCGGAGTTTTTCCTTTTCTCTGTTGTCGAACCCGGGAGCGAAGGATCCCGAATTCTCTGTGTTCATACATTAGTCCAGGATAACTAATGTACAGATCAAACAAAAGTGATAATCAAAACATATCACGATTTTATTAGTATTTATTCGAGTTTATTACAAAGGGCCCGAGGCCAAATAAAGTAAAACACAATGAAGCGAAATAATAGTAGTAGACCCAACGATTCGCCACAGTAATAAATCAGGGGCCGCACCTAAGCGCCAAGATCCTCACCGTCCCGGTAGATATCTTCTCTGAATAAAGATTATTCAAGAAGAGTGAGCACTACTACCGTGTTTCGCAAGTTACACCCAATATGGAATTGATATGCATGCATAAGGTAGACAAAGGATCTTGGCAAGGTTATTTTATGAAAGCGTTAGGTTTTAATTTAAATAATCATATTAGATTACAAAGCCATTTTATACAATAATCTAAATCACCATTTTAAATAACAATAGTTTATTGTGGATAACCTCCATAAAAGATGATGGATATCCTCCAATCACAATGGCTACCCGCCTAATTTTCCCACGGACTATCCATCCTGAAATTATCTGTTGAAATCATTTTAAAACCAAAAACAAAACTAACTCGAGTGGCTTTGCTAGCATGTCCATGACCGTGGACGCGCTATTCAATAGTTTTACACTCTGCAGAGTTTGTACAACTTACCCACACGAGATATTATACTCTTTGTGTCGGCCAATCCACGCTTCCTAAGCGTGTGTGAGCAAACATCACAAGGTCGTTATAATGTTCTACCTTAAAGTACTTGTGCCGCTAAGGTTTCGCTTCCATTGACCGACAGTCCTCAAAAACCCCTCTTGCGCCAGATGGGAAAACTGTCTACCCGACATCCATACATACAACATAGCACAAATAACTAAAAGGTATTACAAATTATTAAGCGAGTCCCGCCCATACAGACATGTGGTTGTACGATAAGGCATAACAAAATGCGCCAAAGACCGGTCCTCAATTGACTTGGGGCTATTCAATTTAAACCACAGGTCTTAATCTTAACCAGACTAAGCCCGTGCATAAACTCGCACCCACCATTCATCCTTTTCGCCCAAGTCCAAACCCTTTTGATTTTATTTCTATAAAACCATCTTTACAAATTCTCTATGGTAAAACAATACCATAGTTTTAATTTTCAAAGAAATTTTATTGAGTTGGCTAAAATTCTCCCAAAAACATAAATCATGGTCTAAGTATTTATGAAGCATTTGATTATTAAACATAATAATTTATCTAAGGTGACAAAGGAATGTCAAGGCAACATCCAAAATTTGGCATACAAGGATAATAGGAATAACTAATTATTTAAACAGAATTTGAAATACTTGAATAAAATTATGCATGCATTTAATAATTTAAAACTGAATTTAATTAACTTTAAAATAATAGGGCAAAATGGTCAAAGTATAACTTGCCTTCGTTGCGATACCGAAAATCTACGTCTTGAGAAGTATCTAATTCCCTAATCGTCAAAGTCTAAACGTGAAAATAAGGCAAATCAAATAAAATTCAAACAAAATTCAAAAATACAAAATAAACCAAGTCTAAATATAAAAATTTTATTTTATTGAGCTAGATAATCAAATTATAAAATTTTAGAAATTTGTTTCACTAAATTTGGAGTTAGGATTCAATTATTATGAGTTTTATAAATTTTAACCTAAATTTGATATTTAAAAGAATTCTAAATTCTAAAACAGAACTAAAATGAACTCTAAATTGAATTATTATATTTTATTTAGTTAGACAATAATTTTCTAAAATTTTAGCAACTTGAATCATCTAATTTGGAATTATAATGCAAAAGTTATGAATTTTACAAATTTTAACCCTAAATCATTATTTAAATCAATTTCCCGAATTATTCTCCTAAAGGAAATTCTAAATATTGCGCATGATGACGTCAGCGATAATTTTTAGGATTTAAATGAATTAGAATAATTTCTCGACAAGTGGGGCCCAGTGTCATAGGCTCGGTCCACTGAGACCAATTCTACCCAACCAATGGATCGAAATTGGTGAACCGTACACGACGCTACGACTAAGCGCCACGTGGGCACATGTGGTGACGTGGCGGTTGCGTGGAGATGAGGTGGCGCCACGGTGGTGGACGGGGCGGCAAGATCGGGCCCTAGGTCTCGCCGTGAACGACGGTGAATTGATCTCCGGCGAGAGCACGAGGAGGAAGAGGGAATGTGACGAGCACGGTGCTCACCGTGGTAGTGCAAGGGACGACGGAATGATCGTGGCGAGTAAAAAATGCGGCGGCGGTGAGCTTATGACGACGAGGATCTCCCGAGGGTCTCTGGCAAGGTGGTAGTGCGCCGACGGTGTCGCGGTGATCTGGCGATTCAAGACGTGGATGACGGGCCGGGCGGGTTTGACCTCGCCGGAATTGAAGAAAACCCAAATCTTCCCGCCGCGAAGAACTCTAAAATCGGGCTTCACAGAGGAGGAAGGAGATGTGAGTGGTGGTGTCACCGGCGTGAGAAGGGCTTCCGATGCTCCCTTATATAAGGGTCGGGGTGGAGTAGAGGAGGATCGGCACACGTGGCGGCGGCGTTTAAGGTAGTCTTGGCATTACGGCGAGATCGTGTGCGAGGGAGGTGAAGAGTGGGCGAATGCGCGTGGCGGAGTTAAATAAATTAAATGCGCACAAACGCGAGTAAAGAGAGGAGGAATCGTGGAGAAGGTGAAGCTCGAGCGGTGGCTATGGCGGCATCGGAAGCGCGCTCCACGCGAGGTAGAAGAGAGCGAGAAGGAAGAAAAGGTGTGGGCGGCTAGATCTTGATCGAGCGACGCGAAATGACGGTGACGTGTGCGTGTGTGGACCGTTGGATTGAAATCCAACGGTCGCGTGAAGAGGAAAGCGTGGAGAGCGGGCCGTCTTGAGGCAAGACGCTGGCGTGTGAGTAAATGGGCGAGCCAAGTTTCGCCCAATTGTTGTTTTCCGATTTTCTTTTCATTTTCTATTTTAAATATTCAGTTTAATTCATTTGACTTTAGAATATAGCAAAATAATTCCAAAAATTCTAGAAAAATTCTCATAAATTATTAGAGACATTTTATACTTAATAAAATTATTTCCAACTTAAACTTGATAATAAATTTTGTAGTTCAATTTATTTTAGCCTTAACTAATTAGGAAAAAGTTTTAAAAATTTGAATTTCCACAAAAATAAATAGTTTTAAATTTTCTCTGAAATTGAAATTTTGGGCTGTTACAAACCTTCCCCTTAAAGGAATCTCGACCCGAGATTGATTGGCCGACAAGAAGATGGGGATACTCGCCTTAAGATCTTCCTCTCGCTCCCGGTGGCTTCACTTTCAGGTGGTGGCTCCATTGAACTTTATATGATCGGATGATCTTGCTCTCGTAACACGCTCTGCGACGCCTAAAATCTTGATTGGTTGTTCTACATAAGTGAGGTCTTCTTGTAGATCGATACTCTCTATAAGAGTCGATCCTCGGCACTCAAGGCACTTCTTTAGTTGTGACACATGAAAGGCGTTATGTATCGCAGACAAGGAGGTTGGCGGTTCAACCGATAAGCGACTTCACCTCTCTTTGCCAAAATTTTGTAAGGACCCACAAATCAGGTGCGAGTTTTCCTTTAGTTGAAACCTTCTTACTCCCTAAGTGGAGTAACTCGAGATAAACAAAATCTCCTATTTCAAATGTCAATTCTCTTCTTCGATTGTCAAGATAACTTTTCATCGGGTTTGAGCTACTTTCAGACGTTCTCTTATTGCTTTAACCTTGCTTTCGGCGTCTTTGATCAATTCTCGTCCGAAAAATTGGTGCTCTCCTACTTCATCCCAAAGGAGCGGAGTTCGCATTTTACGCCATATAAGGCTTCAAATGGAGACATCTCGAAGCTAGCTTGATAGCTATTGTTGTCTGAGAATTCTCAAAGGGCGATTCTTGTCCCAATTTTTTCCATAATCTAAGGCATGAGGCTCAAGCATGTCCTCAAGAACTTGGTTGACGTTGCTCGTCTCGACCATCCGTCTCGAGGGTGATCTGTTATCTTGAAGTTGAGTCTGGTTCCTAAAGCTTCATGAAGACTCTTCCAAAATCGGGATGTGAATCGAGAACCTCTATCGAGACAATCTTCTTGGGTACACCATGTAAACAAACAATCTTGGCCACATATATTTCGCTAGTTTGCTACTCGATAGGTGGTCTTGATCGAATGAAATGGGCCACTTTGGTCAATCGGTCAATTATCACCCAAATGGAGTCACATCTGTTTGGGTCCTAGGAAGTCGATAATGAAATCCATACCAATTTCTTCCCACTTCCATTCAGAATCGGTAGTGGTTGCAACAAACCCGCGGTCTTTGGTGCTCTGCCTTAACTTCGTTGACATATATCGCAATGTGCATTTAACTCAGCGATTTCGCGCTTCATCTTCGACCCACCAATATTTCTCCTTCAGATCTGGTACATTTTGGTACTTAGGGATGAATGGAGTAGGGTGATTCATGAGCTTCTTTTAGAATTGATCGTTTTAATTCCTGGCGATTAGGCACACAGATGCGATTTCCAAACCATCTTGTTCCTTGCTCATCCTCGAGAATCCTGGGGCTTTGCCTCTTCTCATATTCTTTTTGATTTCTTTGATGTCTTCGTCTTCTAACTGTTTTTCTCTAATCTGACTCTGAAGAGTGGGTTGAACTTCCAAAGCATTGACACATCCTTGGTTGACAATCTCCGATTTAGATGCTTGATTCTTCATACAATTCAGTGGTTCTTGAACCAGGATGGTATTGCAATCGCCTTTCTACTCGTGGCATCTGCAACTACATTTGCTTTACCGGATGATAATGAATTCCAAGGTCGTAATCTTTTATCGACTCTAGCCATCTTCGTTATGCGAGGTTGAGTTCGATCGAGTAAAATGTATTTCAAACTCTTATGATCCGTGAAAATCTCACAATGATTACCAATAAGATAATGCCGCCAGATTTTTAGAGCATGCACAATTGCTGCTAACTCGAGATCATGAGTCGGATAATTTCCTTCGTGTGGTCTTAACTGACGAGATGCATAAGCCACTACTTTACCTTCTTGCATAAGTACACATCCAAGTCCTTGACGGGATGCATCACAGAAGATTTCAAAATCCTTATGAATATCAGGCAGTAATAACACTCGTGCAGACACTAATCTCTTCTTGAGTTCTTGTAAACTCTTTTCACGTGCCTCTGTCCATTCAAACTTTTCTCCTTTTTGAAGTTGAGTCATGGGTCTTGCTATCTTGGAGAACCCTTCAATAAATCTGCGGTAATACCCGCTAATCCAAGGAAACTTCTCACCTCGAG
The DNA here is from genome assembly GCA_036346405.1 of Phyllostachys edulis. Classification (NCBI taxonomy): domain Eukaryota; kingdom Viridiplantae; phylum Streptophyta; class Magnoliopsida; order Poales; family Poaceae; genus Phyllostachys; species Phyllostachys edulis. The sequence continues at coordinate 1,141,132 of CM070547.1, forward strand.
ACAGACTTGGGTTGTTTCCAATCCATTACGGCTTCAACTTTGATCGATCTATCGCAACTCCTCCTGCCGACACAATATGTCCAAGGAATGCCACTTGACTTAGCCAAAATTCGCGACTTGCTAAATTTGGCATAAAGCTGATTTTCTCTGAGTTTTCCCAAAATTATTACGAGATGATCCTCGTGTTCTTCTTCATTCTTTGAATAAATGAGAATGTCATCGATGAACACAACCACAAACTTATCCAGAATTCCATGAACACTTTGTTCATCATATTCATGAAATAAGCGGGCGTTTGTCAAACCGAACGACATCACCGTGAATTCATACTGATCCATATCTAGTTGTGAATGCGGTCTTGGGATATCTTCGTGCGATCTTGATTGGTGATAGCAGATCTCAAGTCAATCTTGAAAATACACTTGCTCCTTTAATTGATCAAACAGATCATCGATCCTAGGTAGCGGTACTTATTCTTGATTGTCACTTCATTAAGTGATCTGTAATCCACACACATTCTCATACTATTGTCTTTTTCTTGACAAATAATCTGGTGCTCCCCAAGGTGATGAGCTTGGCCAGATATAACCTTTTCATTTTAGTTCCATTATCTGTTTCTTCATCTCGCCAACTCATTGGTAGGCATTCTGTAGAGGGTCGCTTTGAGATTGGGGCGTCCACAGGACTAAGTCAATTATAAATACTACGTCCTGTCGGGTGGCATCTTAGGAGTAGTTCATCGGAAAAACATCAGGAAATTCTTGTACCATCGGTATATCTTCAAGCTTTAACTCTTTCAAAATTTGGTTAGAACCGATCTTCCTCGGTACTAGTCTTGGGCTTGAATTCCACCGAGATTCCTTGCTTATTGGTAAGAGCAATAGACCTATTGGCACAATTTATTTGTCCTTGATTCTTGGCTAGCCAATCCATTCCAAGAATCACATCAAACCTTGAGAATGCAAAACTATCAAATCTGCTAGGAAGGTTACTCAGGATATTTCAAGGGTAAGGTTTGGGCAAAGATAACTAGTTCTCATTTCGAGCCCGGGAGTGAATTATCATAGGATTATCTAAAGGAGAGATAGGTAACCCATGTTTTCCCACAAATTTATTGGAAACAAAAGAGTGCGATGCTCAGGAATCAAATAGAACTAATCTTTGGTCTTGAATTGATTGGAACGCGTACCAGGGCGACATCCGGTCTTTGCTTGAGCTTCCTCTGCGATAACGTGGTTCACACGTCCCTTCAGTATCTTCGGATCGCGGCTTTTGATTGCCACCGTGGTGGAACTCTGGTCTTGGCCTAGCGGTGGTGCACCTTGCGACTTCTTAGGGCATCTGTTAGCATAATGCCCGTCTCGTTAAAGGGAAACAAGTCACTCCGATTCTTGATGAAATCGATTCTTCACGAGGCCGACCTCCAGTTGAGTTGCTACTGAAGCCTAAAGTATTGGTATTGCGTTGGTCTTGGAGCTCGAGGGTGGAAGGCGAAATCCTCCTGTTGTGGTGGCCGAGGAAATTGTAACGCGAGGCTTGGGTTGTCCTCAAACATTGTACTTCTCGAGCGGCCATCCTTCGCTGCGGTTCTCCATCTGCAGATGTTTGGCCTCTGGCGAAAAGCTTTATTCACTAAGCTGCTGGAAGTCGGTGTAGTCATTGGAGACCACCGGGTGAGATCTCATCGTTTAAACCATCCATGAACCTTTCTCGCCTTTCTTCATCACTAGCCACATCTGTTTGGGGCATAGCGAGCAAAATTTGGTTGAATTTGTGCAGTATTCCCCACCGTGCGGTTGCCTTGTTTGAGCGCGTGGAACTCTTTCTTCTTTAGGGTCATTATCCTCATGAATATGTGCATGGCGAAAAGCCCGCACAAACTCCTCCCAAGAGATAGTCTCAAGATCGGCATGGGAGATGTTATAGTTATCCCACCATTACGACAAGGGACCGGTGAGTGATGAGAGGCAAGCAGGACTCTCTCACGATCGATACATTGAGTGATATCCGGCTTCTTCCCGATAGCACGGATCCATCATCGGCATCCATTGGCTCAGGTCTTTGGAGAAGGTCGGTGGGCCTTATCGCATAAATTCCGCCATGGTCAATCTTTGTGCGGTGGAGGTGGTGGTGGTGCTTGAGTGGTCTTTGCTTGGTTGATGTTAATGGATGAGCTAATGAGTCTATCGATGTGTCGATTGGCCATCATCTGGCGCCAATCGAGCCCTTCTGGCAGTGGAGGAGGTGGTTCTTTGGACGGGGTTTTCGGTAATCTGCGTTTGGATTTCCTTGGCCTTGGCGCTACTACTCGCTTGGCGTGTGGTAACCATCTGTGGAATCTTCTAAAGACTCGTAATAGAGTATATAAATAAAGTTCTAAGGAATAATATTTTTAACAGCCCAAGAACTAACAAGCACAAGACAAAAGAACCAAATTTTGCCAAAAATAGTCCTTTTATTATTTTATTTTATTGTTTGATTATGGCTATCACAAGAGACATTGATAGCTCATAATTAGCATCTAACGATCATATGAGATCTGACTAAGGTGTAAGAGGGTATAATCGGCTGCAAGTACTACCCTCTCTGCCTTGTATATAGCCTTGACTCTTCTTCCATTGCTTTCGGCCTTTCTTACGCATCTAGCAGTCATTACGAGTATTACGCTAGATTCATCCAGAGTGTTCCCGTAGGCATAATCCATTGCCTTAGACAGTCCACTTGGTGAGTAAGCTCAGAGAGTCCTCATACTCAGCGGGGCGAAAGGTGCTATCAAATTTAGTCGGAATGTGCATGGGGTGGTAGTGAAACTTCGAGTCCTCAAAATAATTGTTGTAAATATGGCGTGGCGACGTGTTGCCTCTCTGGCTGCATCTCAAGTCCATCAACGAAATTATCACGTCTCCTTTGGGCGTCGAAGATGTGGTGGTTTGTGTTTGGTTGAAGGTTGGCGTGAGGATTACTTCAAGTCTCCAACGCTCTTGGTTCCCCACTTTATACATGTACCCTTGATAAGTTGGTCTCTGGTTGTAACCTAAGTGTTGCATCATCTTCCATAGAAGTGCACCCGTGTCCCGTGAAAATTCCATGGGAAATCCGGGTTGGTTGTTGACCATCTACAATTTAGAGAATAAGATAAGTTGATAACCATTTTAAAAAGAAGTGTTGAGAAGACTCTTGAATAGACTCAAAATATGTTTAGTTTTTGAAAAATAAATCCTTAAGAAAATTCTAAAGCCACGACCTACGATCGATATGGCTCGATACCACTTTTGTCGAACCCGGGGCGAAGGATCCCGAATTCTCGTGTTCATACATTAGTCGGGATAACTAATGTACATCAAACAAAAGTGATAATCAAAACATATCACGCATTTTATTAGTATTTATTCAGAGTTTATTACAAAGGGCCCGAGGCCAAATAAAGTAAAACAATGAGCGAATAATAGTAGTAGACCCAACGATTCACCACGAGCAATAAATGCGGGGGCATGACCTAAGCGTCAAGATCCTCACCGTCTTGGTAGATATCTTCTCTGAATAAAGATTATTCAGAAGAGTGAGCACTACTACCGTGCTCGCAAGTTACACCAATATGGAATTGATATGCATGCATAAGGTAGACAAAGGATCTTGGCAAGGTTATTTTATGAAAGCGGCGGTTTTAATTTAAATAATCATATTAGATTACAAAGCCATTTTATACAATAATCTAAATCACCATTTTAAATAACAATAGTTTATTGTGGATAACCTCCATAAAAGATGATGGATATCCTCCAATCACAATGGCTACCCGCCTAATTTTCCCACAGGACTATCCATCCTGAAATTATCTGTTGAAATCATTTTAAAACCAAAAACAAAACTAACTCGAGTGGCTTTGCTAGCATGTCCATGACCGTGGACGCGCTATTGAATAGTTTTACACTCTGCGAGTTTGTACAACTTTACCCACACGAGATATTATACTCTTTGTGTCGGCCAATCCACGCTTCCTAAGGCGTGACAGAACAAACATCACAAGGCCGTTACAATGTTCTACCTTAAAGTACTTGTGCCGCTAAGGTTTCGCTTCCATTGACCGTAGTCCTCAAAAACCCCTCTTGCGCCAGATGGGAAAACTGCTTCTGCAGACATCCATACATACAACATAGCACAAATAACTAAAAGGTATTACAAATTATTAAGCAGTCCCGCCCATACAGACATGTGGTTGTACTGATAAGGCATAACAAAATGCGCTCAAAGACCGGTCCTCAATTGACTTGGGCGTCATTCAATTTAAACCACAGGTCTTAATCTTAACAGACTAAGCCAGGTGCATAAACTCGCACCCACCATTCATCCTTTTCGCCCAAGTCCAAACCCTTTTGATTTTATTTCTATAAAACCATCTTTACAAATTCTCTATGGTAAAACAATACCATAGTTTTAATTTTCAAACAAATTTTATTGAGTTGGCTAAAATTCTCCCAAAAACATAAATCATGGTCTAAGTATTTGCGAAGCATTTGATTATTAAACATAATAATTTATCTAAGGTGACAAAGGAATGTCAAGGCAACATCCAAAATTTGGCATACAAGGATAATAGGAATAACTAATTATTTAAGCGAGAATTTGAAATACTTGAATAAAATTATGCATGCATTTAATAATTTAAAAACTGAATTTAATTAACTTTAAAATAATAGGGCAAAATGGTCAAAGTATAACTTGCCTTCGTTGCGATCTGGAAAATCTCGTCTTGAGAAGTATCTAATTCCAGGAATCGTCAAAGTCTAAACGTGAAAATAAGGCAAATCAAATAAAATTCAAACAAAATTCAAAAATACAAAATAAACCAAGTCTAAATATAAAAATTTTATTTTATTGAGCTAGATAATCAAATTATAAAATTTTAGAAATTTGTTTCACTAAATTTGGAGTTAGGATTCAATTATTATGAGTTTTATAAATTTTAACCTAAATTTGATATTTAAAAGAATTCTAAATTCTAAAACAGAACTAAAATGAACTCTAAATTGAATTATTATATTTTATTTAGTTAGACAATAATTTTCTAAAATTTTAGCAACTTGAATCATCTAATTTGGAATTATAATGCAAAAGTTATGAATTTTACAAATTTTAACCCTAAATCATTATTTAAATCAATTTCCCGAATTATTCTCCTAAAGGAAATTCTAAATATTGCATGATAGCGTCAGCGATAATTTTTAGGATTTAAATGAATTAGAATAATTTCGACAAGTGGGGCCCAGTGTCATAGGCTCGGTCCACGGTAGACCAATTCTACCCAACCAATGGATCGGGAAATTGGTGAAGCCGTACACCACGCCGTGTTGACTAAGCGGCCACGTGGGCACATGTGGTGGCGTGGCGGTTGCGTGGAGATGAGGTGGCGCCACGGTGGTGGCCGGACGAAGCGGCTGGGCCCTAGGCTCGCCAACAGACGGTGAATTGATCTCGGCGAGAGCACGAGGAGAAGAGGAATGTGACGAGCACGGTGCTCACCGTGGTAGTGCAAGGACGAGCGGAATGATCGGCGAGTAAAAAAAATGCGGCGGCGGCGGTGAGCTTGCGACGACGAGGATCTCCCGAGGGTCTCTGGCAAGGTGGTAGTGCGCCGGTGTCGCGGTGATCTGGCGATTCAAGGCGTGGATGACGGGGCGGGCGGGTTTGACCTCGCCGGAATTGAAGAAAACCCAAATCTTCCGCCGCGAAGAACTCTAAAATCGGGCTTCACAGAGGAGGAAGGAGATGTGAGTGGTGGTGTCGACCGGCGTGAGAAGGGCTTCCGATGCTCCCTTATATAAGGGTCGGGGTGGAGTAGAGGAGGATCGGCACAATGGCGTGGTGGCGTTTAAGGTAGTCTTGGCATTCTGGCGAGATCGTGTGCGAGGAGGTGAAGAGTGGGCGTGTGGCAAGTGAGTTAAATAAATTAAATCGACAAACGCGAGTAAAGAGAGGAGGAATCGTGGAGAAGGTGAAGCTCGAGCAGGCGGCTATGGCGGCATCGGCGCGCCCACGCGAGGTAGAAGAGAGCGAGAAGGAAGAAAAGGTGTGGGCGGCTAGATCTTGATCGAGCGGCCGCGAAATGACGGGTGGCGATGTGCGTGTGTGGACCGTTGGATTGAAATCCAAGGTCAAGTGAAGAGGAAAAGCGTGGAGAGCGGGCCGTCTTGGTCTGCTTGCAGCGTGTGAGTAAATGGGCCGAGCCAAGTTTGGCCCAATTTAATTGTTTTCGATTTTCTTTTCATTTTCTATTTTAAATATTCAGTTTAATTCATTTGACTTTAGAATATAGCAAAATAATTCCAAAAATTCTAGAAAAATTCTCATAAATTATTAGAGACATTTTATACTTAATAAAATTATTTCCAACTTAAACTTGATAATAAATTTTGTAGTTCAATTTATTTTAGCCTTAACTAATTAGGAAAAAGTTTTAAAAATTTGAATTTCCACAAAAATAAATAGTTTTAAATTTTCTCTGAAATTGAAATTTTGGGTCATTACAAACCTTCCCCTTAAAGGAATCTCGACCGAGATTCAGATTTGGCCACAGAAGATGGGGATACTCGCCTTAAGATCTTCCTCTCGCTCCCGGTGGCTTCACTCTACGGGTGGTGGCTCCAATTGAACTTTATATGATCGGATGATCTTGCTCCACAGTAACACGCTCTGCGGCGTCTAAAATCTTGATTGGTTGTTCTACATAAGTGAGGTCTTCTTGTAGATCGATACTCTCTATAAGAGTCGATCCTCTGGCACTCGAAGGCACTTCTTTAGTTGTGACACATGAAAGGCGTTATGTATCGCAGACAAGGAGGTTGGCGGTTCAAGCGATAAGCGACTTCACCTCTCTTTGCCAAAATTTTGTAAGGACCCACAAATCACGGGTGCGAGTTTTCCTTTAGTTGAAACCTTCTTACTCCCTAAGTGGAGTAACTCGAGATAAACAAAATCTCCTATTTCAAATGTCAATTCTCTTCTTGATTGTCGGCATAACTTTTACATCGGGTTTGAGCTACTTTCAGACGTTCTCTTATTGCTTTAACCTTGCTTTCAGGCGTCTTTGATCAATTTCGGTCCGAAAAATTGGTGCTCTCCTACTTCATCCCAAAGGAGCGGAGTTACGCATTTTACGCCATATAAGGCTTCAAATGGAGACATCGTAAGCTAGCTTGATAGCTATTGTTGTACGAGAATTACGCAAAGGCGATTCTTGTCCCAATTTTTTCCATAATCTAAGGCACAGGCTCGAAGCATGTCCTCAAGAACTTAGTTGACGGCGTTCTGTCGACCATCCGTCACGAGGGTGATCTGTTTATCTTGAAGTTGAGTCTGGTTCCTAAAGCTTCATGAAGACTCTTCCAAAATCGGGATGTGAGCGAGAACCTCTATCGAGACAATCTTCTTGGGTACACCATGTAAACAAACAATCTTGGCCACATATATTTGGCTAGTTTGCTACTCGATAGGTGGTCTTATTTGGAATGAAATGGGCCACTTTGGTCAATCGGTCAATTATCACCCAAATGGAGTCACATCTGTTTGGGTCCTAGGAAATCGATAATGAAATCCATACCAATTTCTTCCCACTTCCATTCAGGAATCGGTAGTGGTTGCAACAAACCGCGGTCTTTGGTGCTCTGCCTTAACTTCGTTGACATATATCGCAATGTAAGCGGCGAACTTCGTGATTTCTCGCTTCATCTTGACTCCACCAATATTTCTCCTTGAGATCTGGTACATTTTGGTACTTAGGGATGAATGGAGTAGGGTGATTCATGAGCTTCTTTTAGAATTGGTGTTTTAATTCCTGGCGATTAGGCACACAGATCACGATTTCCAAACCATCTTGTTCCTTGCTCATCCTCGAGAGAATCACGGGGCTTTGCCTCTTCTCATATTCTTTTGATTTCTTTGATGTCTTCGTCTTCTAACCTGTTTTCTCTAATCGACTCGAAGAGTGGGTTGAACTTCCAAAGCATTGACACATCCTTGGTTGACAATCTCCAGTTTAGATGCTTCAGTTCTTCATACAATTCAATTTGGTTCTTACGAACGAGGATGGTATTCTGTCGCCTTTCTACTCGGGGCATCTGCAACTACATTTGCTTTACGGGATGATAATGAATTCCAAGGTCGTAATCTTTTATCGGCTCTAGCCATCTTCGTTTATGCGAGGTTGAGTTCGATTGAGTAAAATGTATTTCAAACTCTTATGATCCGTGAAAATCTCACGGCGGTTACCAATAAGATAATGCCGCTGATTTTTAGAGCATGCACAATTGTTGCTAACTTCGAGATCATGAGTCGGATAATTTCTTCGTGTGGTCTTAAGCGGCGAGATGCATAAGCCACTACTTTACCTTCTTGCATAAGTACACATCCAAGTCCTTGACGGGATGCATCACGAAAGATTTCAAAATCCTTATGAATATCGGCAAGATAACACTTTAGTGCGAGACACTAATCTCTTCTTGATTCTTGTAAACTCTTTTCACAGGCCTCGCGCCCTTCCCACTCGTGGACCGTCCGATCCTTTTTGGATGGGCCGATCGAGATGAAAGGTTTGGCCGGTCCGAACGTTCCCAAGTGTTGTGGATCGTCTGATTCACATCGAACAGCCCAAATAAGATGTAGCGTTCGGCTGGTCCGAACGTTCCACTTCCTTGTGGATCGCCCAATTCAAATCGGACAGCCCTGCTTCGCCGTGCCTTCGACCTCTTGTCCCCAGGACCTCCTCCTCAGGACCTCTCTTGGTCTTTTTACAAAGACCACCCTTGTGATCTTTTTGCAAAGACCACCCCCTTGGGTCATGACCTCCCGTTGGTCACGACCTCCCTCTTGAGTCACGACCTCCCTGTTGGTCGCGACTGGTCTTTTTTGCAAAGACCACCTTTGCGGTCAGACCCCTTGAGGTCACGACCTCTGGACTTTTTTGCAGAGACCACCCTTGCGGCCATGACCTCCCTCGTGGGTCACGACCTCCCCTTCGATCTCCTCCCTTAACTTGTCCAGGACCCTCTTGTAACGACCCAACTCTAGGGCACCCGAGAGGTCCTCCAAGACCTTCTGGAAAGTCCATCAGGACCTCCCAGGAGGTCCACAAAGGACCTCTCGGACAGTCCACCAAGACCTCCCAGGAGGTCAGCGAGACCTCTGGAGGTCGAGGAGAACTATGACCGAGAGGGTCTTGGAGCCGAGGAGCACCGAGAGACCTGCCACGGCCGGACCAAGGGTGTTCGTGGAGGTCCGTGGGCATCTCAAGTCCACCCATGACCACCGGAGGAGGTCGTGGAGGGCCGAGGCCAAGACCAACCACACACGACCCGGCCATGGAGTGAGCGTGGAGGACAGGAGCTCTCCAAGGTCCTCTATGTGTGGTGAGCTAGTCCCAAGGATCATGGCTAGCTTTTCACAGCAACACCAGTGGTAACATAGCAACAACACAAGCTTTATTAATAGCCAAAGGAGTTGTTTACAAGAGATCTTACAAGCCAACAGGCAAAGCATAATAAAATAAACACAGAGGCCACCCGATACACCACAGGCAACCGGCTGGAGGGCGCAATCCTAGTCGATCAGGACCACTTGGTCCACAGAACTGGTCACCCAAAGCTTCCATAACCTGCTAAAAGATAGCATCAAGCAAGAGTGAGCACAACAACCGTGCTCGCAAGTTACACCCGTCAGATAACAAAATGACATGCATAAATGGATATCACAATGGAAGGCTTATTATGGTTAATTTACATAAAGCCATGTTTATTTCCAATTACCAGTATTAAGTTCCAAAGCATCATATAGTAAATAAAATTCATTTAGTAAATCTATTTTCAGTTGGATATTCATTCATCACAAGTGGTGAAGGATACCCTCTGTCACAAGGCTCCTGCCCAACCCATGGGATAGCAATCCCAAAAGCAGATTTGATAAACCTTTCAAAAAACCCAAAACCAACATCTAACTCGAGTGGCCTTTGCCAAGACGTCCATGACCGCGGACACGGCTATTGAATAGATTTAACTCTGCGAGAGGTTGTGCACTTTACCCACGACATGATTTCTCTAGTTTGTTTGGCATCTTGTGAGTGCCACCTCTCCTTCTTAGAAGGTAAGAGGTCTAGAGTTCATGACAAGGCCTTTACAATGCATTGCTCCACCACGACTTTTCCTTGCTAAGGTTTCACCCCCTATGGATCGCAATCGTGAAGCCCCTCTTGCACCGATGGGAGCGATGGGTTATAAAAGACAATTGGCCATATAAGACCTCCCACACCTCAATGGAGCGACCTATGGTGGAGTTTTGCAAATTATTGACCGGATCCACGCCCCATGCAGAGACATGTGGTTGCACGATTGTGGCATAGCCCATTATAGGCATGGCATTGGTGGCTCAAAGACCGGTCCTCACATGACTAGGCGACTTTCACAAACCCTGGACCTCCACCTTTGCCGGGATAGAGTCCGCGCACAAACATTGCACCGACCAATCCAACCAATTCGCCCCAGATCCAATCTATTTTCATTTTCCTTGCTTCTGACAACATTTTCATTCTTCCATGACATCCCAATGTCATGGTGAAAACTATTAAAAGCAGTGTTTGGTCATGATGGTAAAGATTTCCCTAAATCAATACTTTTGGTCTAAGCTTGACTAAGCACCAGTTTTTCAATTGGTTTTGGTTCACACTATTGCATGACCCAAGTTTGATCTAAAGGTGACAATGAGTTCAGTTCAAAATCAACAGGGGCCATACAAAGGAAGTAGGTATAACTATGGATTTAAACCAGGTATTGAAATACTTGGTAAATATAAGCATGCATTAAACTTTGAACCGAACATAATTAAATTGAATTATTGGGTGCAAAATGATCAAGAGTGTAACTTGCCTCTTGCTTGGCAAAACAGGATCTACTCTCTCCAGCTCTGCTCTCAGGAGCGCCAAGATCTACGGTCAAAGAACGATTCAAACAACACTCAAATAAGAACCAACAGAGACTCAAGCAAAGAACCAAAAGAACTCCAAAGGAACCTCAAAACCCAATTATGTAAGAAAATCTTGTACTTAGAATAGGTTCTTTTGGAGGAGGTCTAAGCTTACGAGATTAGGTGGTCTTTAGCAAAAGACCCCAAGAGAGTGTTTTGACAATGAGCAGGAGGTCTGAGAGATGGTTCTTGTCTGAGAGACCGGAAGGAGCTCCTCAAATAAGCGCCATAGACATCCTAAAGGAGCCCACAAGGGAGGTCTTGTGAAAGACACGACCGGCTCAATCGAGGGCAAGAATAAGAGTGGAAGCGAGTCACCAAGGGACTTACGAGGGACAAGAAGGAACAATGGATAGAGGGGAGGTCGTGAACACAAGGTCTTCCCTAAAAAGCCACTGAGCAGGAGCTAAGATAACAGAATGTGAAGAAAGGTGATGTGGTAGAATTCCTTGGTCTAATTGTAGTCAAGGTGGGGAAGAAGACTAGAAATATCGTGTCAAGGATAAGTATAGAAATGGGTCAAAAGGTAGGTGAGTGGCGGGGCGGTGTCATCACCATTACGGATAAAAGGTGCGAGGAAGGACAAGCGTATGTTGCTATGGGAAGGAACAAAGAAGGATGTCGAGTGCGGCTAAGTGATCAAGTTCAAAGTAGAGCATACGTACATGAATGCATTTAATGTGACAAGACATGCATTAAATGCCCAAGATATTAACGTGGCGGAGAAATGAGAATGACCAAGGCTGGCGGTGGGGCCGATCAATTTAAAACAGATTAGATCAAGAGGGAGGTCTTGCCCATGGTGAGATCCTTGAGGAGGTCCAGAGAGGCTTAGGAGGTCCTAGGCACGAAGGACAAGGAGGTCTAAAGGTTGAGGAGGTCCGGACATACAAAGGAGATGCGGACATGGGAGGTCCCGACGATCGGGATCAACAAGAGGAGGTCTGGCGGTTAGGATCTCTTCAAGGGAGATGCAGACGGTTGGGGTCGAGACAAGGGGAGGTCCTAGAGAACACGAAGAGGTCTGAAGGACATGGGAAGATCGGCTAAACAATAAGGAGGTCAGAAGGACAAAAGAGGTTCAAAAGGATTGAAATGAAATTGCGGTCAAGATTTGGTCTAGGAGGTCCTTAGCGAGTGAGATCAACTCGGGGAAGGTCTCAATGGTGGGATGAAATCAAGAGAGCTTTAACAATTTAGATCAAGGCAAAGGAGGTCCAAAGGACACACAAGGGGAGGTCTCATGGACGGGGAGGTCAGAAAGACACACCCACAAGATGGTCTGAGGGCAGGACCCAAAAGGCTAGTCTGACGGTCGAGATCTCACAAGGGGAGGTCGGCGGTCAAGATCAGCAGGAGAGGTCACGATGATCAAGAAAATAAGCAAAGGAGATCTGGCGGCTCGAGAGATGATCAAGGAATATCTTCACGGTCTAGACCTACTCGGAGGAGGTGCAGGTGGTTCGGATGTGGTCAAGCAGCGGGGAGGTCCAGAGACACTGGCAGGAGGAGGTCCTTTGGACGAAAGTCAACGACCTACTCACGGGAGGTCCAAAGTCAAGCTCAAATCGAAGGTGAGAATCGATGGCTAGGACCTCACAAGGGAGATCCTAATGGTCACGATCGGCAAAGGAGGAGGTCTTAGAAAGCAGTATCTGCTTGAGTTGGGGCGGTAATGCAGATGCACTAGGAGGACTTTTCCAAAGAGAAGGTTTACTAAGGTCAAGGTGAAAAAGAGTCCAAGTGATCACCGAGGGGTTCACAAGAGCATAGAAGGAACTCAAGTAGTATGAGAAGACCTAGACCACGAGGAGGTCTAAGCGAGAGAGAAGGAAATCCGGACTAGAGGAGGTCAATTTGAGCACAAGGATGGTTCGATCGGATGCAAAGAAGGTCTAATTGGACACGAGTGGGTTCAAGTGAATTCTTGGGCGTTCGGTGAGCATGGGGAAAACTCAAGCAAAAGACTTGAGGGAGATCTAACATAAGTAGACCCAAACAAAGAATGAGGTCTATGATCAAAAAGAATCTGAGACATCAAATAGATCAAGACAAAGAAGAGATCCGCACCATAGGTGAGGTCCAAGTGGTAAGGAGGTTTGGGCATACAAAGGGTCTAAACCCAAGGAAAGTCTAGACCTAGGGGTGCCCAAGCAAAAGGGAAAAATGTCAAAACCGCAAGGATTGTCCGATCTTCAAGGAGGTCTAGATACAAGGAAGAATCTAAACACGAGAGGAGGTTTGAAGCTGTAATTGAGATTAAGGAGGTCGACCCAAAGGATGGAAATTTGGACCGGGAGAATAAACTTAACAAAGGTCTCAACAGAGAGAGATTTCCAAAGGAGAGGAAAGGCGAAAAGGCAAGGGAGATAACAACAACGAGAGGTCACACACGAGGGTATGCGGACATATAAGAATGTCAAGCGTAGTATAGAGGATAGAAACCCTTATCAAAGAGAAGAGAGAGAGCTCCAGGAGCTAGAGCAACACCAAAAGAACTAAGTTTTGGGATTAGTTGAAGTTTAATTAAGTCAATTTAAACTCTTCAAATTCTGAAAACTTGAGTTAAGCTTGGAATTAGCATCAAAACCAAATGGTTCTTTTTATTTTGAAAATTTTCAAAAGACTCGAAAATCGAGGCGTTACACCCCTCCTGGGGATTTTGGTGACCCACTTGTCGATCTGTCGATTACATTTTCTACCTCTTGTCACATCATTCTTTATGTGACCCAACCCTAGGGCACCGAGAGGTCCTCCAAGAACTCTTGGAAAGTCAGCGAGGACCTCCCGGGAGGTCGAAAGGACCTCTCGGTCGATCCACCAAGACCTCCCGGGAGGTCAGCGGGACCTCTGAGGAGTCGGAAGAAACGAGCAGGAGGTCTTAGGAGCCGAGAGCACCCCAAAGATCTCCCGGCGGACCCGGGGAAGGCGTGGAGGTTTGAGGTCATCTCATGACCCTCCTGCGACCCACCAGAGGAGGTCGTGGAGGACTGAGACCACCCTAGAACCACACACGCACAAACCTTAGGGTGGTCGGGGAGGTCTGGGTTCTCTCCAAGGTCCTCAATGTGAACTAAGCTAGTCCCAAGGATCATGGCTAGCTCTTCACGGCAACTGTGGTGGTAACATAGCAACAACACAAGCTTTATTAATAACCAAAGGAGTTGTTTACAAAGAGCTTACAAGCGATAGGCAAAACATAGTAAAAATAAACACATGGGCCACCCGATACACCACAGGCAACCGGCTGGAGGGCGCAATCCTAATCGAACAGGACCACTAGGTCCACAGAACAGATCACCATAAAGCTTCCATAACCTGCTAAAGACAGCATCAAGCAAGAGTGAGCACAACAACCGTGCTCATAAGTTACACCAGATTAGCTACTTGAAATGACATGCATAACTGGGTATCACAAAGGAAGGCTTAATATAGTTGATTTGCATAAAGTCATGTTTATTTCCAATTACGGTATTAAGTTCCAAAGCATCATCTGATAAATAAAATTCATTTAGTAAATCATTTTTCGGTTGGATATTCATTCATCACAAGTGGTGAAGGATACCCTCTGTCTAAGGCTCCTGCCCAACCCATGGGATAGCAATCCCAAAAGCAGTTTTAGTAAACATTTTCGAAAAACCCAAAACCAACATCTAACTCTGAGTAGCCTTTGCCGTACGTCCATGACCGCGGACACGGCTATTGAATAGATTTAACTTCTGCGAGAGGTTGTACACTTTACCCACATGACATGATTCCTATAATTTGTTTGGCATGCCACGAATGCCACCTCTCCTTTCTTAGAAGGTAAGAGGTCTAGAGTTCATGACAAGGCCTTTACAATGCATTGTTCCACCAGTCTTTCCTTGCTAAGGTTTCACTCTCCTATGGACAACAATCGTGTGAAAGCCCCTCGCACCAGATGGGAGCGATGGGTTATGATAGACCATTGGCCATAGAAGACCTCCCACACCTCAATGGGCGACTTATGGTAGAACTTTGCAAATTACTCGGCCAGTCCCACGCCCCATGCGGAGACATGTGGTTGCACGATTGTGGCATAGCCCATTATAGGCATGGCATTGGTCGCTCAAAGACCGGTCCTCAACTGACTTGGGCGACAATCACATACTCCTGGATCTCCACCTTTTCCAGGATAGAGTCCATGCATAAACCTTGCACCAGCCAAGCCAACCATTTCGCCCAAGTCCAAATCCATTTTCAATACTCTTGATCATATTGCACCTAGTATTTCAATCTACTTATATTCAATTTCAAAGTATAATGCATGCTTACTTCTACCAAGTTATTTCAATACCTGTCTTTAAACACATAGTTATGCCTATTTCCTTCATATGGCCAACTTTGACAATGAACCCAATCTGTTGCCACCTTAGACAAAAACCTGGTTGATGCATTAGTGTGAACCAGGAGCAATTGAAAAACCCAATGCTTAGTATTGCTTAGACCAAAAGTACTTGTTTTGGGGAAATCTTTACCTTCATGACCAAAATCTTGTTTAAAATGTTTTGACCATGGCATTGGGATGTCATGGGAGTGTGAAAATATTCTTTGGGGAAGCAAAAGAATGAAAATTGATTTAGGCTTGGGTGAATCGGTTTGCTTGGTTGGTGCAAGGTTTATGCGGACTCTATCTGGATAAGGTGGAGGTCAAGGGTTTGTGATTATCGCCCAAGTCGATTGAGGACGGTCTTTGAGCCGCCAATGCTAGGCCTATGATGGGCTATGCCAAAATCGTGCAACCACATGTCTCGGTATGGGGTGTGGGACCTAGCTAAGTAATTTGCGAACTTCACATGATTGATCAGTTGGAGGAGTGGGAGGTCTTCTATGGCGGTGGTCTTTTATGACCTATGTTCCCCTTTGGTGCAAGAGGGGCCAGATCTGTGAGTGAATCAAAGGAGGCGAAACCTTAGCAAGGAGAAGGCATGGTGGGACAATGCATTTTAAAGGCTTTGTCATGA
This sequence comes from Phyllostachys edulis, assembly GCA_036346405.1. Classification (NCBI taxonomy): domain Eukaryota; kingdom Viridiplantae; phylum Streptophyta; class Magnoliopsida; order Poales; family Poaceae; genus Phyllostachys; species Phyllostachys edulis. The sequence continues at coordinate 1,157,124 of CM070547.1, forward strand.
ACTCTAGACCTCTTACCTTTGGTAGTGAGAGGTGGCATCGACGGATCTTGGGATAAACTAGAGGAATTCATGTCGTGTGGGTGAAGTGCACATCCTCGATCAGTGTAAATCTATTGAATAGCCGTGTCATGGTCATGGACATCTTGGCGGTGACCACTCGAGTTAGATATTGATTTGGGTTTCTAGAAGTGGTTAACAACTGTTTTGGGATTTCTATCCCATGGGTTTTAGGCGGGGAGCCTTGTGGCGGAGGGTATCCTTCACCAACTTGTTGATGAATGCTATCAAGCTGAAAATCAAGTTTTGTAAATGAATTTTATCTATTAAAACCTACCTTGGAACTTAGTAATTGTAATTGAAAGAAACTTGGCTTTATGCAAAGCAACCATATTATATATACATTTGTATATCCATGTATGCATGTCATTTTTGTTAACCCCGGGTGTGACTTGCGAAAGCAGTGTTAGTGCTCACTCTTGCTCAATGCAAAATCTTATCGGGAGAAGACAATGAGAGAAGAGGAGGACCGGGGCAGAGTAGGTTGTGCCCTCCGGCCATTTTGCACGTGGTATAGTGGATGGACCTCTGTCTTTGTTCTTTTGTAAGCTTGCTTTTGGCCCAAGGCCACCCCTTTTGTAACAACTCCTTTGTTATGTTGTAAATAAAGTTTATGTAAGTGGATGTTACCATTCTTGTTTGCTATGAAGAGCTAGCTTAAGATCCTTGGGGCTAGCTCGGTTCCTGCAGGAGTCGTGGGGTGATCTCTCGGGCCCCACGACCTCCTCGGGTCAGTCCTTTGACCTCTCTGGCGGGCCGTGGCAATAGGGACCTCCCGGTGATTCCCCTCCCTCGGTGGTACCCTCGAGTGGTCTGCGGGAGACTCGATTGGTACCTTGAGGGCGAATCCTACTCGAGCCTCGGGAGGTGCTACCGGACCTCCTGGGAGGTCCTAAGGGATGTCTAGGAGATCCTGGGAGGACCTCTCGGGTGCCCTAGGGTTGGGTCGCCACAATGATTCCTCTAGCTTGTTTGGCATCTTGTGAATGCCACCTCTCCTTCTTAGAAGGTAAGAGGTCTAGAGTTCATGACAAGGCCTTTACAATGCATTGTTCCACCACGGCCTTTCCTTGCTAAGGTTTCACTCTCCTATGGACAACAATCCGCGGAAAGCCCCCTCTGGCACCAGTGGGAACAGTAGGTTATGATAGACCATTGGCCATAGAAGACCTCCCACACCTCCAATGGGCGACTTGTGGTAGAACTTTGCAAATTACTCGGCCAGTCCCACGCCCGTGCAGAGACATGTGGTTGCACGATTGTGGCATAGCCCATTATAGGCATGGCATTGGTCGCTCAAAGATCGGTCCTCAACTGACTTGGGCGACAATCACATACCCCTGGACCTCCACCTTTTCCAGGATAGAGTCTATGCACAAAACTTGCACCAGCCAAGCCAACCATTTTGCCCAAGTCCAAGTCCAAATCCATTTTCCTTTTTCCCTTTTCTTTGCTTCCCCAGCAATATTTCCATACGTCCATGACACCCCAATGTCATGGCCAAAACATTTAAAACAGTGTTTGGTTATGATGGTAAAGATTTCCCCAAATCAATACTTTTGGTCTAAGCATGACTAAGCATATGTTTTTCAAATGGTTTTGGCTCACACCATTGCATGACCCAAGTTTGATCTAGTGGTGACAGCATGCTCAGTTCAAAGTCAACAGTGGCCATACAAAGGAAGTAGGCATAACTATGGATTTAAAACATGTATTGAAATATCTTGGTAGAAATAGGCATGCAGTATACATTAAAACAGGACATAATTAATTTGAATTATTGGGTGCAATATGATCAAAAGTGTAACTTGCCTCTTGCTTGATAGCTTAGGGATCTACTCTCTCTCACGACTTTGGCTCTCTGGAAGCGTCAAGATCTACGGTTAAAAGACAGATTCAAATAATGCTCAAATAAAGAACCAACAATGATCCGAATAAAGAACCAAAAAGAACTCGGAGGAACCTCAAAACTCAATTAATGAAGAAAGTCTTGTACTTAGAATAGGTTCTTTTGGAGGAGGTCTAAGCTTACGAGAAGGAGGGTGGTCTTTTAGCAAAAGACCTGAAAAGAGTGATTTCAGCAATAAAACAGAAGGTCCTGAAAGATGGTCCGTGCACAGAGACCAGAGAGGAGCTCCTCAAATAAACGCCATAGCCATCCAAAAAGGAGCCCACAAGGGGAGGTCCTGAGAAGGACACAACCAACTCAATACAGTGGCAAGAATCAAGAGTGGAGTAGATTTCCAAAGGACTTACCCGGGACAAGAAGGAATAGTGGATGGAGGGGAGGTCGTGGGCAACAAGGTCTTCCACGGGAGCCCAGCGAGCGAGAGCCAAGATGATGAATGTGAAGAAGATAATATGGCGAGTTCCTTGGGTGATTATAGTCAAAATGGGTGAAGAAAACTAGAAACATCGTGCCAAGGATAAGTATGGAAATGGGTCAAAAGGTAGGTGAGTGGCGAGGCGGTGTCACTACCACCTGGGTAAAAGGTATGAGGAAGGACAGCGATGTTGCTATGGGAAGGAACAAAGAAGGATGTCGATGCGACTAGATGACCCAATTGAGTAAAGCATGCGTATATGGATATATTTAATGTGGCGTGACATGCATTAAATGCCCAAGATATTAGCGTGGCGGAGGAAATGAGAATGGGTAAAGGCGGCAAGTCGGTCGATCAAACTTAGAAACAACCAAGGTCAACGGAGGAGGTCTGACCATAAGGAGGTTTTTGAGGAGATCTGACGGGCTTAGGAGGTCCTAAGACATGAGGTGCAAAAGACAGTAGAGGTCTAAACCACAAGAGTCTAAACACAAAAGGGAGGTCTAGACCATAAGGGTATGAACACCATAGGGAAGTTTGAACCTGAAGGAGGTCCAAAACTCAACAGGGAGGTCCGGACATGGGGAGGTCCTAACTGTTGAGATCTCTGTAAGGGAGGTTTGGACGGTTGGGATCCAAATGAAAGGAGGTCTGGACCGTCAGATCCAGACAAAGGGGAGGTCCAAAGGATATGAAGGCCCAAAGGGCTAAGAGGTCTTAAAGACTTTAAGGAGGTCTGGACAAGAGGTCAGAAGACACACAATGGGGAGGTCTTATGGGCGGGGAGGTCCAAAAGACACACCCACGAGATGGTCTGAAGGCAGGGGCCCACAAAGGCTCGGGTCTGGACGGTCGAGATCTCACAAGGGGAGGTCGGCGGTCAAGATCAAAAAGCAGGAGAGGTCTGACGATCAAGAAAATAAGCAAAGGAGATCGGCGGCTCGGAGATGATCAAAGGAGGTCGGGGCGGTTGAGATCACCTCGGAAAGAAGTGCGGATGGCTCGGATATGATCAAAGAACATCTTAACGATCTAGACCTACTCGGAGGAGGTGCAGGCGGTTAGGATGAGGTCAAAGGACGGGGAGGTCTGAGACACAACCCGGGAGGAGGTCCTCTGGACATGAAGTCAACGACCTACTCACGGGAGGTCAGAAGGTCAAGCTCAAATCGAAGGTGGAATCGATGGCTAGGGCCACAGGGGAGATCCTACGGTCACGATCGGCAAGGGAGGAGGTCTAAGCAGTATCTGCATGAGTTAGGCGTAATGCAGATGCACTAGGAGGACTTTTCCAAGAGAAGGTTCTTGAGATCGAGGCGAAAAGGAGTCAAGTGATCAAGAGAGGTTCACAAGAGCATAGAAGGAACTCAAGTGGCATGAGAGAAGACCTAGACCCTGAGGAGGTCTAAGCTAGAGAAGAAAATCTGGACCAAGGGAGGTCCAATTTGAGCACAAAGGTGGTTCAATCAAATGCAAAGTTCTAATTGGACACGAGTGGGTTCAAGCCCAATTCTTGGGCGTTCGGTGAGCATGAGGAGACTCAAGCAAAAGACTTGAGGGAGGTCTAGCATAGAGTATGCCCAAACAAAGAATGAGGTCTATGATCAAAAGAATCTGAGACATCAAATAGATCAAGACAAAAAGAGATCCGCACCATAGGTGAGGTCCAAGTGGTAAGGAGGTTTGGGCATACAAAGGGTCTAATCATGCGGAAGTCTAGACTTAGAAAAAGCTTTGAACAGGAAGGAGTGCAGACCAAAGAGATTCAAACCAACAAAGAGATCCAGCGGCCCAAACCAAAGGAAAGGTGCAGACACGAGAGTCGATCTGAAGAGAGTACCCAAAAAAAGTGGTTTAAAGCCACAAGGATGATCTATACCTCGAGAGGAGGTCTAGCTACAAAGGAAGCCTAAACCTCAAGGGAGGTCTAAACTACAAAGAGAGATTAAGAGAGGTCAGGCCAAAGGTGGTGCGGACCAAAGAGTAGACTAGACAAAGGTCTCAATAGAGAGATTTCGGGGAGAGAAAAGACCGAAAAGATAAGGACTACATGTAAGACCTTAGAGGACCGTTCGTCGGCCCAACCCATAGCTTTAGTTGTCCACACTTCCTCTATATAGGAGCCCTTTTCACGACTTAGTGTCTTGATCGTTAGAGGCGTTCCTAGCTATTGAGTTTCTTTGGAGTAAGTTGTTATTTGGGTTACGTGTTGGGTTGTTTCTTGATCTGTTCCTTTGGATCTCTTACATCCCTTCCTATCCTTGGTCCCATTCCTAACCCTCTGGAGCACCCGGCGGATGGACTCTAAGAATGGGAGCAATGTTAGTCGAAGCTTCTCGGAATGTTGGTGCCAAAGAGAACCAAGGATTGTCTGCGAAGTTCTTGAGAACCTAAATCGATTTCTCATCACGAGACCGGTGATGCAACAATTAATCACGGTGTTTAGATGGCAACAATGTTCCCTTAGCTCCTGTCCTGCGGCACTGAAGGGCATGTACGTGAAAAGAAGTGTCTAGGGCAAGCCACGAAGTCCCTCATAATGAAGTACTAAGCCATTTTCTCCCTAAAGACCACCATCCTTGGAAATCGTGCCTTTGCTACTGGATGTGGTGGACAAGGGCATTTTGCTTCTGGATGTCCCCGAGAAAGGAAAGCGAGCAAGAAATTCTCTGTGCAAGTTCTTGGCGACCTTTGGACACTATTTTATCGGTGTCCTAGAAGAAAAGAAACCCGATTACCAAGTTTGCTACTATTGTGGCAAGGAGGGCCACTTGCCAAGCAATGCCCTTTGCAAACTAAGGTGGCGCACAAGCGACCTTGGTCCTAGGAGACCAGCAGAGAGATTTGGAGACATCATCTCAAGCGGTTGTGAATCATCCCAAAGTGAAGGCAAAGAGTACTTGAAAATATCTTTGGCCCCGCATTTCGACATCAATGTGGCGATGGTCACAAGAGGAAGATGAAAGCTCCAATGCGAGACATTGTGAAGACCTCCAAAACTTCGTGAGATGGTTGGACCATCTCTCGAGAACAAGACATCAAAGACAAAAATTGATTAGCTTCAAATGTGCGAGATATAGGGCATTATGCCAATCGATGCCCTAGAAGGCGCTTGAGCTATTACTCAGGACAACCTTCGAAGTTGCTCTCATAGCAACAATAACTCCATGATAGGAAGGAAGGCCAATGCAAGAATTATGTCACAAGTACAAAAGTATAGAAGTTTAGGCTTGCCAATGCCCCAAGTGAGGCGGTGAAGCATCAAGCCGGCTCTAGCACCTCCAAGTTACTGCTCTAGGCCAACCCCGAAGGAGTTCCTCCTATTGCAAGTGTCACGTGCTTCTATTGCAAGGAGTTGGGACATTACGCCAATAAATGTCCAAAAAATGAGCGATGAAGTTGTCAAGTAAATGCGACTCAGTTGCCCTTTTTCTGCCCACCTCCTTCTTTCTAGTCCTTTAGAATCTCGGTGTCGAGATTCCCTTAAGGGGGGTAGGTTTGTAACGCTCTGATTTTCAGAGCCTTTTTGAAAATTTTTAAAATAAAAAGAACCATTTGGTTTTGGTGATAATTACAAGCTTAACCTGAAGTTTTCAGAATTTGAAGAATTTAAAATGACTTAACTAAACTTCAACTAATCCAAAACTTAGTTCTTTTGGTGTTGCACTAGCTCTCTGGAGCTACCTTCCCTTCTCTTGATGAAGATTTCCTATCCTCTAACCTACGTTTGGACATTCTTATATGTCCAGACAATCCCTCGTGTGCGACCTCTGTTGTTGTATCTCCCCCTTGCCTTTTCGGGTCTTTCCTCTCCTTTGGAAATCTCTCTCTGTTGAGACCTCTGTTAAGTTTACCCTCCTGGTCCAGCCCATCCTTTGGGTCAGGACCTCCCTTAATCTCAATTCTGGTCAAACCTCCTCTCGGGTTTAGATTCTTCCTTGTATCTAGACCTCCTTTGAAGACTGGACAATCTTCTATACTCAGACCTTCCCTCCTGTCTAGCTATCTCCTGGAAGCCATATCTCCTTTGCGTCTGGAGCCCTTTTGTGAGTCTAGACCTCCTTGGTATCTAGACTGCCTTGGTACTTAGGCCTCTTCTTTGTTGCTTTGAATATCTTTATGGTTGAGACTCTTTCCTTTCCTCTTTGTTCATCCTGAACCTCCTCGGGTTCATTTCAAAGCCCTTTGGTGCTCCTTGAGCCCTTCCAACTCCAATGGACCTTCCTTGGATCCTCTGTGTGTGCTCATTCGGACCTCCCATGAGCAGGTCTTTTGGACCTCCTGCCCATGAGACCTCCTCCCAGTCTCTCTGCAAGGATCTTCCTTGCAGCTTGAAGCCACCCTGTGGTCAGGACCTCCGGTCCTGTGCTTGAACTTTCCTCCCTTTTGAGATCTTGACCGTCCAGAACCTCCTTTTGAGATCTGAGCGTCAGGACCTCTTTGGATGCTTTCACTCTTCATGGTTTGGACCTCCCTGGAGGTTCAGACCCGTTGGTAGTTTAGACCTCCTTTTGAGGTCTAGATCCTTCTATAGTTTGGACCTCTGTGGGGTCTAGTTCTCTTTGTATTTAAACCTTTGAGGTTTAGACTTCCTTTGTGTTTAAACCTTCTCTTTTAGGTTCGGTTTGTAACATCTGGTTTCTAAATCCTTTTAAAATGTGTAAAACAAATTAAAACTATTTTGTTTTGATGAGAATTCAAAGTTTGGTTCGGTTGGAGAAGTTTGAGTTGTTGATACCTCCTTTTGGTATGCTCCGTAGACCTTCCTTTAGCCTATCTCTTTTGGGCTATGTAGGTTTAGACCTTCTCTGTGGCCTAGACCTCCCCCGTGGTTATTGAGGTTAGACTCCCTTAGGACTCAGACCTTTTTACACTTGGACATATTACATGTCCAGGCCTTTCACTTTGAGTTTGATCACCTTGGATCTCATTGTTGGTTTGAATCTCTTTGGATCAGACCTCCTTTCTATTCAGACTTCTCTTAAGTTTAGACCCCTTGTTGCCTGGGCACTTTCTTATGCCCAGACCTCTTTTTATTCAGACCTCTTATGTGCCTCTGAACCTCTTGGGTTCATTTGAACTATCTTGACTTTTACTCTTAGCCGAAGGGACCCCCTTCGGGTGGAACTCCTTTGTGGAATCCCTCTGGAACCCCACCGTCTGGACCTCCTCCTTTTATTTGAATCCAACGGTCCAGACCTCCCCGTGCCCTATCCCTCTAAGGACCTCACCTTCACGTTTGATCTTGGCTGTTGGACCTCCCTCTTGGAGATCTCACCGCCCGAACATCAACTTGCCCTTAATCCTAACCACAGAACCTTCTTGTAGTTCTCTGGACCTCCTGTCCGAGACCTCTCCGTGGCCTTTTAGACCTGGCTCTGGACCTCCTTGCCAGACCTCTCTGGTGAGATCCTGATCGTCGGGACCTCCCCATGTCCAGACCTTCTCTGTATGTCTGGACCTCCTTAACCTTTATACCTCCTTGTCCTTTGGGCCTAGGATCTCCTAAGTGTGGCGACCCAACCCTAGGGCACCCGAGAGGTCCTCCCAGGATCTCCTACGACGTCCCTTAGGACCTCCCAGGAGGTCCGGTAGCACCTCCCGAGGCTTGGGTAGGATCTGCCCCGGTGCCTGTCGAGTCTCGGAGCCACTCGAGGTACCACCGTGGGAGGCGAGGAGTCCGAGGAGATCCTCTCTCGCCACTGACCAACTCGGGAGAGGTCATAGGACTGACACGAGGAGATCGTGAGCTTGAGGATCACCCTGTGATTCCTAAGCGTGGTGAGCTAGTCCCAAGGATCTCAAGCTAGCTCTTCTGACATACAAGAATGGTAACATCCACGACATAACTTTATTTACAACATAACCAAGGAGTTGTTTACAAAAGGTGGCCTTGGGCCAAAAGCAAGCTTACAAAAGGCGAAGCAGACATCCATCCACTATACCACGAGGCAAAATGGTGGAGGCACAACCTACTAAATCTGGTCCTCCTCTTCTCATTGTTGTCTTCTCTGATAAGATTTTGCATTGAGCAAGAGTGAGCACTACCCTTGTGCTGCAAGTCACAGAGTGGGGTAACAAAATGACATGCATACATGGATATACAACGAGAAGGCATACTATGGTTGCTTTGCATAAAGCCAAGTTTCTTTCAATTACAATTACTAAGTTCCAAGCGGGTTTTTAGTAGATAAAATTTATTTACAAAACTTGATTTTTTAGGTTGGATAGCATTCATCAACAAGTTGGTGAAGGATACCCTCTGTCACAAGGCTCCTGCCCAAAACCCATGGGATAGAAATCCCAAAAGCAGTTTGATAAACACTTTTAGAAACCAAAAACAACATCTAACTCGAGTGGCATTTGCCCGGCATGTCCATGATAGTGGACACGGCTATTGAATAGATTTACACTCTGCGAGAGGTTGTGCACTTTACCCACACGACATGACTTCTCTAGTTTGTCAGGCATCCGTCGATGCCACCTCTCACTACCAAAGGTAAGAGGTCTAGAGTTCATGACAAAGCCTTTTAAATGCATTGTCCCACGACCTCTCCTTGCTAAGGTTTCGCCTCCTTTGGATTCACTCATGAGATCTGGGCCCCTCTTGCACCGGTGGGAACATAGGTCATAAAAGACCATTTTGGCCATAGGAGACCTCCCTCCTCCAATTGGATCAAGCTGCGGTGGAAGTTACGCAAATTACTTAGCTAGGTCCCACACCCCATCTTTGGGGACATGTGGTTACCTTTGTTTTGGCATAGCCCATTATAGGCCTAGCATTGGCGGCTCAAAGACCGGTCCTCAAGCCCGACTTGGCGACAATCACAAACCCATGGATCTCCACCTTATCCGAGGATAGAGTCAGTGCATAAACCTTGCACCAACCAAGCAAACCAATTCGCCCAAGTCCAAATCAGTTTTCATACTCTTTTGCTTCCCCAGCAATATTCCATATTCCCATGACAACCCAATGTCATGATCAAAACATTTTAAACATTATTTGGTCATGAAGGTAAAGATTTCCCAAATCAAATGTTTTTGGTCTAAGCAAGACTAAGCATAAAGTTCACAATGGCTCCTAGTTCACACTAAAGTATTAACCAGGTTTTGTCTAAGGTGACAACAGATTGGTTCAATGTCAAGTTAGCCATATGAAGGAATTAGGCATAACTATGTGTTTAAGGCGGGTATTGAAATAACTTGGTAGAAATAAGCATGCATTATACTTGAAATTGAACATAAATAGATTTAAATCTTTGGGTGCAATATGATCAAGAGCATGACTTGCCTTGCTCCTTTGTCTTGAGAGTCTTCTTCTTGATGCTCTCACGCTCCTCGGTGCCTTCACGCTCTATCGAGAGAAAAGAAGACAACTCAAACCACATTCCAAATGAAGAGCCAAAAGAACTTTTAAAAGAAACTCCAAAACTCAACCAATGAAGCAACTTATAATCAAAATAGGTTCTTTGGGAGAGGTCCCAACTTCTTGGGAGAGGTCGAGTGAGGAAGGTTCTCACGGAGGACGGATGGGCGGCTCTAACAGCAGACCAAGAGGATAATGAGTCTTGAGGATCCGGAGAGGTGATCTTTAGAGCAGGACCATAGAGTTCCACCGAGAATCCAAAAGAAGAGGTCTGAAAGGACACAACCTCTTATGGTGGTGACAAGAACAAGAAACGACTCAATATACAAGAAACTTACCGACAATAAGAAGGAGGTGATGGGCGAAGGGAGGTCGAAGGCAATCAGGCGGTTGAGGTCAAGCCCAAGCTCTCTACCGAGCCTCCAATGGTGAAAACACGATGGAGAGATGCTCTGGCGATGTTCTTGTCGGCAAGAACTCTTGAGGAACCAGCGAGTGTGAGCCAAAGTGTTGAGTGTGTGAAAAAGGTGGCATGAAGGGCTCCGGGGCTAGTTATAGTCAAAGAAAGTGAAAAGACCACTCAATGCGTACATGATTTGGTGAGCATATGAGATGGGCAAGAAATGCGGGGTGTTAAAGAAAAATATAAAGGGCGTGGTGTCTTTGTTACGGGAGGAGACTAGAAAAGACACCAATAGTGCCCAGAATGACCCCATACAATAGAAGCGACCACTTGCTTGGCTGCATTTAATCTTGACAATACATGCATTAAATGCTCATGGTACTAGCGTGGCGAAACATAGAATTAGTAAGCTGGGCGGTGGGACAGTCAAATCTAAAGCAGTTGGGTCAAGGGAGGTCTGACAGTTGGATCTCCAAAGAGGAGGTCAACGGCCAAGATTGAATGCTAACGGGAGGTCAGTGTGGTAGAAAGAACCTCACGCGCAAGGGAGGTCTAGAGCATGAGGATCAACTCGAGACAGGAGGTGCGAGCGGTTAGGATTTCAAGGGAGGTCCTAACGATCGAGCGCCAGCGAAGGAGGTGCGGATGGTTAAGATCTCGGGGAAGTCTTAACGGTCGAGATGTTCAAAGAGGAGGTGCAGGCTGTTAAGATCTCAAGGGAGGTCTTAACGGTCAGTTATAGAGGAGGTGCGGACATGGGAGGTCCGGACATACATGGAGGAGGTCTCTGCGACAAGAGGTTCTAACAACCAAGATCCCATCAAGGAGGTCTGGTGAGGATCCTTGTAAGGAGGTCTGTTGGTAGGATCTCACCAAGGGAGGTCCTATCGTTAGGCTCTCATGAAGGGAGGTTCCACGGCTCAAGGAGGTCTTGAAGGAGGTCTAAAGGCTGAGTCGACCGGGGAGGTCCTAATCGCTAGGATCTCCACAATGGGAGGTCTGGCGGTGAGGATCTCAATATAGGAGGTCTTAGAGGTTAGGGAGGAAACCCACGGAGGTCGGGGGTTCCCATGTTAGCAGTAAGGAGGTCCAATGGATGGGGAGGTCCAAAGGACTGAAGTCGAAGGAGGCATAAACATATAGGCACGCCTTAACCAAGAGGAGGTCTAGACCTAAGGAGGAGATCTGAACCAAAGAGATTCGAACCAACAAAGAGATCCAAGAGATCTAGCTCAAGGAGAAAGATGCGGACATAAAGACACATCCAATTGAGAAAAGGCTGAGCCCCCGGGAGAGGTCTAACTTCAAGGACCCTGGGAGGTCCAGACCCTGAAGAAGGTCTAAACCAACATAACACAAAAGAGAGGGCGGGGAGGCGGCCAACATCTGAAGGGTGACAACATGAAACTTAAACCTCTCCAGCGAACCAACTATGAATTCTCATCAAAACAAAAATAGTTTTATTTTGTTTTACAATTTTAAAAGGACTTGGAAAATCAGGATGTTACACTAAGCCTCTCGGACCTCCTCAAAGATCTCCTCTGCGGGGCAAGACCTCCCCTCTTGACCCGACTGTTTCTAAGTTGACTGGCCCCACTCGCCAGACTTAGTCATTCTCATTTCCTCCACCACGAAAATATCTTGGGCATTTAATGTATGTCTTGTTACATTAAATGCATCCATATACGTGGTGTTTACTTTGAATTTGGTCACTTAGCCGTACTCTGACATCCTTCTTTGTTCCTTCCCATAGCAACATACGTTGTCCTTCCTCGTACCTTTTATCCAGAATGGTGGTGACACCTGCCCTGCCACTCACCTACCTTTGACCCATTTCTATACTTATCCTTGACACGTATATTTCTAGTCTTCTTCCCCACTTTGACTACAATTAGACCAAGAAATTCTACCACATCACCTTTCTCCACACTCTGTTATCTTAGCTCCTGCTCAGTGGCTTTCCAGGGAAGACCTTGCTGCTCACGACCTCCCCTCCATCCATTGTTCCTTCTTGTCCCTGGTGAGTCCCCTGGCGATCTCCTCCACCCTTATTTTTGTCACCACATTGAGCGGGTCGTGTCCTTCACAGGACCTCCCCTGGTGGACACCTTCTGGATTTCTATGGCGTTTATTTGAGGAGCTCCTTCCTGGTCTCTGTACAAGAACCATCTCTCAGGACCTCTGTTCTGTTGCTGAAAACACTCTCTTGGGGTTTTTGCTAAAGACCACCTCCTCTGGTAGCTTAGACCTCCTCCAAAAGAACCTATTCTAAGTCTGCAGTACTCTTACATTAATTGGGTTTTGAGGTTCCTTTGGAGTTCTTTTTGGTTCTTTCTTTGGAGTCTCTGTTGGTTCTTATTTGAGTGTTGTTTAAATCGTTCTTTGGTAGTGTAGATCTTGGCGTTCCCAGAGAGCGGTGTGAGAGAGTAGATCCTTAATTTGTCAAGCAAGAGGCAAGTTACACTCTTGATCATATTGCACCCAATACTTCAACTTAATTATGTTCGGTTTCAAAGTGTAGTGCATGCTTATTTTTACCAAGTATTTCAATACGGTTTAAATTCATAGTTATACCTACTTCCTTTGTATGACCCTTTGTTGACTTTGGGTGAACTCATTGTCACCTTTAGATCAAACTTGGGTCATGCAATAGTGTGAACCAAAACCATTTGAAAAATGGTGCTTAGTCGACTTAGACCAAAAATATTGATTTGGGAAATCTTTACCAACATGACCAAATGTTGCTTAAAATGTTTTGACCATGACATTGGGGTGTCATGGAAATGTGAAAATGTTCTTTGGGGAAGCAAATATAATGAAATTGGAATTAGACTGGGGCGAGATGGTTTGCTTGGCTGGTGCAATGTTTGTGCACGGACTCTATCCTAGCAAAGGTGGAGGTCCAGGGGTTTGTGAAAGTCGCCCTAGTCATGTGAGGACCGGTCTTTGAGCGACCGATGCCAAGCCTATAATGGACTATGCCACAATCGTGCAACCACATGTCTCCAGTGTGGGGCGTGGGATCTGGCTGAATAATTTGCAAAACTTCATCATATGCTGCTCCATTGGAGGTATGGGAGGTCTTATATGGCCAATGGTCTTTTATAACCTCTTTGTTTCCCTTTGGTGCAAGAGGGGCTTCTGTTTGGATTGCGGTCCATAGGGGGTGAAACCTTAGCAAGGAAAGGCGTGGTGGAGCAATGCATTGTAAAGGCCTTGTCATGAACTCTAGACCTCTTACCTTGGCGGTGAGAGGTGGCACTTTCAGCATGCCAAACAAACTAGAAATCATGTCATGTGGGTAAAGTGCACAACCTCTGCGAGTGAAATCTATTGAATAGCCGTGTCGCGGTCATGGGCGTCTTGGCAAAGGCCACTCGGAGTTAGATGTTGGTTTTGGGTTTTTGAAATGTTTATCAAATCTGTTTTTGGGATTGCTATCCCATGGGTTGGGCAGGGAGCCTTGTGACAGGAGGGTATCCTTCACCACTTGTGATGAATGAATATCCAACTGAAAATTGCTTTGCTAAAATGAATTTTATTTACTATATGATGCTTTGGAACTTAATATAGGTATTTGAAATAAACATGGCTTTATGCAAATCAACCATATTAAGACTTCCATTGTGATATCCATTATGCATGTCATCTCTGTTATCCAACGGGTGTAACTTGTGAGCACGGTTGTTGTGCTCACTCTTGCTTGATGCTATCTTTTAGCAGGAATTGGAAGCTTTGGGTGATCTACTCGGTGGACCAAATGGTCAGATCGACTAGGATTGCGCCCTCCGGTAGATTACTGTGGTGTATCGGGTGGCCCTGTGTTTATTTTGTTATGCTTTGCTGGCGGCTTGTAAGATCTCTTGTAAACAACTCCTTTGGTTATTAATAAAGCTTGTGTTGTTGCTATGTTACCACTTGGTGTTCTTTGTGAAGAGCTAGCCATGATCCTTAGGACTAGCTCAGTTCACATAAAGGACCTTGGAGAGCTCCCGATCCTCCACGTTCACTCCATGGTGGGGTGGTGTGTGGTTCGGTGGTGGCCTCGGTCCTCCACGACCTCCTCGGTGGTCATGAGTGGACTTGAGATGCCTCTGGACCTCCACGAACACCCTTGGTCTGGCCGTGGGAGATCATTGGGGTGCTCCTCGGCTCCTAAGACCTCCTCGGGCTTGTTCTCTGGACTTCGGGAGGTCTGCTCAGACCTCTGGGAGGTCTTAGTGGGCTGTCAGAGGTCCTTAATGAATCTCTGGGAGGTCTGATGGACTTTCTAGGAGATCTTGGAGGACCTCTCGGGTGCCCTAGAGTTGGGTCGTTACAAGCTAGCATAGAGAATTTCTTGCTCTGGCTTTCCTTTCTGGGAACATTCATAAGCAAAATGCCCTTGTCCACCACATCTGTAGCAGAGCATAAACTTCCAAGGGTGGTGGCCTTCAGGAATGACACGGCTCGCATTTTCATTAGGAGGGACTTCCAGTGGCTCATCCTTGGATAGCTCTTCGCAGGTACGCTCTTCTGGTGCTGCAGAGGGTGTGGCTAAGGAGATATTGTTGCCATTCAACTGCTGCATTAACTGTTGCATCAGTTGGGTCTGGGCGATGAGAAACTGATTTAGGTTTTGAAGGACTTCTGTAGACAACCCTTGGTTCTCTCTGGCACTAACATTTTGAGAGATTTCTCGGCTGGCACTGCTCTCATTCTTAGGGTCCATCTGCTGGGTGCTCCAGAGGGTTAGAGAATGGGACCAAGGACAAGGAAGGGACAAAAGAGATCTAAAGGGAACAGATCAAGAAACAACCCAACACAGAACCCAAACAACAGCTTACTCCAAAAAAAACTCAGCAGCTAAGAACGCCCTAACGATCAGCACACTAAGCTGGTAAGAGGACTCCCGATATAGAGGAAGCTTGGACAACTGAGGCTATGGGGTTGGGCTGGCGAAACGGTCCTCGGAAGGTCTTGCATGTAGTCCTCGAAGGGTAGAGACGACAATGCTTCCCTTCTTCCAGCCAGCTCTCTCTTTAGGGGCCACTTGCTTCAACCAGGTACCAGGTGCTAATTAGAAGCTAAGAATCAAGCTTCCCAAATTCGCTAGATTCACAACGTGCGGCAGGGTGGTCACACCTTCCCCCTCCCGCACGCATGGCCCCCCCTCCCGCTAGCCCTCTTCTTCCCCCTCTCGCATGGCCACCCTGCGGTGGCCACCTTTCCAACCGTCCATCCTCCCTCCTCCGCACATCTGTCGACTCCTCGCGGCTATCGTCCCTTGCCTGCAGTGTTGCACATAAACAACGCATCTGAAATTCCCAGCGCCAACACAGCGGCTCCTCCTTCGCTCGGCTATAAATACTGAAATCTCACAGTCGCTCTTCGCTCATCCCAATTGCGTTTTGCTTCTCGTTCTAGTGCTCGTCGCTGAGAACACAGAGAATTTAACATAATTAATTTTTTCGGAGATCAAGTATTTGTTTGCTGCTCATCGCTCAGTTTTTTTTATAGCTTACCCCCGAAGGGCAGGTAATTTGTCGGATGCTTTTGTCGTTATTACTGTAATTATTTAGTTTACTAGTTATTAATTAGTTAGTAATTAGTTAGGTTATTGGTAATTAATTAGTTTAGTGATAATTAGTTAGTTTACTGCAATTAATTAGATAGTTTAGTGATAAATAATTAGTAAGTAATTAGTTTAGTGGTTATCGAGTTCGCATATTAAATTAGTGTGAATTAACTACTCGTAATTTATTTAGTGGTAATTAATCATTAAGTAATTAGTTAGTTTAGTGGTAATTAATTAGTCATAATTAGTTAGTTTAGTCGTAGTTAATTAGTTTAGTGGTAAATAATTAGTCGTAATTAGTTTAGTGGTTATCAGTCTGCAATATTATATTAGTGCAAATTAACAACTCGTAATTTATTTAGTGGTAATTAATCAAACATAATTTCTTAGTTTAGTGGTAATTAATCAGTTGCAATTAGTTTGTTTATTCATAATTAATTAGTTTAGTGATAAATAATTGGTCGTAATTAATTTAGTGGTTATCAGTCCGGCATATTGCATTAGTGAAAATTAACAACTCGTAATTTATTTAGTAGTAATTAGTTAGTTTATTCGTAATTAATTAGTTTAGTGGTAAATAATTGACCGTGATTAGTTTAGTGGTTATTAATCCGATATATTAACTTAGTGGAAATTAACTACTAGCAATTAGTTTAGCGGTAAATAATTACTCGTAATTAATTTTTGAAAATTATTGGTAATTAATTAACTATTCCTATTTAATTGCACGTATGTAATCCATCACTTGCATGCAATTTGTCGTATTTAATTACACATATGTACTGTTGATGGGGTTGTTGTGGCTTTAGGTAATTTCAAACATGCAAGACTTGTTAGTGTTTTATGGCGATGGTCTCATACGGGCCGGACCCGGCGGGTTGGACCTGTCGAGATGCAAGTACAAGGTGGTCCGGGCGGAGAGGCTCGACATGATGAATATTCACGAGCTTCGGAGCTACATCCGGAGGGAGTTCGTCATGGAGGCAACGACGAAGAAAGCTGTGATCAAGAGGATCACCTGCACGAATGATGTGTGGGAGCTCGTCAAGGTAGCTGGAAGCGTAGCATGGAGCCAGTACATGCAGATTGCCTCCCAGCCTGAGACAACCATTTATGGGAAGCTGATGGTGTATGTGAATTTCATAAACAGGGCGGCGAGCTTGCTTGATGATGCCGGGGCCTCTACAAGCGGGTAAGAGCAACCCGAGCCTGAAGATGGCAGCACGGAATGTGTTGCCTCGGAGGGGAGACTCGCGCATAATTTTGTGCTAAATGAGGGAGCAAAATCACGGTGATCGCCTCGGAATGACTGCCACGAGTATCTACTGGACCAGCCTCTCGGGTTGGAGTCCGACGAGGACACCAACCCAAACTCAGATGGTAACGACGATGACGCACACAAGGCCGATGGTCCACTCAGGGTGATGAGGACATCCCTACCATGGATACTACCACGCCTACATACACAACTCATCCACAGCAAGTATTACAAGGACCACTTACTCGCGCTCGTGCTCACCAACTTAATTACCAGGTGAATTCGTTTCTAGGTTTATATATTATTGAGAATAGACGACTACCTAATGAAGTGATTTAATTGTGCTTAGGAACATGGAAAAGGACCAAGGAGAGTCATGCGGAGTCATGGACTTGCATGGAAGGCAAAATGGAGGTCACCACATCACCTTGGGTCCGAGTCAAGCAAGAGTTCGAGTTGGGCTCGTTCCGGGTTCAGATTCGAGCTGCCGCGACAACATTAAGTTTAAACGGCCGTAACTTCTTCATACGAACTCCGTTTGGGACGTCCGTGGAATTTATGGAAAGCTTATCAAGTCTACTTTCCAATATATCCAACCTCATCTTCAAATTCCATCTGATCTGGCCAAAATCATCAAAACAGTCTGTGTCTATTTCTGAGCCCGAGTCAAAAGGGTGTTGCGCCACCTTCACTTGGGCCCATGGGCCTTGTAACCCTAGGGGCGTGTGTTTACTTCCTTGGTCGCCAACCCTGGTCATCTCCCTATATAGGAGCCACCGCCTCACTTTGCTAGAACTCGGATTTCATTGAGTTTAGATTTAGCCATTGTGCAAACTTATGTTCTTCAGTTGTGTCGGACGACCACCTGTCAAGACAGCATTCGGGATCCCACCTTTGATTATCAATATCATCTACACTACAATCTTATTCGTAATATCAGATTGCCTACATCTTATTCTTGTTATTTCTTCGATTGCTCGCAGGGATTGAACCTTGTGTTCAGGCTGATCACGCTTCCAGCAAGGTCAATAACATCTCGGAGTTGGTTCAACGATTGCTAAGGTGCAAGCGTTGTCGTACGGTTGTAGTTGGATCGCGAGAGTCACCTTCACCAAAATCGATAGTTATCAATCTCATCAAAATATCGGGCACCTCGCTTGCATCACGAGGGAATTGTGTCATCAGAGGTGCCTTACGTGGCATCGAGATTTGATAATGTCATAGTGCGTTCGCTTTTACTGCCGCAAGAAGAAGGCTCCCACTGGGGGTTTGCTGTCGAGACCCACTTAGTTGTGCAGCGCTTCCCTAGCAAGGAGGCCGTGCAACAGGCTATAGCACGGTACGCCTTGTTCATCAGCAGTGTGTACCGAGTGCACCGGTCCAATCCAGGACATTACATAGTGAAGTGCGTAATGGAAAGCTACCCTGGCAAGATCAGTGCTCACCAAGCAAAGATCTTCGGCTCAGTATTCGTGGTTAAGGCGGTGACCGACCACACTTGCGAGCTTAGCGAGCCCCTGCAGCAGCATCGAAATGTGACTTTCGTATATGTTGCAAGCCTCATCAAGCACCTAGTTGAGACGGACGTGTCTGTCTCCCCCAAGATGTTGATGTTGGAAGTCGCCAATTAGGTTGGTTATCCAGTTAGCTATAGCAAGGTCTGACGAGCCAAGCAGAAGATCATCGAGTCCATGTACGGGACATACGAGGAGGCGTACAATCTTGTGCCAAGATTGCTTCACCAGATTGCCGAATCATACCCCAGCACGTACATAAATAAGCTTGACCGTGAAGATGCTGAGAGAGGGCCCAACCGCTTCATACTAGACCGGGTGTTCTGGGCTTTCGCTCAGGCCATCGGGGGCTTCAAGTTCTACCATCCCGTGCTCATGATGGATGACACTTTTCTCACGGGCAGGTACAAGGGCACCATTCTCACCGCGGTGGCGGCCGACGCGAATGAGCGAACGTGAAGACGGCGGTGGTGGGAGGCCAGCATAACGTATATCTTATCACAGACCGCATGCTGGGTTGTTGGCGGTCATCAACACCATGCAGCATGGGACGACACCCCCTCACCAGTGGAACTTCATTAAGAAATAGTTTCTCAATGAAAATTTTAGGAGATGTAGCATATATTCTTGGTATAAGGATCTATAGAGATAGATCTAAAAGGCTAATTGGATTAAGCCAGGATATATACATAGACAAGGTGTTGAAACAGTTCAACATGCTAGATTCTAAGAAAGGTTTCTTGCCTATGGCGCATTGCATTAATCTTAGCAAGAGTCAGTGTCCTACGACCACTGATGAGCGAGACAAAATGAGTAGAATCCCATATGCTTCGGCTATAGGATCTATCATGTATGCCATGCTATGTACACGACCAGATGTGTCGTATCCTATAAGTATTATGAGCAGATATCAGTCGAATCCAGGTGAAGGTCACTTGATAGCAGTCAAGAATATCCTTAAGTACTTGAGAAGGACTAAGAATGCATTCCTTATTCATGGAGGTGGGAAAGAGCTGGTCGTAAATGGTTACACCGATGCTAGCTTCCAAACCGACAAGGGTGATTTCAGATCGCAATCTAGGTTTGTGTTTTGTCTTAATAGAGGAGGAGTAAGCTGAAAAAGTTCCAAGTAAGGAATGGTTGCTGAATCTACAACAGAGGCTGAGTACATTACAGCTTCGAAAGCTGCAAAAGAGGCCATATGGATAAGGAAGTTCATTCATGAGCTGGGTGTGGTTTTTAGTGCTTCCAGTCCAATAGATCTCTATTGTGATAATAGTGGAGCCATTGCACAAGCTAAGGAGCCTAGATCACATCAAAAAATCCAAGCACATACTTCGGTGATATCACATCATTCGTGAGATCGTTGAGAGAGGTGATGTGAAGATATGCAAAGTGCACATGGATTTGAATATTGCTGATCCGTTGACAAAGTCTCTCCTGCAACCTAAGCATGAGGTGCACACAAGAGCTATGGGTATTCGATACATATATGATTGACTCTAGTGCAAGTGGGAGACTGTTGGTGATATGCCCTAGAGGCAATTATAGAGATGGTTGTATCACGTGTATGTTTATGAGTTATTGAATAAATGTTATTCTGTTCCTTGAATGAATCATCAGTTACAAATATTAACAAGTATGCGACTTGTTGGTGAAGCTCTTTTAACTTATATGTTGTCATTCTAAATGTATCTCTGGTCGGATGTCACTGGTCGGAACACTAGTGACTTATCGACCAACACATGTATTGATTGATGACCATATTTCAGGGGTCATGGATATAGGGATATCGAATCAATAATGTGAACACATGTTAGAGAACATGGGGTTAGATTGACCCACCTTGAGACACTGTTGAGATTGTTATGATTTTTTGTGTCGTCAATTGGTCTCAAACAATGATGATGTATAATTCTTAGACTTGAGATAAAAAACGGTAAAAAAGGGTCAAATAACCCAATGGATGGATTATTGTCGGGCCGTGCCGTGCCAAGCACGGCCCACGAGCCCGCTGCGCCCTATCTTCTTCCCCATGCCCTGCTGCGCGTGCCTTGCTTGCCTCTTCGCTTCTTGCCCTCCTCCGTGTCGGCCCACGCCGTCTCCCTCCACGTCTGCTATCAGCTCATCCCTCCGCACCGTTACGCGCGGACGCGCTGCACCGCCTCCTCGGCTCCTCCTCTCTCATCGCCGGTGCCACAGCCCGCACCGCCTCGCCTCCTCTCCTCTTGCCCTCTCGACCTCCTCTCCCCCGGCTCCCCTTCGCCCGCCTCCCCTCTTCCTCTCCTCCCTCGGCGCCGGCGCCGCACCGCGCCTCGCCTTCTCTCCTCTCCGGCCCTCCTTCTCCTTGTCCCTCTGCACCAGCATCTTCCTCCGTGCCGACACCGCGCCAACCGATCCTCCCGGCTCCCTCCCTCGGTGGCGGGCCAGATGGGCCATGCCGGGTTGATCAGGCTTGTACCGTGCCTGGCACGGCCTACCTTGATAGGGTAGCGGTCCAAACACGACAAGAGCCGTCGTGTCGGGCCTATAAACAGTGTGAGCTGTGCCTGAGCCAGGTCTAGAGTGGCGTGCCTCGGACCGGTACGACCTATAAATAGTGTGAGCCATGCCTAAGCCGGGTCTATAGTGGCGTGCCTCGGACCGGCACGGCCGTTTGGCTAGCTCTAATTCTTAAACGCTTTTCGTAGTTGGCTGCTGTGGCTTGGTTCCTTTGCTTCTAGAGGCAGCCATCGATCACCACCTCACCTTAGAATCGATGCGCATTGCGTACTACCCTAAAACACACTCAGTGTATGAACAGGTCTAGTGCGCGTGTAGTCACGGGTTAGCGGAGCGGTTCTTACCTTACGTGATGTTTCTTCGATCTTCGTACTCATAGCATCGGTATGTTTTCCTACTAGGTAATGATAAGACCAAGACGTCCGGAGCACCGGACGCTGCTATGTTGGGCCTGCGCTGCGTGATGGGCCGGATTTGCATGGGCCAAAACCTCGCATTGCTCGAAGCCAAGATGGCGCTGAGCATGATCCTTCAGCATTTCGAGTTTTAGTTATCGCCCTCGTACGTCTATGCATCGTACATCGTAGGGTCCGTAACTGCATCCTCAACATGGTGCGCACGTTATACTCAGGAGATTCTGATCATCTTAGATGGCATGTTTGTTGGAGGCTAGTTATCAGTGTTGTAAGATAGTAAGAGTAGTACATGTGTATATTTCTGAAGGTGGAAATAAAAGGCAAGGGATATGCTTAGATGTGAAAAATGTAGAGCTAGTGCAGGCCAAATAAACTACCACGTTTCACTAGCAAGGTGCCAAGGTCAATCAATAGATGTTGCATATGTAGAGAAAAAATGTTGTATCTATAGAAAAAGAGTGTTGTATCTGTAGAAAAAAAGTGTTGCATACTATTCACGGTGATGTTACAATTTTTTTGAATGTGTTTTTTTTCTTCAAATGCTTTGTTTTTTTATTCTTGATGTTCTTTGAGATGATGTTTGGCTCCCTCAAGACCTTGCACCCCTCGGCTCGACTCCTACACATACACTGCCTCGGTGCTTGGTCACGGCCTTGTTCGAGTCCGCCTCCGCCGCTACCATCGCCTTCTCTCTCAATGAAGTGTCCTATGTAAGCTAGAGCTGCATTGAGTTGCATTTGATTGTTGCTTTTTTGAACTTTTTTTGATATGTTGCGACCATTGTAAAAAAAATGTTGCAACAGTTAGAAAAAAATATTGCATAC
Source organism: Phyllostachys edulis (assembly GCA_036346405.1). Taxonomy (NCBI): domain Eukaryota; kingdom Viridiplantae; phylum Streptophyta; class Magnoliopsida; order Poales; family Poaceae; genus Phyllostachys; species Phyllostachys edulis. The sequence continues at coordinate 1,179,345 of CM070547.1, forward strand.
TATTCTTTGCGATGTTGCATCTATATAAAAAAATGTTGTGGCCTGTTAAAAACAATGTTGCATCTGTAGAAAAAAACGTTGCATCTGTAGAAAAAAATGTTGTATACTGTTCACAGCGATGTTGCAATTTTTTCCAACGCATTTTTTCCAGATGTTTTGTTTTTTGATTTGTGATGTTGCAACCGTTGTCCGGGGATGTTGCAACTGTTGTCCGGGGATATTGCAACCATTGTCCTAGGATGTTGCAACCGTTGTCCGGAGATGTTGCAACCATTGTCCTAGGATGTTGCAACCGTTGTCCGGGGATGTTGCAACCGTGTCCTGGGGGTGTTGCAACCGTTGTCTAGGGATATTGCAACTGTTGTCTGGAGATGTTGCAACCGTGTCCAGAGGATGTTGCAACCGTGTCCAGAGGATGTTGCAACCATTGTTCTAGAATGTTGCAAACATTGTCAGTACAATGCTAACTACGAGTTGCTTAAATAGAACACAAGATGGAATTTAAGTAGCAGCATTTCTATACCATTCCAACAATCCTGATAAAAAAAATGGAAAGAACAAGCTAGCTTTTTACGGACTGGTCCAGTCCAGTATTTTACAGTCACATGCGCGTGCGCCACTTGTATCACCTGCATGCATCACACAATCAATGGAGCAAGAAAGTAAAGAGCGTCACGTAACAATGCATCACGCAATCAAATATCTGACGTCACACCAGACGTCCGATTTCTAATCTCAAATCGGACGTACGGCTCTAAGCAGCGCCCTTTCCTATACTAGAGCTAGATACCATTAATATCGACGTGGCTACGATCGTGTTGATATGCATATGATGTACATGTATCTTTTTCTGTTGCTAAAGCTCCACCTAGGGATAGCTACATTATGTAGCCTACATATGAATATTTTTTTGGATTAACGGTACCCCAATATAAGCTTCCATATATAATAAGGGCACCGTCCTCCGTATGATGATGAGTGTTTATTTATGCCACTAAATAGCTAGCACACGCACCTACCATGATGACACTTTTCCGAAGATCCATTTGCAGCACTACTTGAGCAGAGAGGCTTGTCCTACGTACCCTTTCTTTCTCTATTGATAGATAAATGCCAAAATGGCCACATTATTACTTTGAACTTGGTAAAAAAAATTTCAACTTCATGTAACTTCGTTGGAAAGAGATTGGAAATAAAATAAAAATACATTCCTGGGCTCGTCAGCAGTCAGTCAGGTTAACATCATCCCATCCGGTGGCAGAGAAACAAGGAAAGACCAAAGGGAAATAAAAAAACAGAAGGCTCTTTATTATTTGTAACAGTGTGAGATTAGCATCTTTATTCATAGAACAATCAGATTTTGTAGCATACTGAAAGATTTGGAATGATAGGCCACACCGTAGCCTTCCTTTACTCACGTATTTATACACAGATACAAATTACACGGGATAATATCCCAACCGATTCTAACCATAATTAGGCGGATTACATTCTATACTTAACTCGCTAATTATGGTAAGCCCGGAACGGCAATTACATTGCCTAACACATACAGCGACGAATACGAGTGAGGGATCGGCGGAAACCCGAGGAATTAAACTTGTCAGGGCGATGATACTCAGGCACCATTCATAAGCGGTTTCTTCATCTCCCACGCGGCCAGCTGCGGCACCTTGATATCCGCCTCCCCGTTGTTGAAAACGTAAAGATGTGCGTTCTGGCCTGCCGCGATCGACGGGTACACTCTTGATAGGATGCAGGCCTTGCCTCCAGCACCGAAGCTCTCGACCACCGATGCTGTCAATTAATCTAGATACGTGAGAGGGAAACGCAAACAACAGCAAAGAAAATACTGGTCAATAAAGCTGTGAGGTGAGAGGTGTCCTAGATAGCTAGTCAGGAATGGTACTATGCAAGGGAAGGGATATATATACACCCCAAGCTTCTCAAGGAGATACTCCAACACGCGAAAGCAACGCTATGTGAAGCAACACTCGGGACAGCTGTCTAGGCACGAGTAGGAGCAAATCGTCGTGAATTACAGAAGTTTTTTTATTAATTAATTATTTTTTAAATTTTATTTTAAAGTTAACCCCAGTGTACTTTATTTTCAATTCTGACATCTTTGATCACGCCTCTTGTCACGCTATGGTGGTGGTGTGACAGTGTTGTTTGGTCGCGCTACCACCAGTGGCGTGACCAAAAGTGCTATTTGGCGGACTTATCCCACGACGTGAGAGCATTGTTTTGTCACGTTATGGGTGGTGGCGTGATCAAAAGGGTTAGAATTAGAAATAAAGTGCGCCGAGGGTTAACTTTAAAATAAAAATTAAAAAAAAAGATTAATTAATAAAAAAAATTCTGTATTACAAGGATGCAATAAAGAGCTAGATATATACAGCCGCGTACAGGTACAGTACAAACTTAATTAGTCCAGGGATTGTAATGTGCGACAAAAGGACAAGCGTGTGCCTATCGTCAGAAATTCCAGGTTGTAGGTTGCGAGGAAAGGACAAGCGTGGGCTTATCATCATCTGATTAGGACAATTTGAGTCGTTGGAATCTGTGGTTCGTGCTGCTGCATAGCACGATCTCTTGCTTCCTGTTCTCCGTTCCGATTAAGGACGTAACGTGGCTGTCGTCTTATCGCGCCACCTCACGCCGCGGCCGCGCCGGTGACTTCGTTTCTGAGCCGTGGACCTGGCGGCTAAGAGCCTAAGATAGTGGGAGGCCGGCGAGCGACGATTTTGCACGTCTATAGATTACACATTCTTCGAGAAACAGTCCAAATATAAGTTGTTTTAGAATCTACGTTAGCCAAATATTTTTAGATTTGATCATCAATATATAAAGGATTAACAAGATTGAATATATGAAATTGGCGTTACTAGATTCATCATGAAATATACTTTCATAATGTATGATTTTTTTTCTTCTAAACAACATAGTTTTATATAAATTGATGGACCTTGCGAACCATGTCAATGTCGACAACCCCCTAGCAAGGTGTGATCAGACTCCACTATGATATAAATGTTAACCACCAACTGAAAGGGTGTCTTGGGTAGATAAGATGTCATCTTGGTGAGATATTTGAAGAGTCTTTTCAATTATCGCGCAACATTTGACAACTTGCGCAGCTTCCACCAAAATGATCATAATTTTTGTTACACAAGTCCAAATGATGCTCCATATGAAGCATTGGAAACTAGAGTCAATAGGTTTTCCAATGGCGTGGCCCACAATTATTTGAGACGTTCAAATGTGCGTAGAAACAACCTGGAACATAATGGACAGTGCTGACTGTTAACAATGTAAACATCCTCAGTCATGTAATCCTTTCTTGGTGTCCATACCAATGCACCTAATTAAGTTCAATCAAAAGAGTAGAAGTTGAAAGCATAGCCATGTCATTGAAATATGGAATGTGACTTAAGTTAGTGTTCACCTGGTCACGTATTTGTTTAGCTCGGCTTCTGGTGATAGGTCCTTGGTATTCCATTTGTCTTGCATCCACTGGCTTACATAACAGGGGTGTCATGTCAAAGGTTGTGATGTCCTCATCAATTTTGTATAAAGATAACAACATGCTACCAGCTACAGACTTATCGAGCTCAAACTTAAGAATTTGTGGGGTATAATATGCAATAATGTATATGTATTTGTACATGGTTCCCCCACTGTGCATACAGTATAAAATTTGTCTTGCAAGTCTGTAACATCCCAAGGTTATGTTATCAATTTTAAATTAATAAAATATTATTTTATTAGATTTTATGAGTTTTAAAAGAGTTTTATTGCTTTTCTGAATTTCCTATATATTTAAATGACAAAAATATAATTTATTGAGTTTTCTGGGTTTTTATGGGATTTAAAGTTAAAAATAAAATTTTAATTATTTTCCTTGAGTTTTCTGAATTTTCTGGAATTTTAAAAGCCTTTTTCTTATTTATGTTAAAGTCAAAATAAATTATTTACAAAATTGAAAGCTAAAGTTAAGTTATAAATAATTTTATTAGGTTCCAAATAATTCAAAGGAATTTATGTGTATTTTTCTTGAAATTTTTGGACTTAATTCTCTATTTTATAAAAATCCTTTTTAGTTTTTGTATTTTCGGTAATCTGAAACCCATTTTGGGCCGATTCTTCCCGTCTGCCGGTTTTCTTCCCGCGCCTTCGGCCCACTTCCCAGCCCAGACTCCGCGCTCCAGCCCCTGGCCGCGCCTCCCTCGCCCTTTCTCACCGGCTGGCGGACCCCACCAGCCAGATCCCCTCTTCCACGCGCCCTGGTGCCCAACTCCACGCGCCCCTGCCCTCCTCCTGCATGCGCGCCACGCCTCCACCGCTGCCCTCTGCCCATGCCGCCTCCTCTCGCGTCCTCCGCCTCCAAACTACAAGAAGCCATGCCGAGCTGGCCTTAACCTTCCTTCCATTCCCTTGTCCTCCCCTTCTTCTCCACCTAGCACAGCTGCCAAAGGAGCGCTACGCTCGCTCGGCCGCCGCACCGCCAAAGAAGCCCGCTCGCCGTCCCGGCCGCACCAGCGACCTCCTCCCCGAGCCGAGCCGCCAAGCCATTCCCTGACTTCACCCCTTCCTTCTACCTTCTCCAAACGAGCGCTCGAGCTCGAGCACGTAGAGCAGCCGTGCAAGCCGTGCCGGCCGCCATGGCCACTCCGCCACTCCACCACTCCCATGGATTCGGTGAGCCGCCACCAAAACTTATTGTGTCACATCGTGTCCTGCCAGGTTACAAACACTTCCCCTCAATCAATTTTACAATCTCTACATAGAAACACCGCGCATCGGCCTCTTCCTCATTTCTGGCCCGAGTCGCCGCTGCCATCACCATCGTCGCTCCGGCGCACCCCCCTTCGATTCCTCCCTGAGGAAGCACCTCCTCACTACCCTCTACCTTCCCCTACCATCCACTGGAGCTCTCATCCACCCCAGCGCCGCCGCCACGGAGCACCCGTCGTGCCGCCGCCGGCTTCCGTCGTCAAGCCTCCTCGAACCTCCTCTCCGCCGCCCGACCACTCCGTTGAGTTCCTACCACCCTCCTCATGCTTATGCTCGCCCTAAATCCCCTTCCCCCTCACCAGTGCGCCGCCACCCCTTTTCTCCTCTAGGTCCGACCGCCGCAAGCCACCATCCGACCGTCTCCGACCACCCACGGCCACGCTGCCACTGCCCTCGGGGTCACCGCAGTCTCTCGGTTCCATTTTGCCCATGTGCGGCCGCCGCCGTCGAACCTCCCGTCGGCGCGAGCGCCGCCCGAGCCATGCCCGAGCCACTCCGGCCCTCCGCTGTTCTCCCGGTCTCCCTCTGTGCGTGCGTGCGTGTCTGCAAAGAACGATGGTTGGGCCTCACCTCGGTGATTGCTTAATACTTAAGAGTTAAGACTGATGAGTGAACTGTTTAGCTAGTAGACACTCCAATAACCAGTGTTAATGTTGTTCAATCCAGAGATTGAGCTGAATCAGGTGTTAAGTTAGATAATCTCAATAACAGTAGGATCATTGGATTAGGTTGGTAGTGAGATGTTCAATATTGTAGATAAGCAAATATATACATTTCGATTAGGATGGATTACTGTAAGCAGATAAGTAATTAGAAGTCAATTAGTAGATTAATTAGTGAATAATTTAAAAGTGCTTAGTAAGATAACTAAGGTAATTGAAGTAGTAATCTAATTGTTAGGGTTACTGATTAACATGCAGTTCAAGTTGCGCTTATGTTTTGTTATGATAACTAGTGATTAGTTTAGATAGTTAACGGTCAGTTAGTAAACCATTTGTGCAATTGGTGTTATCTGTTGAACATGACAGGTGTTGAGGGGATTAGCTCAAAATAGTTAAAGCTTGATAAGGAGATGGCTTAAAGCCTAGTTAACGCTAAGATCAGGATTAGGTTCGTAGTAAGCTAATTAATGCTGTAAATTAGGATGTATACATTTTAATCAGGATAATTAGTGATTAAGTAATTAGCCTGAGGATATTAGAAGATCAATTACTTGTAGATATTCAACTAGCAGATGATAGATGTGCACACAATCACCATCAAAGTCTGCCGAAAGAGGAGAACATATAGGAGGATTGATTTTGACTGTATGATCGTCATGGTTGTATACATAGAATGTCTAGAGGGAGTGCTTGTAAGTACTAGGTGGCCTATTAAAGAAAACAACATCACCTAGGTTCTAGGTATCGTTCGTCGTCATCCGTTCTTAGTAGTAGAACCCTTCATGATTCGAAAGCATATAAGAGTATTATCTAACCAGGTAATCTCTCCTATCTAGGTAACCAGTGAGGAATGTTCCTGTGAACATTCTCTCTCTCTCTGTTAGATTTATGTACTTTTGTCTATAGTATTTTCTTCATCAACTCCTCGGATATACTTTGTCTGAAGTATTTCCTTCATCAATTTCTTTTGATTATACTTTCGTCTGCAGTATTTCTTTCATCAACTCCTTTGGATATACTTCGTCTGAAGTATTTCCTTCATTAACTCTACTACGTACGATTAGTTTCATCTGGCATACTTTCGTCCTTCAAAATGTTGCTAAATATGTTTATTTTTCGTCCGAAGTGTTTCTTTTATTTGAATATATTAGAATTTGGTATGTTTTCGCGTATAGATTTCAACGACTCCGAGGAAACTGAATTATTTGAAAAATCACATTCCGACGCCATTTAAGAATGACAACTAAATAAACAAGGCAAGTTACATCCTTTGATCATGTTTGAATCCCAGTATTTAAAATTACTTAAATTCTGTTTTAAATTATTACTGCATGCGTATTTCTATTTAATGTAATTTAAATTCCTGTTTTAAATTATAGTTATTCCTAATACCTTGGTATAGCCAAATTTTTGCTGCTGAATTAGTCATTCCTTGACACCATAGTTAAAACCTGGTTGGTACATTAGTATGACTAGAACATGTTGGAAAATTTCACTTAGCAATGCTTAGACCTGAAATATTTGATTTGGGGAAATTTGGCCAAAATGTCAATTATGATTTAAATGTGCCTATGGTATTGGTTTACCATATGACTTTTGTAAATGATTTTCGAAAAGCAAAACAAAATAAAAATTGGTTTGGACTTGGGTGAAATGGATGTTTGGTTGGTGCAGATTTATGCACGGGCTCAATCCAGGTATGGGTTGAAGCCCAGGGGTTCTTTTGGAAGTTGCCCAAGTCAGTTAAGGACCGGTCTTCAAGCCACATCTTGCTAAGCAACAACGTACTACCACATGTCCTGAATGGGCAGGACTTGGCTAAATAATTCGTAACATCTCACTGTGGTTGTGCCATCCAGTTGTATGGGTGTCTCTTATGACCTACTTTTATACATTCCCACATGGCGCAAGAGGGGGCTTGATCCGGCGGATGGTTCAATCCAAAGGAGGCAAAACCTTAGTGAGGCAGGACTACGGTGGGATGGTGCATTGTAAAAGTCTTTTCACGTGCTCTAAACTGCTTACCTAAGGTAGTGAGCGGTGGTATCGACGGATGCCAAACAAACTAGAGAAGTCGTGTCTTGTAGGTAAAGCTGTACACCTTTGTAGAGTGTAAAACTATTCGAATAGCTATGTCCACAGTCAAGGACATGCTAGCAAAGCCACTCAAAGTTAGATTTTGATTTTGTTTTCAAAAGACTTCATCAAATGATTTATCCAAATGAAAAATTGGGCGGGTAGTGTTGGAAATATGCCATAGAGGCAATCATAGAGATGATTATATTCAATTTGTTCATAATATTAGATAATATGTTATCTTGTTTCCAGAATAATATCGTTAATATTTATTATCAAGTATGTCACTTGATTGTGAAACTCTATATTTCTGTGATGATTATTCTTAAACGTTCCTTGATCGAAAACATATGAGGACACATATGAATAGACTAGCATATGTATTGGTTGATGACTATGTTTCACAGGTCATGGATATGCAGATATCAAACCAATAATATGGACACATGTTAGAGAACATGGTGTTGGATAAGACCCACCTTGAGACACTATTGAGATTGTTATGATTCTATGTGTCGTTAGTTGGTCTCAAGCAATGATGATGTATAATCCTTAGACCTGAGATCAGCATGGTTTCCTACATGTGTAATAGAACTCTTATGGGTTGCCAAACGCTGCTCGTAACTGGGTAATTATAAAGGTAGCTTTTGGGTATGCTATGAAACATGTAGAGGAATGTGACTGGTCGGATATGGGATTTGCCCCTCCTAACATAACAGGAAAGATGTCTCTAGGCCCCTCGTTGTGGTCGGATAAAGAAAGTGCACGGCAATGCCACTAGTAGTCGAAGTGTTCGACCATGTGAAGTTATCCAACACTCGATCGAGAAAGTATTGAACAGTCCATGGATGACACAACATCTCACCTGGAGTTCAACCAGATATCGTGAGGCAAAGGGGGAATACAGTAGGTAGCTTAGTTCGATCGATTCTGATTTGGTCGTATGGAGATCTGGTGGTCGTGATCGGTCAAACGTAATCACAGAGTGGTTGTAACCTGGTCGTAAGGAATTACGAACTGGTCGTATATAGGACCTGGTCGTAAGTGATGAGGACCTTGTCATAGATCATATTGCATTAAGATTCATCCGATATAATTAGTGTGTATTCGGGAATCGCTATGTTCTGCTAGGAACCGTTAACGACTCGTGGTTGGAAAGGGTTTCTGAGTCACAACATATTATGCATAAACCTAACGGGTCACACACTTAACAGGTTGGAACAAACCAGTACAGATACGATTCGTTAAATGTGTTCAGATAGGATCTATCACGAGCACTATATAAGGAGGTGCTTGAGGCTGTGGCGAGACACGAGAGTTGCTCTACCGAAACCCTAGCCGCCATCTTCCTGAGACCTCTACCGTGTGACTTGGTGCAAGCACACGGTGTCTGGTTGTTCCTTCCTAGGCGTGTGGATACTGAGAGGCGCTCTGCGATGTTCTTTGTTGCGCTTGAGGACGATCCGCGATCTTCATATGGAACTGCAGAGGTTGCTGGAGGAGACGATCGACTCGCAAGGACGCTGGATGATCGACTACGATATACAAAATAAACCCTATAAGCCATCCTTTGTTATACTCTCATGCATTATAATCTGTTAATGGATGTAGCTTGCGGAGTACATTCATTTGTACTCACCTTGCATAATAAAATGTTGATTAGAGGAGAAGGACTTTGCAACTGCTAAAGATCTTGACGACTAGGCCGCTACCCCAGTCGATTACCTGTGGCAGATTAGCTGGGCTCTATGTTGGCTCAAAAACCTTTTCGTTAATAAAACTCAGATTATTATTCAATAAATGTGTGATATGGATTGTTATCATTTTGTTTAACTGTGTACACTAGCTACTGATCACGGGACTAGTGTGGAATACACAGAGAATTTGGGAGTGTTAATCCTGGGTCCTTACAAAGTGGTGTCAGAGCCATATCGACTGTAGGTCGTGACCTAGTTAGAATGGCTGTTAGTTGAAGAACTTCAAAACTTATTTTACATAACAAGAAAAGTAAATTGTTTTCTCCTCATCTTTGGTCATCTTTTCTATACTTACCTTTTTCATAGCAATTCTTTCTTACCTAACTCTCTTCACATTTTATAATGTTAAATGTATCCTCTTTCCACTGTAAATTTCTATAGATGGTCAACACGTTCTTACCATTACATTCAAGACCACAGGACAAAAATGCACCAAGAAAGTATCGTCATCACCACCATTCAAGGACAACAGAAAAGATTAATCGAAGACCGTGCGCAAAAGATGCGATGTCAGCCAAACCATATAGTTTAGGTTTGTCAAAGACTCCTTTTGTGTATTGAGTCATTCCACCATATTAAGAGTATCAATCCTTGTAGTACATTGGCCCTGTTCCAAAATTCCCAACATGTCAACTCAAAACAAAGCAAGCTGCTTATCCTCTGTCTCTTTTTTTATCCCTTCTTTTTTTGCTTTACAAGAGGATCTTTCAATAATTGTTTATCACGTTTTGAGCCTGATTCTCCCTACTAGGCAGCCCTATACCACTAGCCCACCTGGTGCTAGGTCAATCAGCCAAGTTAAGAGGCCCAACTTCCTAAGGCCCAAGTGGCCAAGACCGTGACATAGAGTGCCAAGCAGAGCGAATCTTGCTTGCATTCTTTTCCTTTTAGATTCGCCCGAGAGGTTGTGATGCGTGTTTTGTGCTGGTGAAGGAGTAAATGTGGTAATATGTCTAATATTAGCGCAAGATTATAGCAATAAAACTATGGAAAAATAATTGGTCAAGCGCATACTGTAGGCAATATGTGTAAGTTTTGATACCCATGGGGTAGAGGATCATTAGTATCATTGAAATTGTGAATTTCAACTGAGTTTTGGCGGTGCGGATACGTGACAAACCATATGCTAGGGGGAGCAGGTCACGGAAAACTCATATTAGTCTTGCCCATTAGCACTCCATTTTAATCATATTTGCCACAAGTTATGTTTGTCTAGTGATCGGATTTTTAATTTCTAAATAATATATATATTTTTAGTCAAATGCATGTTTGTGGCTGCACATTAGTATATTGCTTCTGTTGGTGCGTTCTGCTGCGTGATACGCCACGGAATCTGTTGATTCTTATGCACCACACCTAATTTTAAAATTATAAAATCAACTTTGCAAGGCTGGAGCAATATAAATTGTGGTCCATACAGCGAAAGGACATCCTATGCATTGCCGCTTGCGGAGTCTGAGGCTCTGAGCATCTACCATTTGAATGTTAAAATGTCCTTTCTCTCAGCTTCTTCCAACAAATATGTTTTTTATGTTCCCATAATTAAACCCACACACACACACCCACACCCACACCCACACACACACACACACACACACACACACACAGAGATCTAGTAGGCAGTACAAGAAAGAGATAATGGGTTGGAAAAGTTGTATCGCTCGGATCTGGCATCGATGGATGAGGCACCACACGTCGACCAGCGTTGACACGGGCAGGGGGGCCTTTGTCCCCCATGCCCCTGAGCTTTGCTCAGGCCTCCTCATGAGCGTGTGCATCGAGCGAGTGCAGGCGGGCGAGGGAGCTATGCTCCACCTCACTGAGCAAAGCTCAGTTCTCATAGCTTCAGTCCTTTTCAACTAAGAAAATGTAATGCTCAGGAGAATCCATGCAGGGAAAGTCCTCCATTCATTCCGTACAAATCCAAGTGTTCAGATGTCGTTTCCCCTTGTTATCGTTCAAACTTCAAACACTGCATTATTGACTTATTATAAAAGGGGAAGAAAACAAGGCAAGAATATTCAGGTACACCAATCCTGGCAAGCAAGCGGGAAAAGATGGCTTGCACGGATAAGAGAGAGATGTTTGGCCATACTTGGTAGGATCAGTGCACATCAGGACCACGGGCTTGCCACATCCATCCTTGAAGACTCTGAAGAAGACGGCGGTCTTCTCCTCCAATTGGCGGAGGCGAGCACCCACAGGCCGAAGGGCCCCACGCTGCCCCTCGCGTCGTTGGCCCACCCCAACAGTACCTGCCACCGCATTGCCGGGTCGAAGAACGTCTTGGATGCGTAGAAGTCGTTGTAGTCGTACCGGAGGAGGTGGTAGTCGCCGTTGGGGGTCGTCGGGCATGTACCGTTCCGTCTTGTTGTTGTAGGTGCCGACGGTCTAGTAGTCGTACCGGTGAGGTCCAGGCTGTTCTTGAGCACGTACTTCACCTTGTCTCCGAACTCCGATGTGTCGAGGTCGTTCTGCCCCGATTCGGGCACCGAGAAGAAGTCCGGGCACTCCCACATGCCGGTTAGCGCCGAGTGGAGCGGGTGCTTGGCTCTGACCCAGTGCTTGAAGTCCTGGCTCTGGTACACGTACGCCATGCCTCGGGTGTCCCTCAGGCCACCGACGAGCATCCGCCAGTGGCCGTCCGCGTACTAGGCGGTGGTCGGGTCGCGGAACTGCGTCACATTCATGCCCGGCTCGGGCACGATGATCGGGTTATAGTCCGGCTTGACCCACTCCCGGAGCAGCGGGTTTGACTTGTTCTTTGAGAAGGCGATGTTCTGCACCTGATAGTTGATGTTCGACCGGCTGATCCCCGTGTAGAGGATGGCCGGCGTGCCGTCGGGGAGGATGGTCACCGAGCTGGTCCAGCAGCCCTGCCGGTCGGATGGGATGTCGGGCCTGATGGCCAGCTCCACCGCGATCCAGTTGATGAGGTCGCGTGACACTGAGTGAGCCGACACGATGTTGCCCCACACGGCGCCCTTGGGGTTGTGCTGGTTGGACAAGTGGTACCAATCCTTGTAGTACATTGGCCCTGTTCCAAGTTTCTCAACATGTCAACTCAAAACAAAGCAAGCTGCTTATCCTCTGTCTCTTTTTTTGTCCCTCTTTTTTTTGCTTTACAAGAGGATCTTGCTACAGTTGTTTATCACGTTTTGAGCCCGATTCTCCCAAGTAGGCCGCCCTATACCACCAGCCCACCTGGTGCTAGGTCAATCGGCCAAGCTAAGAGGCCCAACTTCCTAAGGCCCAAGTGGCCAAGACCGTGACATAGAGTGCCAAGCAGAGCGAATCTTGCTTGCATTCTTTTCCTTTTAGATTCGCCTGAGAGGTTGTGATGCGTGTTTTGTGTTGGTGATTGAGTAAATGTGGTAGGATGTCTAATATTAGCACAAGATTATAGCAATAAAACTATGGGAAAATAATTGGTTAAGCGCATACTGTAGGCAATATGTGTAAGTTTTGATACCCATGGGATAGAGGATCATTAGTATCATTGAAATTGTGAATTTCAACTGAGTTTTGGCAATGCAGATACGTGACAAACCATATGCTAGGGGTGGAGGTCACGGAAAACTCATATTAGTCTTGCCCATTAGCACTCCTTCATTTTAATCAGATCCGCCACAGGTTATGTTTGTCTAGTGATCAAATTCTTAATCTGTAAATAATATATATATTTTTAGTCGAACGCTTGTTTGTAGCTGCACATTAGTATATTGCTTCTATTAAATGCGTTACTGCAAGGGTACGCCTCGGAATCTGTTGATTCTTATGCACCACACCTAATTGTAAAATTATAAAATCAACTTTGCAAGGCTGGAGCAATAGAAATTTTTGTCCATATAGCGAAAGGACATCCGATGCACTGCCGCTTGCGAAGTCTAAGGCTCTGAGCATGTACCATTTGAATGTTAAAATGTCCTTTCTCTTAGCTTCTTGCAAAAAATATGTTTTTTATGTTCCCATAATTAAACACACACATAGATCTAGTAGGCAGTACAAGAAAGAGATAATGGGTTGGAAAAGTCGTACCTGTCGGATCTGGCATCGATGAGTTTTGCTGTCCCAGTAATCAGAACCATCGATGAGGCACCACGGGTCGACCAGCGTCGACACGGGCAGGGGGGCCTTTGTCCTCCATGCTGTTGAGCTTTGCTCAGGCCTCCTCGTGAGCGCGTGCGTCGAGCGAGCGCAGGCGGGTGAGGGAGCTATGCTCCACCTCACTGAGCAAAGCTCAGCTCTCATAGCTTCAGTCCTTTTCAACTGAGAAAATGTAATGCTCGGGAGAATCCATGCAGGGAAAGTCCTCCATTCATTCCGTACAAATCCAAGTGTTCAGATGCCCTTTGCCCTTGTTATTGTTCAAACTTCAAACACTACATTATTGACTTACAATAACAGGGGAAGAAAACATGGCAAGAATATTCAGGTACACCAATCTTGGCAAGCAAGCGGGAAAAAAATGGCTTGCAGGGATAAGAGAGAGATGTTTGGCCATACTTGGTAGGATCAGTGCACATGAGGACCATGGGCTTGCCATATCCATCCTTGAAGACTCTGAAGAAGACGACGGTCTTCTCCTCCAGGTTGGCGGAAGCGAGCACCCACATGCCGAAGGGCCCCACGCCGCCCCTCGCATCGTTGGCCCACCCCAGCAGGACCCGCCGCCGCTTCGCTGGTTCGAAGAACGTCTTGGATGCGTAGAAGTTGTTGTAGTCGTACCGGAGGCGGTGGTAGTCACCGTCGGGGGTTGTCGGGAACGTACCGCTCCGTGTTGTTGTTGTCGGTGCCGACGGTGTAGTAGTCATACCGGGTGAGGTCCAGGCTATTTTTGAGCACGTACTTCACCTTGTCGCCGAACTCCGACGTGTCGAGGTCGTTCTGCCCCGATTCGGGCACCGGGAAGAAGTCCGGGCACTCCCACATGCTGGTTAGCGTCGAGTGGAGCGGGTGCTTGGCTCAGACCCAGCGCCTGAAGTCTCGGCTCCGGTACACGTACGCCACGCCTCGGGTGTCCCTCAGGCCACCGACGAGCATCCACCAGTGGCCATCCGCGTACCAGGTGGTGGTCGGGTCGCGGAGCTGCGTCACCTTCATGCCCGGCTCGGGCTCGATGATCGGGTTATAGTTCGGCTTGACCCACTCCTGGAGCAGCGGGTCCGACTTGTTCTTTGGGAAGGCGATGTTCTGCACCTGGTAGTTGATGTCCGGCCGGCTGATCCCTGTGTAGAGGATGGCCGGCGTGCCGTCGGGGAGGATGGTCACCGAGCCGGTCCAGCAGCCGTGCTGGTCGAACGGGATGTCGGGCTTGATGGCCAGCTCCATGGCGATCCAGTTGATGAGGTCACGTGACGCCGAGTGAACCGACACGATGTTGCCCCACACGATGCCCTTGGGGTTGTACTGGTAGAACAAGTGGTTGCCAATCCTTGTAGTACATTGGCCTTGTTCCAAAATTCTCAACATGTCAACTCAAAACAAAGCAAGCTGCTTATCCTCTGTCTCTTTTTTTGTCCCTTCTTTTTTTGCTTTACAAGAGGATCTTTCTACAGTGGTTTATCTCGTTTTGAGCCCGATTCTCCCTAGTAGGCCGCCCTATACCCCCAGCCCACCTGGTGCTAGGTCAATCGGCCAAGCTAAGAGGCCCAACTTCCTAAGGCCCAAGTGGCCAAGACAGTGACATAGAGTGCCAAGCAGAGCGAATCTTGCTTGCATTCTTTTCCTTTTAGATTCGCCTCAGAGGTTGTGATGCGTGTTTTGTGTTGGTGAATGAGTAAATGTGGTAGGATGTCTAATATTAGCGCAAGGTTATAGCAATAAAATGATGGGAAAATAATTGGTTAAGCACATACTGTAGGCAATATGTGTAAGTTTTGATACCCATGGGAGAGAGGATCATTAGTATCATTGAAATTGTGAAGTTCAACTGAGTTTTGGCTGTGCGGATACATGACAAACCATATGCTAGGGGGAGGATGTCGCGGAAAACTCATATTAGTCTTGCCCATTAGCACTCCTTCATTTTTAATCATATCCGCCATGGGTTATGTTTGTCTAGTGATCAAATACTTGTTTGTAGCTGCACATTAGTATATTGCTTATGTTAAATGCGTTACTGCTGCGTGATGCATACGTAATCTGTTGATTCTTATGCACCACACCTAATTGTAAAATTATAAAATCAACTTTGCAAGGCTGGAGCAACAGAAATTTTGGTCCATACAGTGAAAGGACATCTTTGCATTGCTGCTTGTGGAGTCTGAGGCTCTGAGCATCCACCATTTGAATGTTAAAATGTCCTTTCTGTTAGCTTCTTCCAAAAAAAATGTTTTTTATGTTCCCATAATTAAACACACACACCCATAGATCTAGTAGGCAGTACAAGAAAATGATAATGGGTTGCAAAAGTCGTACCGCTCGGATCTGGCATCGATGAGTTTGGTCGTCCCAGCAATCAGAACCATCGATGAGGCATCGCGCGTCGACCAGCGTCAACACGGGCAGTGTGGGGCCTTTGTCCCCCATGCCCCTGAGCTTTGCTCGGGCCTTCTCGTGAGCTCGTGCGTCGAGCAAGCGCAGGCGGGCGAGGGAGCTATGCTCCACCTCACTAAGCAAATCTCAGTTATCATAGCTTCAGTCCTTTTCAACTGAGAAAATGTAATGCTAAGGAGAATCCATGCAAGGAAAGTCCTCCATTCATTCCGTACAAATCCAAGTGTTCAGATGTCCTTTGCCCTTGTTATCGTTCAAACTTCAAACACTGCATTATTGACTTATTACAATAGGGGAAGAAAACATGGCAAGAATATTCAGGTACACCAATCCTAGCAAGCAAGCGGGAAAAAATGGCTTACAGGGATAAGAGAGAGATGTTTGGCCATACTTGGTAGGATCAGTGCACATGAGGACCACGGGCTTGCCTTATCCATCCTTGAAGACTCTAAAGAAGGCAGCGGTCTTCTCTTGTAGGTTGGCGGAGGCGAGCACCCACAGGCCAAAGGGCCCCACGACGCCCCTCGCGTCGTTGGCCCACCCCAGCAATACCCGCCGCCGCATCACCGGGTCGAAGAACGTCTTGGATGCGTAGAAGTTGCCGTAGTCGTATCGGAGGCGGTGGTAGTCGCCGTTGGGGGTCGTCGGGCATGTACCGCTCCGTCTTGTTGTTGTAGGTGCTGACGGTGTAGTAGTCGTACCAAGTGAGGTCCAGACTGTTCTTGAGCACGTACTTCCTTTGTCTCCGAACTTCGACGTGTCGAGGTCGTTCTGCCTCGATTCGGGCACCGGGAAGAAGTCTGGGCACTCCCACATGCCGGTTAGCGCCAAGTGGAGCGGGTGCTTGGCTTAGACCCAGTGCTTGAAGTCTCGGCTCCGGTACACGTACGCCATGCCTCGGGTGTCCCTCAGGCCGTCGACGAGCATCCGCCAGTGGTTGTCCACGTACCAGGTGGTGGTCGGGTCGTGGAACTGTGTCACGTTCATGCCTGGCTTCGGTACCCAAGTGGCCAAGACCGTGACATAGAGTGCCTAGCAGAGTGAATCTTGCTTGCATTCTTTTCCTTTTAGATTCTCCTGAGAGGTTGTGATGCGTGTTTTGTGTTGGTGAATGAGTAAATGTGGTAGGATGTCTAATATTAGCGCAATATTATAGCAATAAAACTATGGGAAAATAATTGGTTAAGCGCATACTATAGGCAATATGTGTAAGTTTTGATACCTATGGGATAGAGGATCATTAGTATCATTGAAATTGTGAATTTCAACTGAGTTTTGGCGATGCGGATACGTGACAAACCATATGCTAGGGGAGGAGGTCACGGAAAACTCATATTAGTCTTGCCCATTAGCACTCCTTCATTTTAATCAGATCCGCCACAGGTTATGTTTGTCTAGTGATCGAATTTTTAATCTGTAAATAATATATATATTTTTAGTTAAACGCTTGTTTGTAGCTGCACATTAGTATATTGCTTCTATTCGTGCGTTCTGCTGCGTGGTACGCCTCAGAATCTGTTGATTCTTATGCACCACACCTAATTGTAAAATTACAAAATCAACTTTGCAAGGCTGGAGCAATAGAAATTTTGGTCCATATAGCGAAAGGACATCCTATGCACTGCCGCTTTCGAAGTTTGAGGCTCTGAGCATCTACCATTTGAATGTTAAAGTGTCCTTCCTCTTAGCTTCTTGCAAAAAATATGTTTTTTTATGTTCCCATAATTAAACACACACATAGATCTAGTAGGCAGTACAAGAAAGAGATAATGGGTTGGAAGAGTGGAGTGGGTGCTTAGCTCGGACCCAGTGCTTGAAGTCTCGGCTCCGGTACACATACGCCATGCCTCGGGTGTCCCTCAAGCCGCCGACGAGCATCCGCCAGTGGTCGTCCACGTACCACGCGGTGGTCGGGTCGTGGAACTGTGTCACGTTCATGCCTGGCTCGGGCACGATGATTGGGTTATAGTCCGGCTTGACCCACTCCCGGAGCAGCGGGTCCGACTTGTTCTTCAGGAAGGCGATGTTCTGCACCTGGTAGTTGATGTCCGGCCGGCTGATCCCCGTGTAGAGGATCGCCGACGTGCCGTCAGGGAGGATGGCCGTCGAGCCGGTCCAGCAGCCGTGCTGGTCGAGCGGGATGTCAGGCTTGATGGCCGGCTCCACGGTGATCCAGTTGATGAGGTCACGTGACACCGAGTGAGCCGACACGATGTTGCCCCACACGGCGCCCTTGGGGTTGTACTGGTAGAACAATTGGTACCAATTCTTGTAGTACATTGGCCCTGTTCCAATATTCTTAACACGTCAACTCAAAACATAGCAAGCTGCTTATCCTCTGTCTCTTTTTCTGTCCCTTCTTTTTTTGCTTTACAAGAGAATCTTTCTACGGTTGTTTGTCACGTTTTGAGCCTAATTCTCCCTATTAGTAGGCCGCCCTATTACACCAGCCCACCTGGTGCTAGATCAATCGGCCAAGCTAGGAGGCCCAAGTGGCCAAGACCGTGACATAGAGTGCCAAGTAGAGCAAATCTTGCCTGCATTCCTTTCCTTTTAGATTCGCCTGAGAGGTTGTGATGCGTGTTTTGTGTTGGTGAATGAGTAAATGTGGTAGGATGTCTAATATTAGCACAAGATTATAGCAGTAAAACTATGGGAAAATAATTGGTTAAGCGCATCCTATAGGTAGTATGTGTAAGTTTTGATACCCATGGGATAGAGGATCATTAGTATCATTGAAATTGTGAATTTCAACTGAGTTTTGGCGGTGCAGATACGTGACAAACCATATGCTAGGGGGAGGAGGTCACGAAAAACTCATATTAGTCTTACCCATTAGCACTCCTTCATTTTAATCATATCCGCCACTGGTTATGTTTGTCTAGTGATCGAATTTTTAATCTGTAAATAATATATATATATATATATATATATATATATATATATATATATATATATATATTTAGTCAAATGCTTGTTTGTAGCTGCACATTAGTATATTGCTTCAGTTGGTGCGTTCTGCTGCGTGGTACGCCTCGGAATCTGTTGATTCTTATGCACCACACCTAATTGTAAAATTATAAAATCAACTTTGCAAGGCTGGAGCAATAGAAATTTTGGTCCATACAGTGAAAGGACATCCTATGCATTGCCGCTTGCGGATTCCGAGGCTCTAAGCATCTACCATTTGAATGTTAAAATGTCCTCTCTTAGCTTCTTCTAAAAAATATGTTTTTATGTTCCCATAATTAAACACATACACGCATATCTGGTAGGCAGTACAAGAAAGAGATAATGCGTTGGAAAAGTCGTACCGCTTGGATCTGGCATCGACGAGTTTTGCCGTCCTAGCAATCAGTACCATTGATGAGGCACCACGCGTCAACCAGCATCGACACGGGCAGGGGTGGGGCCTTTGTCCCCTATGCCCTTGAGCTTTGCTCAGTCCTCCTCGTGAGTGCGTGCGTCGAGCGAGCACAAGTAGGCGAGGGAGCTATGCTCCACCTCACTGAGCAAAGCTCAGTTCTCATAGCTTTTGTCCTTTTCAACTGAGAAAATGTAATGCTCAGGAGAATACATGCAGGGAAAGTCCTCCATTGATTCCGTACAAATCCAAGTGTTCAGATGTCCTTTGCCCTTGTTATCGTTCAAACTTCAAACACTGCATTATTGACTTATTATAACAGGGGAAGAAAACATGGCAAGAAGTACACCAATCCTGGCAAGCAAACGGGAAAAAAATGGCTTGCAGGTGTAAGATCGAGGAGGCCGACTAGAGGGGGGGTGAATAGGCGGTTTTAAAATCTTTTGGCTAAAACCGAGTTTTATGCGGAATTGTAAATCAATTTGGTTTTGCACAAATAAAGCTTAAATCAACTAGTCTTTACTAAGTGCATGAACAATACGAGAATATATAAAAGATAGCAATCATACACATACAAGTAAGCAATTTTAATATAAGGAATGTAAATTGCAATATAGTAAAGCACAGGAAAACAAACCACAATGAAAAAATGATGTTTTATCGTGGTGATCGAAGACTTGCTTGTCTCCTCTAATCCACGTTGAGGTAAGCCCAAAATCAATTGGACCGGCTCTACGAATTAAGCCAAACACCTCCGAGGTAAGTCCAATCACTTGGACCGATTCCAACAAGAACCAACACCTCGATCCACTAGGATTGCTCTTCCTCCACTCCGGAGACGGCGAGCACCAAGCCACTCATAAACATCCGGGTCTTCTCACAACCTTCTTTGAGAAGATCACCAAACCACGACGCCTCCACGCCGTCTAGGTGTCGGCAAACACAAGAGTAACAAGTCGAAGACTCTCACTTGAACAAATCAAGTGTCTAAGCACAAGTGGATACACAATCCACTACCTAATACAACACATGCAATTAGGGTTTGCCTCTCAAAGCTTACTAAGTGCAACACATGCACAAAAGAGTGTAGAGGGCTTGCTCTTAGCTCAATAGAAATAAATATGGCACCAGTAACACTCCCACAACCGGCTAAGGTGGGTATTTACGGTCCACACAAAAAACTAGCCGTTAGAACAAAGTTCTGCTGAAACCGCACCGCTACTGACACACAGTAACGGCTATATCAGAAACTCTGAACTAGCCATTTCCAATCGGTGCGGTACTACCGCCAACCAATACGCGGTAGTTCCGTTCATCGGTAGTTCCGCTCAAGGCACTACGGTACTACCGCTTCCGTTGAGGTCCGAAAATGACCCTTACTGGAAATAACGTATCGCTAACTAAAATTCGGAACTTCCGGTGTGCGGTAGTTCCGCCACGAAGGCTCCGGTACTACCGCACCTCAACAGAGCAACTCATGCTCAAAAAGGTGTCATTCTGTTTAAAACATACTACCAACAAAACATCAGAACGACCGGGTTGCGGTAGTACCGCACCACGAGCCGATCGTACCGCTGAGCGACCAAATCAGCTTTGCCTGATCGGACTGAAAACGTGGATGGCTCAGATTCGATTGGTCGTTCATACCACAGGTCTTAATCGCACGATTGGATCAGTTCGAACGGTCCGAACGTCCACCGGTAGTACCGCCAAATGATATGCGGTCATACCGCTAAGCGGTAGTACCGCCGACTTAACGTTGATACTACCGTTTTTTCCTAAGTAAATAGCAGTTTGCATCTAAAAACAAATTCAATTGCAAAACACATTTGACAATTGATGAGTGATGCAAACAAAGGTTAAAGGTAAGATTCTCAACAAGTTACAAAACACATTTGCCAACTTTTAGAATCAATGCCACCAAAGAATAAGGTACATGGACTTAAACTATTTGCAAAATATATTCGCAAACTAAAGTCACATGCTACAAGGATTATGCATGAGCCTCAACTATTTGTAAAACACATTCGCAAATATAAGCAACATGCTAACGAGAGCTAGAGCAAACACAATGAGCTATCAACACGTAACTAACTCAAGCTACTAGTCAAAGACCCCTCTTAATAGTACGGCAACCTATACTAGCAATCCAGTGTCCAACCAAACACCAAGACCGGTAAAAGACTAAGAACACATCCTTAGCCCTAGCTAGTCATACCTTTGCCTTGCACATCCTCTTGAAGCTTGATGCTTATCAACACATGATGACATCCTTCATCCTAAGTCTTGATATGCATCAACACATGATGCATCCTTTACTTGCCCTCCATCAACACATGATGGATCTTCTCTTGACTTGATGATCAACTCATGATCATATCTTCTTAGAGATCTTGATACGCACCAACACATGATGCATCCTTTACTCCAAGCTCTCGACCTTAATATCATCTACACATGATGATCTTCTTCAACTATGGAACTCAACCTATTTCACCAACTCACGGAAAATGTTAGTTCCACAATGTGATGGTTATTAATTACCTCAACATTCTGTTAACTCATGATGGTGGGACAAGATACTTCAATCTTTCCCTGTTTGGTAATTGATGACAACCACTTCAATTACAAATAATTGAATGTAGATAGGTATGAGTATATATAAACTACACAAGTTGTATATACTCAAAAGATATGTTTCAAAGTAGAGATCAAGGATCAATACTAATGAAACCACAAAACATGGAGTGAACTCCCCCTAAATGTGTGCATACACAAATGTATAATAGAACCATATGCACATATTCAAGTTAGACTTTTGGTGGAGTTCAACCTATATTTTGGATCCGAGGAATGCAACAAAATATAGGAATATAATGTCGAATGCATACCTCTTTTGATTTTCACCTTTATATCCAACTGAGACTAAACAATAGGTATAACAAGAGAAGTGTTAGTCTCACAATCAGATTTGTCATTAATAACCAAAATACTCTATTAACTCATAATGGCGAGTCTAGATTCTTCAGCAGGGCAACTTATGCTCCCATTTTCTTTCTTTTTTCTTCTTTGAAACAGGGCTCATCTTGCACCGACTGATCAACTGCCATGACCCACATGCTTACGTGTACACGTATGGACTAGCATGAATTCATTATGGATTTCACACACCGACTGATTTTACGTAGAGTTTGTTTACGTAGTTCTACAGTATTTAGGCAGTATTCATTATGGATTCTAGAGTTTGTGTGGTATCTTTTCAGGATACGTAGAATCATTTCCAGATACGAATAATCGTTTGCTCTCAATAAAAGGGCATCCCCGTAATCAGATTTTTTGAACAAGAAGAATAGGAGAATAAACCTAGAAAATAGCTACGTTTATGGTGGCCATATCGGCGCTTGTGTTCTTATGAATTCAATCTCGGGTTCATTATGTGCGTGTGGATTTTTGCCGCAGTGCAGGAGTTTATTCGTTGATCGTGTGATCTTATCTCTAGTTCGCGCGTTGAGGTGCACTCGGGCAGGAGAACATCTACGGTTTCCATTGGTGTTGTGTTGATTCAAGATTTTGCTCTTGAGTTGACGTGCTGAATCTTGGTGATTCTGCTCTTCAGTTCGTGACCTTATATAGGACTACCAATTGATCTACATAGGTCTGCTGGCCAGCCGAACTACCATCTATCTTTACTGCTGCTTGATTTGCCACTGCGTTTCTTCATCTTCAGTTTGGGCCAACAGAAATCAGGGCCTGGGCATGAGGGAGGAATGCACGAGGATGCTTCCCAAATAAGGAATCGAAATGGGTCTCACCGTAGGGGAGGGTGACGTCGAAGGCGGTGGTTTCGCTGGTTTAGGGGAAGACGATGGCGTGGGGTGCTCTGTCGGTGGAAAACCCAAATCGATTGAGGGGAAATAGTCGTGATGTGGTGGAATAGGACGTGATGCACAAGGAATTGAAGGGAGCTCAGTTGTTTGACAGAATCGATGGGGTGAGTGCGGTGGCCAGCACTAACATGGCACAATGTTGCCGTCGGCTGGGTGGGAGGAAGACTGGAGACCACCCGAGATGGCACACATCGCCGGCTGATTGGCCAAAAATCGACAAGAGCACTGAGGGAAGAGGGAGCGGTGTCGAGCAAAGGGGGGAGGGGTGGGCAATGTGGAGGGCGGGGAGGAGGGAGCGGTAGTAGCGGCAACGGGCGGGAAGGAAGGCAGCGTGGGGGGCGGCGTGAACAGATGACGACGGGGAGGAGCGGGGGGTAGGTAGATAAGATGTCATCTTGGTGAGATATTTGAAGAGTCTTTTCAATTATCGCGCAACATTTGACAACCTGCACAGCTTCCACCAAAATGATCATAACTTTTGTCACACATGTCCAAATGATGCTCCACTTGAAGCATTGGAAACTAGAGTCAATAGGTTTTCTAATGGCGTGGCCCACAAGTATTTGAGACGTCCAAATGTGCTTGAAACAACACGGAACCTAATGGGCAAGGTCTTGTTGTAAACAATGTAAACATCCTCAATCATGTAATCCTTTCTTGGTGCCGATACTAGTGCACCTAATTAAGTTCAATCAAAAGGGTAGAAGTTGAAAGCATAGCCATGTCATTGAAATTCGGAATGAGACTTAAGTTAGGGTTCACCTGGTCATGTATTTGTTTAGCTCGGTTTCTGGTGATAGGTCCTTAGTATTCCATTTGTCTTGCATCCACTGGCTTACATGACAGAGGTGTTATGTCAAAGGTTGTGATGGCCTCATCAACTTTGCATAAAGATAACAACAAGCTACCAGCTACAGACTTATCGAGCTCAAACTTAAGAATTTGTAGGGTATAATATGCAATAATGTATATGTATTTGTACATGGTTCCCCCACTGTGCATATGGTATAAATTTTGTCTTGCAAGTTAGTAGAGTTCTAGGAATTTTTGGCTGCATTAGCACATTTTCGCCTCGTATTTATAGGAATAGTCATCCCCGATTTTTTTTTTTTGCAAAAATAGCCCCATGCCGTACGGCCACCGTGTGGCAGCACCTCCCCGCCCGCCATGTAACCTTGTGCAGACGGTCACTGTCTTGCAGCGTTCTGTTGTCAATCGTCGTCTTGGCGGCGTTACCGCCGACGGCCACCGTCTTGATGGCCCACCCGCCATGTGTCCCCTCTCCCCGATTAGGGTTTCGGTTTCGACTCCCCCTCCCTGATTAGGGTTTCGGTTTCGGCTGTGTTCGTAGGATTTTTAAAATATAGCATATGAGTTCAAAAAATCGTTTAAATTTTATCTCACAATTTTATTTAAGTGTACTGTAATTACTCGCGCCCACCACGTGTCACGCCTTCCCCCTCCCGCACGCATGGCCTGCGGTGGCCATCTTTCCAACCGTCCATCCTCCCTCCTCCGCATATCTGTCGACTCCTCGCAACTGTCCCCCTTGCCCGTAGTGCTGCGCGTAGGAAACACACCCGAAATTACCGGCACCAATGCAACGGCTCCTCCTTTGCTCGGCTATAGATACCGAAATCTCATAGTCGCTCTTCGCTCATCCCAATTGTGTTTCGCTTCTCGTTCTGGCGCTGGTCGCTTAAAACTCAGAGAAATTAACATAATTAATTTTTTTTTGAAGATCAAGTATTTGCTTGCTACTCGTCGCTCGACTTTTTTTATAGCTTACCCCCGAAGGGCACGTAATTTGTCGGATGCTTTTGTCGTTACATCTCCCTTGTCTGCGTGGTCCGAGGTCGCGAGGACAGATCCCGTGATCCCGAGGGGCGAGCGTGTCGAATCGCCCGGCCTCGGGAGTCGATACCTCAAGAAAGTTGGGATCGCCCCACCGAGGCACGGCCTCGAGGCGAGGCGGGCGACGAGTCGCGCCGCCGAGGCCATAGCCTCGAGGCGCGGCAGCGGCCGGGCGGAGCCGCCCACCGAGGCCTTGGCCTCAAGGTGGGGCGACGTCTGGTGAGCGAGCCGCCCCACCGAGGCGCCTGGTCTCGAGGCGGGCGCGCGTGGCCGCCTCGCCGAGGCCATAGCCTCGAGGCGGGCGGGCGGTTGAGCGGCCGCCCCACCAAGGCGCTGGTCTCGAGGTGGGCGTGGCGTCGAGGCCGCCTCGCCGAGGCCATAGCCTCGAGGCGGGCGGCGTGGCGATGCGCCGCCCCACCGAGGCATTGGCCTCGAGGTGGGCGGCGTGTAGTGGCGGAGCGCGCGCGCCATGGCAGTCGCTGCTGTCTTCAAATTTTGATTATTTAGACAGATGGGTACGGGGACCCTCCGTACCCTTTGTCTTGGGTGAAGGACCGAGTGGAGAGGAGCCAAAGCGTACCATGTATGAATAGTATTACCTATGTGTTGGAAATGAGGAGCCCCCTCTATTACATGCCCATGGGGCTTTATTTATAGGGGGCAGAAGGGACATTTACCTTCTTGCCCCCATAGGCGAGAAAGAGAGAAAGGGCATTTTAGGAACATTTGCCCTAACATACACTATACAGGCTAGATTTATATATGCACAGCATCCCTGATGGTGCACCGGTATTCCCGACGATCCGAGGGTGCGGGGCACCCCCTGGTGCCCTGCTACGATAGTTTAGTTTACTGGTTATTAATTAGTTAGGTTACTGGTAATTAATTAGTTTAGTGGTAATTAGTAAGTTTATTGGTAATTAATTAGATAGTTTTGTGATAAATAATTAGTCATAATTAGTTTAGTGGTTATCAGTCCCGCATATTAAATTAGTGCGAATTAACTACTCGTAATTTTTTAGTCGTAATTAATTAGTCGTAATTTGTTAGTTTAATGGAAATTAATTAGTCGTAGTTAATTAGTTTAGTGGTAAATAATTAGTTGTAATTAGTTTAGTGGTTATCGATCGCCATATTATATTAGTGCAAATTAACAACTCGTAATTTATTTAGTAGTAATTAATCGGTTATAATTAGTTAAATTAGTGGTAATTAATGATTAAGTAATTAGTTAATTTATTAAGTAATTAATTAGTTTAGTGGTAAATAATTGGTCGTAATTAGTTTAGTAGTTATCAGTCCGGCATAGTACATTAGTGCAAATTAACAACTCGTAATTTATTTAGTGGTAAATAATCAGTCATAATTAGTTAGTTTATTCGTAATTAATTAGTTTAGTGGTAAATAATTGATCGTAATTAGTTTAGTGGTTATCAGTCCGGCATATTAACTTAGTGGAAATTAACTACTAGCAATTAGTTTAGCGGTAAATAATTACTCGTGATTCATTTTTAGAAATTATTGGTAATTAATTAATTATTCCTATTTAATTACACATATGTAATCCATCACTTGCATGTAATTTGTCGTATTTAATTACACATGTACCACGGCTGGGGTTGTTGTGGCTTTAGGTAATTTCGAACATGCAAGACTTGTTAGTGTTTTATGGCGATAGTCTCGTACGAGCCGGACCCAGCAGGTTGGACCTGTCGAGATGCTAGTACAAGGTGGTTCAGGCGGAGGGGCTCGACGCGATGAATATTCACGAGCTTCGGAGCTGCATCCGGAGGGAGTTCGTCACGGAGGCAACGACGAAAAAAGTTGTGATTGAGGGGATCACTAGCACGAATGATGTGTAGGAGCTCATCAAGGTGGCTGGAAGTGTCGCGTGGAGCCAGTACACATAGATTGCCTCCTAGCCCGAGGCATCCATTTACAGGAAGCCGATGGTGTATATGAATTTTGTACGTAGGGCACCGGGCCACCTTGATGATGCCGGGGCCTCTACAAGCGGGCAAACGTAGCCTGAGCCTGAAGACAACAGCACGAAATGCTGCCTCAGAGAGGAGACTCGCGCATAATTTTGTGTGAAATGAGGGGGCAGAATCGTGGTGGTCGGCTCGGATTGACTGCCACGAGTATCTACCGGACCAGCCTCTCGGGTTAGAGTCCGACGAGGACGCCGACCCAAGCTCAGATGGTAGCGACGATGACACACACAAGGCCGGTGATCCACCCGGGGGAATTGTGTCACCGGAGGTGCTTTACGTGGCATCGAGAGTTGATCATGTCGCAGTGTGTTCGCTCGTACTGCTGTAAGAAGAAGGCTCCTACTGGGAGTTTGATGCCGAGACCCTCTTAGTTGGGCAGCGCTTCCCTAGCAAGGAGGCCATGCAACAAGATATAGCATGGTACGCCTTGTCCGTTAGCAGTGTGTAGCGAGTGCACGGGTCCAACCCAGGACATTACGCAATGAAGTGCGTAGTGGAAGGCTGCCCTGGCAAGGTCAGCACTCACCGAGTAAAGATCTTTGGCTCGGTATTCACAGTCAAGGCAGTGACCGACCACACTTCAGAGCTTAGCGATCCCTTGCGACAGCATCGAAACGTGACTTTCGCATATGTTGCAAGCCTCATCAAGCATCTAGTTGAGGTGGACGTATCTATCTCCCCCAAGATGCTGATGTCGGAAGTCGCCAATCAGGTTGGTTATCCGGTCAGCTACAGCAAGGTCCAATGAGCCAAGTAGAAGGTCATCGAGTCTATGTACGGAACATACGAAGAGG
Source organism: Phyllostachys edulis (assembly GCA_036346405.1). Taxonomy (NCBI): domain Eukaryota; kingdom Viridiplantae; phylum Streptophyta; class Magnoliopsida; order Poales; family Poaceae; genus Phyllostachys; species Phyllostachys edulis. The sequence continues at coordinate 1,207,028 of CM070547.1, forward strand.
CGTACAACTTTGTGCCAAGATTGCTTCACCAGATTGCCGAATCAAACCCCGACATGTACATAAACAAGCTTGACTATGAAGATGTTGAAAGAGGGCCCAACCGCTTTATACTGGACCGGGTGTTCTGGGCTTTCGTTCAAGGTATCAGGGGCTTCAAGTTCTGTCGTCCCGTGCTCACGATAGATGGCACTTTCCTCACAGGAGGTATAAGGGCACCATTCTCACCATGGTGGTGGCCGATGCGAATGACCAGCTTCTCCCGGTGGTATTTGCCATTGTGGAGAGAGAACACATCCAGCTGGCTGTGGTTCCTGGCGCACGTGAAGACGGCGATGGTGGGAGACCGACGCAACATATGTCTTATCACAGACCGCAATGCTGGGTTGTTGGCGGCCATCAACACCATGCAGCATGGGATGGCACCCCCTCACCAGTGGAACGATGTGCAATATAGGTGGTGCACGAGGTATCTTACATCTAACTTGTTCACGCGGTTCCACAGTCAGGAGGTTATGAAGACATTCAATGCATTGTGTCTGCAGAACCAGAGGCGAAAGTTTGAGTCCATCTAGAAAGACCTCGAACACCGGCCTACAAGACATACAAGGGAGTCCACTCCGGAGGTACTGGAGGGAGAGCAACCCAGCAGTGCCATAAGTTTCTTGGAGTGGATTTATGGCCACACTCCTGAATTGGAGAAATGGTCCCTTCTCTATGACACAAACGGTTCGAGGTACGAGATTATGACGACCAACATGTCCGAGGTCTACAACAGCGTCCTCAAAGGTGTGCGGTGTCTCCCTATCATCGTGATCGTCGAGGAGACATGGACTTGCACTATTGGTTATTTCGTCAATAGTGCCACCACAACCAGACGACAGATGGAGGAAGGCAAGCAGTGGTCTGAGAATATGCAGAGGCATATGGACCAGAAGATAGAGAAGGCCTGAATGCACGACATCCGAGTGATCGATAGCCTCAGGAGGAATTACAAGATCAGGCTTTGGCAGAAATACGTCAACAGTCATGCTAGGGAGAAAGAAAACAGGCATGCACCCTGGGTGATGTGTCGACATGCACCTACAACAAGCCGAAGCTCCTGCACAAGTCATGCTCACACGTGTACAAGGTGTGTGCACACATGAGGCAGATATGTACGTCGTACATCTCCGAGTACTACGACATGCAGCACCTTTTCAGTACATGGAGTGCGGAGTTTCATTCATACGGCTTGAAAATGAACTACAAGGATCTTTGGCCGGACATGATGAAATTGGACCCGAACAAGGACTTGAAGACAACAGGGAAGGAGTGACAGCAGACGCGGCGCTTCCAGAACGACATAGATGCCAGCCAAAGTACCAGTATTAGTCGCACAAACAAGTGCAGGATATGCAAGACCCCTGGACACTCAGCGAAGGATTACCCTAACAGACCCAGCTCATCTGGTCGTCATTCAATGTCATAATGTAATGTTTTCTCCGCCTTGTTTTGTTATGTACAACGAAACTTGTACGATAGCATAATTTACTTCCTTGTTACGTTTTTCACTATACGATGTACTTACATCGTGGAATAGCAGGGCATGGATGACTTGGACTTATGACAGCGACGTGGGGAGGCCAGCGACAAGGGGAAGTGCAAGGCTCCTCCGACTCAATGGAATCGTAGGACATGGACGACTTTGACTTACATCATGGAAGGGATGGTGGCTATGGCGCCACGGAGACTAGTTGCGGACATCATTGCATAGATGATAGATAAGATATTCTTTGTTAATTTATCGGTTCATTGTTGATGATATTCTTTAGTATCGACATTGAACCACAAGCTAGATAAGCTTGTACATGACCAACTGAAAGAAATACGTGGCATGCAGATCATATAACAACATACCATAGTTTGTACATTGTTATATGATATGCATGCTAAGTATTTCGCTCAATTGGTTCATGTACAAGCTTATCTAGCCTGTGGTTCAATGTGGATGACATTCCTTAACACTGTATTGTACCACATGCTAGATAAGATTGTACATGAACCAACTGAGAGAAATACGTAACGTGCAGATCATATAACGATGTACCATAGCCTTCGAAACGCACACGAGTCGGAGGCTACGGTACATCGTTATATGATCTGCATGCCACGCTGACGAGAATCTAATAGTCCCCATTTAATTATTTATCTATAATTCATATTATGGATAATAATGTCGTCATATAATTCTTGAGTATACCCCTTTATATTCATAAGGGAGAAGCGGGAGGTCGTAAGTTCTTCTATGATCAGTCTGGGGTCGTAAGCACTTCTACGACCACCACCTGGTCGTAAGATCTTCTACGACCAGTCTCTAGACGATAGGGCTCCCAGACATGTGGGCCTAGTCGATCAGGTAATCTTCTGTACCATATCTAAGGATATGAGCAATCAATTATGTTGTTATTGTCTGAAATAATGACACGATTTAACTCTCTATCATTGTGATAACTGCCTAGCAACGCGGGAACGTTACTACTCCCACAATAATCTCCAGTAACGGCTCCACGATCTGAAGCATTAAGGCGGCCTTTAGACTGGAGAAATAGCATCACGCTCCGAGTGTTGTATAAAAGGCAAAATCATCAGGAGGAGAAGGGGGGCAATCAGAAACACAATCAGGAGCACAAGACGCAACACTCTAGTCTTCCTCTTTATCTTGTAATCCAGCAAACTCAATACATACACACAGGAGTATGGTTGTTATTCTCCCTGGAACAGGCCCGAACCTGTATAAAAAATCCCCGTGTCGCCCTCTCTGCGTGATTTGAGCCTAGGAGAACCCCTGAATCAAACAATCTTTACGTAAGTTCGGTTCTAAAACACCAACAAATGCATTTTCCTCAGTTGGTTCATGTACAATTCTATCTAGCCTGTGGTATAGTACGGTGTTAAGGAATATCATCCACATTAAACTAATAAATTAACAAAGAGTGTCTATTTAATTGGGTTACATGTGATAACACCCCCTCCTCCTTCATCACGATTGCAATAAACCCGTGTGTGTATCATGTAGTACCTGTAACGCTTCAAATGGTGTCTATTTTATGTATGAAAATGTACATTGCAAATCAATTGCAAAGTAGCTTAGTATGGTAGGTAGAGATTAATGAAAATAATATTTGCTTAATTGAACCTCTTAAATTGAAAAAAATCCCGAGGGAGTCAGCATCGGAACTCCCCATACCACCCTCTTTCTAGCCTTACTCCCCCACACCACCTTTTCATACCGATATGACAACACACTGCGACGCTTACTTTTTGGACTGACAAGACCACGCTTCGCCCCGTGACCTTTTCAGACCGAAAAGACTAGCCCAAGTCAAGCCACAAGCGGACATTGTGATTTATCGAAAATAGTCAGTAGAAATGACAACTCTACCTCTCTAGCTTTTCAGGACGACATGACCCGACGAGGTAACTTTGCGCAGTGACGTGACCAAATGGCCATGCTCATTTGACGTATTTGCCAATCATTTATTTTGTTTTTACCACCGGTGGATGGTGGTTGAGGTCACATAATTTCTGGAGGGAAACTTCCTGTCTTTGGCGGCATTTTCTGCTGCCGCTGGCTATATATGGATGCTTTGGCTGTCATTTACCTCACTCTTCACTTCTGCTTATCCTTTCTTCCAGTCTTAAACGGGATGTCTTCGGCCTCATCTAACTTTCGAGTGAGCAGACAATTAGAATCACTATGGCAACACCTGGTTTGCCCTCGTTGCAGGGATATAGCGAATGTGTTCATCTCGCATACACCAACGAATCCATCCCGAGTGTTCATAAAGTGTCCAAATCTTACGGTAACTTGTGGAAAATCATCCCGAATGAATTCCATTCGAAAAAGCATATTGTTTTGTTTTCACTTGAAGCTGCAATTTTTTTCCAGAACACAACATGTCGGTTTTGGCAGTGGGCTGATGAAGCCGTCCCAGTGGTTCGAGATATTGCAATGCAAATTGCTGCCTTGCCAGAAGACTCCCGTGATGTTGCTATATTTTGTCTAGTGGCTCGACCCTCTGATCAACCAATGCAAAATGAAGAGAATAGACTTAAAAAAAACTAGATGAAATGATAGAAAGAGTTGAGAAAATGCTTTAGAAATTAGTTAAGATTGTTAGTTTTGCGGCCTCTTCTATTATATGTTGTTCTTGCCAAGTAGAAGTTCAGTTGTAATGAGATTGTAGTATCCACTCTTTATCTATGTATCGCAGTCCTTTGTGAATGAGAAGAAACTAGTAACACTATCTATGCATGCATTACATAACACAAAATTGCTACCTCAATCGTCCCTACGTGCCATGTAGCCCACTTGTCAGATCAACTGTCGTGTTCCTATCGTTGTATCATTTCTTCGAAGTTCCCCACCGTATATAAATTCCCTGGCACATTGCAAGAATCACTTACCTTCCTACTCACGACTCATCGCTACCTCAATCGTCCTCACAAAATTCTTCAAAAATATACCGCACTACAACAACATACGACAATCACAAAATGTTATTGTGAGTCTAATAGATTTCGTACTCTTGAGAATCTACGAAAATCATAAACGGACCAACCAACCTTGTCGCCACCCTTTTATTTTCAAAAAAATTAACAACCTACAAATAAGACTTGCTAAATGTATTACCTACAAAAATTATCATTTATACCCCCACAATTATTTCCATCGGATTGATAAAATAATAATGTTATTATTTTAAATCGCCTAGCTGTTGAGCGACACGTGAAGTAGTCGCCCAACCATTGAGCGACTATCACAAGTCGCTCAAACTATGTCACTCAAACTTTTCAAAGGAAAATGACAACTCTACATCCCCAGCTTTTCAGGACGACGTGACCCGATGAGGCAGCTTTGCGCAGCGATGTGACTCAACTAGTCTGCTTCCCACAGAGACGTGATGCAACACTGCCACATGATTCCTCCTCAGGACCGCTGCCTCGTGGACGCGAATTTCCTTCAACCCAATTACAATTCAGCCGCGTACGCAGGGCCAGCTCGACATATAAGTACTACCCCTCCCACGGCGGGTTCTGCTGCATCAAGATTTCAACACAATCTCGCTCAGATGGAGAACCAATGGAACGAGACCCGCGAACTCGCAATGGCTACAGCGGCCTGGGATGAACAAGCGGCGCGTGCTAGGAGGGCACCTCCCCGTAATGACGCCCCCGTAGCAGCAACCCCTGCCAGAACATTCCCACTGAGCATTCACTGCAAGACCCACCCGAGGGGGACACGCTGCCCCTCTGTTGGTGCAGGGACATATGCAAGTTCTTCGAGTCCAAGCAGCGGCTCAGCCTGGGTATGTGTTACTAGGGTTACACCAACTACTCCTCGGACTATCTCGACCACCGTTGGGACACGGCCCGCTATCGGCAGCCGGTAAGGACCAGTTATAGTATGTTCCCCTACTATTTCTCTTTCAAAGTACGCACTAACAACCTCTCCCGTCTACCCCGTAGTCTCTAGATCCACTATGTGGCTACCGCAAGTGGATCGATGAAGGGATCCACCCACAGGACCAGTGGCATCTCGACTGCGAGGAGTGAGATGCTAAGAGGGACCATGAGAAGAGGGAGGAGGAGCGCCGCAACGAAGAGCACAACAAGAGTATCCGGCGGGAGACGTAAGCTCATCTCGAGGCGTGCAGGCGCAGGGAGCGGGAGAAAAGGAGGAAAATGGTGGCCAAGGCTAAGGCAGCTGGCAAGGAGTACAACACCGAGCTCGCAAGGATGGGCAAATGGCCCCGGTCCGCGCAGTAGGTCAGGTCATTCCGTAGTAGTCCTCCGTCCTACCCGCCATGTTTTCACTATCCCCTAAAGGCATATGTACTTACATGGTCTGGATACTTGTGTCGCAGTGTACCGTAGTAGTAGCGAGGATAACTAAAGCAATTAGCCGAACCATCATGCCATGTGACCACGTGTAACGTGCTTCTGTCTGCAGACTCTAATGTAGTTCTAGTTATGTGCCTCGCATTTTACCTTCGATCGATTAGCAGACAACTGACCTTTCGGTTTCTCGATACCCAGTACATGTCACCGTCAAAATCACTATTGGGCATCTCATCGGCCAAAGATCGTTTTTAGAAGTAGGAAAAAGTATAGCATATTTGGAATATCCCACAAATGGCAATCAAAGGGGGGGGGGTTCAATGATTGCAGCCAATTTACCTCCAAATCCAAACTCCTGCTTGTGTGTAAGAACTCCAGGAATCTCTTGGATGACTCTTGAAGAACCTCACAGCAAAGACCACCTCAGGCGCACAGCAAGAACACCAAATCAAGAGACAAAGTTGAACGAATTTGAACTTTATTTATCAAACTTGATTTGTGTCTACAAAGTGCTCATCAAGCACCCCTCAAATCCCCAAATCGAAGGACCTCTCAACTGCAGCAAGACAGCAAGAAAGCTACGGTCAAAACACAACCAAAAGCCCGTAACTCCAAAGCTGCGGCCAAAAAACACCCCACTACCGGTTCTCTCCCCCTCCTCTATTTATACCCTAGAGTCCTATCCATGTCCAGCACGATATTGACTCGGACTCTATCTCAAAACATGTCCAGATTTGGAACTCCTTCCAAATCTGTCACCCTTCTCCAAAACTTCACACCGCAAGCCTCCAGGACTCCTCCCGTAGCTTCAACGCAAATCACCTTTGATCTCCACGTGCTTCAGCGTGATCCAAACCATTTCGTGACATCCACGACCTCCTAGACCTCAGATCTCCCCATCCTAGTCCGAGTCAACCTCGTCACGAACTGTGATTCGTCCTCACGCTCAACCTGAACATGCAAAGACCAAAGAAACCAAATCTTGGCACAAGTTCTCCAACTTGACCATCCATTAGCTCACTCACACCCATAAACACTATCATGCATCATGCAACACAATAAAGCTCACGAATTTAAACTATCCTCAGCCAAATCCTCAACACGATAATTTTTCAGATCATAATCGGAACTACCGCCATATTAGCCCTGGTACTACCGCACACGCGGTCGTACCGCTCGAAACACTGCAGAATTACCGCTCTTCGTGAAATATCAAAATCTTCCAAACACACTCTCTGGAAATTCCATACCGTTCATCAGCGGTCACACCGACGAGCGGTATTACCGACGTTCAAAGCACGGTCATACCGCTCCAAGACTACGGTTCTACCGATTTTCACTTAACAGTGCTTGTCAGAAACTCTTTCTCTGTGAAAAACCTATCGCGGTACTACCGCCATCCATGGCGCGGTCATACCGCTCAGCAAGAAATCCAATGTCCAAAAAACAAGTGTTCTGGTTTTTTTTCATACCGCCAAAAACACAATGGTATTACTGATGTGCGGTACTACCGCAAATTACCAAACGGTACTACCGCACCACTGAAATGCGCAAAGAACTCAGAACTAAGCCCTGAGACACGTGGACGCTCCAGATGATTTGGACCGATCGGACCACGCTTCAAAACCGTCGAATTTAGGAGCACTATAGAAAGTCAGAATGTTCCCTTTGATTTCAGCCGCCAGATTTCAGATCAACGGCTCACAGTTCTTAAGGAGTTCAGACGGTCCGAACGTTCCTCTCAATATGAGCCGTTAGATCAGGATCTAATGGTTCGAGCAAAACACGCGTTCAGAACCTTGACGAACGGTACTATCGCTGCACAGCTGCGGTCATACCGTACTCCGATAGTACCGCACATTAAAAACCGGTACTACCATTCTCAAGAAAACTAGAAACCAAAAATAAGCCTTCTGGAAAAATTGAACCGCCAACAAAAATGCGGTTGAACCGTCCTGCGGTAATACCGCGCAAGCAACGCCGGTACTACCATTAAATATGACAAAAGCTGATTTTCGACAGAATTCAACAAAGCTCAAAAGCAAGTCAGCATCTAAGATCCAAAGCATGTTCCACAGACAATGTATTCATCTTAAAACACCAAGACTAAGTCTTACTTATTGTCAATGTGTTCATCATCAAATATCATGACCAAAAATCTCCTGGTCTTACAATATACAAGCACGTCTCCAGAAAGCTCTCCGTTGTCGTTGTTTAATAGGACATATAGTAAGTAATAAACAATAAGGCTTCATTTGAAACATTAGCAAATCTCAAACATTTGTAATCTCCAAGCCTCGTACAAAAATTGGACTTCGTGACGATGGGAAAATGAATGATCCAAACGTAACATGAAAATCTTGTGCCATATTATATATTGACATCTCCAATAGAGTTGCAATGCAGTTTTTTTTATACATTCCAAGTAACATGAAATCATGAAACCCTAATTTCCGAAACATACAATCCAAATTTTCGCGACATAAATCCTAAATTTTTTAGACAATTCCAGAACACATATAAAATTGTCAAAACATGACACAATCAAGTCCACTGCATGAGGAGCCTTTAAAATAAAATTCATAATTTTTGGAGCTTATTTTCTATATTTACAAATTTGTACAAACAGTACACTTATATGAAATTGTGAGAAAACTTATGAACGAATAAAATTATGGAAAATTTCCACAAGCAAGTACACTGTGTCGGAAGCATTCACATAAAATTTTATAATTTTTTGAACTCATTTGCTATATTTTAAAAATTCAACGAACACAAGCGAAACCCTAATCGGCGGCTAAAACCCTAATCGAGGAAGGGGAGGACACGCGGCGGGCGGCGGGGCTACCGCACGGCTGTCGTGCGGCAGGGGACAGGTGGCGGCCAGGGAGGGGCTACCGTATGATGGCCATGCGGCAGGGGGCTATTTTTTCAAATAATTTTCGGAGACAGCTATACTGTAAATACGAGGTGAAAAAGTGCCAATACGTATATGTATGAAGCAATGGGTTGTGTCTCCAGCGAGCAAACTAACTTGGATCTTCTTACCAAGTCGGTAGAGTTCTAGGCACTTTTTTTTCCTGAAGGCCTTGGATCTTTCATGATCCAATGAGAGGCTGAGCTTCGTCTCTGTTTGTCTAGGCTAAAACAAAAAGGAAGTCTTTGGGCCAAATTCATAAAAGTAGTAGAACTAAACTAGTACATATTACTCTAATCACAAATACATGTCCTTTTAGGATACTTGCATTCAAACTTTTAAAAACTTTGTCTATCAATGTCTTTTTAAATATTTATATCAGATACAAGGAAATCATATGTATAGATTTGTCTCTAAATGTATTTTTATAATATTATAATTTTATTGGGTGTTATAACTATATTAGAATAGAAATTAGCGATTAAAGTTGTGTTTTGTAGACCATGTCAGTGTCCAAAACGACATGTATTTTTTACTGGTGGGAGTAATTGTAGTTCTTTTGGTGCCTACTTACTTTGCGACCCGTACAACGGTACTCTAGTTAACTTTTAGAAAAGTGGCATCAAGATTAAACAAGGATTACAGTCAGTTATTAATGAAGTAATGTAACCGTTGACCTGTCGGCTAAGATCATTTGTCATTTGATAGTGTGAAGTATCAGTCAGGCATCCACACGGTTTGCCATATGCACTTTTAACCATTATTCTTTTCTTGTTACATGTCAATAAAAATTATAGAAATATATAACAATGGAGTTACTTTTGGTGAAAACTATACTAACATGCAAATCTAACTTGTTAAAAAACTCTTTTATATTAGCCAAAAGTAACTCGTTTATTAGTATACTGGCTGTTTAATGGGAAACTACGCTTCTTGATCTAGGAAAAAAACGTAGATATTTTCGATTCTTCATGGTTTGTTTATAGTTTCTTTGACTTAACCAGACACGAAGAAACTTTTAACTTGACAAATGATTTTATCATTTTTTTTGGCAAAATGTTTTTTTTAAAAACGTGCTTGTGACTTTTATAGGGGTAATAGTAATAGATAAACTTAATTTTATTAAAAAAAATTGAAAAAGTTCTAGACATGTGCACTATATGGGCTTAAGATAACAGATAATGCTACATACACGACGTCCGACGTGGAAGAAAAATCGGACGCTCTTATCCCCACCGCTCTCAACTCCCAACCACCCATTTACACTTCCTGCTCCTCTCTCTCTCTCTCCAACCACAGCACACCTACACACTGCTCTTCCTCTCCCAATGTCTATGAAAAGAACCGAGGGGGGCAGCCATGTCCATGACGGTGGCGACGCCCGCGAAGATGGCTGCGGTGTGGCCGTACGTGGAGTACATGGCGCGGTGGGAGCGGCAGGTGGAGCAGCGGCAGCTGTTCCTCCAGAGCTACCACTTCTCTCGCGACGCCGACCTCTCACCGCGCTCGTGGGCACGTCACGTCGTCTGGGCGGGGCTGCGCCAACTGCACCTCTGCCGCGGCGACCAGGCTCTACCGCCTCTGCCTCCGCGCCCGCCTGCGCCTCTGCTTCGCCTAGGCCACGTGTCGCTGCCACAGAGGCCACTTCCGCTACAGCCACCTCTTTGGTGCCGGCCAGGCCCCGCTGGCCAAGTCCGTCTGCTTCTTTTTTTGTTTGATTGACAATTGTGTAGATCCTAAATGTTGCGTCTAAGATGTTGCGACCGTTGAAAATTTTTGTTGTGACTATTGAAATTTTTTGTTGCGACTGTTGAATTTTTTTGTTGCAGCGCGTGATGTTGCAAGATTGCGTCCTTTTCCGGATGTTGTATCCTCTTTTTTGATATGTTGCATCAAGTTAAAAAAAATGTTGCATCATGTTTTTTTATATGTTGCATCAAGTGAAAAAAAATGTTGCATCCTCTTTTTTTTTATACATTGCCTCTTTTTTTTATATGTTGCATCAAATGAAAAAAAAATTGCATCCACCTTTTCCCGAGGTTCTTTATTTTTTTTGTGCGTGATGTTGCAAGATGAGCTTTTTAATTGCGTGTTTTCTAGATGTTTGTTTTGATTGCGTGTGCGTCTCCCTGTGTACTTCTCCCTCGTTGGCAGTGCGCCTGCATATGCTTGTTGCGTTAAAAACAGTGGCGTAGCCAGGATCTGAACCCTGTGGGGTCAACACTTATACAATCTTTAGTCTTTCATGAGTTTATATAAAAATATCAACAGTAATTGAGCTTTTTATGCAAAAACCTGTGGGGTCAATTGACCCCACAGGTTTAAGCTGCCTCCGCCACTGGTTAAAAAAAAGCTCATCTTGATGGACCATTTTTGTTGCGCGTTAAAAAATGTTGAAGTTCGGGCGTACGACGTTAGCATTCAAACTGTACGTCCAAACTACTAGTCGTGCCCTAAGATGATATAAGACGGAGGAAGAGTAAAGTCGTGCATTCCGTTGTTGCGTGCAACCAACGACAGCGAGCTAGCCACAGTAAGCACGACTTTCCCCGAGTTTACTTGCGTGTAATCTGGATTCGCCGTGAAGTAATTAGAATCCATATATAGCACCAGCTTAGCTTCCCTGTATTCTAATTCTAAAACCGTAGGTTACATTCCACCAGAGTAGTGCAGAGTGCAAAAGAGCAAGCCGCCGCTGCTCACGCCAAGACGGCAGCAGCTGCGGCACCTCCGTCAGTGCTGACCGCCTCCGCCTGCCTGCGCCCCTCGCTTTGGCGCTGAACGCCTCCACCTGTGGCGCCCCTCCGCTGGCGCTGACCGCCTCCGCCTGCCCTGCGGTCTCGGCCTCCCTCCCTTCTCCAGTTGACCCGAACGCCGAACGCCGACTCGCCATGGCGCCACTGCCCATCGCCACGGCCTCCGCGGCTCCGCCTCCACCCACAGCCCTCCGGTCCTCGCCTTCGCTTGCTCCTGCTCGGTCCTCCCCTGCCCGACCGCCGGCCCGCCGGCACCGCCACGCTCACCTGCTGCCACTGCGCTCACTTGCACAAGGATGGAGGCATGGAGCCATTTAGATTTAGGGTTGGGAGATGGGAGTTGGATGCCTCCGTGGGATGGCTTTGTGTAGTTGGGCTTCCCGCATTGGGTTGTGGTTGTACTGTGGGCTGGGCTGGTAGCCTAGGACGCAAGGCGCGGGCGGCGGACTCAGACGGGAGCTGTGGTGTGCGAAGCTACATGCTGAACTGAACTGCTGATTTAACATGTTTTTTGGTATATATAGGTATTATACTCTAAATATACATAATTTTTGTCTAAAAAAAATAGGTGTTCAGTTAAACACCCATGACCCTAGGTAGATCCGCCCCTGATACAGGCGAGCACAATGGAATGCATGCATCGTGGAGGACTAGCCCAATGCTCACTAGATTTTGAAACAGTGCAAAAATTGCTAGCTGAATACTTAGCCCAACTAATGGAATTTCGCAAGGTTGAGAGGGCCATAGCCCCCATGTTGGCCTATGAGAAGCTCTGCCGTTGTCTTTGTGGAACACCAACAATATCGTCGTGTTCATATCTATTGTTCTCAAGCATGGACCTTCCATCGTCGATTCCCAGCTGAGGACTGGATACCACTTTCAGCCCCCAAAGAATTGGATCAATGGTAATGTCAACTAACCAACCTCTCTTGTTCAAGCTAGAATGCAGCATATAGGTAGGCAGCCTTATATATGGCCGAGGGGAGGGGCCCCTTGGCTAGCCGGGTGGCGCTGTCGATGATATCTCCGTACGTGGAGTTATTCGCCTCCTCTTCCGCGGCCAGGGCAGGGGGCGCCGTTGTCGCTAAGGTTCTGCTTTGCTTAGCCCTCGAGGTGCTCGGGGCCGCAGCTGTTGTGGCTGTTTCGGCTGTCGAGACCTTGGGCTTAGCCTTCCTCTGCGGGGCTATGCCGCTGCTTTGTAGCTTTCCTGCCGGTTCCCACGGACGGCGCCAACTGTCGAAGCAAGAAAGACTAAACAATAGAAAGAGGGGACCCCTGCTATCCGCGAGGGTACCCGAAGGGTCCTCGAAAAGGGAACTAGTTATCAAGAAGTAAGCAATTATAAATTAGTCTGGAAAAATACAACATATCCTTTTACACTGGGGGAGGTGACTATTTATAGCCTTGCCACTAGGTACATGAGATTACAAGCCTACCCTGTACAGGGTCCTATACTAGTAGGGGTTACAGGGGCTTTTCCTTTGGCTCACGGTGAACCCTCCTGGTCCCGATCCATCTAGCAAGTGCGTCCGGCTCAACGGTACAGTGGTCCTTCAAGGGGGGGGGGACCACTGTTCACTAGATTTTGAAACAGTGAAAAAATTGCTAGCCGATTACTTAGCCCAACTAATGGAATCATGCCCCTTGTACAATGGCTCAGCGGTACAGTGGTCCTTCAAGGGGGGGGGCATGGGACCCCCCCTACCCGGACGACTTTGGTCGCCCCACGAGGTCAAAAAGCTCTAGACCACCTCACACCCCTCGGGCGTCCCCGGGTACCTCCGGGCCCCTTCGGGCCTTTGAATCCTCCGGTGGGATATGCATGCTTACGGTGTTCGTCTGATCGAGGGGGCCGGTGAGCCGCCCCGTATAATTGGTTCTAACTTTCAACTCACGATTTTCTTATCCTTTTGCTGGACTGCTCCGCTCTGTGATTACTGCGGCGGCGAAATTAACTTCTGGAACGCCACTCTAGATCCGAACGGTACGTCGTTTTCGATCCTGCCCTCTTTAATATCCTGTCCCGCATCACTGTCATATGATAATTCTATCTGCTAGATCCGTGTGTGCTGCAACATGCAAATCCATTGAACAGTGACGCCTTTTGTGAGGATTAAAGCACACTTAGAGTATGTACAATGGTACGACGTCATCTGTCTATAAGTCTTGCCACGTAGGACATAAGATGATATGGAGGAGAGAGAGGGTGCATAGAGAATTGAGCCGTCTCTCATGCAGTAGTCGACTGTAACACGAGAAATAAGACATATTGTACATAGATGAGCTGTCTATAGAGATATGTAAAGAGACAATTCATTGCAGAAACTGTCTTTAGTGCTGTCTAAATACATGAATGGATACTAGGATGTGGGAGTGCCCGGACTTCTACCCGGTCACGGCGGACGGCCGGCAAGACGGGCTCGAGACGTCGGTGACGTCCGGCGCCACGCGGGTCAAGTACGTGCTCAAGAACAGCCTCGACTTGCACCGACTTGCACCGGTACGACTACTACACCATCGGCATGTACGACCGGAAGGCGGATCGGTTCGTGCCGGACGACCCACCGGCGACGAGCACCACCTGCGGTACGACTACGGCAACTTCTACGCGTCCAAGACGTTCTACGACCTGGCGAAGTGGCGCTGGATCCTGTGGGACTGGGCCAACGAGTCCGACACCACCGCCGACGACAAGGCCAAGGGGTGGGCCGGAATTCAGGTAGCTAGCCTAGCTGCGTGCATGCATGCATGCCCAGTTCACTGGTTGTCCATCATGCATGATGTCATCTTCAGATTGTCCATATCACCATATGCCCGTATTCTTAAGTCATTTCACAAGATTTTGTAGCACATTTTGTGCTTAATCGTGTACGATGATCTCAATTAACTTGTGCATGTGTGTGAATATTGTTAGGCGATTCCGAGGAAGGTCTGGTTCGACCCTAGTGGGAAGCAATTATTGCAGTGGCCGGTTGAGGAGGTGGAGGCGCTCAGAGGGAAGAGGCCGGTCAGTCTCAAGGATAGGGTGGTTAAGCCAGGAGAACATTTTGAGGTCACTGGGCTGCAAACCGCACAGGTTAATTAGTGTGCCTAGCTAGTTCCTCACTTGCCACATAAGAAACGCTCACTAGAATGCATGCATCGCCAAGGACTAGCCCAATGCTCACTAGATTTTGAAACAGTGCAAAAATTGCTAGCCGATTACTTAGCCCAACTAATGGAATTTCGCAAGGTTGAGGGGGCCATAGCCCCCATGTTGGCCTATGAGAAGCTCTGCCGCTGTCTTTGTGGAACACCAACAATATTGTCGTGTACTTCATATCTATTGTGCTCAAGCATGGACCATTCCTTAAAGCCGTGTAGAGCCTGTTTGGAACGTAGGATTTTCACGAGAAGAAACCTGTGGATAATGCATGCAAGTACTTAACTTTTATATTAAAGATTCTAGATGAATAACTGCTACAATCAAGTCCTGGAGTGGATGAGTCCGACGGATCGTTGAAAACTTAAAACATAATCACCTCTGGATGTTTGTAGACTTGCAGGTTCATATAAATTGTCGGCCTTTTCCTTTGGAACAGCCCAGGCATTGTCGGATCAAGCTACTCCAATCCAACTCCCATGTTCAAGCCTGTCTTGCGGCATCGAGCGAAGTCCTGCTGGACCGAAAAGTCTCAAAGGCCGGGCTGTGGACTACTTAGCAAAAGTCTGTGATGTTCTACTGACACTTTGACAGGGTGAAGAGTTGGTTTGCGCAAAATGCAGTTCATTTTAAGAAGTACGGTTTCTTTTTCTTCACCTGATTATGATGGCATAGCCAAGGGCCGGTTTGCGGTTGCTGCGCTGTGATGTGCAGTGCAGTACTACTATTTAGTCAAAGCTCATGTGAAAACGCAGTCTGTGAGCAATCCTGTACCTGTTTGGCGGACCAGGAAAGCAACGATCTCCGTTTGCAATGCTAACACAAAAGTATCTAAAAACAGCTCTATCAAACGTGATTATCATATTGCACTAGAGCCTACAATGCCAGGGGAACCTGAGCTCTTCGTCTCGACAAATAATCCCAAGCAAAGACTACTCCCGTGATGCATCCTTGTGAGAGTAGATTCTTCTCTCTTTTTTCTATAGCACGAAAGTGTATTCCACAGCACGAGACAGAGTCACGTTTTTGTTTTACTTTCTTTCTCACATCAATCACAAGCAGAAATCAAAAGTTGCTAAAAAAAATGGCATATGCGAGAAATTCCAGACGATAAGCAACGGTTGCCGTCGACAGTGTCTGGCCTATCACAGTCGCTTCCTTTCCTATCGAAGTGCTAGTCAAGTCTTGCTACAGTGAAGACTGGACAACGATCCAAATAATTCTAGAAAAAAACATCGATCAGAAGACTTCATAAT
Organism: Phyllostachys edulis; assembly: GCA_036346405.1. Lineage (NCBI taxonomy): Eukaryota > Viridiplantae > Streptophyta > Magnoliopsida > Poales > Poaceae > Phyllostachys > Phyllostachys edulis. Next base: position 1,222,979 of record CM070547.1, read on the forward strand.
TTCCCTCGGTGTGGAACCCCCCCCCACCCCACGCACACACAAACAGACACAGGATGCGAGAGAGAATAGAGGTTAGGGTTTGGTGGATTGGAGAGTAGGAAAGAAAATGGATCTAATGTGTTACATGGGCCACGCACAAGGTGTGGAAAGTGCGGACTGAATTCATTTGCGCACACAAATATATAATTTTGGCCTAACTAATAGCATATATATCTAATATACCTATTATATGCTACATATTTTGCAAAAAAAAAGGTGTTCAGCTGAACACCTTTAACCTATGGAGGGTCCGCCCCTGGACTACATGCACGCGCACAAGAAGTAGAAAACTCTTCATGCAAGCTAGCTGCTAGCTTGTGTATTTGCTGTGCACACCGACCTGTACGGACTTGAAGCCGGTGACCTCGAAGTAGTTGCCGTCCTTGACGACCTTGTTGCTGATATTCACGTGCTTCGCTCGCAGTGCCTCGATCTCCTCCACCGGCCACTGGCCACTGGATCAGCTGCTTCCCGTCCGGCCCCGACGAAAGACCTGAGAAAATCACAGCAACGCAACAACACAACGACGCATCAGTAGTCAGTACTCGGTACTATATATATAGATATATATATAAACACTTGACACGTACGCATGCATGTAACGTTTGTTTGTGCAATGTGCATGGACGGTCCCGACCGAATGCCGCCCAGCCCTTGTTGCGGTCGTCGGGGACGGTGTCGGACTCGTTGGCTCAATTTCACAAAGACGCGGTGGCGCTTTGCCGGATCGTAGAACGACTTGGACATGTAGAAGTCGATGTAGTCGTACCGGAGCCCGTAGTCGTTGTCGGCGAATCCGGCGTCGGGGATGTACCGGTCCGTCGCGTGGTCGTACCTGCTGACGGTGTAGTACTCGTACCGCATTAGGTCAAGGCTCACCTTGAGCACGTACTTGACCTCCAGAGGTGGACCCTCCATGAGTCAAGGGTGTTCGGCTGAACACCCGTTTTTTTGCAAAATATCTAGTATATAATAGGTATATTAGATATATATACTATTAGTTAGGCTAAAATTATATATTTGTGTACACAAATGAATTCAATCCGCACTCCCCACACCTTGTGTGTGGCCCATGTAACACATTAGGTCTATTTTCCTTCTTACTCTCCAATCCACCAAACCCTAACCTCTATTCTCTCGTGATTCTCAGGTCTGCTTGGGCGGGGCGGGAGGGGGGAGGAGAGGGCTCGCCCCAAGTGGCGAATCTAACGAGACGCAGGCTACGAAGGCGAGCGACAGTCGGTGGACACGGCGCTACGACGCGACGGCCTTCTCATAGGAGAGGCCTGGATCAGATGCAAGCACATCACTTGCTATGCTAAGTAAGGGGCAGTCCACACTCCACAGCAAGGCTGTTTCAGGCATTCAGCATTACCATTTTCAGTCTTTTGATACCATCTCTGATGCACGCACAAACTCACAAATACTGAAATACACTCCACCCACGGGCTTGTGCGGTGACGCTGATTGCTAACCTCCCCGAGACGCTCCCTGTACGTACGCGCAAATTGAAGAGAGCGCGGCTTAGTTAACAGGCTCGATTCGATTGGTTTGCAGGAGGAGATGGTGACAGTATGTTTACACATCACATCGGGGCGAAAATAAACAATGTTTCTTAAGATCATCGAATTATCTATGCACATCTCAGTGGACCAAAACTGGTTCACTAAAGCTCAAATTTAGGCATCAAAGATAAGAATCAGAGAAAAACAATAAGCAAATTGTGCGCTAACTGCACTGTGCAGTGTTGTACATAAGCAAATTGTGTTGCCAAAAAATATTCTTGCACTCTAGTTCCGACTCTTGAGTGGCAATGTGCATGACTGAAACTTCAATGCATTGCTTTGCAGTACTTGTGCTATACCTGTTATTGTGAGGAAAGCTTGCTGTTTCTGATCACATCTGACGACTCTGACGTTTTGTGCTACTAACATTGTTTTTCTGTTTGAAAACAGACCACCGGTTCACTGTATTTCTGGGCTGCTCATTTGGCTGGCCCAGTCTGGGGTCCGTTGGCATCTTGGTGCTGTGCTTGGCTGGAGGCCATAGGCCTTATTGCCGGAACTGGCACACAGACACAGGTATCCTCTTTTGGCAGTTACTGTCTCTTTGACATGCTGTCAAAGAGACTTTTGTTTTGTTTCTGTTAAGGAAGGAAAATAGAAACTGAAGCGGTACCTTTTAAAGCTTAGCTGTAGAGGAACATCATCACTATCTGGAGGAGTCTTGACTTCACTTGAGGCCTCTTTTTCCATTGTTTTTAAGGGAGTTGACTACGTCATTATAAAAGGAAATTGATTGTATTAGTAGGTGCTGAGGTTTTAGAGGTTTATTAGGCTCGGTATTTACCACTGAATGTTCCGGTGTTGGTGTCTTGGAGATGTTCCTTTCTGAGTGCTGTGCTAAAGCTATCTCAGAAGATGTTATTGTTGTCTGTGAAATCTGTTCTAGTCCTTTGCCCGTCCGTGCGAGTGGTTTCCTGTTGGTAGGTGGTTCCTTGTTGCGAAGACAGCGCCGAATTGTTGTCTATGGTAGACGGTAACTACAGCGATAAATTTGACGCAAAGACGTTGGATTAGAGTAAAAGATTATTGTCCCAGGGGGGGAAACGACATATACCTCTGGCCCGATACAAACACGCATTATTGTAACATGATGTTTGATGCGTGTGTATTTACATATTTATCTTGTATCACATATTTACATACTTGAAAACCTCGAACTGGAATTCGAGCTAGGATGTTCTGCGACGAACTTGCATCACATATTCACCTTTCAGGCGGGGCTTTCGGGCTTTTAGCTGGGCTGGTCTCGGGCTCAGGAAACGTGTAGCTTTCGAATATTGTTGTCACATGTGGTTTTTTCAGGCCCGGTCCGGCCCAGTGTATGAGCAGGTCTAATGCGCGCGTACTCACAAGATAGCGGAGCGGTTCTTACGAATAAACCTTACATGATGTTTCTTCGATCTTCGTACGCATAGCATCGGTATGCTTTCCTACTAGAGCTAGATACAATTAATATTGACGCGGCTACAATGGACCCGATTTCATATTTAATTAATATGTAGCTTGACTACGATCGTCAGGGGCGGAAGTAGGCCTTGGACCTCTCGGGTAATGGCCCAAGGGTCAGCCAAAAATTGCCAATTGAATGGAAAATTTTCAACACATAAATCTGAGGAATGAGTCGATGCATGCTGGGCTGGTTCGAGGCGTGGGTCGGCGCTGGCTTCGCCCTTGACGATCGTGTTGATATAATGTATATGTATCTTTTTTGTTGCTAAAGCTCCACCTGGGGATAGCTACATATAAATATTTGTTGGATTAACGGTACCCCAATATAAGCTTCCATATATAATAAGGGCATCGTACGGAAACCTTCCATATATAACCTACCATGATTTTTTGTCTAAGATTCCGACCATGACGACACTTTTTTGCGAAGATCGATTTGCAGCACTACTTGAGCAGAGAGACCTCTCCTACGTACCTTTTCTTTCTCTATTGATACATAAATGCCTAAATGGCCACATTATTCCTTTGAATTTGATTAAAAAAAATTGAATTTCATGTAACTTCGTTGGAAAGAGATTGGAAATAAAAAAAAAAATACATTCCTGGGCTCGTCAGCAGTCAGTCAGGTTAACATCATCCCATCCGGTGGCAGAGAAACAAGGAAACACCAAAGGGAAATAAAAAACAGAAGGCTCTTTATTATTTGTAACAGTGTGTGATTAGCATCTTTAGTCATAGAACACGTAACTAAAATCATTGTATAAGAACCATAATCGAATTTATCTCTTATCCTAATCTCTCCTGGGATAACTGAGCAGTTATAAATACTCGTAGCAATAAAGAGCAATCCTATTCTCTCTCAAGAACTTTTTGTTATTTTCCTCTATTTATTTCGTATGATCGTCGACAGCTAGCGCCGTCTGTGGCGAAGAAGGCGTTGAGTTCTTGAAGATTACTTCACTCAAGCATTCTTCATTCAGTTCCTTTGCTCCATCATCGCTCATGCAAACATGGCAGGGACTTGGGATGAGGAAAACTGATTCGACCTGGCGGACTACTCCAACCTCGACATGGACGCATGCATCCGCGCCATGCAAGAAAACGGGATGTCATCATCCTTCCCCTCTTCCGTCGGTTCGCCAGTCGTAGAGAATGATGAAACCGATCAGATGGATGAGGATACACCGCCACCAGCAATGACGCTCTCAGAGGAACCGCTCATTCTGACCAGTCCGGAACATCCAAACACCTCTGCAAGCCCGATCGATCCGACTGCCAGAGGTGGCAATGGGAGCCCAGCGCTGCAATCAGAGGGTCCAAATACTCTCGATATTGTCATGGACGACCAGTATTCGCCAACGGCTCCTATGTATTTCGGGGGCCAAGCGACATCTGGTAAGAGTATCAATGAAATTATCACCAATCGTAGGTCAAGTGGGCATGGTGAAACTCAGCATACGATCAACAGTCCGCCGGATCAAGCTAATTGGTTCTTTACCCTAACTAGCCATACCAAAAATTGGTAACGCCCAGAAAATTTGGTCACTGTTTGTTTTGGTTCCTATGCTCTTGAAAAATTTGGCAACGCCAAATATTGGTAATGCCCATAAAATTTGGCTAGAATTTGATTTGTTTCCAAATTTTGGTACTACCAAAGAAAATTTGGTACAGCCAATTTTTTTCTTAACAATTCCCAGGCAAAGTTTGGGTGGCCAAAAAATTGGTAGGGCAACTAGCCCATGAGTTTGCTAGGTGGCATCATTTCATTGGATGTGAATAGGGTCATATTAGTCAATTTCGGTATTGCCCGTGGGTCCCACATGATATCAATTTTCTTTTGCTCCAAAATATGTCAACTTGTGTCTTGTTTTGTTGATAAAATGACGAGGAACACAACGGTTCAAACGGATCGCAAATCGGATACTCGATTTAGGAAATATGATCATTTGAAACAGATAAATCAATCTAACCATGCAATTAATATCAATCTTACCAAATTTTTCAGGGCAACACCAAATATGATGTCAAACCAAACACTAGCCTACTACTTTTTTTGCCCATATTTTAGTATTATCTAGATTTTGGTATTATCAAAATTTGATTTAGCTCACTAAGGTATCAATCCAAACCGCCTTTAAGTCCACCAACAAAGCTCACGAGAGGCGAAACCCGTGGAGTGGACTAGCGACTTTGCGAGTGAGGCCTTGGTACTTTGTGAAACTTGTTTATTTGGATGATGATTCGCTAGCACTCGATGAAACTACTAGCAGGTGTATTGTTCATGTTAGTAGGAAGCTAGCTATATTGTGTAATGTACCACCAACCTGGTAAGTTGCCAGTCCTGTGACATCAAAATGCTCCCCAGGCCCGACGACCTTGGCACAACAGGCTTCCACCTGAGCTGCTTAACCTCCTCAATTGGCCACTGCAGCAGCTGCCCGCCGCTGGGGTCAAGCCATATCTTCTTTGGAATCGCCTGTCACAAACACAGTTCAGCCAATCAGCTGCCAAACTAGACTAGCCCTTCTTTCCTAGCGCTTCAAAGCTTGGAGCTAGGCGCCGTACATGGATCCCGGCCCAGCCCTTGGCGTTGTCGTCCAGGCACCCCAGCAGGACCCGCCGTCGCTTCGCCGGGTCGAAGAACGTCTTGGACGCGTAGAAGTTGTCGTAGCCGTACCGGAGGCGATGGTAGTCGCCGTTGGGGTCGTCGGGCACATACCGCTCCGTCTTGTTGTTGTAGGTGCCGACGGTATAGTAGTCGTACCGGGTGAGGTCTAGGCTGTTCTTGAGCACGTACTTCACCTTGTCGCCGAACTCCGACGTGTCGAGGCCGTTCTGCCCTGATTCGGACACCGGGAAGAAGTCCGGGCACTCCCACATGCCGGTTAGCGCTGAGTGGAGCGAGTGCTTGGCTCGGACCCAGTGCTTGAAATCCTGGCTCCGGTACACGCGGTGAAGACAAGGGGGGAGAAAGGGATGGATGTATAGATGGTGCGAAGACCAATAGGGGATCACGTCTATATATAATACTTCAGGCAGTGGGCAGTGGGCAGTGGCATATGTAAGGATGAAAGCGAGGCGTCACGCGTCGACACGGGCAAACGGGGGGGGGGGGCATTTGTCCCCCATGCCCCTAAGCTTTGCTTAGGCCTCCTCGTAAGTGTGTGCGTCGAGCGAGGCTCACAAGCAGGCGAGGGGATGTTGGGCTCGATGGCTGGCTCAGGGCGATTCTGTTGATGAGGTCGCGTGACACTGAGTGAGTCCACACGATATTGCCCCACAGGGCTTCCTTGGGGTTGTACTGGTAGAAGAGGTGGTACAGGCCCTTGTACATTGGCCCTGCGTGCATGGATCACAGAATGCCATGCGACATACGCACATCAAGTAAGTATTTACCACGCAGACGTGAAGTGAAGAACCATGCACACAGATTTCTGCGAGTTAACCGTGATGGGTGATCCGTGTACGTACCGTTCGGATCTGATCGCCGTACGTACATGTGACGAGAATGCAGACCAAAGCCAACCGAATAGCGGCGGCGGAGGAAACCGAGAGAAAGAGTAACATTAGACTTCAGCAATCAGTAATAAATTATTGCGTGCAAGAAATTAACACAGACGACCACAGTACGTAAAGATGTCTCCAATACTGGCTTAAAGCAGTCCAGATGAAGAACGAAGCAGTCCAGATGATGTATAGATGGTGCATTTTCTTCTTCTAAAATAACGATGGTGTGGCTTTCACTAGGTATATGTACGATCTAATCATATCTTGCCCTAATCTTGGCAATGTTTTCAGTTGCGCGTTAGCCCGACCTAACTTTTGCAGTACGTACGGTGATTTTGTTTTCGTTTTTTTACTTTTGAATTTTTTTTTATAGAAGTGCAATTATTGATGGAACTTGCTAATGGTCTATGATAACTTCTTATGCCCTCACTACTACAAAAAGGTTACTGCTGAACGTCTCATTACAGACGGTTGATCAACACCGTCAATATCAAATACAATCACAGACAGTTTTGGTTTAGTGATCGCTTATGTTACTGACTGCGCTAAAAACCTTTTATGAAGAGGTAATATCACAAACAGTTCATGTTGACCCCTACTTATACCCTCTCTCCATCGGACTGCTAGGTGGGCCCAACTTATACCCTCTCTCCATCTAAGGATATAAGTAGTGGTCCTCGTACTGTGCAACGTTCACAAATTATTTTTGCCTTGATTTCCTCTATCTAGATCGATCGTTCGGTTGTTGAGAGCTTTGGCGCCGGGGGTAAGACCTACATCCTCTCTAGAGTCTACGCGTAACGCTCACCTTTACGTGTTCAACAATAGGAAGGCGGACGTCAAGGTGTCACAGCTCACTACATGGGAAATGAAGAAGCCACTCATGAACGGCGCCTAGAATTTTAAGGAGGAGCTTCCTATGTATCTGGCTCACATTCAGTGCGTTCATTTAAAAAATGCTTCGTGTTTTCTGATGTGAAATTAATTGATTGTCCGTGGTGAATCATGCCCCTTGTACAATGGTTCCAATGTTCACTAGATTTTGAAACAGTGGAAAATTTGCTAGCCGATTACTTAGCCCAACTAATGGAATTTCGCAAGGTTGAGGGGGCCATAGCCCCCAAGTTGGCCTATGAGAAGCTCTGCCGCTGTCTTTGTGGAACACCAACAATATTGCCGTGTTCATATCTATTGTGCTCAAGCATGGACCTTCCATCGTCGATTCCCAGCTGAGGACTGGATACCACTTCCAGCCCCCAAAGAATTGGATCAATGGTAATGTCAACTAACCAACCTCTCTTGTTCGAGCTAGAATGCAGCATATAGGTAGGCAGCCTTATATATGGCCGAGGGGAGGGGCCCCTCGGCCGGCCGGGTGGCGCTGCCGATGATATCTCTATGCGTGGAATTATTCGTCTCCTCTTCCGCGGCCAGGGCGGGGAGCGCCGCTGCCGCTAAGGTTCTGTTTCGCTTAGCCCTCGGGGTGCTCGGGGCCATGTTGTTGTGGTCTTGACTGCCATCGAGACCTTGGCTTAGCCTCCTCTGTGAGGGCTATGCCATTGCCAACTTTCACGGTCCCTCTGACGGACGGCGCCAACTGTCGTAACAAGAAAGACTAAATAATAGAAAAAAGGGGACCCCTGGTATCCACGAGGGTACCCGAAGGGTCCTCGAAAAGGCGACTGGTTGTTAGGAAGTAAGCAGGTATAAATTAGTCTGGAAAAATACAACATATCCTTTTACACTGGGGGAGATGGCTATTTATAGCCTTGCCGCTGGGTACATGAGATTACAAGCCTACCCTATATAGGGTCCTATACTAGTAGGGGTTGCAGGGGCTTTTCCTGCCCCTAGATGTAGCCTTTGGCTCACGGTGGATCCTCCTGGTCCCGGTCCATCTAGCAGGTGCGTCCGGCTCAGCGGTACAGTGGTCCTTCAGGGGAGGGGCAATGGACCCCTATCCGAACGACTTTGGCCACCCTAAGAGGTCCAAAAAGCTCTAGACCACCTCGCACCCCTCGGCGCTTCGGGCCCCTTCGGGCGTCCCCGGATACCTCCGGGCCCCTTCGGGCCTTTGAATCCTCTGGTGGGATATGCACGTACAGGTATAGCACAAGTACAGCAAAACAATGCATTGAAGTTTCAGTCATGCACATCGCCACTCAAGAGTCGGAACTAGAGTGCAAGAATAATTCCAAAATTGCAAGTGATTGGTCACTTTATCATTTTTTGGCAACACAATTAAAGATTCTTAAATCCTTAAAGCCGTGTAGAGCCTGTTTGGAACGTAGGATTTTCACGAGAAGAAACCTGTGGATAGAGCATACAAGTACTTAACTTTTACATTAAAGATTCTAGATGAATAACTGTTACAATCAAGTCCTGGAGTGGATGAGTCCGACGGATCGTTGAAAATTTCAAACATAATCACATCTGGATGCTTGTAGACTTGCAGGTTCATATAAATTGTCGGCCTTTTCATTTGGAACAGCCCAGGATTTGTCAGATCACGCTACTCCGATCCAATTCCCATGTTCAAATCAAGCCTGTCTTGCGGCATCGATCCAAGTCCTGCTAGACCGAAAAGTCTAAAAGGCCGGGCTGTGGACTCATTAGCAAAAGTCTGACGTTCTACGGACACTGACAGGGTGACGAGTTGGTTTGCATGTGCAAAATGCAGTTCATTTTAAGAATGAATAAGTCCATATTACACCCCTAAACTTTAGCGAGAGTTCAAAAAACATCCTGAACTACAAAATCGTTTGATTTACACCCTCCAACTCCGAAAACCATGTCACCCGACCCCCTCGGGACGAAACTAGCTGGTTTTGGTCCTAGCTGGCATCCACGTTAGTCGGTTTCGTCCTAGCTGGCATCCACGTTGGCCGGTTTCGCTGCGTCATCTTGTTCTACATCCACCCACACCGTCTCCCACATCGTACACGGCAGCACACCCCTGACAGCTCCGTTCGCACTTCCCCACTCCGCCTCCTCCGCATCACACGGCACCCGCCTGTGCCACCGTGATGGCCGCCGCCGCCTCCTCTCCCGCCTCCGCGCTCGCTCGCCCGCCGCCCTCCTCCTCCTCAAGCCCCGCCTCCCTACCGTGCCACTTTGGCCCTCCGCGCCCACGCGAACCTCATCAACTACGCGGTAAAGAGGAGCCCGGGGAGGAGCGAGGGCTGGATTCGGCTTCGGCGATGGATCTGTAGCAGCGGAGGGCCTCTAGCGCCATCTTTGGCGCCACCGCCGCCCCGCGGCGGAGGGCCTCCGGCTGCCGTCTTTGGAGCTTCGATGACTAGCCACGGACGGCCTTGCTCATCTCCGTCGCGCCTACTCGTCTCCCCCTTTCGGTGGGCGTGAGGGTGGTGATGGAGCCGATGGCTCGCTTCCCCGCCACGCCACGGCTCCACCGCTTCGCTCCGCGACGCTGGACTCGCTTCGCCTCCATCATCGGCTCCTGGCGGCGTCGCCGCCGCCGCCGCCATCTCCGCTTTCTCGCGATGCTCGACTCGGCGACCTCCTCCCGCCTCCGCGACAAGGCTGTGTCCGTGCTCGCCGCCAAGCGTCTCGGGACGCTGCGTCTGCGATTCTTGGCCCAGAGTCGGCACCGTCCTCCACCACCTCATCGCGCGTTCAAGTTCGGCGGTCTTTGGCGCCGAGCACGCGTGCGTGGCATCGCACCCGCTCACCGCCGCGTCGCGGATGATGCATGGCGGCGTTGCGGCGCGCGGAGGAGTGGCCATTAGGACTGTACATTTTCAAACCGAACCGAACAAACCGTACCGAAAATACCGAACCGTACCGGTCAACTCGGTTTGACCGGTATTCGGTATTCGGTACGGTATTCAGAATTTTGGTTTTTCGGTTTTCGGTTTTTTCGGTAAAAAACCGGCTGAAAACCGTAAAAACCGAAAACACCGAACTCATGTTCTGGAGCAGTACTCTGAAGGCATTTTGTTCTACGCTTCGCACTCGGCAGCTCGGCCCACAGGCCCACAGCCACGCTCCTTATTTTCCCCATGAGGCCATGACCCCCATCCCTATTCCCTGATTCCCTCGGTCGTGATTTTCCACATGAGGCCATGAGCCCATGACCCCCATCCCTATTCCTTGATTCCCACGCTCCTGATTTTCCCCATGAGGCCATGAGTTAATCCACGTGCTACAGCTAATTAATAAAAAGTTCCTGATCTACTATTAAATATGCTATGCAGCAAATGATTTCAGTTTCAGTAATGGAATGAAGTATATTCCGGATCTTGCATTAATTTTTTTGGCCCGATATTTTCCTTGGTTTACGATCGAGGGGTTGACCTGGATGCGCATTTTGCTCCCCAATTTGGTCAGTACATGATACTAGACAATAATAATACATCGATCTGTATGCACAGTAATATTTTTAAAAAAAGTTACGTAAAAATCAGCCAAAATTCATCGACAGAAGAAAATTGGTAGCCAAAACTTTTAGTACTAACCAAACGGCAAATATGATCACCACGATCATTTGTATTTTAGTCTGATGCGGCAAGCTTAAACACTAAACTTTGACTTCAAGAGAGAGACAGAGAGAGAGGGTTCAGCATACGGAGCTACTGGTAGTTCAGTGGTGGTATGACTGAAAACTTGCAACTATTTAGCTGTGCTGCCGAGTGCCGACGATGGCCTGCTGCCGCTGCCCGTTGGGCACTGGCCGCCTAGCCGCATTGCTGGCAATATCGATGTTCGCTAATTCGCGTCAACTTTGGTAAGTATGGGATTTACCGATACCGTACCGAAAAAAATTGGGATTTACCGAAACCGAGCCGTATTTTTAAATATACCGTATTTACCGAACTAACAATACCGTATTTACCGTACATACCGTATTTACCGAACCGAAAATACCGAAAAAACCGAACGAACACCCCTAGTGGCCATGCTCCGTCACTGCCGTCGGCACCCTCAGAAGCCTTGGCGCGCGCATGGCGTGCTCGGAACCTAGCCACGTTCCGGACCTCCTCGGCGTTCATGACGAGTAGCGCTCCCTTGCTCCTGCAGCTCGTCTCCTCGGTAGTGAAGAATGAAATGGAGAGAGTCTGCCAAAGAAGAAGGGCACCACGTCATCGAAATATGTACACGTGGACACCACATCAGCGAAAGATCTACACGTGGACGCCACGTCAGCTAAAACCAGGGTTGTTTAGGCCGAGAGGGTTATTTGATCTGGTTTTGATAATTAAGGGGTGTAAAGTAAATGGTTTTGTAGTTCAGGATGTTTTTTGCACTCGGTCCATAGTTCAGAAGGTAAATTGGACTTATTCCTTTTAAGAACTGCGGTTTCTTTTTCTTCACCTGGCTATGAGCCTATGATGGCATAGCCAAGGGCCGGTTCGCGGTTGCTGCGCTGTGATGTGCAGTGCAGTACTACTATTTAGTCAAAGCTCATGTGAAAACGCAGTCTGTGAGCAATCCTGTACCTGTTTGGCGGACCAGGAAAGCAACGATCTCCGTTTGCAATGCTAACACAAAAGTATCTAAAAACAGCTCTATCAAACGTGATTATCATATTGCACTAGAGCCTACAATGCCAGGGGAACCTGAGCTCTTCGTCTCGACAAATAATCCCAAGCAAAGACTACTCCCGTGATGCATCCTTGTGAGAGTAGATTCTTCTCTCTTTTTTCTATAGCACGAAAGTGTATTCCACAGCACGAGACAGAGTCACGTTTTTGTTTTACTTTCTTTATACACCTCACATCAATCACAAGCAGAAATCAAAAGTTGCTTTAAAAAATCGCATATGTGAGAAATTCCAGACGATAAGCAACGGTTGCCATCGACAGCGTCTGGCCTATCACAGTCGCTTCCTTTCCTATCGAAGTGCTAGTCAAGCCTTGCTACAGTGAAGGCTGGACAACGATCCAAATAATTCTAGAAAAAAACATCGATCAGAAGACTTCATAATTTCCCTCGGTGTGGAAACCGTTTCTGGCTTAGAGCTGCATGCACAATTGCGCATGCTCTGCCTCTGTTGCTAGAGGCGTTCCTGTTTTGTCAACTTCCTCCGCCGGGAGAGCCAACATGCCATACATGTATGATCAGAACTTTGTTGATACCTGAAGTTCTAGAGGTATCTTAGCATGATTCTTCTTTATACAGTTTTTCTTAAGAATGATTCTTCTTCACACATACTGTATGGCTTGTTTGGAATGCAGAAAATAATACAATCTGTCCAAAAGTAATCAAAATCATCCTATCAATGATATAATCTGTCCAAAAGTGATCAAAATTCTCCTATCAATGAAAGTGGAGTCTAAGATGTGGAAGTTAGAATATATTTTGGTCTTTGACCACCAGTGCGCTCCCACCTGGAGTACAATCGGTTGGTAGAAGTGTTAGTACCGTTTACATATTGTCGCAATAACTAGTTTAGGCATATCTTAAAGCAGCATCATTGAGCGCAAGTACAATAATGCAAGATGCATTTACATGGCCGTTTTCTCGACTTTGTTTTTGAAGTTGTGCTTTTGATTTTTGTGACAACATTGAAGTCCTTAATTTTGAAGGCTGTCAATTTTCAATAATAACTAATAAAAACTTAACTAAGTGACATCACCTATATTTTATTTTAATACACCTATGATTTATAGGATAACAAAAAAAATGTGAATTCTCCTCAAAAACAAAAAAAAATGTGAAGTTTCTATATGATTTGTAGGGTAGCAAAAAAAATGTCATAAATTTTCCCCAGGAATCCGGTTGGTGGAATTTAAAGTCTTAAGCCACAAGATATGGGAGAAACAGTAGTTTGACTAGCCACTAGTAGTGACCAAAAGAAGAAGAAGACATAAGATTCTTTTCGTTGTTTTACTTACTGTAAGGCGGGGGGAATTGTGTGCGAAGAAGCCCAAACCAGTATTATTTAAGAAACACAAAAAATGTATAGGAAATAAACTCTAACTAATAGGTGAAAAACAAAGGTCAGCTACACAATTGGATTTGCTAGTCGATCAGCTTGAACAGGCTGGGATGAACTTGGTCATAGTTGTTCCCTTCTCTCTTAAAGCCCAAGTTCCAGCGAGACCTCGAGTCACCAGTTCTGTTTCTACCTCGAGCCCGCATCGATCACCTTCATTCTTTGAATCGGGAAACGCCTGCATTTGATTGTGCTAGTTCTATTGTTGCAAGAATCTCCCCTGTTTTCAGCTGTCGTCTTAGAATTCTAATAATTAATCTCCCCTGTTTTCAGCTGTCATCTTAGAATTCTAATCCGTCTCTCTCCTCACTACTCCTCTGTCACCCATATTTTTATAAGCTTCCTCCTGCCTGATTGGAGCCCTAAAACGCGGTGCCAAGCTTTAACCAGTCCTTTGTTAACGCGTGCACTACAGAAGAGAAGAATTATTAACACTTGTTTAATTCGACATGTGCAAGACCAAAATCAGGCAGCCATTGGCTTTGCATTAGCATTATGCCGATCGAAGGCAGCCTACACCGAATTTTGCCGGTCAAAGTAACATTGCTGCTAGCTGCAGACAAGAACAGCTTATAACGAGGGATCAGATCGACACCATTTGCTACACGTTTTTGCAGCCCTGAAACCAGCACGAATCGTATTTCAGAAAGATTGGGAACCGCGCCACGGCACCGACCTAACCGTGAGCCTAAGGTCATGCACAATAGGTTTACATCAGCTGTCTATAGTCTTTGCCACATAGGATTTAAGCTGATATGGATGAAAGAGAATAAATAGAGAGAAATGTATTATCTACAATCCTGTAGCCGACTATATCACCAGAACCATGTCTTAGGTCCATGAAAACATTAAAAGATTATGTCATCTATAAAGACAAGGAAAAAGACAACCCATTATATGAGCTGTCTATAGTACTGTCTACAGATAACTTGAAAAGTTGGTATAGACAGCAGCTGTCTATACCATTATACATACCCTAACCTATGCACTGTAGGCAGCTAGTAACTAGTAGTACTGTTATCTCGCAGCCCAACACCGCAGCGTAGATGCACAGACGTACGCCTAATCATAACAGCAGTCGACACCGCCCTCCGCGAGACGTAACAAAACGAGGCCACGACTCCTCCCGGCTCCCATATCTTCTCACCCCCTATAATTGGCGCCACCAAAGATAGAAACTCAACAGGAGCGACGACTCAACTCGAACACGGACAAGAGGGTAGCAGAGTAGAGTTCACTTCACCGCGCGCGCGCATGGCTGCTGCGACGTGCACCTACGGCTATGAGAGGAGCCGGCCGCTGATGCCGGCGGCGCCGACGACGCCTCCTGCTGCCATGGGCTCGCCCACGCCGGCGAGACCCTCGCACATGATGGAGCCGATCGACAACGACGGCCACGGTCACGCCGCGCACGGCTCCATCCACGGCGCCGCCACGACGCCGCCGCCGCCTGCACCGCCACTACCACCACTTCTCGAGCTCCATCTAGGCGCCAGGGGAAACCCCTCCAGCTCCAAGGCAGCGTCCCACCACCTCGGCCTCTGCACCGAGGGCCTCGGCTCCGAGAGCTCAGGCGACATCGATCTCGGCGACGTCGCCGATGACACCGACAAGGACGAAGGCGTCCACGTTGGGCAGGCCATGCCGTGCAAGAGGCAGCACCGCGACGATGATGAGGTGCCGATGCCGGCGAGGACGACGAGCGGGAGGGCGTTCCCGCCGCCGATATCGGTGATCGGCGCCGGCGGGAAGCCGTGGCTGTACCTCCGCGCGCACCGCGGGGACGGCCGGCTGGTGCTGCAGGAGGTGAGGATACCGTCCCGGGAGCTGCTCCAGGCGTGCCGCGAGGACGGCCGGTTTAAGCTCCAGTTCGCCCGCCCGGAGGAAGAAGAACCAGTAGATAATCAGTGCCAAGGGCAAGAAGTCAGGAACTAGCAGATCATCTGCTGCAGATGCGATGGTGCAGAAGAAGAACGAATGGAACAGTGGTTTCAGGTGCTTGCTCTGAGGTTTAATCAGTTCTCGTCGACGAGTCCTGCAGTAACATGCTATTGTCGTTTCTTATTTCCCTTCCAACTGAGAGGTGTAAATATGGCGAATTTTTTGTTTAGTTTATGCATCACTCGTCAATCCATTGATACTGTCTTGCAGAATTCGCTTCTGCAGTTCAACGACCTAGTTACAGGAATCAACAAAAAAAAAAAGATACTCTTGTCCAAAAAAAAGGAGCCAAGTACTCTACAGGCTACCAATGAGCTCCGAGCTAAGGATGATGCGTGGCAACCTACCAGGCATGCAGCTGTGCAAAGCTGCAAAGCACTTTAGAGCTTAGACCTATAGGGTTCACAGGTCAGAGTTCACAAGAACCCTGAGCTCAGTTGATGGAAAAGGAACAAATAACATGTGAAAGCTAGTTGATGGTTTTCGGTTAAAGCCATCGTGAATAGCATTTTGGGATCAAAGATGCTGATTCTGCTAATTACGATCCTCTTCCTGCTTTCAGTAATCAAACCCAATAGTAGTACTAGTATCATAAAAAAGTTTCAAGAAACCAGTGATGCAGTAATATATTGCTTTGATCTCTGATTTTTTTTTCTGTCTGGCAGATCATTACATGACGAGCATTTTATTATGGAACATGAAATTGGTGAAATATCACGAAGCAGCGAACACAGAAATGCCTTGTACAAACAGAGCATTTTTTAAGCAGGGAAAAGGAAGGGAAGATCTACTACCATTTGATGTAGTGGTGGCATTCATGGACCCTGTGTCTTCCCAATATTGTGGAGCTCATGTCCCTTTCAAGGACAGATAACCCCCACAAAAGTGGAGCTTATGGTGATTTCTCGCCATCCAGTGTCAATAGCACTTTATATAGATCAGGAGGCCTGTCCCTGAAAATCCCCCAACCGTGCCGGGTCGACTTGATCTCATCCAAGTCGAACTCTGCTACCAGCACATCCTCATCTTTGTCATTTGCAAGCTTCACGATTTCTCCAGTTGGCCCTGCACACCACCATATATCTTGATTAAGATCATGTTTTTCATGGTTTTATCTCCCGCTGTAAAAGACATCCTGAAGCTGAACTACCTGCTATAAATGGATTCCATAGAAGGTTATAGAGCTGTTGCCATGCTCAGTCTCAACAGTTTCCCTTCCAATGCGGTTAGAAGCAACAAGGGGTACCTGGATAATTCAAGGGGAGAAATTGTTGCACCAACTAAT
The DNA here is from genome assembly GCA_036346405.1 of Phyllostachys edulis. Lineage (NCBI taxonomy): Eukaryota > Viridiplantae > Streptophyta > Magnoliopsida > Poales > Poaceae > Phyllostachys > Phyllostachys edulis. The sequence continues at coordinate 1,239,723 of CM070547.1, forward strand.
AATATCACTTAAATTAACAACAATAAAGCAAATATCATTATGTTTCCTGAATGAAACTAACAGTGAATTATAAAGTACAACAAAACAACAAAAACTACCAAGTTAGCGCCGGCATGACCTTGCATGACACGCTTCCAGTGTTCACGAGAATCCATGTTATTATCCTGGGGCTCAGATCCAATTGCAGTGGGATAAAACAATATTTCGGCCCCCTGAAGCACCATAGCCCTTGCAGACTCTGGGAACCACTGATCCCAGCAAATTCCTACTAGGTCATGGATGAAGAGATCATTAACAACCAAAAGTAGTGAGGCAATGTCATTAGCAGAGCTATCATGCCAACTGATAGTACTGCATAGCATAAATAAGTAACTTACCAACACCAATTGTGGCATACTTGGTTTTGAAAGCCTGCATCAATAACAGGAATTACACCAAGTTAATTGTTACTGATAACAACAAGGACAGTCATAGTTACAACTTACAATTCATACATCTAGGGTAAACTAAATTGCGATCTGATACAAATATAGAACCATGTTTACATTAAAGCCAGTGTCGCCTGGGTTGAAATAAAATTTCTCTTGATATCCTGGCAAACACAAGTAGCTTCTTTAAATCAGATGATCTAAGCTATAGAGGATCAGGCAAATGCTATTAGGCTATTAGCAAGTAATACCTGGTCCATCTGGAATGTGTGATTTGCGGTATAGGCCAAGATCTGTGCCGTCAGCATCAATAATGGCCACCGAATTGTAATGAGCATTGTTTGCTTCTTCAAAAAAACTGACAGGTATTACAACATCCAACTCCTTTGCAAGCTTTTGCATCCTATGGGCCATGAAAAACAAAGTGCATGTGCAAATATTACAGAATCAGACTAGAAAAACATTACTAGTTGACTGCAAAGTTCCGACATGTTTCAGGCACAAGCAGGAAAATCTACCTCATTATAGTCGGGTTTCCTTCATAAGGCTTAGCGCGACAAAAGAAATCCATCCTTTGAGCTTGACAGAAATAGTGCCCCTCAAATAATTCCTATGACATTTAACACATAAATGCATTAAGCAGAATTAAAACCTAAGCCATTTCCTTCGTGTTTGTTCTGAACCAAAAGATTCAACAAAATAAGATGTGATTTAATTAAAACAAAAACAACAATATTTAATCCATCCAAACACATTTGTTTGCTCTGCTTTGAGTTTTGAAAGAAATATTGCAAGTTGAAGTTTGGTGATTCATCACCAAATTTACCTGAATGAGAACAATGTTTGCACCTTTCTTATGAGCTTCTCTAATCAACCTGAAATACAAATGATCAGCTGCTAAGCTTGTTTATGTTCTAAGAAATGAAAAACAAAGAGAGTCAGCTAAAACTGCATAGTGTCCTTGACATCATGAGTGAAGTCCTTGTCATCATGAGTAAAATATAATCGAAGACAACTAAAGTCTTGATTTCTTAGCACTAGTCAGAAGATACTTCTAAATTCTGCTAGGTAATCTTGAAAAACAATGTAATATTGACAAAGAGAATCCTTAAAAAGGTGAATCACTACAGATAAACTCTGATTCTAGATGCTTCTTTTTCATACAAAGATGCTAGCATGCTACTATGCAAATAACCACAGTGACAAGAAAAAGAAAGTGCTCTTGACACTTAAGGGAGGATACTAGATCAAAACCATTGATAAAGAGCAACAGAAATCCCACAAACTCAATTGCTATGCAAAGATTTAGGATCCCCTGATCCGGCAATGCACTGAGAAAAAAATGAACTAGCAAAGGTGATTACCATAAGCATAAAAAATAGTGGAATAAGTTTAAGCAGCTCTGGGCCGCAAGAGGAACTATAATATGGTTACAATTTACCAACAAGATGTACATCAACAATAAATAAATAAATATTTGCAGATAGTATTAGATCAAACAATTTAGGCATTCCCTTCATCATAGTCAATAAGCAAATAAAAAATAGCAGCCTACCAAATTTTTCTTTATGAAATGACATGGTCACTATTGGAAAATAAATATCTGCCAAGACACTCGCCTCGCGCCGCTTTACGCTTGCTTGTAAATCGTAATAAATAGAAGCGTGTCCACCGATCGCCGCCGCCAGTAGCTTGCGCCTCGTTAGATTAAGCCACTTGGGGCGGAGCCCCCCCCACACACACACAAACAGACACATGATGCGAGAGAGAATAGAGGTTAGGGTTTGGTGGATTGGAGAGTAGGAAGGAAAATGAACCTAATGTGTTACATGGGCCACATGCAAGGTGTGAGGAGTGCGGACTGAATTCATTTACGCACATAAATATATAATTTTGGCCTAACTAATAGCATATATATCTAATATACCTATTATATACTAGATATTTTGCCAAAAAAAAAACGGGTGTTCAGCTGAACACCCTTGACCCATGGAGGGTCCGCCCCTAGAGGTCAAGTAAGTGCTCAAGGTGAGCCTTGACCTGATGCGGTACGAGTGCTACACCGTCGGCAGGTATGACCACGCGACAGACCGATACATCCCCGACGCCAGATTCGCCGACAACGACTACAGCTCGATGCGACTCTGGCGACTTTCTACGCGTCCAAGTCGTTCTATGACAACAAAGCGCCGCCAGCGTCTTTGTCTTGGTGAACCATGAGTCTAACACCACCCCGACAGCGGCAACAAGGGTTGGGCGGCATTGGTCAGACCGTCCATGCACATTGCACAAACAAGCGTCACATGCATCCGTGCGTGTCAAGTGCATATATATATAGAGAGAGAGAGAGAGAGAGAGTACCGAGATCGACTCATCTTTGTGTCGTTGTGTTGTTGCGTTCTTTGTGACTTTCTCGAGCTATCTGAGGAAGGTCTTTCTTTTCTTGGGACGGAAGCGGTGATCCGATGGCGGTGGAAGAGATCGGCGCCGTGAGCGAAGCACGTGAATATCGACAACAAGGTCGTCAAGAACGGCAACTACTTGAGGTCACCGGCTTCAAGTCCGTACAGGTCCGTGTGCACAGCAAATACACAAGCTAGCAGCTAGCTTGCACGAAGAGTTTTTTACATGTTGTGCGCGTGCATGTAGTCCAGGGGCCTGAACACCTTTTTTTTTTGCAAAATATCTAGTATATAATAGGTATATTAGATATATATGCTATTAGTTAGGTCAAAATTATATATTTGTGTGTGCAAATGAATTCAGTCCGTACTCCCTACACCTTGTGCGTGGCCCATGTAACACATTAGGTCCATTTTCCTTCCTACTCTCCAATCCACCAAACCCTAACCTCTATTCTCTCTCGGATCATGTGTCTGCTTGTGTGTGTGGGGAGGGGCTCCGCCTCCCAAGTGGCGAATCTAACTGAGGCGCAGCTCTGGCGAGCAGCAATCGTGACACTGGCACGACGCGACAATGAAGCGGCGTGAGGCTGTGCAGGCAGCAAAGGCACCTGCAGGCGAATAGAGATACGGTGTGAGCAAGCGGGTGGCAGCGCAACAAACAAGGAGGAATGGAGCGGGCGGCACCAAAAGAGCAACGCGGTGGCTGGGAGGGAGTGCGGCGGCGGGAAGGGAGCAACATATCCAGCTCACTGTCATCATCCTCTCTCCAGGTCTAGGTTTGTTCCGCACACTCCACTTATTCTCCCTAGCTCTGCTTTGCTCCAGCTCTGGTTCTTTCTGGAGTCTGGCCCCTTTCCTCTACTTTCTTGATTCCTTCGAATGGATGTTGTACAAAAATACAATCTTTATCTTAGGCAATGAATATATAGTTGGATCCTTGTTACATATGTTTACATGCTATTTTTTACTCCATGGAAGGAACATTCTTAGATTAAGTTCTTGCTAACAGGAAAAAAGCAGGATCAACAAGGTATGCAACTGTAAAAAAAATTGAAAAAGAAGGCAGAAGCTCTACAGATCACTATTAGAGGAAGAAAATAAGTTCTAGCAGTCTAGTTACTACAACCCAGAACAAAAAAAAGTTAGAAAACAACAACGACCAAGCACAAGTTTTTTTAAAGAAGACAAGAGCTCTATCAATCACTATTAGAGGAAGAGAATAAGTTTTAGCGGTATAGCTACTACAGCCCAGAACAGAAAAAATAGAGAAAACAACAATGGGCCAAGCACCAAACACAAGTCTTAGCCGTACCCTGCAAAAGCAACATAATTCTGCAAAATAGGAATCTTGAAGCTAAAATAGTTCTATTCCTAGTTTTCCCCTCCTCAACTATGATTGATATCTATAATTTGTTGTTTAATTCATGCCATTAAGATTGCCTTATATCGTCCATTTCTTCATATGAGATCATTAATTTCTATATTTTTTGTATTTTATTATATATACATGTATTGTGTAGCAATGTTTTTGGGGGAATAATATTTCACGATATTTGCGTATTGCTATCGACATATCTAGATAACCTAACTCCAAAGTCCAAACACCCATTCGAAAAATCCTAGGTCCGCCACTGGATACCTGCACCGGTCGGTACAGGATCGATTTGTGCTCTTTCATCGTTTGCTTCGTTCTTCATCTGGACTTTAAGCCAGTATTGGAGACATCTTTACGTACTGTGGTCGTCTGTGTTAATTTCTTGCACCGCAATAATTTATTACTGATTACTGAAGTCTAATGCTACTCTCTCTCGGTTTCCTCCGCCGCCGCTATTCGGTTGGCTTTGATCTGCTTTCTCATCACATGCACGTACGACGATCAGATTAGATCCGAACGGTACGTACATGGATCACCCATCACGGTTAACTCGCAGAAATCTGTGTGCATGGTACTTTACTTCACGTGTGTGTGGTAAATACTTACATGATGTGCGTATATTGCATGACATTCTGTGATCCATGCACGCAGGCCCAATGTACTACAAGGGCCTATACCACCTCTTCTACCAGTACAACCCCAAGGACGCTGTGTGGGGTAATATCGTGTGGGCGCACTTGGTGTCGACGGACCTGATCGACTGGGTGGCGCTGGAGCCCGGGATCTACCCGTCCAAGCCGTTCGACGTCAAGGGCTGCTGGTCGGGCTTCGCCACAGTGTTGCCCAGCGGTGTGCCGACCATCATGTACACGGGCATCGACCCCGACGAGCACCAAGTGCAGAACGTCGCCTACTCGGCCAACCTCTCCGACCCATTCCTCCGCGAGTGGGTCCAGCCCGACTACAACCCCATCATCGACCCCGATCGCGGCATCAATGGCAGCGCCTTCTGCGACCCCACCATAGCCTGGTACGGCCCCGACGGGTACATACATATCCTCCTTATTCGCCCTCTCTTACTCGTCATAAACGACACTCCAACACCGTGCCATTATTTTTTGCGTTTCGTGTTATATGCTTTTTTAAATTAAAAAAAACACAAATCTCTATGATAATACAAAGTCGCTTGTGCTTTAGGATCTGTGCGGTTTTCTTTATCACGATTTTATGGTGAAAAAGTGTAGACACCTAGTAAGTTGAATTTTGTGCAATGTGCGAGCTTTGGAGGTGGTGGTGGGCGGCAAGGACAACATGAAGGGCTCATGGTCTTGTGCAGCCAGGACTTCAAGAGGTGGGTGAAGGCGCACCACCACTGCACTCGGCTCACCGGCATGTGGGAGTGCCAGACTTCTACCCGTGGTGTCGCATGGAAATGCCGCCACCACTGTGTGGTGTGGACACCGCCGAGTCAGCACGATCACAGTGGTGGTGAGGAGGTCATTCAGTGGCGGACCTAGGATTTTTCGAATTGGTGTTCGGACTTTGGAGTTAGGTTATCTAGATATGTCGATAGCAATACGCCAATACCGTGAAATATTATTTCCCCCAAAAACACTGATACGACGATACATGTATATATAATAAAATACAAAAAATATAGAAATTAATGATTTCATAAGAAGAAATGGACGACATAAGGCAATCATAATGGCATGAATTAAACAGCAAATTATAGATATCAATCATAGTTGAGGAGGTGAAAACTAGGAATAGAGCTATTTTAGCTTCAAGCTTCATATTTTACTGAATTATGTTGCTTTTGCAGGGTACGGCCAAGACTTGTGTTTGGTGCTTGGTCATTGTTGTTTTCTCTATTTTTTTCTATTCTGGGCTATAGTAGCTATACCGCTAAAACTTATTTTCTTCCTCTAATAGTGATTGATGGAGCTCTTGTCTTCTTTTTTTTAAAAAAAAAACTTGTGCTTGGTCGTTGTTGTTTTCTAACTTTTTTTGTTCTGGGTTGTAGTAACTAGACTGCTAGAACTTATTTTCTTCCTCTAATAGTGATCTGTAGAGCTTCTGCCTTCTTTTTCAAAAAAAATTTTACAGTTGTATACCTTGCTGATCCTACTCTTTTCCGGTTAGCAAGAACCTCATCTAAGAATGTTCCTTCCATAGAGCAAAAAATAGCATGTAAACAAATGTAACAAGGGCCCAACTATCTGTTCATTGCCTAATATAAAGATTGTATTTTTGTACAACATCCATTCGAAAGAATCAAGAAAGTAGAGGAAGGGGGCCAGACTCCAGAAAGAACCAGAGCTGGAGCAGAGCAGAGCTAGGGAGAAGAAGTGGAGTGCGCGGAACAAACCTGGACCTGGAGAGAGGACGATGATGAAATTTGGATATCTTGCTCCCTTCCGTCGCCAAGACTCCTCCCGACCACCAGCGTTGCTCTTTTTGGCGCCGCCCGCTCCATTCCTCCTTGTTTGTTCTTGCGCCACCCGCTTGCTTCGCACCAGTATCTCTATTCGCCGTGCGGGTGTCTTTGCAGCAAGCTCTCGCCGCCACGCCTACTTGCCGCCGAGTCGAAGCGCCAGGTTCACCGGCTGTCGCCGCCTTCATAGCTGCGCTTGCGTTAGATTCGCCACTTGGGGGCGGACCCCCCCTCCCTCCCCCCACATACAAACAGACACAGGATGCGAGAGAGAATAGAGGTTAGGGTTTGGTGGATTGGAGAGTAGGAAGGAAAATGGACCTAATGTGTTACATGGGCCACGCACAAGGTGTGGAGAGTGCGGACTGAATTCATTTGTGCACACAAATATATAATTTTAGCCTAATTAATAGCATATATATTTAATATACCTATTATATACTAGATATTTTGCACAAAAAAATGGTTGTTCAACTGAACACCCTTGACCCATGGAGGGTCCACCCCTGGACTACATGCACGCGCACAACATGTAAAAAACTCTTTGTGCAAGCTAGCTGCTAGCTTGTGTATTTGCTGTGGACACCGACCTGTACGGACTTGAAGCCAGTGACCTCGAAGTAGTTGTCGTTCTTGATGACCTTGTTGCTGATATTCACATGCTTCGCTCATAGTGCCTCGATCTCCTCCACCGGCCATTGGATCAGCTGCTTCCCGTCCGACGAAAGAAAGACCTTCCTCGGTATAGCCTGAGAAAATCACAGCAACGCAACAACACAACGACACACACACGCACACACACACACAGATATATATATATATATATATATATATATATATATATATATATATCAGCACTTGACACGTACGCATGCATGTAACGTTTGTTTGTGCAATGTGCATGGACGGTCTGGACGGAATGCGGCCGACCCTTGTTGCGATCGTCGGGGACGATTGTAAACCGTTTCAAATTTCACAAAGACGTGGCGACGCTTTTGTAGGATCAAGGATAACCGACTAGAGGGGGTGAATTGGAGGTTTTTAAACTTTTTAGGAAATTAACAAGTTTATCCAATTATTTACTTAGACTAAACAAGGTATGATTCTAGCTAAGCAATTTATCACAAAAGACAAGCTAGAATTATAAGTGCGGAAATGTAAAGACAAGAAATAACCACAATGACACAAGGAAGTTTTTCCCGTGGTATCGAAGACTTGCCGGTCTTCACTAATCCACGTTGAGGGAGCTTGATCAATTCAAGCCGGCTCCACGAATTAAGCCTTTCCTCGATCACTAGAGGTAGCTCTTCTCCTCTCCGGATAGGCGAGCTCCAACCTTCACAAATGCTCGGGCCTTCTCACAATCTCCTTTGAGAAGATCACCGAACCCAACTTCAAACCGTCTAGGAGACGGCAATCTCCAAGAGTAATAGAGCAAGAATTCTTCACTTGAAAGCGCTCTAAATGCCACAATTTATCAAACACAATGAATGCTCTTGGAAAGACCTCAACTACCTTTGCAAATGGAAATGAATGCTCTCAAGGAGTAGGAAACAATGCAAAGGGCTCAAGAGATGTTAAATGAGGCTCAACAACATTTCTAGTGGCAGTGGGGGAGGTATTTATAGCCTCCACCCACTCCACTAGCCGTTGGACACAAAATTCCCAATTTTTGATGAGCGGTCGGTCCATGAGCAAAGGTGCGATCAGTCCGGCCTCAGTTGTAACGGTCAACTGTTACGCATTTAATGCACTGAAATAGAGCCGTTCTGAGGAGGTCCGGTCGTCCGCAGCAAGCACGCGGTCGGTCCGACCCTCTAAAAACGGATTTCGTTTAGGAACACTCTGGAAAAAAGTCGACCGCCCCGGACCGAAGTGCGGTCGGTCGACAGAAACTGCGGTCGATCCGGCTGGCATTTTTCATCGAAAACCTTCTCGAAAAAAGTGACGCGCCCCTGACCGGGGGTGCGGTCATCCACAAATCTGCGTCGGTCGATCCGGGCCGAGGATTTTAGCAAAACCAAAACAAGACCTTCTTTGGAAAATGTTGACCGCCGTTTTGGTCGGCAATGCGGTCGATCCGGCCGATTAACGTCGGTCGATCCGGGCTCAAAGGAAAAACGAAGAATTTAACTTGAGGCAAAACCAAAAGCAAAACCAAGATTAAACCAATTAAGATTTGGCGGTTGTGGCATCGTTCACTTTCAAGGTACTCAATTCTTGCACCCTCTTAATAGTACGGCTGTCTAGCCTATAATCCGGTCTTCCAACCAATTCGCCTAAGACCGGGAAAAGAAAAAAGTCCTAGACTATTTTACCTTGCCTTTGAGTCAAAAGAACTTCATGTAAACCTTTCGCGTGCAATTCCTCATTCAAATGGTCACTGGCGCTAGGCACGGAGGACAAGGACGGCGAAGAGTCTGCTTCGTCGCTATCGGAATGCTCAACCGGAGGGCGATGAGTAGCCTGGCAAAGAGGACGAGACGAAGAAGCACCGGGATCGGCAACCGTCTTGGTCCTTGCCATGTTCACTGGAGAGATGGACATGACAATCAAGGAGTGAATTGATTTGAAGGAAAATGGATTATCAAGATAAAAGCAAGTTTTTACTGTCGGTCCGGACCGATCAGTAGGCGGTTGGCGGTCGATCCATGAGCAGCGGATGATCAAGACACCACACGCCGGTTAGTCCGGCCGAGATAAAAAGAACTAGGGTTTTTACCAAGCACGGGAAAATCCAAAATGCGGGATAATCCGACAAACAAGATCATGTAAAGGACAATGGGAGTAATCTCAAGGATCTATTAACAATCTTAGAGCCGATTAACACGAAAGAATTCGAGGATTCAACGATTAATCAACAAAAAATAAACCTTTCCGAGTGGAGAAGAGGCAAAGGCTGGCGACGAGGAGGGAGCGGCCGCAGTGAGGAGGATCCACAGGCGATGGAGATGAGGAGGCGATCGTTGGTGATGCGGTTAAGAGGAAAGGAGAAAAGCGTCGGGAGAAAATGAGAAATGGAACAGCGGGTTGGTGAGGAAATAGGGAAGAAAGCGCCCGCATTAAGCGCCCATGGATCGACATGAGGCAAAGCCAGTCGATCCGACCACAAGCCTCTTGGGTTGACCATGATGGAGCTTGCGGTTAGACCGCACTGGAGATTTTGAGGATTTTTGCGAAGTTTTGTGTTGTCTTTGCTCGAGACTTAGTACACAACTTAAAAACTATCTTGGAGCAATTTCAACGAGATTAGATCAACGAATTAGTTTTGAATATACATTTTTAAGAAAATAGAGCAGATTTTGAAAGAAATTATTTTAAAGAAATAAATCATGCAAACAACGAGATTTGTCACTTTGTGAGGATATTTATGAGTATGAAATACTATTTGGAAGCAATATATGAAGGAGATCATTGCTTAAATAGCAATACTCAATTTATGCTAGAATTGACTCACGTGAATTTTTAGGGTTTTGAGCTATTTTTAGCGAGATTCAAACTTAAATAACTTTGATTTGGTTGAGTGTTTGAAAATCTTGTGAATACGAAAAAGCTCTTGAATAGCCATCTTTACCTTTTTTCCTTTTGGGAGTAAGATCAAAATCCTTTTGGAAAGCCTTTTTGGGATAAAAACCATTTTTAGTCAAAAATAAGCTAGGTAAGGAACAGTTTTAAGCCAAAACTTGATTTTTCTCTTAAGATAGATAATTTTGACATCTTTTCACCAAAAAGCCTTTGAAATATAACAGAGGATAGAAGTAGTTAGTTTTTCAAGAGGATTGATTGATTAATTCCAAGATTGACTTTTTGACCAAAAAGGATAGGTTTTTCAAATGACACATTCTAGCATGTTTGTTGATATGTGCACAATTTGAGTTGTGATATACATGGTGTTTGTATAGCACTCCCCCTAACTGTGTTTCCCAACTAAGTTCATGAAATAGGAGAATCATGAGAGAAAAGCGAATTTAATCAAGATCCAAGAACATAATGTAATCAAATGACATTAGAACAATCTATGACATTTAATTCATTCCTCAATTTGCAAAACCGGCCTTCATCTAAAGGTTTGGTGAAAATATCAGCTAATTGGTCTTCGGTTCTTATGTGGCTAATTTCAATATCTCCCTTGCTCACATGATCTCTCAAGAAGTGGTGGCGAATATCTATATGTTTGGTTCTTGAGTGTTGAACAGGGTTATTTGCAATTTTCACCGCACTATCATTGTCACACAAAAGAGGCATTTTATCAAATTTAATTCCATAATCCATTAAGGTTTGCCTCATCCATAGCAATTGAGCACAACAACTTCCGCAGAAACATATTCGCCGGCGGTGGATAATGCTACGGAGTTTTGTTTCTTGGATGACCATGATACTAAAGATCTTCCTAAATTGACAACTACGAGGTGCTTTTTCTATCCACTTTGCAACCCGCATAATCTGAATCCGAATATCCAATTAAATCAAATTTAGCACCTTTAGGGAACCAAAGGCCAATGCTAGAGGAATGCTTTAAATATCGAGAATTCTTTTAAGCGCCATAAGATGACATTCTTTGGAGAAGCTTGAAAACGAGCACACATACAAACACTAAACATGATATCGGGCCTAGATCTTTGTAAGATAAAGCAGACTACCAATCATGGATCTATAAAGTTTTAAATCTCTGTGTTTACCTCCCTCATTTAGATCAAGATGACCATTTGTGGCCATGGGAGTCTTGATGGGCTTTGCATCTTCTATGCCAAATCTTTTGAGTAAATCCTTCACGTACTTGGCTTGACTTATAAAAGTCCCATCCTTGAGTTGCTTGATTTGAAGTCCAAGGAAATAGCTCAATTCTCCAATCATGGACATTTCAAATTCCCTAGACATTATATCACCAAACTCTTTGCAAAAGTCTTGATTAGTAGACCCAAATATGATATCATCAACATAAATTTGACATACAAAGAATTCATCATCTAAAACTTTAGTAAATAAGGTTGAATCAATTTTTCCAATTTTGAATCCTTTTGAGACTAGAAAATCTCTAAGGCGTTTATACCATGCTCTTGGAGCTTGTTTAAGACCATAGAGCGCCTTGGAGAGTTTGTAGACATGATTTGGATTTTTAGGATCTTCGAAACCGGGAGGTTGTTCAACAAAGACAAGTTCGGATATTTCACCATTTAAAAAGGCACTTTTAACATCCATTTGAAATAATTTAATATCAAAGCATGATGCAAAAGCAAGTAATATTCGAATTGATTCAAGTCTAGCTACTGGAGCGAAAGTTTCACCAAAATCCAAACCTTCAACCTGTGAAAATCCTTGAGCGACCAATCTTGCTTTATTTCGAATGACCAATCCATTCTCATCTTGCTTGTTCCTAAAGACCCATTTCGTACCAATAATGTTGTGTTCTTTGTGTCGATCCACCAATGTCCAAACTTCATTCCGGGTAAAGTTATTGAGTTCTTCATGCATTGCATTTACCCAATCCGGATCGTCAAGTGCTTTTTCTACATGCTTTGGCTCAATAGACGAGACAAAAGAGTAATGTTCACAAAAAGAAGCAACACGAGAGCGAGTTTGAACACCTTTACTTACGTCACCCAATATTTGATCTATTGGATGATCCTTTGCAATTGCATTGTGGATTCTTGGTGGTAGGTTGGATGGTTGATCATCTTCCTTGTTAACTTCTTCAATGATTTGTACTTGACTTGTGGAAGATGTGGGTGGTTCAACTTGAGTGGAGGATGATGGACCATCTTCGGGCGTGATGTCGCCTATTTGCATATGTTCCATTGCTTTTCTTAAGGCTTCATTACCTACACCATCCAAGTTCTTATGCTCTTCTTGAGAGCCGTTAGTCTCATCAAATTGCACATCGTGCCTTTCTTCAATCGAACAGGAGTTTTTGTTGAAGACACGATAAGCCTTCTTTGTTTGAAGAATAACCAAGCAAGAAACCAACATCACAACGACTATCAAATTTTGAAAGACGAACACCCTTCTTTAGAATGTAACACTTGCAACCAAAAACACGAAAGTAAGAGATGTTCGGTTTTCTTCCTACAATAAGCTCATAGGAAGTCTTTTTCAAAAGACGGTGCAAATAAAGACGATTTATGGCATGACAAGCGGTGTTAATAGCTTCCGCCCAAAAACTATCTAAGTATTATATTCATCAAGCATTGTCCTAACCATTTCAATTAATGTTCGATTTTTCCTTTCTACTACTCCATTTTGCTCGGAGTGTAGGTTGTGGAAAGTTCATGCTTTATTCCAAGTTCGTCACAAAAGTCCTCAACTTTAGTATTTTTGAACTCGGAACCATTATCACTACGGATTTTCTTTATTTTGAAATCAAATTCATTTTGAGACCTTTTTGTAAACTTTTGAAAATTCGGAGGTTTCACCTTTATCATCTAGGAAGAATACCCATGTATATCTAGAGTAATCATCCACAATGACTAAACAATAGCTATTACCCCGATACTCTTATAGGTTGTCGGCCCAAACAAATCCATATGTAAGAGTTCCATGGTCTAGAAGTTGACATGATACTTTTGGAAGGATGAGAATTAGCGACTTGTTTACGGCTTGACAAGCACTACAAAGTCTATTTTTCTCAAATTTCACATCTTTCAAGCCAACAACTAAATCATGTTTGAAAAGCTTTTTAAGTTGAATCATTCCAACATGAGCTAGCCTTCTATGCCAAAGCCAACCCAATGAGGTTTTAGCGATTAGGCAAGTTTTTAAACAAGATTCACTTGAACTAAAATCAACTAAGTAAAGATTTCCAAATCTAAAGCCTTTGAAAGCTAAAGAGCTATCATTTGCGTTAGAAATGGTAACACCTTCACTAGAGAATGAGCAAATTAGTCCAAGATCACATATTTGAGCAACGGATAGTAAGTTAAAGTTTAATGATTCTACTAGAGAAACATTAGAAATGGAAAGGTCATTTGAGATAGCAATTTTACCCAATCCTAATACCTTTCCTTTACTATTATCGCTGAACGTGATCTTGTCTACTCCTTTTCCATTCTCGAATGTGGTGAACATTTTTCTATCACCGGTCATGTGTTGAGTGCATCCACTATCAAGCACCCAATGTTTTCCACCGGTCTTATAGTTCACCTACAAAACAAGAGTCAAGTTCTTTTAGGTACCCAAATTTGTTTGGGTCCTTGGAGGTTAGTAACCAAGGATTTAGGCACCCAAATAGCATTCTTTTTAGCGCCCATAATTGAAGTGCCAACAAAATGAGCAATTACTTTACCATCCTTAGATTTTCTAAGCATATAGCATGAATCATATATACCAAGAGATGGAACCTTACCCTTAGGACAATTTTGTTGTATATGTCCTATTTCCCGGCACTTATAGCAATACTTACCATTTTGCCTCACAAAACTTGTGGGCTTATTTACTGCTTCTTGCCTTTCTTAGGCACATACCCAAGACCTTCCTTGTTGAATGAACACCTTTGCTCACTCAAAAGTTTGTCAAGAGTGGCCTTACCCTTGAAACATCTTTCCAAGCTCTTGCTTAGCTTGGTCACTTGTTCTTTTAGTTCATGATTTTCAACAATGAGCAAAGGATCACAGGCATTTGCTAAATTAACATTTGAATCATCACTTGAGCAACATGGCATAGCAAGTAGGTCATCACATGAAGTATATGCACTAGTTTTAGCAATTTCTATACTAGGCATTTTATCAATAATATCACATGTAATTCCTACACTAGAACAAGACTTATGTGAATTTTCTTGGATAAGCAAGTTGTGAGTTTCCTTAAGCTCCATATAAGAATCTTTTAGAGTAAAGTATTCTTTATTTAAGACCTTATATTTTGATTTTTCTTTTCCAAGATATTCATTTAAATCATCAAGCATATCCATTAATTCATCATAAGTTGGTTCGTCACTAATAATGGATTTTACCTTATCTCCTTTTGCCATGAGGCAAGTAGGAGTGGAGAATAGCGATGAAGCTTCCTTGATGGCTATACCGACTAGCCCCCTTTTCTTGGGGATTCTTCCTCATTGAATCGAGTCGAGTCGCTTGACTCATCATTTGAATCCCACTCTCCGATGTGAGCTTCATTTTCCCATCCTTGTAAAGCTTCTTGAAAAGCTTCTTTTTACCGTTGTATTCCTTCTTCTTGAATGGCTTGCTCTTGTCATCCTTCTTTTGGGACAACGAAGCGATGTGTCCCTTTTCTTCACAATTATAGCATCGAATATTGCTATATCTCTTCTTGTCATTTGAGGATTGCCCTTCTTGAACTTGTCAAAGTTATAGCTTCTATTGGGGCGCCTCTTCATGACCCTCTTCATTCTTCTCACAAGGAGTGCATACTCCTCGTCGGAGTCTTCTTCACCGTCCTCATCATCACTAGATTCCGCCTTGGCTTTAAATGCGGTAATTTTCTTCTTTGAGGATGATGTCTCCAAAAGCTCTTCTTTGTCCCTTTTGAACAACTCATTTGTGATGAGGTTGCCCAAAAGCCCTGTTGGTGTCATCCTTGGCAACTCGGGCGAGTTGAGAAATAATGTCACCAATGTCTCATATTTATCCGGAAGAGCCCTAAGTATCTTGCGAACAACATCAACATCAAGAAGGTTAGTTCCAAGGCCTTTGAGCTCATCCACAATGTTGTTGAGTCTTGAATACATCTCATTGATGTTTTCATGAGGCAACATTATGAATGTCTCATATTTAATCCGAAGCCTATGCAATTTGGCTTCTTTGACTGTGGATGTACCCTCATGGATTTCTGAGAGAGTTGTCCAAATAGCATGAGTATTTTCCAAGTTGCTCACTCTATTGAACTCATCCGCGTTCAAAGCGCCAAAAAGTGCATTCATAGCTTGGGCATCTAAATGAGAGTTACGCGTATCTTGATCCGTGGGTTCTAGTGGATTAAGAGACATAGCATAACCATCATTTACAATTTTCCAAATGCTTGGACTCATGGCCTTTAAATAAATTGACATTCTAATTTTCCAATAAGCATAATTTGAGCTATCAAAGAGAGGAGCCTTTCCTATAGCAATTCCCTCACTAGCCATCCTTTTCTCTCTTAGACGGTTAAGTCTAAATCAATGAGAGACCAGGCTCTGATACCACTTGTAGGATCAAGGATAACCGACTAGAGGGGGGTGAATAGGAGGTTTTTAAACTTTTTAGGAAATTAACAAGTTTATCCAATTATTTTCTTAGACTAAACAAGGTATGATTCTAGCTAAGCAATTTATCACAAAAGACAAGCTAGAATTATAAGTGCGGAAATGTAAAGACAAGAAATAACCACAATGACACAAGGAAGTTTTTCCGTGGTATCAAGACTTGCGGTCTTCACTAATCCACGTTGAGGAGCTTGATCAATTCAAGCCGGCTCCACTAATTAAGCCTTTCCTCGATCACTAGAGGTAGCTCTTCTCCTCTCCGGATAGGCGAGCTCCAACCTTCACAAATGCCGGGCCTTCTCACAATCTCCTTTGAGAAGATCACGAACCCAACTTCAAACCGTCTAGGAGACGGCAATCTCCAAGAGTAATAGAGCAAGAATTCTTCACTTGAAAGCGCTCTAAATGCCACAATTTATCAAACACAATGAATGCTCTTGGAAAGACCTCAACTACCTTTGCAAATGGAAATGAATGCTCTCAAGGAGTAGGAAACAATGCAAAGGGCTCAAGAGATGTTAAATGAGGCTCAACAACATTTCTAGTGGCAGTGGGGAGGTATTTATAGCCTCCACCCACTCCACTAGCCGTTGGACACAAAATTCCCAATTTTTGATGAGCAGGTCGGTCCATGAGCAAAGGTGCGGTCATCCGGCCTCGGTTATAACGATCGATTATTACGCATTTAATGCATGAAATAGAGCCGTTCTGAGGGGTCGGTCGGTCCATGAGCAAGCACTTGGTCAGTCCGCCTCTGAAAAACGGAGTTCGTTTAGGAACACTCTGGAAAAAAGCCGACGCGCCCTGCACTGAAGTGCGGTCGGTCCGACAGAAACTCGCGGTCATCCGGCTGGCATTTTTCATCGAAAACCTTCTCGAAAAAGCCGATCGCGCCCTGCACCGGTGCGGTCATCCCAAAAATGCCGTCGGTCGATCCGGGCAGAGGATTTTAGCAAAACGAAAACACACCTTCTTCGAAAATGTTGACCGCCGTTTTGGTCCCGGCAATCTGGTCGATCCGGCCGATTAACGTCGGTCGATCCGGGCTCAAAGGAAAAACAAGAATTTAACTTGAGGCAAAACCAAAAGCAAAACCAAGATTAAACCAATTAAGATTTGAGCGGTTGTGGCATCGTTCACTTTCAAGGTACTCAATTCTTGCACCCTCTTAATAATACTTTGTCTAGCCTATAATCCGGTCTTCCAACCAATTCGCCTAAGACCGGGAAAAGAAAAAAGTCCTAGACTATTTTACCTTGCTTTTGAGTCAAAAGAACTTCATGTAAACCTTTCGCGTGCAATTCCTGATCATCAAGAGCGCCAATGGGACTTAACCTTGTACATACTCAATAATTACGTTAATCCCATATTCACATATTGTCGTTAATTACCAAAACAATTTTTAGGGGCCTAGATGCTTTCAGCTTTGCCGAGTCGTAGAACGACTCGGATGCGTAGAAGTCGCCGTAGTCGTACCGGAGCCCGTGGTCGTTGCCGACGAATCTGGCATCGAGGATGTACCGGTCCGTCGTGTGGTCGTACCTGCCGATGGTGTAGTACTCGTACCGCATCAGGTCAAGGCTCACCTTGAGCATATACTTGACCTCCAGGGGTGGACCCTCCATGGGTCAAGGGTGTTCAGCTAAACACCCTTTTTTTTGCAAATTATCTAGTCTATAATAGGTATATTAGATATATATGCTATTAGTTAGGCCAAAATTATATATTTGTGTGCGCAAAAGAATTCAGTCCGTACTCCCCTCACCTTGTGTGTGGCCCATGTAACACATTAGGTCCATTTTCCTTCCTACTCTCCAATCCACCAAACCCTAACCTCTATTCTCTCTCGCATCCTGTGGTGCATTTGTGTGGGGGGGGGAGGCTCCGCCCCAAGTGGCGTAATCTAATGGGGCTTGAGCTACAAAAGCGGCGGCGATCGGTGGACACGGCGCTACAACTCGACGGCAAGCAGGCATGAGGCGGCGTAGGGCGAGCGTGCAGCAGCACACTTGCACGGGCGAATAGAGATACGGTGCGAGCAAGCAGGTGGCAGCGCAACAAACAAGGAGGAATGGAGCGGGCGGCACCAAAAGAGCAACACGGTGGCTAGGAGGGAGTGTGGCAGCGGGAAGGGAGCAGCATATCCAGCTCACTGTCATCGTCCTCTCTCTAGGTCTAGGTTTGTTCCGCGCACTCCACTTCTTCTCGCTAGCTCTGCTCTGCTCCAGCTCGGGTTCTTTCTGGAGTCTGGCCCCCTTCCTCTACTTTCTTGATTCTTTCGAATGGATGTTGTACAAAAATACAATCTTTATCTTAGGCAATGAACAGATAGTTGGACCCTTGTTACATATGTTTACATGCTACTTTTTGCTCTATGGAAGGAACATTCTTAGATGAGGTTCTTGCTAATGGGAAAAGAGTAGGATCAGTAAGGTATGCAACTGTAAAAAAAAAAATTTGAAAAAGAAGGCAGAAGCTCTACGGATCACTATTAGAGGAAGAAAATAAGTTCTAGCAGTCTAGTTACTACAACCGAGAACAAAAAAAAGTTAGAAAACAACAACGACCAAGCACAAGTTTTTTTTTTTTTAAGAAGACAAGAGCTCTATCAATCACTATTAGAGGAAGAGAATAAGTTTTAGCGGTATAGCTACTACAGCCTAGAACAGAAAAAATAGAGAAAACAACAACGGTCAGGCACCAAACACAAGTCTTGGTCGTACCCTGCAAAAGCAACATAATTCAGCAAAATATGAAGCTTGAAGCTAAAATAGCTCTATTCCTAGTTTTCCCCTCCTCAACTATGATTGATATCTATAATTTGCTTTTTAATTCATGCCATTATGATTGCCTTATATCGTCCATTTCTTCATATGAAATCATTAATTTCTATATTTTTTATTTTATTATATATATACACGTATCATCGTATCAGTGTTTTTGGGGGAAATAATATTTCACGGTATTGGCGTATTGCTATCGACATATCTAGATAACCTCACTCCAAAGTCCGAACACCCATTCGAAAAATCCTAGGTCCGCCACTGTTGACCTCCTCGGCCACGGCGCGGTTGTGCAGCTCGACGGTGTCCACCCATCACTCGTCACGGTTAACTCGCAGAAATCTGTGTGCATGGTACTTTACTTCACGTGTGCGTGGTAAATACTTACTTGATGTGCGTATATTGCATGGCATTCTGTAATCCATGCACGCAGGGCCAATGTACTACAAGGGCCTGTACCACCTCTTCTACCAGTACAAACCCAAGGGCGTAGCATGGGGCAACATCGTGTGGGCGCACTCGGTGTCGACGGACCTGATCGACTGGGTGGCGCTGGAGCCTAGGATCTACCCATCCAAGTCGTTCGACGTCAAGGGCTGCTGGTCGGGCTCCGCCACAGTGCTGCCCAGTGGCATGCCGGCCATCATGTACACCGGCATCGACCCCGACGAGTGCCAGGTGCAGAACGTCGCCTACCCGGCCAACCTCTCCGACCCATTCCTCCGCGAGTGGGTCAAGCCCGACTACAACCCCATCATCGACCCCGACCGCGGCATCAACGCCAGCGCCTTCCGTGACCCCACCACCGCCTGGTACGGCCCGACGGGTACGTACATATCCTCCTTATTCGCCCTCTCTTACCCGTCATAAACGACACTCCAGCACCGTGCCATTATTTTTTGCGTCTCGTGTTATATGCTTTTTTAAATATAAAAAAACACAAATCTCACAACAGTAATATAAAGCTGCTTGTGCTTTAGGATCTGTGCGGTTTTCTTTATCACGATTTTGCGAGCTGAAACAATGTTGACACCTAGTAAGTTGAATTTTGTGCAATGTGCAGGCACTGGAGGCTGGTGGTGGGCAGCAAGGACAACATGAAGGGGCTCGCGGTGCTGTACTGGAGCCTGGACATCAAGAGGTGGGTGAAGACAAGGTAGTAGTTCTGTAGAGGATTATTATCAAGAATTGCAAACTGGTTTGTTGCGTTGTGGTTTAGAAGAAACTGAAAATGCTAAGATGGCTAGATTTTTGGGAGGATTAAACCGTGAAATTCAGGACATACTTGATTATAAAGAATACAATTGTATCACTTGTTTGTTTCATCTTGCTTGCAAAACTGAAAGAGAAGTGCAGGGTGGACAATCTCGCTCTAGGGGCAATATTGGAGGAACTTTTGCAGGTCGGCCAATGCAGCAATAACACATAGCATCCTCCTCCACTTCTGGCCGTGCACCCCCTGCTGCTCCTTCAACTCCTATACATGTCCCTGATGCAAGCAAATCAGTAAAGGTACAAGTCCCCACAAAAAGTGCTTCTTATGTTGCTTCTACAGGGCGATCCAGAGATGTACAATGTCACTGTTGCAAAAGATTTGGGCACTTCATGCGTGATTGCTCAAGTCAGCGAGCTTTGCTTTTCAAGGATAATGGTGAGTACACTTCAGCTAGCGATATTGAGGAAGAACATATGTTGGTTGCAACTAACAATGCAGGTGATGAAACTGTGGAAGAACAATTAGGCCATGAGACATCTGACAAGTACCAAAACCTATTTGTTTAGCGTGTGTGAAGTGCTCAAATGGAACTTGCTGAACAAAATCAACGCCACACTTTGTTTCAATCCAAGTTCGTCATCAAGGAATGTTCATGTAAAGTCATCATTGATGGCGGAAGTTGCAACAACCTTTCTAGCATAGACATGGTCGAGAAGCTTGGCTTGACCACAACTCAACACCCTCATCCTTACTACATTCAATGACTGAATTCTTGTGATAAGTTGAAGGTGACTAAACTTGTGCGCGTACAATTTTCTATTGGATCATATCATGATTATGTTGATTGTGATGTCGTACCTATACAAGCATGCTCTTTATTATTAGGTAGATCTTGTTAATATGATAGATATACTGAACATCATGGTAGATCTAATGATTATACTTTCACATACAAAGAAAAGAAAATCACTTTGCTTCCAATGTCTCCTGTTGCCACATTAAAGGATGAATTAGAAAGAACTGAGAGGACAAGTAAGGAGAAGATAATAGATGATCATAAGATTATAGCTCCAAGTGAAATTAAATTGAAAGCCCCTCTTATGTTAGCTACAAAATCTGATTGCATTGACTTGGAACAACATGAATCTGAATGCTCTACTATGGTTTGCAAAGAATCTTTGTGTCCATTAGAAGATACGCATGTTTCTTTGCCTCCTGTTGCTTCTAATCTTTTGCAGGAAAGTGATCATTTGGAGACAACGATTGAGTCGAGGACGACTCAAATTCAAGAAAGGGAGGATGGTGAGGACATCAAATCTAAGGATGCAACCATTGCTTCGATCCGCTGCACTGCATCCTCTATGTCAACATCTTCTCAATAGAACTTTCGGCTACTACAATGCCATATTACCCAATTGGACCGAGCTACGTCTACATACCATGGTGCTACGTCTACATGCCATGGTACTATGTGTACATGCCATGGTGGATGATGAAGACATCCCTTCCACCGTTACAACCATACCTATTGCTTCTACCCTTCCACTTGATCTACAAGGACCAAATACTAGAGCTCGTGCTCGCCAACTAAATTATCAGGTAACTTTGTTTCTAGGAGTTCATAATTGTTCCATTGAGGTTGGATTGCTACGTAAGTCTTGTGATGTTATTCTACTCAGGAACAAAGGCAAGGGGAGGTACCACTACTACAACAACAAGTCAGATCAGTTCGAAATCAGCTTGAAAGCACCAGCTTAAAACATGATAACTTTCACATACAGAGTCCGTTGGAGTTCCACGAGTACTTGATGGAAAGCTTATTTCGTCCTCTTTCCAACGGATCCGATCTCACCTCCAAATTCCTTCTATACGAACCGCAATCATCAAAAGAATATGTCATATCACTTGTTTGGGCCAAATTGAGCCTTGTAATCGTACTCAACTTGGCCCATATGCCGGCGGCCCACCTATGGGGCGTTTACTGTTTATGTAAACAGTAAACATGATTTAGTACCACCCCTTTAGTTCTATTAGATGTGTGGCTCCTCATCCACTGTTTAAGGAGGCTGCACCCCCTCTAGTTTTCTTGGATTTTGTTTATGTTTAGTTTGCCTTCGTTGCAACTTGTATCTTTTGCGTGTGTCGACTAGACCACCCAATCAAGATCCTTATTCAGAATCCCAACTCAATTCAAATATTTCAATTCCTATTTGCAGTTTTAGATTGCTTTATCTTGTTCTTGCGTGCTTCTTCGGTGTATGTAGGAATCGACCTTCGTGGTCAGGTCATCCGGGTATTCGTGCACGATTGATAACGGCCTGTCAATCAGTTCAGCGATTGCGTGGTTTCGAGCCTTGTGAGTTCGTAACTAGGATCGTGAGAGTTGAGCGACGACTACCGAACCTATCGTCTTATCGAAAGATCGGACCAAAACAAGGACCTTCGGACTCATCACGTGTGCACGATGCATGTCCCCGAATTCAATTAATTGAATGGAAAAATACTACACATCATGTCCATTACATGTTTTGTTGCGAGGATTTTAGTTGCATTTCTACGTTTTGGGTGTGTGCATGAAGGTTTGTGTGCCGCCCACCTTCCATCTTCATCTTGGACGAAGCCGACCGGTGGCGGGTGCCAGCGCCTCCGGTGAAGCCAAATGCACCCAAAGGCCACCATCGATTACCCCAATGCAGAATGCCCCCAGCTGGAGGCGGTGGATGCATTTGTCTCGCCATCGGGGAAGCAGAGCAGCGGAGGCGGCACATGGGGAGGCGTGGGTGAGAGGTAGCACACTGGCCTAGTAAATTAAATGACAAAGTAGAACGCAACACAAACTTGAGACTTGGCAGTGGAGGGGCAGGGGCCCATACAAAGAAGGGATTTAACACAGGCATCGCAGATCTACGTACGGGAAAGGCACGAGCCAGGTCAGCAATGAGCTAGCGCAGACAAAACCCGAGGCTAACGAGAGATTGAGGACTAAAAAATTTCTAGTGGCCGACAATGCAATGCGTTGTGCGCAATTACCAGCCAGAGCCAGGCGTACTCTAGCACTAGTCCCGCGTACGTGATTGTCCAGCACACCACTACACTTTCTCCGGCGTCCGCCATGTCCCAATGCCACCAGCGGCTGCACCTCCACCTCCGTCGCCTGGGTGCATGCTAGTTGGCCTCACTCCCCCTCGGATTCCAGCAGCAACGCAGCACGCACGGCCACCACCCGCGCCTCCCTGCCTCAGCGGGGTCCAGTTCCGGCTGCGAGCGGACACCCCCGAGGCAGGACACCTTGGGCGACGCCGGCTCCGCCTCCACGGCCTCCCTGGCGAACACCCTCGCGCGGTCGAGCCTGCACGAGCGACGGCGTCCGTGCTCACGCGCGACCTTGCCCGCCGCGGGCAGGCCGCCGATAACCACGGCGACCGCCTTCGGAGCACCGGCCGCGGCGCACGAGCTCCTCGCCGCCGCGGCGCTCTTGCGCGCTGCCGACTTGGGGTTGGTGGCGCCCTTGGTGGAGTCGTCGCGCTCCAGCACCGCCCCGACGTCGCTCCAGTCGATGTCCTCCCCGATCCGGAGCCGGAGCGACTCCGCGGGGGCGTACGGGTCATCATCACCGTCGGCGCCGTCGGAGTCGGAGAGTGCGGTTTCGAACGTGACCTTGGACTCGCCGCGGCCCACCCCGCCGCCGCACAAGAGGGAGTCCAGATCGAGCTGCGGCATCTGTAGCTCAGCGCGATGTGTTGGCTTCTTTTCTACGGTTGCTTGTGTGTGCAAGTGAGACTCAGAGGAGGAAAATAATGCTTGCGGGTTTGGTTTTGAAGAGGCCGTGGCGAGAGGGCAGAATGGGTATTTTGCTTCCGTTCGGGGAGGCGCGCCAATGGTAATTTGGAGCTGGAGATTTGAAAAGGTGGTTAGTGGTTGGGTGGTCGATTAATCCGAGGCTAATGTTTTTTTTAAGGCTAATGTAGTTTAGTTTGTTTTTGCTTGTGCTTCCAAGATCCATGCCGACGACGTGTCCTCTTGCGCTTGTTTTGTACCACGAGTTCTCCACTTTTGCTCTCTCGGAGGCAATCAGGTTTGGTCAATTTAGCTGGACGAGTCTACAAGCTATAGCACATAGGTTATTTATATGGGAGCACCTTACGTTTCTCTTCATCGTCATATCTAACTAGTAAATGCCCCATAGGTGGGCCGCCGGTATATGGGCGCAACAAAAAATTGGTGAGGTGCAACAATTATTCAGTAAGCCTGCAACAAAAATACAACAAATTCTCAACTCGATGCAACAAACACGAATTTTCTCGGTGCAACAAATAGACACCCCTACCGCAACAAATCAAATACACGATTGCAACAAATATCTCTTGCCGTAACATTTGAGAAGAGACACTGCGACAAAAATTACTCTTGCACAACAAATCAACAACGCAATTGCAACAAATACATCTTGCGGTAACATTTGAAAAATCACATTGCAACAAAGTACAACAGTTCGTACAACAATCGATAAATAACTCTGCAACAAAAGCATACCGGAGGTAGAGGCCATGCTCATAGATTTGCTGACCGAGATTGCCAAAGGAAGAGAAGACGACTAGCTCAGAGCCTCGTCAGAAAAGGACGTCGTCCGTTGTCGCGTCGTTAGGCCTGCAGGGGCGAGATCAACAAGGACGAGATAGCTTTATGCTCGCTAGCCGCCTCTCCTTCTCTATCCGCTGCTGGGCGCACCGTCGGATGTCACCTCCTCGCCGACCAAAGAGTGGGGAGGGATGAGCGTGTCTATGGTGGCGAGCTCCAGTAAGACATGAGGAGCATGAGGAGGACAGTGAGATGGTGGGGCCAGCAAGAGACTAGTGTGGGGCAAGATGAATGGTTTGCACGGTGAAGAAGATATAAGCTTGGTGGGGAGGAAGGCCTGAAAATGAATACATCGTGTGAATGGATGGCGGGGGACAACGTTCGATTTTTTTTTTATGATGCCTCGGATAACGGGACGAAAGCATTACCCTATCTATATATTGATCGGTGGGACGGGTCCCGGCCGGGAACGCAAGCAGTACGATGCTTGGTACTTGGCGCCACAGAGACACGGTCGATCGGCGATCGATGCGTGGAAGCTTTATCTTGTTTGGAGTAGTGAGCCATTTCGATTCAGGTGGTTCCTTCTGAATAATCTTAGTGCTTTGTGCAATTGTCTTAATTTGGTCCTTTTGGATAATGATGACCACTACATATGAAGCGTAATCGTAGCCGCCATCGAAGAAATCGGCGGTTACTTAGAGCATATATAATAGTCTGTTTCTTAATTTGTTACTAAGAGAAAAGAGAGTACTCAATTTAATAAAAAGAAACAAGTTTTCTAATAGATTGTTTCTTGAGTTTGTATCTAAGACTTTAATTGCTACAAGTGTGCATGATTCTTAATGATCAATAATGAAGTACAATTTTGTGGTCTACATATTTTAGCTCATTTATCATATCAATAATGAAGTCGAGCTGCACAAATGATTCAGTGGATATTTTGCTTTAAGACAGTGGGACCCACAAAACGTATTTTTAGATAGCAAGTAAGTCTCCAATAGAGTATTTGGTTGTTTCTTGTGTGTTGGTATTAACAATTTGGTAGTTTCTTCATCTAGAAATAACATCACATTCTCTCTTCCACATCACCTAAATATTAATATGATAACCCTTTAATAATAGCTGACGTGGATTGTTGTAGATGCTCTTAGAGCACAACTTGAAAAGAGACCTTACTAAACTTACGTCCTAACCAAAATTTCACTAATCGCGTGGCGCAGTGAGCTGTGCTACACTAGCAGTTGCAGTACCAGCTATAAGTACAATATTTTAGAAAACACACCAAGGGTCCATAGCTCAGTGGTAGAGCATTTGACTGCAGATCAAGAGGTCTCCGGTTCGAACCCGGATGGGCCCTTGTGTTGTTCTCACTGATTTTGTTTTGACCGGATCAAAAAGGCAGGTCGCTGCGCTTCATTTTCCAGCATACTCTGGATTTTGGAATAAGCAGCACATTCAAAAACCTCTAATCAATATCATGGGGTTGCTTATTTCTCAAGAGAATCGTGCTTATATGCTAATGCTGATTGCTAAATCCAAGCATGTGAATGGTCCCAATTCCCCACCATTTGCAATTGATAGCATACGAGTACCTACGTACTTTCATGCAGTTCCAATTTCCTCGATTCACCAGGTATGAACAGAAGATGAAAGAACCTCCAACTCCATGTCTCGTACATCTTGTTTTGCTTTGGGGAATTCAAATTCATATATCACGGAATTCTATGCATCCATGACACTTTCTTTCTAAGGCTTATTCCCCTCCATACTCACCATTAGGTAGACAAGGTTGCAAATAGCGTATAGCGGAATTTAGCGGCAAGGGGTCCGCGTTAAAAAAAGTCATGATTATAAGATCAATTCCACAAAAGTATTGCATAGTTAAAATAAATAAAAGAACGTGCAAGATGACAAGATACATCTACAGTATATAAG
Organism: Phyllostachys edulis; assembly: GCA_036346405.1. Taxonomy (NCBI): domain Eukaryota; kingdom Viridiplantae; phylum Streptophyta; class Magnoliopsida; order Poales; family Poaceae; genus Phyllostachys; species Phyllostachys edulis. The sequence continues at coordinate 1,266,076 of CM070547.1, forward strand.
ACTATATTTTTAATCGATAGTAGGAGTGTAAGACTAACATGAGCATATGACATTTAACTAGCAAACTCAATGTATCATTTCAAAATAAGCAAATAGTCTGGGCTAACCAACCCCCCCCCTCCCCCCAAAGCTGAATTTAAGAGAAGTGATAGATATCGGCGATATATCTTATACCGATAAGCAAGCTAAATCACAAAAAAAAACGCTAGTTGCGATATTTGTATAAAATTTTAGCGCTAGGCCTAATTATGACGATATAACACCGTCATATCGCCACTATTTGCAAGCTTGGGTAGAAGTGAGGCTCGAACCTGGGTGGTAGGTTCGCAAGCTTATGCGCCACCATTGCACCTTAGACAATCTCCAATGTTGTGTTTTAGCCAGTTCAAATGAGAAGAGAGAAAACATTGAATCGATTCAATATATTGGAGGGGTCGATTCCAACAAAAAATGCATGGAATTAAACTCTACTTGGGAGTCGATTCAAAGTATTAAACAACTACATAGGAGAGAGTGTGGTTGAAAGAGGATATTATTACTTTGTGGTTTTTTTAATATAACGTGGGTCCCATTTATTAGTAGGAATCGGTTCAATACATTAGAGAAAATCAAGCTCAGTTCTTAGAATACTTACGTGGCATGACTTTGAATCGACATCAGTTCAATACACTAAAGATGCTCTTAGAGAGTCCTCAAGCAACAACGGGGGCAATAAAACATGTTGAACAGTTTTCAACAATGACACATATTGTGTAATGCAATTATTTCAATGTGATTTTTTCTTGTTTGAAGTGGTTTTCAGTAATCGGTAACATTTTTGCAGCAATCCAGTGGTAACACAAGAATAATCCATAATGATTGCCGCTGCAATTTCGCATCACAAATGAAGACCAAACCATGAACAAGGTTTTATTACAGTCCATCGTGCCAGTTTTTACACTTCCTTCGACATTCAGGATTCGCACCAAACTACATTATTCTCCACAGATCGAACTGCAGTAGGATACGACATCTTTTAGATTTTCCGTGACCTGTCATAGAGCTGCACGGTACGACCATTCAGCAGCTGCGTCGGCCTGCAGTTGTGCCTGTAACTCCCCTCCAAAGGGGCCATCAAAGCAGCAGCCTGCTCCTTGGTCATTTCTCTTATCTGCGAGATTAACAGCATCCATAACTTTCACAGCATAAACTTCATGTGGTATTTAAGTTTTCACACAGTTTCTGGTAATTAGCAGAGGGAATACCTCGCCAAAGATGTTCCAGATCACATTCTCGGTGCATGGAGGTGTAGTGAGGGATCCAACATATCTGAAATACCTATGTGCACCCTGTCTCAATTCCCTCATATCCATCGATCCAACAGGAAGAGGAGCACCTTTCTCAGCTTTGCAGCCCTCTGCGTATAATTCAGCCAATTTATCCTTTATCTGTAAGTCACAAACATAGCAAATGGTTAAATATACATGTTGAGTGTGAGGAGGGGTAACGAGCAGGGGCGGATCCAGGTATTAATATCATTTGGGTCACTCTTACTGAAACACCAGTCATTACTTATTTACAAAGTGTCATGTACTATTTCTATATAGTCTTAATAGGATTTGTAAGAAGTCATTGGGGTCATGTGACCCTGATACTTCCACTTTGGATCCGCCCCTGGTAACGAGAAAGGTAACCCAAAGCATGCAACAGAACCAGCAGTGTCCTAGTGCTTTGGTTCAAATCCAATACATATTAATGACAGGTTATTCATTTCTTGAACAGGTCAAATGTCTCCTGGCTATTTACAGAAGTCTCAAGCCTGAGTATAAAACATATAATCAGGACTACTGCTAAAATTATTAATGTACAAGGTTACTGCCCTTTTCCATAAATGTAGCATCATATTGACCTCAGGTTCTTATAGTTCAGATCCTTTGTTTCTTGCAATAAAAATGCAACACGGAACTGTGGTCCGAGTACAAGGCATAACAGCACTACCCGATTCTTTATTAAAAGGGTGCGACTAGCGCTCGGACCGTAGTAGCGCTAGTGCCGTACACTACCTGGTAACTGCAACATTTTATGACATCGGTTGCAACATCTCAAATTATCTGATGCAACAAAAAAAAAATCCTATAACTGCAACATACAATATTTTTTAGGGCACATGCAAAATGCAAAACACTTGAAACAAAATTTATGAGACTAACTTAATGAAATATTTTGATTTCATTTATGCAACATCCTGCGACATTCAAAAAATTTCTGAAAAAAATCTCATTCTCAATCATATGTTACTGCAATATCTCGTGATATCGGTTGCACCATCTCAAATCATCTGATGCAACAAAAAAATATATATAACTGCAGCATGCAACATTTTTTAGAGCACATGCAACACCTGCAAACTCCACCGGCGTCACCCTCACCGCGGCCGCAGGCCAGGCCGGGCCGAGCCATGGTGCGCGACCGAGCCGCCATAGGCGTAGGCCAAGCCGGCGCAAGGGCACAGGTCAGAGGTGGTGGCGCCATGGAGAGACGCGGTGGGGCGGCGAGGCACAGGGACATGGGCAGGGAGGCGAGGCCGAGCCAGGAGGAGGCGCCGTGGGAGGCGCGGGCCAAGCCGGCGCAAGGGCACAGGTCAGAAGCGGCGGCGCCATGGAGAGGCGCGGTGGGGTGGCGAGGCGTAGGGACACAGGTAGGGAGGCGAGGCCAAGCCAGGAGGAGGCGCTGTGGGAAGATTTTTTGCCAAAGCAAAACCACAGGAGAGAGCAAAGAAATGGAGAAAGAACAAAGAAAGGGGAAGAAGAAGAAGCTCCGGGAGAGCACTTGGCTGTCGGCCAAATGGGAGAAAGGGAACGGGGAGAGCAAGATAAGAATCGACGTGAAGTGAAGTGAATAGAGAGAGCGTCGGATGCACATCGGGCGTGCACCACCTGATGGGCCTTAGTCTAAAGCTCTACTCATGCTAAATGGATCATATCTCTAGTCCACCGCAGTGGAGGATCCTACTATTCAGTGTCCTACAGTGCAGTGATGATTGTAGCAAGTCTTTTTTTTCCCCCTATCACGAAGATTTACCTGAAAAAGAAAAGGATCCGGTTTGCCATATCGATAAAGGACTGCCACAACAGTAATGTTACCATCATCATTGTAGTGAACCATGTGGAGCTCCACTGCAAACCTATCAGGATAAGACATGGTCCGTACAATTAGTACAGAAGATAACCCATGCTTCGCAATAAACCAGGGTGTACATGGAACCTTTGGCCATTGATGGTGTGCTCCGAGGGAGAGTGCCAATGCAATTGCTCCAGTTTATATTTCTTCCCGCCCACCTTCACAGTCCCGGCAGTGTCATTGTAACGCAGCTACATCAATCAATTAACCCAGATGATTTTATATTTACATATCCGCTGCTTGGAATTTGTCAATTTGGAGATGACATGTACAAAGTTGAACGGAGCATATTTCCATTTTTTTATTATATATAAACTGATTCTTATAGTTACACCTACTTCATGTAAAATAGCACAATAGAATGGAGGAGATCAAATCCACACACTATCCAAGTGAGAACATGATGCACAAGTAGCAAATAGGTAATGATATCGGACAGCAGAATAAAACAATGACATGTTCCCTCAGTATGAAGTCAGGGCTTGTCATTCTTGTATCAATACATTTTTTATTTGTTACTACAAATAACTATTTGGTTCAGAGCAAACCGCAATGTTGAAGACATTGTCAACAATTGTAGCATTTGCAGAAGTATAATCCCTTTCAAGGGGCTCCAATTTTGGGTTGTAGACCGCATCATCTCTCACTATGTTAATTGGAGACTGGTGCATCCCTTTTGAACAAAGTGTGAAATTAGAACTTAAGCTCCCCCAATGCTTCGGGCCAGTACTCCCACTGTACCCAAATCTCACGCCATCTGCTTTGAGTCAGAAAGTGTAGATCACAATCAGTATCGAAAAGAAGGAATTTCGTGCAAATCCTACGAGCATTAGTGAAAAAATCCACTCTGCGAGTTTCCTGTTTTCCCCTAATTTCACGGCTCCTGTGATTTTTTTTTAAAAAAAAACACTATTTTTCTTGACTTTTGTCACTTCATGAAGACCTTCTAACAAGATCATTTTTTATTTTCCAAAATTTTATCCTCTTTCAATTCTTGATTTTTTTTATGCTCCAAAATTTTCCTCTGAATATATTCTGAATTGATTATAATCAGGATAAAATTGGGGAACAAGCGTGTTTTTATACTATTTTTTCTGAAAAATTTTATACTTTTTTCCTTTGAGCTGGGCTCTACGTTCCTCCGTTCAACAGAAATATCAAAAGAGTGACCTCTTGGTAATGAAAAGGAAGAACTGATAAGTAAGAAACCATAAATATTAGCAAGGACCATTACAATTTAACATAGATAATTGACAGATGATCTTTCGACTAGGTCAAAAGAAGAGATCGCCATAAAAGCAGCTAAAAGAGTAGAACAACAAACTAGCTTAAGAGCCAAATGCAGAGTCTTTTAGTTGAAACGCCTGGGAGAATGAAGGATAAAACTTGTGTCACTCTCACATGGATGGTTCACAAGAAATCAACTGCTATACAACAGCACAACAAACTATCTTAGGAGGAAAATGGAGACTCATTTAGTTATAATAATTAGGAGAATACAGGACCGATAGAACACATACCACTATCACATGCATGAGTCGCAACAAAGCACAAATACAGCAGTGCAACATAGATTGCACTTTTCTCAGCAGTTGCCATCTATCCCTTCGTCTTCTATTGAGAAATATAAACTCCTACCAATGGATGCAGGGAAATATAAAGAGTACTTGCACTCAAACCACAAGCAGAATGCACATATATATAGGAAGGCTCATGGTATTGTTATGGGCCAGCTTTGCCGTACCTGTTGAAACATGCAAGTAAATTCGGTGATATTGATGTTTTGGCCCTAACATAGTGTCCTTGCCCTTTCTGTAGTTGAAAATAGCGAGGTCCTCCTTGTGGCCTCACATGATGATTACATCAATTTCTCAGTCAGTCCAGTGTCAGCTTGATCAAATAGATAACGGGGACATATCAGGTGCACATGACCATATTGGTGAACATATGGACATACTCACTCAGGACCGTTAGATCCAAAACAGGCGAACAAGATCGAAAGCGGTGAACTCCTCACTCCACTTATGACATCTTATGTTTTGGCCCCCGAGCACTCGACATTTTGAGTATGGAGCTCTTCAAGGTGCATATATTGTTTCTTCAATCCAGATTCTTTGCTGGACTCTGGAACTTGTAAAGTTGTGGTCTTTATGCCGCATCAGGGGCAAAGGGGATTTAGCTTGTCGCTTAAGGTGGCATATTACTTTAGACGCGTCTTAGTCCAGCCTAAGATTTGGATTGTGAATTTGTTAATTTTGGCCAAAGGTTATCTTAGTTTACGTTAGCCTTCCAGCATGAATAGGACCAAAACAATTACTTTCATTTAAGAAAATGATTTCATTCTTTTAAGTAAAAAGAGAGAGATGGCATTCACAAATTAAGCTTGCAGAATAAGACCATTCACTGTTACTATACATAATTGGAAAGTAGCCTTCTTTAGCAAGGGAACTGAAAGGGGAGTTCTCATTTTCTGTGATCATATTGCCTACGTAACTCTTCTGTGATTGAAGAGAAGAACATGTGCTATCAAGTTAAACCTTGTTAGTGTTAGATGTTAGATTTGTGGCATGTATAGGGTTCTCATTGCATATTGACCAACACCTGTAACTTGTATATTTTAGCCTTTGGCCCTATGAAATAGAACACGAATTCATTTTAACATGGTATCAGAGCAAGATTTAGGATTTGTGAAAAAGAGGCCTGCAGCCACCCTACTGTCGCCACCGCCGCTTTCCTCTCCTTCTCCCTCTCTTCCTCTCCTCCCACCTCCCCTGCATCGGACACCATCTCGACCGGCCTGAGCACCGCCCCTGCTCCCCGACCGGCCCCGAGATGCGCCTCCCGCCCGGATCCGGTGCCCCGAGCCTCCCCTTCTCTGCCTCCCACCTAGATCCGGCGCCCTTGGCCTCCCCTGCTCCGCCTCGGCTCCCCGCCAACACCCAAGCTGCACCTCCCGCCCCGGATCCAGTCGCCGCATCGAGGTCCGAGCACCTCCCCGCCCCAGATCCAGTCGCCATCTCGAGGTTCGAGCACTGCCCCGCCCCGGATCCGCCGCCGAGCACCGCCCTGATGTGACGACCCAATCCTAGGGTTCCCGAGAGATCCTCCAGGACCTCTGGAAAGTCCAGCAGGACCTCCCAGGAGGTCCACAAAGGACCTCTCGGTGACCACCAAGACTGCCAGAGGTCAGCCAAGACCTCCTGGAGGTCCAGAGATTACAACCCGAGAGAGGGTCTTAGAACCGAGGAGCACCCGAGAACCTTTCCATAGCCAAACAAAGGAGAACGAGGAGGTCTCGAGAGTGTTCCCAAGACCTCCCACGAGCCTCCGGGGAGGTCGCGGAGATCTGAGTCCACCTCAAGACCTTTCATACCCTCCTCGGTGAGGACATGGAGGTCCAAGCTTACTCCCAAGTTCCCTGTGAAACCCGAGCCAGTCCCAAGGATCATGGCTAGCCCTTCACAGCAAAATACACAATGGTGGTATCCCGAACACACCTTTATTGAAACATAATATTTAACAGAGTTGATTACAAGGTGGCCTTGGGCCAAGCACAAGTACACAAGAGCGAAGAAAGCAAAGGGTCCATCAACAAGCCACAGGCGGTGGTGGAGGCATAACCTAGCTGCTTTGATCTCCATCACTACCAAAGTCTTCTCCTGGCAAAAATTGTAATGAGCAAGAGTGAGCACTACCACTGTGCTCGCAAGTTGCACCCGTGGATTAACAATATGACATGCATAAGGGATAATCAAGGATGGCATAATATGGTTATTTTGCACAAAGCAAATTTTCTTTTAAGTACCATTATTGAGTTTCAAAGGTGTCTTTCAATAGATAAAATTCATTTTACCAAAGCAATTTTTAGGTTGGATAGCATTCATCATTATTTGGTGAAGGATACCCTCCTGACATTAGGCTCCCTGCCCAAACCCATGGGACGGCAGTCCCAAAACAGATTTGGAAATCATTTCCAGAAATTCCCAAAGTCAACAACTAACTTCAAGTGGCCTTTGCCAGCACGTCCTTGACCGTGGACACGGCTATTCGAATAGATTTAACTCTGCAGAGGTTGTGCACTTTACCCACACGACATGAGTACTCTAGTTTGTCCGGCATTCGTCAATACCACCTCTCACTTCCAAAGGTAAGAGATCTAGAGCTCATGACAAGGCCTTTACAATGCATTGCTCCACCACAGCCTTTCCTTGCTAAGGTTTCACCCCCCTATGGATAGCCATCCGTGAAGCCCCTCTTGCACCGATGGGAACAATGGGTCATCAAAGACCACTAGCCAACAAGACCTCCCACACCACCAATGGAGCAAAGATGTAGTGGAGTTTTGCAAATTATTCACCAGTCCCACGCCCCCACATCGAGACATGTGGTTGCACGATTTTGGCATCGACCCATTATAGGCCTAGCATTGGTCGCTCAAAGACCGGTCCTCAACCGACTAGGGCGACTTCCACAAACCCAAGGGCATCGATCTATCATAACGACACGATCCGTGCATAAACTTGCACCAACCAAGCCAACCAATTTCGCCCGATCTAAATCCATTTCCTTTTCTTTGCTTCCCAAAGAATACTTTCATACCTCCATGACAACCCAATGCCATGGTGAAAACATTTAAAACATTATTTGGTTATGTTGGTAAAGATTTCCCCAAATCAACAGTTTTGGTCTAAGCATAACTGAGCATATGTTTTTCAAATGGTCTTGACTCATACTACTGTATTAGCCAAGTTTAACCTAAAGGTGACAATGTGTTCTGTACCAAACCAACAGAGGTCATACAAAGGAACTGGGTATAACTATGAAGTTAAAACTGGTATTGAACTAACTTGATAAAAATAAGCATGCAGTACATCTTAAAACTGGACATAATTAATTTGATATACTAGGTGCAATATGATCAAGAATGCAACTTGCCTTGCTCATTACTTAGAGATTCTTCTTCTTCAGAACTTTCGGATTCCCCGGAATCTTCACAATCTACATATATATAGAAGGCAAATTCAGAGAAGATTCAAACAGAGATCCAATAAAGATCCAAATAAAGAACCAGGAGAACTCCAAAGAAAACTCCAAAAACCCAATTAACAGAAAAGAATTATATTTAGATTAGGTTCTTTTGGAGAAGGTCTAGCTTACCAAAGGAAAAAGAGGTCTTTAGAGAAGGTTCCAAGATATGACCTAGGCAGAGGGCGAGAGGTTCCAGAGGCGAGATGCTTGCACAAGGTCAGAGAGGAGGTCCTCACACGAGCACCTCGAGTTTCAAAAGAAGTCCACGAAAGGAGGTCTGTGAAGGACAAGATCACCAAGACCTTGGCGAAAACAAGGGTGGAGCAGATCATCAAAGGAACTTACTGTAAAGGAAGTAACGGGTGAAAGGGGAGGTCTTTTTAGGTCGTAGGAGCCAAGCTTTCCCGGGAAGAGTTCTTGGACGAGAGCCAAAGCAACAGAGTGTGGAGAAGGAGAAGGGTGATGTGTTCGAACGTTTCAGTCTATGTGTAGTCAAAGTGGTGAAGAAAACTAGGTACTTACGTGCCAAGGATAAGTATAGAGGTAAGTCAAAAGTTGGTGATTGTCGAGGCGGTGTCACCACCACCACAGGTGAAAGGTACATTAAAAGACACGTGAAGTCGCTATGGGAAGGAACAAAGAAAAATATCCATGTACGGCTTAGTGACTCACTTCAAAGTAAATACCACGATGAGAACGTATTAGACGTGACAAGACCTACATTAAATGCCCTGTACATACGTGGCGGAAGAAATGAGAACGCCTAAGGTGGCAAGTGGGGCGGTCAAATTGGCAACATGATCACGGTCAACCACAGGGAGGTCTTACCCCCGCAGAGGAGGTTCTCAGGGAGGTCCGAGCAGCTTAGGAGGTCCTAAGCCCAAGGACAGGGAGGTCTAAAGGTTAAGGAGGTCCAGACAGGGGGAGGTCCTGACGGTCAGGATCTCACCAAGGGAGGTCTAGCGAGGAGGTCTAAGCGGTTGGATCTCCGAGAGGGAGGTCCAACAGCCAAGAGCCGCGCGAGGAGGAGGTCCTCAAAGAGAACAGACGCGCTGGGAGGTCTGGGCCTTTGGACTCAAAGTGAGGGAGGTCTAAGCCGTCCGATTTAGATCAAAGGGGAGGTCCATGAAGGGACATAACGCATGGGAGGTCTAGACCCTTGGATTAAAAATGGGAGGAGGTCTGGACCACTAGATCCAGCACAAAGGAGGTCCATGCGAAGTGGTTCCAGAGGCATTTCACTCAAGGGAGGTTTTCTTGGTCCAGAGCAAAAGCCAAAATGGTTCAAATGATCTTAGGAAAAATCGAAGGCACACAAGAGGGTCATTGGGATGCATAGAGGTCCGAATGAAAGGAGGTATGGGCATCAAAAGGTGTCAGACGACAAGAAGTTTAGATCAAGAGAAGTCTCGAGCAGAAAAGAGGTTTGAACCCTAAGAGATTCAAACCAACAAAGAGGTCCAAATGACCAAGCTCAAAGGAAGGAAGGCCACGATCATACGAGTATCTCTGGTGAGACGAGGTCTAAGCTTTAGAGGAAGTCTAAACCTACAAGACTCGAAAGAGATAGGTTACAGGGGAATTGTTGAGCTTTCCAGCAAGGAGGCACAACAACCCAAATCCTTCCAATAGAACCCAAATTTGAATTCTCACTAAAGCAAAAATAGTTTTAATTTATTTTACACATTTTAAAAAGTATTTAGAAAATCAAGATGTTACAAACCTACCCCCCTTAAAAGAATCTCGACCTCGAGATTCAAGCAGAAATCAAGAAAGAGGTAGGGTAGTTGATCTTGAGGTCCTCTTCTTTTTCCCATGTAGCTTCACTCTCTGGATGATGGCTCCACTGCACCTTGTATGATTTGATAATTCTACTTCTGGTGACTCGCTCTGCAACATCCAGAATTTTAATGGGTCGCTCTACATATGTAAGGTCTTCTTGTAAGTCCAGGTCCTCCACTACAGTATGATCTTCAGGAAACCGTAGGTATTTCCTTAGTTGTGATACATGAAAAATGTTGTGTACTGCCGCCAAGGACTCTGGAAGTTCCAGTTTATATGCTACTTCACCTTGTCTTGCTAAGATCTTGTATGGTCCTACATACCTTGGTGCCAACTTTCCTCTCATCTGAAATCTTCTAACTCCTCGAATTGGTGTTACTCTGAGGTATACAAAATCACCAACCTCAAAGGATAAATCCCTACGTCGGGTGTCAGCATAGCTCTTTTGTCGGGACTGGGCCACTCTCAATCGTTCCTTAATCAATTTCACTTTGCTCTCAAAGATCTTTGATCAGTCCGCCCATACAGCTTGATGTTCTCCAACTTCATCCCGGAGGAGAGGTGTTCTACAAGGTCTTCCATACAAAGCCTCAAATGGAGACATTTGTAGGCTAGCTTGATAGCTATTATTGTAAGAAAATTCAGCATAGGGCAAATTTTTGTCCCAAATTTTTTCAAAATCCAGGCACATGCCCTAAGCATATCTTCCAATATTTGGTTTACCCTCTCTGCTTGCCCATCGGTTTGAGGATGGTAGGTCAGTACTAAAATTGAGTTTAGTACCTAGAGCCTCATGCAAACTTTGCCAAAACCTTGAGGTAAATTGTGATCCTCATGTCGATACTATTCTTTTGGGCACTCCATGTAAACAAACAATTACGCCATATATAGATCTCGCCAAGACATTGCTACTATAGGTGGTCTTAATCGGTATGAAATGGGCTACCTTAGTTAGTCTATCAACCACCACCCATATGGAGTCATACCAGATTGGGTCCTAAGCGCACCAAGAATAAAATCCATGCCCACTTGCTCCCATTTCCATTCGGGTATGGGCAAGGGTTGTAACAAACTCATGGGTTTTGGTGTAGAGCCTTAACTCTCATACACACATCACATTGGGCCACATACTTAGCCACATCTTGCTTCATCTTGGTCCACCAAGACCTCTCTTTAAGGTCTTGATACATTTTGGTCTTGCCGGGTGGATGGAGTATGGTGATCCGTGTGCTTCCACCAAAATGAGTTGTTTGATCTCCTGGTTGTTTGGCACCTGATTCGCTACCAAACCATACTACTCCTTGCTCATCTTCAAGAAAGCACGGGCTTTACCTCTTCTCATATTTCTTTTGATGTCTTGGATGTCTTCATCTCTTTCTTCTTTGTTCTTTGATTTGGTCCAGACAATTGGATGTACCTCCAAGGTGTTCACTGACCTTGCTCTACTATCTCCAGATTGAGGTACTTCATTTCCTCATATAGTCTTGGTTGTTGTTCTTTGGACCGACAAGGTATTACAAGATCCTTTTCGCTTAAAGCATCACCATCGTGTTGGCTTTACGGGTGATAGTGTATCCCAAGGTCATAGTCCTTAATTAATTCTAACCACCTCCTTTGTCTTAAGTTCACTCTGTTTGTGTGAAAATATATTTCAAACTTTTGTGGTCGGTGTATACCTCACATCGGTTGCCAATGAGGTAGTGCCGCCATATCTTTAAGGCATGCACAACAAATGCTAGTTCAAGATCATGTGTTGGGTAGTTCTCCTCATGAGGTCTCAACTGCCTAGAGGCATATGCCACTACCCTTCTATCTTGCATTAACACACACCCTGCACCTTGATGGGATGCATCACAAAATACTTCAAAGTCTTTTTGGATGTCCGGAAGTATCAACACAGAGTGTGGTAAGTTTTTCCTTCAATCTCTGAAAACTTTGTTCACGTGTCTTAGTCCACTCAAACCTCTTTTCCTTTTTCGAAGTTGAGTAAGAGGTCTAGCAGATCTTAGAAAAGTCTTTAATAAATCTTCTGTAATAACCACTAATCCAAGGAAACTTCTTACCTCGATCCTTTGTTTTAGGAGGTCTCCGATTCAGACCGCTTCCACCTTTGATGGGTCTCTGACTACACCTTTGGCTGAAATAATATGACCTAAGAAGGCTACTTGACTTAGCCAAAATTCACATTTACTAAACTTAGCATAGAGCTGCTGCTCTCTAAGTCTTCCCAACACCATTCTTAGGTGTTCCTCATGTTCTGCTTCATTTTTAGAATATATGAGAATATCATCAATAAATACCACTACAAACTTGTCAAGGAAGTCCATGAATACTTTGTTCATCATGCTCATAAAATAAGCTGGAGCATTTGTCAGTCCAAATGACATCACAGTGAACTCATATAGTCCATACCGTGGTAAATGCAGCTTTAGGGATGTCCTCCGCCCGATTTTAAGTTGATGGTAACTGACCTTAGGTCTATTTTGGAGAACACACTTGCCCCTTAAGTTGGTCAAAGAGGTCATCTATCCTTGGTAATGGATATTTATTCTTAATAGTGACCTCATTGAGTGATCTATAATCCACACACATTCTCAAGCCATCGTCCTTCTTTTTAACAAATAGCATGTGCTCCCCATGGTGAAGAGCTTGGTCTAATAAATCCTTTTTCCTTCAATTCTTGGATCTGTTTCTTGACTCTACAAGCTCATTCACAGCATCCCAGAAGGTCTCTTTGAGATGGGTCTTGTCCAGGACCAATTCAATTAGAAAAGAAATGTCCCTATCAGGTGGCATTCCAGGGAGTTCCTCAGGGAACACATCCATATATTCTCTGACCACTGGTAGGTCTTCCAGCTTCACTACCTCCTTTACATTAGTTAGAAGATGTCCTGTCTTAAGGGAGGTCTTTGGCTTAAACTCTACCCTATTTCCTTGTTCATTGGTAAGGGTTATGGACTTGGTAGCACAATCAATTTGCCCTTTATTCTTAGCCAACCAGTTCATACCAAGGATTACATCCAGTCCTTGAGTTGGCAAGACTATCAAGTCTGCATGAAATAAAACTCCAGAAATCTCTAAGGTGAGATTTGGGCAGAGGGTATTAGTCCTCATATCTATACCCGGGACATGTATTAGCATAGGGTTTACCAAAGGAATTGTAGACAACCCACAATTTCCCACAAATTTGCTAGAAACAAAAGAATGGGAAGCCCCCGAGTCAAATAAAACGGAAGCTGGTACGGAATTGACAGGGAACGTACCGAGAACCACATCAGGTGCATCATGTGCCTCTTTTGCCGTGACATGTGTGACACGGCCCTTGATAACCTTAGCAGCAGGCTTCACACTTGAGGCACTTCCTTGAGCCGATGCTCCTTGTTCAGATCGGACTGATGCAGCAACTTGTTGCTTCTTTGGGCACTTATTAGCGTAGTGCCCAATTTCATTACAAAAGAAACAGGTCACTCCGGCCGAGGAGGTCATGGAAGGTTTCTTTTGAAATTGACTCCCAGAAGAGGTCCTATGATAACTTGATTTGCTAGTACGTTGCTCTGACCCAGATGCCCTTGAGGAGGTCCGTGAGGACTTGTGCTGAGAGGTCTGGGACTGAGAGGTCCTAGACTTAGGAATCCTCTGGATTAAACCTCTGCAGACTTTCTTTCTCTTCGCCCTCCATCTTTTGGAGTTTATCCTCTTGTCGGATGGCCTTGCTCACAAGTCTTTGGAAGTCGGTGTGTTCTGGGAAACAAGATGAATGAAATATTATCATTCAACCCTTCCAAAAGTGTTCTTGCTTGCTTTCATCAAGAGCAACATCCCCGGAGCATATCTTGCTAATGGTTAAATTTATGCATATACTCATTGTGAGACTGTCGCCTTGCTTCAAGGTACGAAATTCATCCTCTTTAATGACATCATGGGTGGGAGATGAGCACGATGAAATGCTTTCTTGAACTCTTCCCATGTGATGGCTCGAGGATCAAGATGGGATGACAGTTGTCCCACCACTCGGAGGTCGGTCCATCGAGTTGGTGAGAGGCAAAGAGTACCCTTTCATAGTCTGTACATTGCACCATATCTAATTTCCTACTCACTGCTCTTAACCGGTCATCAAGATCCATGGGCTCAAAGACTACTTGGAGAAGGTTGGAGGACGAACCTCATAAATTCAGCAATGGTAGATCTTGGTGGAGGTGGAGCTTGAGCTTGAGGTTGAGCTATCTGCAGCTTGCAGAGATTGGGTGTTGGCAACATGATCGTGAGAGTAGGTTTATTAGATGAGCTTGATTGGCCATTATTTGAGTCTGTAGGACCTTCATTTGGAGGTGGGGTGGTGTGATGTTGGTTGCCCTTGCCCACCCTCAACTCCTCTATTCTCGGCCTCTCCCTCACATCGGCTATGATGGCTTGAGTGACCACCGTCATTTCCAGAGGTGGCCATAATTTCCAAACACCGTGGTGGGAAAAGAGAAGAGAAGAGGCTAAGGGAAACTAGCCCAAACCAAACAATTCGGCAAAAGAAAACCAAGGCAAAAGAAATAACAGGGAGAACCTTTTCGAGGTTTATAATCACCAAACATCATGCTACTCGTGTCTTACCTTTTTGAGGGAGGTCCTAAGCACCAGACTTAACTCAAGACCTCTAATAAGAAGTTGCAGGAATAAGGCAGTCCATTTAACTTGATAAACGGGTGTGTAGAAAGAAACAAGGTAAGATGGGATTGAGGTAAGAAAAAGCAACAGAAGGAAGGTAAGGATGAAAAGATGACCCAGGTAAGAAAGAACATTTTATTCTTCTTTTGTCATAAAATAATTTTGAAATTCTATAACCATTCTACTAGGTTACGGCTTACAGTCAGAAGTGCTCTGATACCACTTTTTGTGACGACCCAATCCTAGGGTTCCCGAGAGATCCTCCAGGACCTCTGGAAAGTCCAGCAGGACCTCCCAGGAGGTCCACAAAGGACCTCTCGGGCTGACCACCAAGACCGCCAGAGGTCCAAGAAGACCTCTGGAGGTCCAGGAGATCACAACCCGAGAGAGGGTCTTAGAACCAGGGAGCACCCGAGAACCTTTCCATAGCCAAACAAAGGAGAACGAGGAGGTCTGAGAGTGTTCCCAAGACCTCCCACGAGCCTCCAGGGGAGGTCGCGGAGATCTGAGTCCACCTCAAGACCTTTCGTGATACCCTCCTCGGTGAGGACATGGAGGTCCAAGCTACTCCCAAGTTCCTGTGAAACCCGAGCCAGATCCCAAGGATCATGGCTAGCCCTTCACAAACAAAATACACAATGGTGGTATCCCTAACACACCTTTATTGAAACATAATATTTAATGAGTTGATTACAAGGTGGCCTTGGGCCAAGCACAATTACACAAGAGCGAAGAAAGCAAAAGGGTCCATCAACAAGCCACAGGCGGTGGTGGAGGCATAACCTAGTTGCTTTGATCTCCATCACTATCAAAGTCTTCTCTGGCAAAAATTGTAATGAGCAAGAGTGAGCACTACCATGCGTGCTCGCAAGTTGCACCCGTGGATTAACAATATGACATGCATAAGGGATAATCAAGGATGGCATAATATGGTTATTTTGCACAAAGCAAATTTTCTTTTAAGTACCATTATTGAGTTTCAAAAGGTCTTTCAATAGATAAAATTCATTTTACCAAAGCAATTTTTCAGCTTGGATAGCATTCATCATTATTTGGTGAAGGATACCCTCGACATTAGGCTCCTCGCCCAAACCCATGGGACGGCGGTCCCAAAACAGATTTGGAAATCATTTTAAATTCCCAAAGTCAACAACTAACTTCAAGTGGCCTTTGCCAAGACGTCCTTGACCGTGGACACGGCTATTCAATAGATTTAACTCGCAGAGGTTGTGCACTTTACCCACACGACATGAGTACTCTAGTTTGTCCCAAGATTCGTCAATACCACCTCTCACTTCCAAAGGTAAGAGATCTAGAGCTCATGACAAGGCCTTTACAATGCATTGCTCCACCACGACCTTTCCTTGCTAAGGTTTCACCCCCTATGGATAGCCATCCGTGAAGCCCCTCTTGCACCGATGGGAACAATGGGTCATCAAAGACCACTAGCCAACAAGACCTCCCACACCACCAATGGAGCAACATGTAGTGGAGTTTTGCAAATTATTCACCAGTCCCACGCCCCACACCGGAGACATGTGGTTGCACGATTTTGGCATCACCCATTATAGGCCTAGCATTGGTCGCTCAAAGACCGGTCCTCAACCCGACTAGGGCGACTTCCACAAACCCAAGGGCATCGATCTATCATAACGACACGATCCAGTGCATAAACTTGCACCAACCAAGCCAACCAATTTCGCCCAGTCTAAATCCATTTCCTTTTCTTTGCTTCCCAAACAATACTTTCATACCTCCATGACAACCCAATGCCATGGTGAAAACATTTAAAACATTATTTGGTTATGTTGGTAAAGATTTCCCCAAATCAACAGCTTTTGGTCTAAGCATAAGCGAGCATATGTTTTTCAAATGGTCTTGACTCATACTATCAGATTAGCCAAGTTTAACCTAAAGGTGACAATGTGTTCATACAAAACCAACAGAGGTCATACAAAGGAACTGGGTATAACTATGAAGTTAAAAGCGGTATTGAACTAACTTGATAAAAATAAGCATGCAAGACATCTTAAAACCGACATAATTAATTTGATATACTAGGTGCAATATGATCAAGAATGCAACTTGCCTTGCTCACTACTTAGAGATTCTTCTTCTTGAACTTTCGATTCCCTAATCTTCACAATCTACATATATATAGAAGGCAAATTCAGAGAAGATTCAAACAGAGATCCAATAAAGATCCAAATAAAGAACCAGAGAACTCCAAAGAAAACTCCAAAACCCAATTAATGTAAAAGAATTATATTTAGATTAGGTTCTTTTGGAGAAGGTCTAGCTTACCAAAGGAAAAAGAGGTCTTTAGAGAAGGTTCCAAGATATGACCTAGGCAGAGGGCGAGAGGTTCCAGAGGCGAGATGCTTGCACAAGGTTCAGAGAGGAGGTCCTCACACGAGCACCTCGAGTTTCAAAAGAAGTCCACGTAAAGGAGGTCCTGTGAAGGACAAGATCACCAAGACACCTTGGCGAAAACAAGGGTGGAGCAGATCATCAAAGGAACTTACTGTAAAGGAAGTAACGGTGAAAGGGAGGTCTTTTAGGTCGAGGAGCCAAGCTTTCCGGGAAGAGTTCTTGGACGAGAGCCAAAGCAACAGAGTGTGGAGAAGGAGAAGGGTGATGTGTTGAACGTTTGGTCTATGTGTAGTCAAAGTGGTGAAGAAAACTAGGTACTTACGTGCCAAGGATAAGTATAGAGGTAAGTCAAAAGTTGGTGATTGTCGGCGGTGTCACCACCACAGGTGAAAGGTACATTAAAAGACACGAAGTCGCTATGGGAAGGAACAAAGAAAAATATCCATGTACGGCTTAGTGACTCACTTCAAAGTAAATACCACGATGAGAACGTATTAGACGTGACAAGACCTACATTAAATGCCCTGTACATACGTGGCGGAAGAAATGAGAACGTCTAAGGCTGGCAAGTGGGGCCGGTCAAATTGGCAACAGTCTGGTCAACCACAGGGAGGTCTTACCCCCGCAGAGGAGGTTCTCGTGGAGGTCCGAGCAGCTTAGGAGGTCCTAAGCCCGGGGACAGGAGGTCTAAAGGTTAAGGAGGTCCAGACAGGGGAGGTCCCGACGGTCAGATCTCACCAAGGAGGTCTAGCGAGGAGGTCTAAGCGGTTGGATCTCCGAGAGGAGGTCCAATGACCAAGAGCAGCATGAGGAGGAGGTCCTCAAAGAGAACAGACGCTACTGGGAGGTCGGGCCTTTGGACTCAAAGTGAGGAGGTCTAAGCCGTCCGATTTAGATCAAAGGGAGGTCCATGAAGGGACATAACGCATGGGAGGTCTAGACCCTTGGATTAAAAATGGGAGGAGGTCTGGACCACTAGATCCAGCACAAAGGAGGTCCATGCGAAGTGGTTCCAGAGGCATTTCACTCAAGGGAGGTCTTCTTGGTCCGAGCAAAAGCCAAAATGGTTCAAATGATCTTAGGAAAAATCGAAGGCACACAAGAGGGCCATTGGGATGCATAGAGGTCCGAATGAAAGGAGGTCTGGCATCAAAAGGTGTCGAGACGACAAGAAGTTTAGATCAAGAGAAGTCGAGCAGAAAAGAGGTTTGAACCCTAAGAGATTCAAACCAACAAAGAGGTCCAAATGACCAAGCTCAAAGGAAGGAAGGCACGATCATACGAGTATCTCTGGTGAGACGAGGTCTAAGCTTTAGAGGAAGTCTAAACCTACAAGACTCGAAAGAGATAGGTTCTGAGGGAATTGTTGAGCTTTCCAGCAAGGAGGCACAACAACCCAAATCCTTCCAATAGAACCCAAATTTGAATTCTCACTAAAGCAAAAATAGTTTTAATTTATTTTACACATTTTAAAAAGTATTTAGAAAATCAAGATGTTACACCTGACGCTACCCTCTGCTCTGCGCGCTCCCTCCAGCCTCTACTCCGCTCGCCCGACGCCGCCTCAAATGGCCTTTGCTCCGCCCAGAGTCGCCCTCTGCTCTGCTCTGTGTGGCCCCTCCGGACTCTGCTCCGCCCCCGAGCTCCGAGCACCACTCCGAGCTCCCCTCCGGCCTCTACTCCGCTTGGCCGCCCTAACGCCGCCCTTTGCTCTGCTCTGCGCGGCTCCTCCGGCCTCTGCTCTGCCCGACTGTTGGTGATATACCCTAGAGGCAATTATGGAGATGATGATATCACGTCTATGTTTATGTGTTATTGAATAAGTGTTATTCTGTTTCTTGAATGAATCATTGGTTATGAAGATTAACAAGTATGTAACTTGTTGGTGAAACTCTTTTAACTTATATGATATCGTTCTAAATAAATCTCTAGTCGGATGTCACTGGTCGGAACACTAATGACTCTATCGACCAGCACATGTATTGATTGATGACCATGTTTCACCGGTCATGGATATAGGGATATTGAATCAATAATGTGAACACACGTTAGAAAACATGGAGTTGGATTGACCCACCTTGAGACACTGTTGAGATTGTCAACATGGTTTTCTACATGCGTAAGAGTACACTTTGGGGTTACCAGATGTTACTCTGTAACTAGGCAGTTATAAAGGTAGTTTTCAGGTATGCTGTGAAACATGCAAAGGAATGTGACTGGTCGGATATGAGATTTGCCTCTCCTAACATAACAGGAGAAATATCTCTGGGCCCCTCGATGTGGTCAGATAAAGAAAGTGTATGGCCATGCCACTAGTGGTCGACGTGTTCAAACACGTGTAGTTATCTGACAGTCGATCGAGAAAGTATTGAATAGTCCATGGATGACACAACATCTTACTTGGAGTTCAATCAGATATCAAGGGAGAATACACGAGAAGGTCTTTTAATTCGATCAGATATGGACTAGTCGTATGGAGATACGAGCTAGTCGTAGGCTGGTCGAACATGATCACTAAGTGGTCGAAACCTGGTCGTAAGGAGTTATGAACTGGTCGAGACTAAATGTGAACTAGTTGTATAGAGATACAAGCTGGTCGTTAGTGATATGAACCTGGTCGTATATCATATTGCATTAAGGTTCGTCCGGTATAATTCGTGTGTATTCAGGAATCATTATGATCTGCTAGGAGCCGCTGACGACTCATGATCGAAAGGAGTTTCGGAGTCACAACCAATTGCACATGAACCTAACGGGTCACACACTTAACAGGTTGGGACAAACCAGTACGGATACGATTCGTCAAACGTGTTCGGATAGGATCCGTCATAGGCACTATATAAGGAGATGCTTGAGGCTGTTGGAGAAGAGAGAGGATACACGTGAGTTGTTCCACCAAAATTCTAGCCGCCATCTTCTTGAAAGAGCCTTCCCGTGCGACTTGGTGCTTGCACACCGGCGTACGGTGTTCTTTCCCTGGACGTATGGATACCGTAGAGGCGCTACTGCGGTTGCTGTTGCGCTTGAGGACGATTTGCAATCTTCACAAGGAACTGCAGAGGTTGCTGGAGAAGACGATCAACTTGCGAGGACACTGGACGATCGTTTACGACCACTTCATCGACGTGCTCTTCGTTGGACTAGGCTGCTCCAACTCTTCTTCCACTGCACTACGCGTCTGGTGGTAACGATCTATGATCTCCTGCTTGCATGGCATCCTGGTTTACGTGATAGAATTTTTGAATTGTTAGCTAGCGTAGCCTACCCGTATCCCTACAGTGGTATCAGAGCCATCCTGCATAGTTTTTGATCTAGATCGGTCGCATATACTGGATATGTGGCAGTAGTAGATTGAATCTATTACTGGTTTGGTCCGGTAACCTAGATCAGTTCATGTGGATGGAACGATCTAGGCACTGGTCGATAAGATCGATCGATGTTTGGTGGTAGTAGATGGGTTTTTGCGAAGAGGTACAAGTTAAGAGCACCAGATGATTTAGTCGACTTGTTTTCAACTGCCTTGCATGATACTCTTACCGGTCGAAATTTCGCCATCGGAGTATGCTGCAGTGCGTGGTCGTATCAAGGCAGTGATCAGATTGGTTCGGAATAAGGTTAATATGATTAATCCTATGATTTCTAAGGCTCATTTGTGTGTGTCCTTTTTTCATTTCTTATTGACTTATTGTTATAGATGTGTGTGTGGCATTGTCTACTGGCAAGATGTGTTAAGGCTGTTGATCTGATCTTAGACTGGTTTCAAAGTGCAGTGTTGAATGATCACGAAAATCACCTCCACCAGTCATGTGCATAACTGTCCATAAGATGTTTTTTTGCTTGGTGTTATCTTATAATATTCTCCTAGTTGGATGTCAGGCTAATTCATTGTCTGAAAAGCGTAAGGTGCTCTTCAGTTGTGGTTATCAGCATCTCTGAGAGAAATTCCTAGGGGGCAAAATGTACCTACATTGTTCTGATAACTTCATGATATTTTTATAGCTACTAAGAAAGGTTTGTCTTATTTTACGTCTTTTGCAGAAGTTATCTATGAGAACATATCTGGTGCATATGGGTGCTTTGGTGCATATAAGCACATACGCGATCTGGCCCTTCGATTCACAAATCTACGGCCGAGATCGACGATGCAATCCCACTTTCCACTTAAACGCACTTTTACGAAACCCTCCCCGCCAGATTGAAACACACTTAATTTAAGTGGGAGGTGGGATTGCATCGTTGATCTCGACCGTAGATTTATGAATCGAGGAGCCAAATCGCGTATGTGCATATGTCCACCAAAACACCTATGTGCACCATATATGTTCCCGTTAACTACCAGTTCAATGGATGAAAAAGTTGCCCATCAATGTCAAAAACATGTATATAAGAACAGGGCAAGCTCAAAATTTTTCTGGACCTAGAATTTTATTAAACGGGTATTTATTCTTATAAATTTATTTTAAAAATGTATTATTATAAAAAAAACATATTTTTATGGTGTGAGACGGGAGCGTGAGGTGGTTTTGCCTTGCCTTGTGGTTTATGGCAACCGGCAATGAGTTTTTTTTTTTACTAAAATGATACTGTTCCGTGATGAAATAGCAAAAAATGATATTTATGAATGAAATGAAAAAAATAACACATTTACCATGCGAAAACAACGTGGCAAGCCACTGACTACGGCAGCCCCAAAAATGTGTACAAACAGTGTTCTCTCAATGTTGCTACAGAGAACACAACCGCTGACTGTAGATACAGTACCCCCGGTTCGACCCCATTGGCCATTTTTGGGGCTGCCTCGCACGGGGCACGATTAGTGGCCTGCCGTTTTGTTTTTGCATGGCAGAGGTGCTATTTTTACTATTTCATTTAGAGAAGGTTTAATTTGATATTTCGTTCTAAAAAGATACGAATGAGCCAAAAACTCAACGACAGATATTCGGTTTAGGCGCTGGGCATTGAACGGTGACGTGGGCAAATGCCAAATGCAGCTGCTCACCCGTGCAACATCGTTTCCGCAATAGTTGCCGTAGTTATCGGAGAGAATGCACTTCTGCGAGAGGTGATGCTATTAAATCTTATATTTTTGCCTAACTTGGTTTTGTGAGACTAGAACCGTAGTCGTGGTGACCGGTTGGAAGCCTTTCGACAATGTTGATTTTGTGTAAGCATTGAAGCTCTTGCATTCCAAGTGCCCATTGAACGAACCTAGCAGGCAGCAATAGCATACACGATCCAACGTCTCAAGTTGTTACAATGCAAGCTTTCACATAAGCGGGTGTTGAAGATTTTGGATGTCGCATGGATCAAGTTCGGAGGAAAAGTCATATGTTATCCTAGACCAATGGTTCTTTATCATTAAAAATCCTATGAGGGAGGGAAAATAATCTTATAGGACTTGGTCCATAATTCCATCAAGGTAGATCAATTTCACCACGTGACACGTGTATATTCACGAATCTCAAAGCGCACAGCCTCATAAATTCTCCTTGATAGGTGCAAAAAAGATTGATGGATTTTATAGGGCTGTACACTTTGAGATTCGTGAATATACACATGTCACATGGTGGAATTGGTCTACCTTGATGGAGTTGTGGACCAGGTCCTATAGGATTATTTTCCTATAAATTTTGATGGAGTTGATGCTATAGAGAAATCGGCGCTCTCTCGAAGGGAGAAAACCCAATAAATTTTGACTAAAGATACTATTTAAGAACACCTCTTTAAAATGTTGGAATTGTTGAAGTGCCAACGTGGCGACGAGCGTTTCCATGACTTCCTGGACGAACCCGAGTCAGACCCAGCAACCCCGGTCGCACCCGGACCCGAGCGGGGCGGGGCGACAAAATCCGATCTGGTGGCCACGGCCAGCAGTAGCACACAACACCACCTCTTCCTCTTCGGCTCTTCCATAGCCACTCCTTCCCCGCAAATGCCCACCTCCCCCTAAACCCCAGCCACCCTAACCATGGCCGCCGCCGCCGCCTCCCTATCGCTCCACCTCCGCCTCGGCCCGCCTCCCCCTCCTCACCGTAGGCCCCCTCGCCAGGCCCCCTTCCTCCTCTCCCCTTCCCACCCTCCCCCTCCGCCTCCCCACCACCTCCGCGTCGCCCCCGGCCGGCCCCCGCCCCTGTGGCGCCCCGCCTCTAGGGCGCGCGCCGGTACCATCCAGGCGCCGACCCTCGCGCGCCCCGGCGGCGCCGTGGAGACCGACCGCCTCCCCTCCGACGTGCGCGACCGCGCCATGGACGCCGTCGACCACTTCGGCGGCCGCGTCACTATCGGCGACGTAGCCTCCCGCGCCGGCCTGCAGCTTGACCAGGCCGAACGCGCGCTCCAGGCCCTCGCCGCCGACACCGGTGGCTTCCTGGAGGTGCGCCTCCGTTAGTGCTCCTTTACCTCCTTCGTGGCTAGCCTTGGGGCCCGCGGCGATCTGAGCGTGAAACTGTTGCGAGTTGTGTAGGTGTCGGAGGAAGGGGAGGTGCTGTACGTCTTCCCCAAAGACTACAGGGCGAAGCTGGCTGGCAAGTCATTCAGAATGCGGGTCGAGCCGCTGGTCGACAAAGCTAAGGTGTTTGAGAGATGCAACTGGACTTTCTTGATTCCCGTGAGCCGATGTTGATTTCGGTTGTGTTTTGCTTCTTTGCAGGAAGTGGGTGCGTATGCGGTGCGTGTATCATTCGGTACTGCGCTCATTGCTTCCATTGTGCTCGTATACACTACCATCATTGCCATTATCTCAAGCTCGAGGTATGTTTTGATTGCAAGATAGAGTTTCTGTGTGCTGATTACTGTATGTTGTACTGCCCAAAGCAATTCTGGCACAATCTCTTCATCTTTGTCAAGCATTCAACTCCCTGAAGTGATCATTCTGCAAATGACTTAGTGAATTTATGAATAAAGTACATATTGAGAATGGCAAGTGGCTTTAGTCCATATGGACTGTACGGTTGTTTGGAGGGGCTTTTGCTCTGTCTGGAAAGTGCCCTCTCCTCAATTCCACCCAAAAAATAGAATAGAATAGAAAAAGAAATGTGCCCATTCTACTCAAAGATTTTGTTAGTGTTAGCGATTGTTTTTTTGGAAGTTTAGTTGAGATATTGTATTATTGTCATTTACCCCCATTTCCCTTCCAGTGATAGCACTTCCTCTTCTAATAACAGCAACGAAGATAATCGTGGTAGGCGGCGGAGATCCTATGATTCTACTATCATCATCCCGACCGATTTATTTTGGTAAGTCTCCTGTAATTTTGGGAATTGTTTTGACATTGCTGTATTGCCCTAGTGCATTCTTGGCTGAAAGGAACTCAGGAGACAATTCAACTACTTTTGGATTTTGGTGTTATGGTTTTGGTTGGGTACGGGTCCGAGGAGTCGAGGACCGAGGGTAAGGCACTCGCCCTTGATCGGCTGGTCATGCCACCGCCAAGGCTCTGAGGCTAGATTGAAGAAGAGGGGGAGAGACTAGGAACTTTGTTTATTCATTGCTTAAGACAATTACATGATTCAGCTACCCTTTATAGAGGCACCCCTAACAAATGATTAGCTAGAGATTACTTGGTAACTAAGAGATATATTTCCTAAACTAACTTATCTCTTGCCTAAATTAACTTAACTTGACTTCCTACGTGCCTCTGCCCAAGCCACGGCTGCTGGTGCTTGCGTGTGCACAACTGCTGCTGCAGCCTTGCCGCACGGCCGCTGCCCACAGGCCTAAAACCCATAACATTTGGCTTGAAGGGTCACTCAACCACATCACTGTATTATTGTACATTTTGAGTTGAATATTGTCTAGACTGCATTTTAAGTGGTGTTCTCGCATTTCTTTTCAAACGAACCATCCCAGAAAAAAAAAACCTTGAAAAAAGCATTAAGTCGAGTTGGAATGTTGTCTTATATATGTGTTTCTTGGAATTTGTCCGTTACACTCCCTATGCAAGCTATATAATGATTAGGGCATGATACTATTTCTGGTGAGAGATTCTTGAAGCCTACTCTAACTACATAACATAAACAATGCTATTAAGCTACCCAACCATTCAATTGTTAGTGGAATCTTTTTCCTGGTACTGGGAATTCTTGGTGTTACACCTCTCACCACTTACCTAGTAAGAGGATCACAATAAAATGATACCCTTTTATCCATAAAGCTACAGATACTCATTTGGAAATGCAATTTTGTCTATGAACAAAAATCAATTATGTAGACATTCTTATCATTTACAATACAATTTCATGTGTCTTCCACAGGTACTTGGATGCAGATTACTATAGGAGGCGGCGGGTAGAAAAAGAAAATGGGATGAACTTCATTGAATCTGTAATTTAAAAGGGTTTGATTTGATTGTTCATTTTTATTGCGTAATGCTGTCATGTGTAGTTGGATTGAAACACTGTATGTTCATTAATCCAATTATGCAGGTCTTTTCATTTGTATTTGGGGATGGTGATCCAAATGACGGGCTTGAAGAGAAAAGGTGGAAGATGGTAAAGGCTTTTACATAGAGCATGTAGCTGCTGCTAGTTGGAGTTATCATGAGTCATGACCAGTCATTATTTGTTAGTTCTAATGTCTCCTTGAATAAATTCACAGATTGGGCAGTATATTTCATCGAATGGTGGGGTTGTTACAGCAGAAGAACTGGCACCGTATCTTGATGTACCACCACCTTCAGAGCAGTCCAAGGCATATAACTTCTGTTCCAAAGCGCTAATAAGTATTATTTGTTTTTGTTAAACTTGATTCATCATCCTTTGAATACTAAATAAATTGAATGTATACTTAGCTAATTGATTATCAAGATTATTGTTATTCTGAGGAATTTTCCTAGCAAGTTATGGATTTAGGTGAGTCTCATCATATTCCTACATCTCTTGAATCGCAGGATGATGAATCATTTATTCTTCCAGTTCTCTTACGTTTCCAGGGACATCCGGAAGTTGATGATCAGGTCCAACTTTCTCCTCTTATATATTTCTTGCTTGCATTAGAGAACTGCCACTAAGATGTGGCCCTATATTGCTCTTCTTAATTTTGACACCTTCAACCTTGCTACTCACTGAAGATGAGTCAGATGACATGCTCTACATAACTGCCAATGAACTTGAATACGTCTTGCTTGAATTGATCAACTTTAAAAGATCTTAATGTATTTGTTTTTCTTATTTAGGGAAACATTCTTTATCGATTTCCATCTCTGCAACGTACTGCTTCATCAAAAGGAGGTGGGAGTAGGGAATATGTTGGTACCAAATGGTCTGCAATGTTCAGTGGCGTTGAAAAGTATTTAGAGGAGAAGCCATGGAAATTCAGGTTGGTATTTAGTCATTTTAAGCATGGTTCCCGTTGTTGAATCAAATTCTAGCTGCTATTTCACCCTAAAATTCGAAACTGATGTAATGTAAACATAAGTAGCATACCTGGATGGCAACCTTGGAATGACATCTCACATTACACAATGAACTGCAATAAAGTGAGATTAGTGTTTGTTTGTGTTGATGCATTAGAGGGTATTTGCCATCAGCTCTAAATTTGCTATTTTGAAATCTGAACTCAATCTTGTGCCCTTGACGTATGTTTTCATGTGCTAACCTGGTAATTTTGCAGTAATGCTAATGCATCAGAGAAGGCAATGGTTGCTGGTTTGGGAGGACTCAATCTTTTCGGTGTCGTCATTCTTGGAAACTTATTGAAGTAAGAATTGTGATTCTGCCTTCAAAACATCGTTTCATTCAATTGTAATTCCTTCTATTAACTTTTAAATTAAAATTTGTCGTGAAGGCAAATGACAGTGACACCTGGTGGACTGATCTCATTTGTTGCGCAGTTATTTCCCTTGCTTCAGGTATGGTTGGCAGGCTGGGCTTGATTTGCCTGTTTAGTATTGTATAAAATGGTCCTTTGATCCTTTCATTACTCATTTTAAAAAGCATATGGCTGAAAGTCATGAACCCTTTTATTTTCTGAGGGGAGTTGCTGCATGTAATTAATGTTGCAAACTGTTGGTTGTTGAATCATTGTGTGAACATATGATGAATATTATCAATGATATACTGATACCATGTGGCCATTTGTAGATATATGCTGGTTCCTTTTTTGCGATACCATTTTTTAGATGGTTTCTGCTACGCAAGACTAACAATGACATTAGAAGGAGGAACAAGGCCAGAGAACAAAGAGCTCAGGAGCTTGTGTTGCCTGAACCTTCTCTCAGAAGAAAGGTAAGACTAAGAACAATTGAAAGTGCTGTAGCTTTGCGTTGGAACATAAGTACATAACATTCAACGGAAGCTGAAAAAACTGTAAATACGAGAAAACTTAAGTTCAACTTACACACTCCTATATAATTGATTGTCGCGCACATGGACCTGTTTGGAGAAAGTCATGTATGGGTTTGGGGCGTTGCGCATAAACCTGATAGGCCGAAACTTGAGTGAGATCCGTAGAGGTTTCCTAGTTCCTATGCATCATAAGGTTCTAAAAAAGAACCCACTTTTTTGGGGCTTAACCTACAGCAGCAAGTGGGATTATTATTCAACTTTATCATCTGCTGTCAACATCTACAACAGTGAGTGGCTATTGGAGTATTGGTATGAAATGAAAATAGATTCTAACCATGATAATTCGTATTTTGCATATCTTGCTGTTGCATGCTTCAGTAATAGTTGTTACCTTCTTTTTCCGAGGGTTATTATCAATTTAAATTGGTTGTCATCTTGTCATCAACTTCCTCTTGGTACTCATTGGAGACATCCATTCATGCTTGGCTAGTTGACATTTAATGATTTTTAGTAACTTAGACCTCTTGTTTTCTTTATTTTTATTTGAAGTGGCATAAATTTAGCTAGCATTTCCTGTCTTTTTCAGTTGCTCAGTGCACGTGACATGGCTGAACGTAAGGTGATTACACCAGACGAGATTGTCTACACCACCGAAAAGGATCTGTTGGATCAGGATTATGAAGCCAAGGAGTGGGAAAGGAGATTTAAGCAGCTTGGATCGGACTGATGGAAATGATGGATGTACTTGACATTCATATTATCTCTACCATTCCTTCGGTTGCCTGGCTGATTATTTTTATCTGCAACCAATTGAATGGAGGATAGATCTGACTGAACCATTCGACCAAGTGGGCAGAATGCCTAGCTGAGAGACTGGATGGTTCTGAGACCCACTGATAGGCATACAACTATTAGGCCGTGAAAATTTTGAGGGAGCTGTTGGTTTAATTTCATCGACCAATGTCTGCAGCTGCTGTACATATCTGTAGCATTTAGCCTGCACATTTGTATAGGTAGTCCAATGCACAGGATCAGCGAATCAAAATTCAGAATTCGACACGGGAACCAGAGATGATACCACTCTGTATGAATGGAGGGCCAGCGGGACATGTAAAAGAATATGCTGATTTACTGGGGCCTAAGACTTGGGCATTCTGGAATCTGGATTGATGACACTTTGCTAGTGATAATGTCAAATTCCATGTTTTATACATAGGCATGTTGTTGGAGCCTTCAAGGAATCAATTCATGATTGGAAGTAGCAAACTCTAGTATTAACCTGATTATCTGAAGATGTGTATTATCACCTCTCCGTACCTGTCTACTATACGAGTGATACATGATCGCATAAAGATGCGCCCAGACTCCAGGCATCAGAGTAAAACAAGATAATTATCAAGCCCAAAACAAATGTTATATACATATTATTTGCTATCTATTATCCACCAATAAATAATTACAGTCTGTGCGACTGTTTCTCCCTTTGTGGGACAAAAGAAATGGAATTCTGGTGAGTTAGTGGTGTCCAAGCTTCAGTTAGTTCTAATGTAATGTCAAAATGAAGCCACTTTCAGCTGCTCCTGAAGGCTATCACCATTCCCCCCTCACTGCAGTTGTCGTCAGCAGACAGTAGCTGGTGCTCTCAGGATAAGACGAAAGCGGCCGATGCGACGGCGACAAGTGCAAGCAAATGAATCACCTGCGAAAACGGCAAAGCCAGGTGTCACGTTTCATGTAAAAGCATAGGCGTACAACCGTTTTTGGCTTAGGGTATCTCTAATAGTTAGAGATAATCTTGTTCTAATATATGCTACATCATCTTGAGAGAAAACATCTTCAATAGATAGTTTCTAGCATACTCTCCAACATTTGTATTTTATAATTTTTTTTTGAAACGGGCTTATATATCAACTAGAGTAGATTAATGTATCGTATCTTGTTTCACGTGCACGACAGTTTCTTCAGGAAGAGACGATCTGTGCTCTCTTCCCTCTCTCTTTTCTACGTAAGATTTTATTGACGTAACATATCTAAGAAACAACGATAAATATATAGAGATGCCCTTAGTGCTTGTGTGTGGTAGTGCAGGTTGCATCGTCGTCCTCCTGGCACTGACTCAGTGACTTGGTGGAGAATTCTATTCCTTGCCACGAAAACGTGATAACTTCCTAATCCTTGCATGAAATGTAGAAAGTTTGCGGGAAATATACGCGCAGAACTTGTGCTAAACAAGTGATCTGACGAATCAACAAGAATCCGTACCTGCCGTGCTCCATGTGACGCCGTCGGTGGGAGGTATCCGCGCAGCCCGACGTTGTACACCGGCATGCCGTCGGGGTAGAAGAGCCCGTAGTTCCGCTCCGACGCCGGCCCGGGCTTGAGGTTCTCGTTGAACAGCGCGAAGACGTAGACGTCGATCGGCGATGACGGCCGGAGCGGCGTGCCCTGCTTCATCTCGATCCTCCGCAGGAGGTTCCCGATGTACGTCCCGGCGTACTCCGGCGTGGCGCCGACCTCGTCGGGGTCGCCCTGGGACGGCCACCCGGTCTCGGAGACCTTGACGTCGATGTCCGTGTGCCCCAGCGCCTGGATGGCCGCGTACACGGCGTCCACCTGCGCGTACAGCATGTTGTCGTAGTTGAGCCGCGTGTTGGGGTCGGTGACGCCGGCGTTGCGCTGGAAGAGCACGTACTCCAGCGGCACGCGCGCCGGGTCGTCCTTGTAGGCGAAGTACGGGTAGCAGTTGACCAGGAACGGCGCCCTCGTCGCCGATAGGAAGCTCAGGAACGGCTGCACGTGCGGCACGGCGGCCGGGTGGAACGCGCCGGCGGACGGTGGGAAGGAGACGCCCATGATGTCCAGCGAGTGCGCGGTGGTGACGTTGACGCGGCCCCGCAGGCCGAGCACGCCGAGCGCCTGGTGCACGGACTGCATGGCCGGGAGGAGGCTGGCCTGTAGGGCGGTGTCGTTGCCCTTGAACACCTCGTTGCCCACGGTGATGCACGTGATGCGCGCGCCGGCGCGGAGGTGCTGCACGACGTGCTGCTGGAGCCACGCCTGCGCCGCCGCGGGGCTCACCATCGCCGGGACGGCCTCGTTGCCGATGCCCACCACGAACTCGACGCCCGTGCCGAGGAACGCGCGCAGGACGTTGGGGTCGGCGTCGTAGAGCTTCACCTTGCTGATCTTGAGCGACCGGAGTAGCCACGACACCCGCGCCGGGGAAGGAAGGTTGTTCGCGATCTGCCCGTAGTTGACGCCGATGGACAGGGCCTCGGCTACCAGCACTTGCCCTGCAATTGTTGTTACGTCTTAGTCTTACTACTGGTCAGTTATCAATATTAAGGATTTGTATGAAAAATTGATGCTTTTAATTGCTGCATTTTATCACGTTTTGGTTAATACTACTATTTGAAAGGAGTGAAGAAGCACAAATTTTCATTCATGTACTAATAGCTTGATCATTCTTGATTGAGATAAAAAGATGGCAATGGCAAGTATAGCCTACAAGAACTCACTCATACTCGATGCATGTCATCAGTTCAAGCAGACGACACTAAGCAATGTAGGTAGAATACAAATATACAACAGTACAAGTACAACCATACAGAGAGTACGTGATCCAATGGAAGCAAGATTTCACTGGACCACATGGCATGGGGCATGTGGTGTCTGAGCCACTGGGGCGTCCTGCCAAGAACTAATGGATACTAACTAACCCACCCAATTGTTCCAATACCACGTGTTAATGCCGAACCCTTCACTTTCAACTATTGGCAAGTTGCAACTCGCCGGGAGAACACCAAATTTAGCTGGCGACTGCGAAATAAAAAACTAATCATACGGTTACTTTGTGCAGAAAGCAACCACAGCTCAGGACCAAATTGGAGCGGAGGAAGCAAACGCCGGGCATTTTTGGCTTGTAAAGGATGAAGAAAGTTGATATGATGATTCGGTTTTGTCGCCATAGTGGGCGGTGTCTTACGCCATGGAGCACCTAGCTAGCTTAGAGAACAAACAATGCATGCCGTCTCAGCTGTGTATCAGTTAAAACACCTAGATAAGATTAATCTCAGCGGATACATCTGCTAATCTAAGCTAGCCTGCCGATTAATCTAGATAATAACAGCAAATGCAACTAGTAATCACCAATTGGCCAGAACTTGTCAAATGGTAACACGTTTCTTTCTTGTATTGTAGTAAGAGCTTTTATTTTTCAAGGCAAAATTAGCAAGAGCTTGAAGAGATGCTCTGTATATGTATTCGGAATAACACAGGAATAAACCAATGGCGCAAGCAGGAATCAGGACGCCAGGAACGAAACTCTCGCCATTCGATCGAGCTCCAGGATCGGTGACGCAACTCTAGAAGCGGAGCCAAAGATTGGCGATGCAGTCAACAAAAACAGCGCACAGGAGGAGTAGCAGGCAAATGAACAACCATATCCGATGGCGCAATTGGCACGCGAATTCTATTGGAACAGAGAGAGAGAGAGAGCTTAATTCACAGGTTTTTGCGTGTAGATTGATTAAAGTCACCTGTGAGGAGGACGGGGAGGAGCAGGAGAAAGCAGACAGCCGCAGCAACGGAGAAAGCACTAGTCGATAGGTCCCGAGCTGCTGCCATATATCCACTCGATGAAACCGCGCGCGCTCCCCGAAACAGAGAGGAGGCGGAGAGCGAACCGAAGCACTGTCTCGCTACACACGTTGCTGCTGTATGTACGCGCGTTCGTCTACCTGGATCACGCACGCGAATGGCTTAGAGTTGACGAGGCTAGCTAGCTATTTAAGCAGCGGAGGGGAGTGTTGCGATACATGCTTGCTAACTACCAAGCAGGCAAGAGGCAGCCTGATTTGCGCGTCTGTGCCGGTGGGAAGCGTGGAGGAAGGTGAGGGGAGGGGGAGATAGGGATCGGAGGGGGGGCGGCGCCATGTCGTAACTCGCATTTGTGTTGTAATATAACGAGATGAAATGAAGAGATTGTGTTCGGAAAGTATACGTACACGGACTACGAGTCCGAGTCGAATATGTAATCGTAGTATAAATATACACCGCTGATCTTTTTATAATCCTAATCAGAAAAAAGAAAAAAACTTCTCATACAGACGGAATCGCCGTGATTCAGCTTTCGGAGACGTAGGTTTTATCGAACCTTATAAACAAATTCTCGTGTCTCTGATGTGCTTACTGTGGTTGTTCTCTCGCGCAAAGGACTGCCGCCGGTTCCAACACCTGCTCTAGGCCAAACTTGAATGGTCCTGCTCACACGGTCCTACCTGTATTTAAGGAATGAGATAGCCAAGTCCCAGCGTGTCAAGCGTCTGTATTACTATTACCGAATCTAGAAGCAAAAGCTGAGGGCGTGTTTGGACCTAGGAAAACAGTTCGATCACATCCTAGTAATCTGCGTGCCAAACAGAGCCTTGGAGTAAAACTCTGACTTTGAACTGGAGAAACTAAGACTGAACAAATCATCCTGAGCTTCTTAATGACAATTGCCGATCTGGAAAGAGAGACTGGCTGGCTGGTAAAAAGAGACTAACAAAGTAGAGCACTTTCCAATTGCTCAAAAGGGAGAAAGAAAAGATATATACTAGACACTTTCCAAATCACCGGCGACCGCGAGGCTTCCGGTTGGTGCCGCGCGCAGCCGATGGATCCGAATCCCCTCTCCTCCGACCCGGCGGCACGTGTGCTCTGCTGCCCCCACGCTACACCACCGGCCGGCGGCCGCAGCCCAAACACAGCACTGGAATCGCGTCGAGACCCCGGTCCGAATCAGGCACGCATTTCGCGTGATCCGATCGCGCTGTGGCGATCGCAATTGCCGCATCTGGTCCATACAGAAAGCCGCCGACTCGCCACCACGCCGACAGTTAGGAGCCCGTCGGTGTCATGTCTCCACACGGGAATAAGGGATGGGACGACCTCCGATGTACTCGCGACGATGACTGATAAACGGAACCAGCGAGGGTGGGGCCGTCATCCTAGAACTAGGGGTGGACGTGGGCGTGAGCTGTACCGAACCTAACCTGTCCTGCCCCCTCTGCTCCACAGAAAGTTCTGGAGACCCCCGGGTTAACCGTTCGACGAAGCAAGAACGAACCAAATGATCTATCGAATCTTTAGAATCGACCCTTTTCTGAACACAGCTACTGTCTTAATGCCTTTTTTCTCCTTCTGGATCTATTCCTCCTAATCTATATTCAAGCTCCTCAGATTGGGATCGAGTGGGACGATTTGCGATTTGGTGGTTGGTGGAGCATTTCTCCTCGGAATATTAGACCACGAGATCCCAATCGTCGCAGGCCGGTTGCACCAACCACTAAATCGCAAAAAGAAGAGGAGGATATGGCTATTGTTTGCCATCAAAGAGCTCACCGGAGCCACGCTTACCACGCCGCTCAGAGGAACCGCCACCATCAGCCTTGTCACTGCCACCTCTACCATGCTGCCCCTACTCGCCGACCGCCTCGAACTCGCGCCACCGCGCCTACCGCGCCATCTGAACTTGGGAATCCACATGGACCAGGAACAGGCCAGTCGGGTCCCCTCCTCGCCTGCCGTACGACGACCGCCGCAGCTGGCCTCCTCCTCTGCGCACTGCGAACAATCGAAATCGCCCCCATCGTCGCCTGCCACAACATCTTGGCTCGCCTGCTTCATGGCGGGAGGCCGTGGCGTGTCAGGGTGGAGATGGAGGCGACAACACATCCAAGGCAGTAGATCAAGCGGCGACGGCACGTCGGGGTGGAGATGGAGGCGGTGGTACCAACCAACCCATATTGACATCTGCAGAATGAAATACCAACGAGGATCAGTCATCACCTTTTACAGCACACAATGCACAAGCAGGCCCAACACTGTGTCACTGTGCGTGTGTGCGTGTTGGCACTTGGCAAGTTACCAACACCTAATTGTTGGCGAACAACACAAGAGAGCGTTTCAATTAAAAAGCGCATGTAGTCTGTGGTGCCGTTTAGCCCCCGACCTCCGTAATTCTAGACGTGTGCTAGAGGGACACACTGCGAATTATAAGTTCAAAACAAAAGTGGCTGTGGTGGGCCTGCGGAGCCTCTAGATCAGTACCCGTTTGTTCTCTCCACGGGCCTTCCTCTTTTGGTATTGGGCCAACTCTTGGTCCACCAGAAGTTTGAATCAGAAGGGCCCATGGAGATTAGATGCTACTCCACTGTTGCTTCACAATACTCCACTACACTAATATAACTAATCTCCTAGCTAGTAGTTGGTAGTTACCATATAGTAGCAATTAACTTCATCCATCCATCCATCCATTGTCCTACTCCTACGCGCACAATTAAGCATCCTCCATGCCATGTGCTGCTTAATTACATTGCTAATTGGTTCTTAGTCGTGAATGCCCAATTGCACTGTACATTCCGACCGGTTACATATGTATGGCACTGTACATGGTATGAGATCGACTCTGAGAGCATGACCAGTTGACAACTGCATATATGCATTGTTAGGATAGCTTTTAGGATCTCCTAGGTTAGATCTAGCGGGGTTTCATTTACGGGTTCGAGTTCTTGAGGTAATACCGAGAGGGAGAGAAGGAACTAACCGTCCGACGCGGAGGAGGAGTTGGCCATCGCGGTACGCGTCGGTGAAGTCTGCGCCGAGACGGACGACGGTCGGAGAAGAGGTGCGGGGCTCCTCGGCGGCGTGTCCCGGGCGGCGGCGATCTGGCGGTGGTGCTTCCCGTCGCTCGAGCGCCCCCTCTTAGATCGGATCTAGGGTTTTGTCGGTGGGGTTTGTGGCGGCACGGTGAACGTCGTCTTATGTGCCGCCCCACCCCCACCTCTTTTTATATAGCGGCATGGGCCCACCAACATCATTTGGCGCCCGATCGTATGCTGGTCAAAGGTGGCATTTGGCCGTTGGGCCAAATGCCTGAGATCACTCTAACATGCATATCGTACATTAAAGGAGCTAGGAGAGAATCTGTTCCACAAACGGAAAGACGAACGAAAGAAGGGCGCGCGCGAGGCCACGTCGGTAAGATGTTGATGCAGAATCATGCTGGTTGTTCATGGAGGTCTAAATCTGCGCTCCTATAGCACAAGTCTAGAGATATTTCTCTGTTAGATTGATCTCTCTGTGATGAGAGAAGTAGATTAATTGTTCGATAGAATTAAGCGCGCATACGTGATGAATTGAAGCTACTGCGTGTACATGCGATAACATTCGTATTAGGACTTTAGAGCTTAAAATTGACTCATTACTACATAAGTTTGGCGATCATATATATTAGAAATTCGGGACAGTTGATGCAACAGACTAAATTTCGATTGGTAGAGATCGAGAAAGCTTATTCATGCACTCTTTGCTAAATCACATGATAAAATTAAGGAAGAGATCGATGGATGAAATAACAGCTCTTAAACCAGACGGATCATCGATTGATTCGAACAAGAACGAAACACGCGTGTCGCAGTGGTGATCAAATGGCTGATTACATCCACCAGTAGTCAAATTAAGCGCTTAAATGTCGATCAAATTCATACTCCGAATAGATTCGAAAATATAGAGAGTAATTGATCACTCAAGAAGAAGAAGAAGAAGAAATAGAAAGAAAGAAAGCAGTCTCAATTAAGAGCAGCCGTTCTGCACCCGGATCGGGCGGCCGGTCGAGCCGTGCGGCGGGCGGCGCGGGGCGGCGCACTCGGCGACCAGCGCGTCGCGGGCGGTGAGCAGGCCGCGCGTGGAGGCGATCGGGCGGTCGAAGACGGCGCAGTCGACCCAGTCCTTGAGCATGCTCTCCTGCCCCCACATCTCCGGGATCCGCACCCGCCCCGCCATCTCCGTCCGGTGCCGCTTCAGCCGCTCCCGCGCGCTCTCCTCCCCCGCCGCCGGCCGCCTCAGCTTCTCCCCAGCGCCGTCCTCCTCGTCCGCCGCCCTGCTCTTGTTCTTCTCCGCCGCCGCCTGTGCCGCAGGCTGGTCGGACGACGTCCCGGCGCCGCACCCCGCCCTCTCCTCCGGGACGGCGTCGCAGGCCGCGGGCCTCTCGTCGGCAGGCCGCTGCGCACACGGCTCGGACGGCGCCATGCAGCTCCTCTTGCACATGGAGAAAGAGTCAAACCAAGAAGGCAGCAGCAGCTTCCGAGCAGCTCTAGTCTCTAGCTTGTGTGGCTGATCCGCTGCGTGATATAGATGGTGAAACTGGGGCGCGAGGAAAAGATCGGGATTTAGCTAGCAGCGAGAGGCTGGACCTGGGCTACACGTTAAGAGGCGCGGGACGCGCGCGTTATGGTGGGCGCGGGGCGTGTGTGGGTGTGGCTGCGTTTGGCCGGGCTACGTGGCAGGGGCGCGCGCCTCGTCTGCCGCCGCCGTATTTATTCCGGCCTCCGCTCCGCTTTCACGGATCCATCCACCAACCATTCCATTCGTCGCCGATCGATGCAGCATATCCTAGTACAGTGGATCTATGGTAGGGAGGGAGGGACGGACGAGAGTGAGGTGGCGGATCTGTCCCAGGGAGAGACTGACATGACACGTGAAATCACGGGAATTGTTCGTGTCACTCGAGAATAGTATTGAGCATCAATTTTACAAAAATGACGGCGATAACGTTGTTTTTGCTAATGCCGTTCGAAACAAAGCTATTTTGGCCAAAAAAAAAAATCCAAGAATATCAGCAAGCTCGATTAATTAGCGTCTCTCTCCTGTTGGCGCTTAGCAACTGTCTGAGTTCGCAAGGTACCTAGTCCATGAAAGTGCAAACCTGTAGAGCATGTCGTTTTGTCACTTGTAAGCGCCTGTAAGCTGAAGCTGGTATCCTGAAACTAAACCAAACAGGCTCTTTTTGGTGCAAATACGAACGCGTCAAATCATATTAAGTCCGTGGTCTTAATTATTGAACAAAGAATGTCCAAATAAGACGAGTATTACAATTGGGTTTAAAACCCGGTCGGTAGTTAAAGTTTTATCTCTTGCTGAAGATTGAAGGCCTCTCTTAGAAAGTTTTCAGGCTCATTTGATGGAATTTGTCCATACATCTTAACCATGAGTTCACCAATTTAAACCTGCATAAACTACGCTGTAATCCTCCTCTCTCTAGAGAGAGAGAGACACCTGCTCTGCAACCATACCCGAAAAAACCATCCGTTGCTTCTTAAACGTTAAAAGGCCCTATGGCTATGGCAACTGGCAAGCCACGGCTCTTACAGACTAGTGTGAGTGCCCAAGAACTAGAAGAAACTATTCCCGACGTGCCTGTTCTCTTTTCTCCAGATAATGACCCCCTGCAATTTGAAGGATCTCAAGTCTCTGACGGGTCGTACGTGTATATATGTGGTGATCAGGACCAGGGGCGGAGCTACAGGGTATGCCGGGTATGCACCGGCATACCCTGCAATTCGAGCAGCGACGTCTTCTCTGGGAGATGGAAGGAGACGTTGTTCATGTATGCCACCTCAATGGACTCGTTGCTTCCTCCCCTCTTGCAGGATGCTTTGTTCCCTCTGCAGATGGAGCCCTTTCCGAGCGTGATGAACAGACGCTCGTCGACACGACCTCGGACCCGAGGCAAAGAATGGATTACCAGCGGGCGGTCGAGGTTGCCATGGAAGTAGAACGTCGTGATCGTGTCGTCTTGGCCGTGCATCTCAGCGTGAGAGCTTCTTTGTCTGCACTGTGTGTGCATCGCTGGGGATATTCTTGTACTGCACGACCCCTCTCGAGATGAACACCGGGATCTGGGGGTCAGGCTTCGGCGGCTGGTTGGCATACCCTTAGACAAAATCCTAGATTCGCCACTGATCAGGACCCCCCCAAGGATTGTGTGGCCTCTGCAGGATCGACAGCTGTGCCGAGGATCCCGTTGCACACTCACTTTCATCCGTGTGATGCACACATCATTTTGTACGAGGAAAAAAAGGTGAGTGAAAAACTAACAGCACACATGTACCAGTGTGAAAAGGGCCGGAAATAGTCACGGATTTGATACCCTAAAATAGATCGGCTAGTTTATCTTGAATACACGATATTCCATTTCAGATATATCCGTTGGTTGCTGTGCAGGCTGTGGCCGCTGTGCATCAACGATTTCGGGCCATGTAGCATTGCACGTGAAGGTCACGAACAAATCTGATAGACCGTACACACGCCAAAGGACGTGTGCACAGTTAGCAACCTCTTTTGTTCGACAGAAGAATGTAGGATAAATCCGTAGAACAAGGGCTTTGGTCCATACATAATAGCAAAGCAGAAACCTATTTTGCTAGATCTCTGGTAGCGGCCTTACTCAAGCCCATGTTCTCAACTATGGAAACTGATTCGATAAAAGGTTTTATTTTTCATTACTTTTTAATTTTATTTGCATGGATCATTCATTTTCTGTTGGAGGCATTTTAATGAACTTCTTTACTTTCCAAAACGGTGGCAGATCTTGCAAGAGCTGGTCCAATGTCGAAACCGAGATGAGAATCGCTTCAAGACAGGGCCAATAAGGACATTTCGATTGGGGAAAGAGGAAGAAAAGATAAGAAGTGGAATTAGAAGACAAAGATGGCAAACTATGAAACAACCAAACTCTAGTGTGTCAAAATATAGGCTACAATGTTAGCAGGGGCAAATCTCTGCCTCTCTCTGCAGGAGCGACAATGAATGCAGCATTGTGCGCACCGAAAACAAGCGTTCAGAAACGCACAGCGTCGAAGACATGGCTGGGCACGATTGGAGCAAAAGGCAGGTGCCATGGCGAGCAAGCGACAATCCTAGGTCTTGTAAAGGATTTATAATATGCAAATTGGCTCACATAAATATGGTATCTCTACTTTCAGAGTTCAATTGCTCGGACAGGCACATATCCTGATTAGTGAGGTATGCACAACCGCAAATGCCTATTCTGCAAAAGTCAGCATACCTTTCGACCATATAAAGCGATAATATGTCATTTCTTGATGCTCCAACTAGTATTTCAGTTACTTGCTCCTGTTTTGTGATAGAAACAATTACCGACCGTCGGACGCGTTGGAGGAGGAGGCCATCGCGGTCGGGAAGAGAAGCGGTGACGGCGGCGTCGATCCGGCGACGGGACGGCGATGGAGCTTCCGTGTCGATCAAGCGTCCCTCTAGATCGGTTAGGGTTTTGTCGGGTGGGGATTGCGGCTTAGACGAACCTTGTACCTAGAGCCGCCCCCACCCCTTTATATATTATGCTTGAACATGACGGGGCCCACCACCAATAGATGGAAATTTGGCACCCCGATCGTATGCTGATCAAGGCCCGATTAGCCGTTGGGCTAATCGGTTGAGATCAAACTAACATTCTCCCCTTGATCTCAATCGTGCTTTAACTTTAATTACTTTTGACTTTACTCATTCCATCATAGATTAGTGCACGAACATGTCTCATCGTCACGGTCAATTGCCGATAGATTTAATGACTACAATACACCTCTCGCTCAAATAGTTACTTTAATCTTTTGGGCCATCTTTTAGTTCAGAATCATAGGCTTTCCTTAAACCCATGCCGCTACATGTTCTCTGAACACGTTGGGTGGTAAGCCTTTAGTAAGCGGATCCGCTAACATCTTTGCAAGATACTTATATGCTCAAGACTTATAATTTGATCCCGAACTTTATCTTTCACAAC
The DNA here is from genome assembly GCA_036346405.1 of Phyllostachys edulis. Lineage (NCBI taxonomy): Eukaryota > Viridiplantae > Streptophyta > Magnoliopsida > Poales > Poaceae > Phyllostachys > Phyllostachys edulis. The sequence goes on from CM070547.1 coordinate 1,305,979, forward strand.
ATAGTACTTTATGTCAATGTGTTTGGCGGCACCACTTGACTTATTGTTGTGGGCATACGTTATCGGGTTCATTATCGCGATACAACTTAAGTGGTCTATTGATGTCGTCAACCACTTTTAAACCGGGTATGAACTTCTTTACCCAGTTCACCTGCCCCGTAGCCTCATAACATGCTACAAACTCGGCATACATTGTGGGCGATGTAGTGACGGTTTGCTTTGAGCTTTTCCACGATATAGCTCCTCCTGCGAGAGTGAACACATATCCGGATGTAGACTTTCTATCATCTCCGCAAAATCGAATCAGATACCCCACTATATGGAGTAAATCGATCTTCAGATGTCATCATGAGGCCTTTTGTTCCTTGCAAATAACGCAAGACTTTCTTTATCAATTTCAATGTTCTATTCGAGATTGCTCTGGAATCGCCAAGTAACCCGGTAACAAATGCTAAGTCGTATGTGCACACTTGAGCATCTTGTAAGCTTCCGACGGTGAAGCATATGGAACCGCTTTCATTTGATCGATCTCATCTTGGTTCTCGGGCATTGAAAAACCCCATATCTGTCGCCCTTGACTATAGGTGCGGTGAAGGACTACATTTATGCATCCCAAATTTCTTTAAGACTTTCTCTATGTATGTCTTTTGTGATAGTCCCAATATCCCTTTGTTTCTATCCGGTGAATTTCGATCCCTAGAACGAACGAAGCTTCACCAAGATCTTTCATATCAAAGTTTGAGGACAAAACTTCTTTGTCTCGATGTGATCGACATCACTACTAGCCAAGATGGGATATCATCCACATCTGTAATTAGGAAGATAAACTTCCCATCTTTAAACTTTGCATAAACACGCTTGTCCTCTACATTCTCTTTAAACCCAAATTTTCTTATTGTCTTGTCAAACTTCAAGTACCACTTGTCTTGAAGCTTGCTTTAACCCATAAATCGATTTCTTTAGGCGGCATCCCATTCTTTCATTTCCTTCCATGACAAAACCTTTCGGTTGTGCCATGTAAACATTTTCCTCCAAATCCCCATTAAGAAATGCCGTCTTTACATCCATCGATGTAACTCTAAATCATAATGTGCTACTAATGCCATTATGATTACGAAGAATCTTTACATGAGACCGGAGAAAAGGTCTCATTGTAATCAATTCCTTCTCTTTGCGTAAATCCTTTTGCCACAAGTCGCTTTGTATCTTTCTACATTCCTTGGGAGTCAAGCTTTGTCTTGTAGACCCATTTCTGACCCTCTTGTTTTGGCTCCTTTAGGAATAATTTCCAAGTCCCGGACTTTATTAGTCTTCATGGACCTCATTTCCTCTTCCATGGCTTCAAGCCATTTTGAGGAATTTTCGCTTCTCATGGCTTCTTCAAATGAGGTGGGATCATCCTCCATTTGATATTCCTCAGTATGATAAATCGATAATCATCGAAATAGCCGATCTTCTTACTCTTTGAGACCTCCTCGGGGCCTCCTCATTTGGTACATCTTCGCTTGATCTTCTTTGTTGCTCCCCTCATCTGTGGCAATAGGTTCTATAGGATCTGAAGAACGGGTTCCTCATTATCATTCATTGTTGCCACGGGAGGAACAATAACAGTCTTGGCACCACGATGTCTTTGCATCGGTGCGGCAATGACGGCGAGTAGTGTGAAGAATGGCTCTTGAATCATCGGAGTGGGCGATACACCCGCTTCTCTTCAAGATCAATCTCACGAGCTACCATACTTCCTCTCATCATTTCATCCTCTAAGAAGACAGCGTGTCTCGTTTCTACAAACTTTGTATATCTGTCGGCGGTAGAAGCGAAAACCTTTTGACTTTTCGGGGTAGCCAATGAAATGGCAACTTATCGCTTTTGGGATCAAGCTTCCCAAGGTTTGGGTTAAATACTTTAGCCTCGGCGAGACTCCCCCACACGTAAGTGGTTTAATGAGGGAACTCTTCCTGTCCACAACTCGTACGGTGTTTTGGGCACCGACTTACTAGGCACTCTGTTGAGAATATGAATGGCGGTTTTCAACGCCTCCATCCATAGACTCAATGGCAGTGTGGAATAGCTCATCATGCTTCGCACCATATCCATCAGAGTACGGTTGCGTCTTTCAGCTACTCCATTTTGTTGAGGTTCGCCCGGTGTAGAATACTGGGCTACTATACCATTTTCCTGTAAAAACCTTGCAAAAGGTCCAGGAACTTGTCCATATGGGGTATGTCGACCGTAGTACTCCCCCCCACGATCAGATCGGACTATCTTAATCTTTAAATCGTGTTGGTTTTCAACTTGACCTTAAATATCTTGAATTTATCCAAGGCTTCATTTCTTTCTTTGATTGGATAAATATATCCATAACGGAGTAATCATCTGTGAATGTTATGAACGAGTCATAACCATCCACACTTTTCACAGAAAAGGACCACAAATGTCGTGTGAACAATTTGTAGAACTCACGTGCTTCTTTTGGCGATTTCTTAATTTTCTTTACATATTTTCCTTTAATGCATTCTCTGCATTGTTCTAAGTCCGAGAACTCTAATGGAGGAAGAATGTCATTCTTAACTAGTCTTTCTATTCTCCCCTCGAAATATGGCCTAAGCAGCGATTGCCATAATTTCGACGACGATCTAGAGTTCTCTTTCGTTTTACATTTACATTTGTAGACGAGGATTCATTCACTTTCGCACGCTGACGTTCCCATTATCGCATTACGACATTCACATCATCACGTAATGATAACAAATAAAGCTCATTTTGTAAGATGGCAAGACCAACACATTCTTTATTAAACATTATTTCACACTTGCCGTTTCCAAAATGACAATCATAACCATTATTGTCCAAACATGAAACACTAATCAAATTCCTTTGTAAAGAGGAACATAAAGAACATCTCTAAGTAAAAGAGTGAAGCCATCAGCTAGCTCTAATGAAAGATCGCCAACGGCTTCAACTTCAGCTTGGACTCCATTTGCGACTTTAACGCATCTTTCTTTTCTTTGCATAGTCCTCGTCGAACGGAATCCCTGTAAAGAATTAGCAACATGAACAGTTGCTCCTGAGTCAATCCACCAAGTAGATTTCGAATATTGTACATACAGGGATTCATTTATAAAGGTAATAATGTTCTCACCTTTCTTTGCCATTATCATCTTTAAGTAATCGGGACAGTCCTTCTTGTAGTGTCCCGTCTTCTTGCAGTGAAGACACTGATCTTTGTCTACTACAAACTTATTTTGTTGAGGCTGATGGACATGAGCTTTTCCCTTGTTCTTTGAGGAGAAGTTACTGTTGAAGTTCTTTTTCTTGTTGTCCTTCACATAGTTGATAGAACCACCATGTGAGGATTTAAATCTTTTCTCCTCTTGCACACACATAGCTATGCACTTTTCTAAGTCCCATTTCTCGGGCTGCATGTTATAGTTGACAACAAAGGTGTCAAACTTTTAAAACAAGGAAGCAAAAATCAAATGAATAAGGAACTCATCCTTGAGAGCCAAATCCATTGGTTTAAGCTTGGATGCCGATTGCTCATCCTTAGTATGTGCTCTCTTATGCCAACGCCACCACCGAGTACCTTTCATTACAAGTCGCTTAATTAGTGTGTAGCATAAGTCTTTGAAGAGCCGAGAACCGACTCTTTATTTTCTCAAGGTACTCTGTGACAAGTGTCACACTCTGCGATTGAGCCTGCAGTGCGAGGCTCAATCGTGTTCTTTATCACTGACCATACATTTCTTGTTGGTCAGTGGTCCATTCTTATGCTCAAGGTCATAAGACATCTGTAAGGAGCATAGTCCTCTGTCTTTTCTCGCCAAGCGATGTCGTCCTCATTTTCTTTTCTCTTTGGCGCCTCGGGCTCGGTGGGATGTCTCAGGTGAGGACCCAGTCCACCTCGGCCAAGATAAACGCTAAGTCTATCTTTTTCTTCCACTCCCATAGTTATCTCCTTTGAGAGTGGGGATCTCTTTGATACAACTCATCAAGTTGTATCCACTTTGAAAAATAATTCAAATAAAAGTGAGAATATAATAAACAAAATTATATGCCTTATTTCCAACGTTGGTCAAAAATACGACATACAATTTTAATCTATACATTAAATCTACATCACCGTTGCGTAAATAGAAATAATGTATAAAATAATCAATTAAAAATTATAATCTTGTTATTATCAACGTTGGTCGAAAATAACAATGTCATAATTCACAACAATTCTCAAAAATTAAATTCTCCGTTGGTTGAATTTAATTTAAGGAGTAATCAACATTAACTTTTGCAATGAAACTATGGAAATTATATCTATTTTTCAAAATTAAATTCTCCGTTGGTTCAATTTAATAATGAAATAATAAAATACTTTTGTTCCCATCGGTTACCCATCTTGGTGCTTCCCATAGCATGTGCGTTTAACCCCAAAGCCAAAAGGCATGAGTCGCCAACTTCTTTCTTTATTTCAATTACCTCCCCAAAACCGGATGCAAACCCCATTTCGGTCCAAAGAACACACACGCCAGACGGTCACCCTAAAAGCTTGTGCTCTCTCCATCCGTCAGAAAGGCGGCGCCGACTCCTCGAATCCGAAAAAAGGGACAGCGCAAAAGGAGCGGGAGGGCGCTGGTCGCTTTCGGTATTGGGAGGGCGACGGCAATGCAAGACGCAACCTTAGCGGCGGCGACGCTAAGCCTGGCAAGCAGCGGCGCCGGATCACGTAACAAGCGGCGGCGGCCTCGGCGAAGCGGCAAGCAAGGTGGCGCAAGAACCGGAGGCGGCGCGCGCGACCGAAGCGGGCGCGACGAAGCTGCGCAGGGAACGCATGACAGCGTTCGCTTCGGCGGAGATGGCCCCGAAGCGGGCGATGGGCGCCGGCGGCGGCGGCGGCCCGAGGCGGCCAGATCTAAACGTAAGTCCCCGATCCCTTTGCCCGCTCGATACCATTGATAAAACAATTACCGACCGTCGGACGCGTTGGAGGAGGAGGCCATCGCGGTCGGGAAGAGAAGCGATTTGGCGGCGTCGATCCGGCGACGGGACGGCGATGGAGCTTCCGTCGCCGATCGCTGCGCCCTCTAGATCGGTTAGGGTTTTGTCGGGTGGGGATTGCGGCTTAGACGAACCTCGTACCTAGAGCCGCGGCCCCACCCCTTTATATATTATTGCACATGACGGGGCCCACCACCAATAGATGAAATTTGGGCACCCCGATCGTATGCGGATCAAGGCCCGATTAGCCGTTGGGCTAATCGGTTGAGATCAAACTAACATTTTGTACTTGTTTACTTTTTGTCGGGATAGTCCCTGTGATTTATAAGAGTGAGGGTGTACCCACGTATCAAGCTAGTATTTTGGGGAAGATGGTCCAAGACCTTAGTTGTTGCTTTGTAGTTGGGTTTACGAGTATAACGGACCAATGACCTTGCGCCGGGACGCTGGTTTAGCGGTCTGATGACACTGCACAACACTTTTAATCTGTAGTTTCATTTTTACCATTATCTGCGTACCATACGACGGACGCGTGACTATTCCTCTCGACTGAGAACAATCTTATAACAGTGAAGAAACTGTTTTAGGAGAGGTGGATCTCCTGGACGAGCTTACTTAAATTCCGAACCTTCTAAGCTACGATCAGAAAGAGAGGACAATATACATATTTTTGAGGTGTGATAGGTTGATATTTATTACTCAAAACTTTAAATTCAAGGTAGAAATGAGACTCAAAATTGGATGATCAGTTTACAACCTTGTTTATCCACTATTGCATTTGCACCCAAGAGAGTGTCAGTGTCATCACATATTACTATTTACTCCCGGACTCACAGCAACCTCATGGTTTGTGTGCAAGGCTTGTGCAGCACGACTTCAATTACGTACTTCAAAAATAAAGATCTTGGAAATGGGCGGCACTGTAGCAGCCATGTTCCGTTGGGTCCTCTCGAATGGATCAACAGGAACATGAAAGGTACATCCACGTTCAGACAGAAGCATTAAAATCTGACCCCGTGAGAGATTTTGAAAAGACAGGCAAGCTTGCCATTCAACCACAAAAAAACCGGTTGTTTGCGTCAGCCAGTCTGCCATTTACGCACAAGCCGCTCTCACATTTCTTTTCTGACCGCGGCCCGTGCGCTCGCCGCCCAGTCGCCCCGCGCCTCCTCCTCCTTTCACCGGCCCGCGCGCCGCCTCCTCCTCCTGTCGGCTCCACACGTCGCCTCCCTTCTCTCCAGATGCGTCGCACAAGTATCGGACGTACTCGTACTACGTGAAAACGTGATGTGTATAGCAATACTCCTCCGTAATAACGTCCATGGATGGTTTGGATGCCACTGTGCAGGGTTGTCATGGGCCATGAGCCAACAAGAATTAGGCCCAAAATGCGGTTAAACAGATTGTCTATGTGACATTAATTTGGCTGATTTCTCAAGAACAAACCGCTCAATTTTTTTGGACCCGTTGCGTTGGATCTAAATCGAACCAACGCCACAGATCTCTCTCCCTCTCCTCTCCCTAACACAAATCGGTACGCTCTCATGATCGCGCCTCCTCGCTGCCTCCAACATCAATGACAACACAACTCCCAAACTTGCGTGTTTAAGAAAATTTAGTCGAGTGATGTATACCGAATATGATGAGGATATCTCTACTACCAGCACATCTTTCTCGTCACGTGGCAATGCTTAAGATGATTCTAGTGCTCCAAAACAGTTATTTGAGCTGATTACACGAGCAAGAGGTAAATTAATTAACCAGCAGATGAACTCATTCTTAAATAATTTTAATCTGGATTCTAATGAGAATATGTTACTATCTAATAGTTCTACGTTACGTATATATTGTTTTACACGTAGAAAGTATTGTACAAGATCTTTCCTTTACTTGTCATTGCGTAAGGCGCGATCAAAGAAGGCCTACCGGTGCCACAGACACGGGTCCAAAATCGTTTTTTATGTATATATATCATTATGTATAACAATCTTCGAGACCGATAGCCAAAACGAACTAACGGCGACACCGGAGACGTCCGCCGCTATGTGGATCGTTGCTTGCGCCGCCGTGCACCAACTTTTTTCGGCGAATGCCCAGTAATGGCGCGCGTTACGTCAGGCAGTGCGCGGTAAGGCGATGCGATCGATGCGTCTTGCGGGCAGGCGTCTGCGTCACGAGAGCGAGGCGCGGCGATTGCGATGGCGCGGCATCGGGGCATGCGGCTAGGCCATCAGGCCATACGGGTTCACAAACGTATGAACACATCGAGACTTCAAGAGTCTCAGGCTCTTAGCCGCCGAACAACCGAGACGAAACCCGATCAGCAATCGCGACACTGCTCCTGTCAATCTCGCACTTTTGCTCCAGGCTCCAGCGGCGAAGCCAAGCTGGCCAACCATTTTTGCAAAGTGCAGGTGTCAGCTGTGAATTTAAGGTAATTTTCTGCATGTTCTTTTTCTTTCCGCTTGAGATGGCCTTGATTTCGTCTTTTTACAACCCTTCGATTTCTATGTGAGCTCGACGCCTCTGAGCTCTCAACTAATCAAGTTATCATGTACATGTTGTCGGGGCTCGTGCATATCCGGATCTTGGTCACTTGATTTCCAAGGAAGAGCTACATTCTCTTGAGGCATCAGGATTTCTACATTCTCTCGAGGCATCAGATTTCCAAGTAAAATACCGATTTATCTCAACTCTCAAGCCACGTCACTAATTTTGTGTTTCTTGCTTAGAGATCTAATTTGCTAATCGTTGGTATATTTTTCTCAAACCCTAGGATTGGGGTTTGTTTACAATTGTGGTAATACTTGGGAATTAGAATATGTGATGTTTCAAGATTTGGATTTGAGTTTTGACTACTTGAGAGTTAAGAATTGAGACACAATGTCAAGTAAGTAAGCCCCACAATTTTAAATAAATGACTACTTAATGTATGCTTCTATTATTCACTTTGCTATAGTTAACCAAAACTACTAGTAGAAGTGCAGGACCTTTGTTTTGGTAAGCACTTTGATAGCTATTTTTTATCCGTCACGTTGAATTGTTTAACACGTTACTATTCTAATTTTTAAACAACAAGATCTTTATAATTAGGCATATGTGATATATATAGTGACATCAGGTTATTTTTGTTACGGATCCGCCCTAGTTGCAGGAAGGAAATCACGGAGGTTAGGTTGTGCCATACAAGAGTACAAGACCCGCAAGCATGCTACTAACCCCACTGGTGGGCCCCGCAGCAAATTGATGATCCACGGACTCGTCTACAGCCGGGACTTGAATGTCGCTCTGCTTCAGATTTTGTGTGCCGGTTGCAGGGTTTCTGTGGGACCCGCGTGCATCCGTGGGACCCGCGTGCAGTACCATAGGTGCTATGGACTACCGCCACGATCTGCTACAAGCTGCTGGCGGCGTAGGCCACCCAGGTTGACTTCGCACCAGCCACGATGACTAGTTAATTAGGAAGTTCTGATAATTCCTGATTAAATTTTCTTCGTGTTTTCTTCTCGTACGTCGGCCTATATATAAGCAAAACAAACTATAAATATATAAGCAAAACAAACTATAAATATCAATCTATTATTTTCAAAAGGACGCGACTAGCGTTCGGACGTACGGTCCGAGCACCGTAGAGAAGGAATGCAGTTATGCAGGGGCGAGCCAAGGCGGCCCGACGCGTGTAGAGCTAAGTTTAGGGGCGTAGGGCGGGAGCCAAACATCACTGTGAAATATTGTCTCAAAGAATATCGAATAAAAAACAAAATATTTGAAAAAAAAACACATTGAAAAAAATTGCAACACCACCGTAAATAGTATGCAACACTTTTGTTCTACAGATGCAACACTTTTGTTCTATAGATGCAACATTTTATCTCTATATATACAACATCTCAAAGAACAGTATGCAAAATTATTCTCAACGGGATGCAACATTATTCTCAACGGGCCCACAACATCAAAACATTCACAACATCAGAACATGCAACATCATAACATCAGAACGGTTGCAACATCAGTGAAACACACGACCAGGCCAAACCGGGTGCATGAGGGGAGAAGCACGAGGGGAGCCTGTAACGACCTAACTCTAGGGCACCTGAGAGGTCCTTCAAGACCTCTGGGAAGTCCATCGGGACCTCCCAGGAGGTCCACAAAGGACCTCTCGGACAGTCCACCAAGACCTCCCAGGAGATCCAGCAGGACCTCCTGGAGGTCCAGGAGAACATGACCCGAGAGGGTCTTGGAGCCAGGGAGCACCCACGGACCTGCCACGGCCGCATCCAGAGAAAAACAAGGAGGTCTGAGAGCACTCCAAGACCACCCGCAACCCTCCAGAGGAGGTCGTGGGGGTTCGGGACCACCTCAAAACCTCACATGTTTATCCCATTGTGAGGACATACAGGTCCGAGCTCGCTCCATGGTTCCTGTGAATCCCGAGCTAGTCCCAAGGATCATGGCTAGCTCTTCACGAATAATACATTGGTGGTGATATCCGAATGCATCTTTATTAAAGTGAAATATTTACTGAGTTGTTACAAAGTGGCCTTGGGCCCAACATGAACACAAAAGAGCAAAGTAGTTCAAAGAAGACACCACGTAACCGACTAGAAGGCACAACCTATTCGCTTTGATCTTCTTTCATCGCCAAGGTCTTCTCTGGCAAAGATTGTAATGAGCAAGAGTGAGCACAACAACCGTGCTCGCAAGTTACACCCATGGATTAGCAAAATGACATGCATATATGGATAATCAAAAGATGGCATATTATGGTTAATTTGCACAAAGCCAATTTTCTTTCAACTACCATCACAAACCCCTGGACCTCCACCTTTGCCAGGATAGAGTCCGTGCACAAACGTTGCACTAGCCAAGCAAACCATTTCGCCCCAGTCCCAATCCATTTTCATTTTCCTTGCTTCCCCAGCAACATTTTCATCCTTTCATGACAACCCAATGTCATGGTAAAAACATTTTAAGCCATATTTGGTCATGTTGGTAAAGATTTCCCTAAATCAATACTTTTGGGTCTAAGCTTAACTAAGCACAAGTTTTTCAAATGATCTTGGCTCACACTACTGCATGACCCAAGTTTGATCTAAAGGTGACAATGAGTTCAGTTCAAAATCAACAGGGGCCATTCAAAGGAAGTAGGTATAACTATGAATTTAAACCAGGTATTGAAATACTTGGTAAAAATAAGCATGCATTAAACTTTGAAACTGAACATAATTAAATTGAATTATTGGGTGCAATATGATCAAGAGTGTAACTTGTCTTGCTCACTGTCCTGAGAATCTTCCTCTTCTGTGCACTCAGACTCCTTGGAGTCTTCGCAATCTACACGGGTAAAGGAGCAAATTCAAGGAAAACTCAAATAAAGAACCAATTGAGAACAACAAGAAAACCAAAAGAATCCCAGAGGGAGTCCAAAACTTAATCAACAGAAGAGGTCTATATCTTTAGAACGGTTCTTTTGGAAGAGGTCCAAGCTTACCAGGAGGAGGTGGTCCTTAGCAAAAGACCCCAAAGGAGTGATTTCAGCAACACAACAGAGAGGCCCCGAGTTATGATTCTTGCGTAAAGCCCAGAGATGAGGTCCTCACACAAAAACCCTAGAAACCTAAAAGAAGTCCACCAGAGGAGGTCCTGAGATGGACATGACCAGCTCAGTACAGTGGCACGAACAAGAGTGGAGAAGATCACCAAGGGACTTACCAGGGAAAAGAAGAAACAATGGATGGAGGGGAGGTCGGGAATGACAAAGTTTTCCTGAGGAGCCAGCGATCGAGAGTCAAGATAACAGAGGGTGGAGAAAGGGAGGAAGGTGATGTGGTAGAATTTCTTGGTCTAATTGTAATCAAAATGGTGAAGAAAACTAGAAATATACGTGTCAAGGATAAGTATAGAAATGGGTCAAAGGTAGGTAGTACGTGTATATATGTGGTGATCAGGTTCCCCCAAGGATTGTGTGGCCTCTGCAGGATCGACAGCTGCGCCGAGGATCCCGTTGCCCACTCACTTGCATCCGTGTGATGCACACATCATCTTGTACGAGGAAAAAAAAAGGTGAGTGAAAAACTAACAGCACACATGTACCAGTGTGAAAAGGGCCGGAAATAGTCACGGATTTGATACCCTAAAATAGATCGGCTAGTTTATCTTGAATACACGATATTCCATTTCAGATATATCCGTTGGTTGCTGTGCAGGCTGTGGCCGCTGTGCATCAACGATTTCGGGCCATGTAGCATTGCACGTGAAGGTCACGAACAAATCTGATAGACCGTACACACGCCAAAGGACGTGTGCACAGTTAGCAACCTCTTTTGTTCGACAGAAGAATGTAGGATAAATCCGTAGAACAAGGGCTTTGGTCCATACATAATAGCAAAGCAGAAACCTATTTTGCTAGATCTCTGGTAGCGGCCTTACTCAAGCCCATGTTCTCAACTATGGAAACTGATTCGATAAAAGGTTTTATTTTTCATTACTTTTTAATTTTATTTGCATGGATCATTCATTTTCTGTTGGAGGCATTTTAATGAACTTCTTTACTTTCCAAAACGGTGGCAGATCTTGCAAGAGCTGGTCCAATGTCGAAATCCGAGATGAGAATCGCTTCAAGACAGGGCCAATAAGGACATTTCGATTGGGGAAAGAGGAAGAAAAGATAAGAAGTGGAATTAGAAGACAAAGATGGCAAACTATGAAACAACCAAACTCTAGTGTGTCAAAATATAGGCTACAATGTTAGCAGGGCAAATCTCTGCCTCTCTCTGCAGGAGCGACAATGAATGCAGCATTGTGCGCACCGAAAACAAGCGTTCAGAAACGCACAGCGTCGAAGACATGGCTGGGCACGATTGGAGCAAAAGGCAGGTGCCATGGCGAGCAAGCGACAATCCTAGGTCTTGTAAAGGATTTATAATATGCAAATTGGCTCACATAAATATGGTATCTCTACTTTCAGAGTTCAATTGCTCGGACAGGCACATATCCTGATTAGTGAGGTATGCACAACCGCAAATGCCTATTCTGCAAAAGTCAGCATACCTTTCGACCATATAAAGCGATAATATGTCATTTCTTGATGCTCCAACTAGTATTTCAGTTACTTGCTCCTGTTTTGTGATAGAAACAATTACCGACCGTCGGACGCGTTGGAGGAGGAGGCCATCGCGGTCGGGGAAGAGAAGCCGGTGACGGCGGCGTCGATCCGGCGACGGGGACGGCGATGGAGCTTCCCGTCGCTGACTGCGCGTCCCTCTAGATCGGTTAGGGTTTTGTCGGGTGGGGATTGCGGCTTAGACGAACCTTGTACCTAGAGCCGGCCCCACCCCTTTATATATTATTGCTTGAGCATGACGGGGCCCACCACCAATAGATGGGTGGGCACCCCGATCGTATGCTGATCAAGGCCCGATTAGCCGTTGGGCTAATCGGTTGAGATCAAACTAACATTCTCCCCTTGATCTCAATCGTGCTTTAACTTTAATTACTTTTGACTTTACTCATTCCATCATAGATTAGTGCACGAACATGTCTCATCGTCACGGTCAATTGCCGATAGATTTATGACTACAATACACCTCTCGTTCGAAATAGTTACTTTAATCTTTTGGGCCATCTTTTAGTTCAGAATCATAGGCTTTCCCTTAAACCCATGCCGCTACATGTTCTCTGAACACGTTGGGTGGTAAGCCTTTAGTAAGCGGATCCGCTAACATCTTTCTTGATACTTATATGCTCAAGACTTATAATTTGATCCCGAACTTTATCTTTCACAACATAGTACTTTATGTCAATGTGTTTGGCGGCACCACTTGACTTATTGTTGTGGGCATACGTTATCATGGGTTCATTATCGCGATACAACTTAAGTGGTCTATTGATGTCGTCAACCACTTTTAAACGGGTATGAACTTCTTTACCCGTTCACCGCCCGTAGCCTCATAACATGCTACAAACTCGGCATACATTGTGGGCGATGTAGTGACGGTTTGCTTTGAGCTTTTCCACGATATAGCTCCTCGCGCGAGTGAACACATATCCGGATGTAGACTTTCTATCATCTCCATAAAATCGAATCAGTATACCCCACTATATGGAGTAAATCGATCTTTCGTATGTCATCATGAGGCCTTTTGTTCCTTGCAAATAACGCAAGACTTTCTTTATCAATTTCAATGTTCTATTCGAGATTGCTCTGGAATCGCCAAGTAACCGGTAACAAATGCTAAGTCGTATGCGTGTGCACACTTGAGCATCTTGTAAGCTTCCGACAATTTGAAGCATATGGAACCGCTTTCATTTGATCGATCTCATCTTTGGTTCTGGGGCATTGAAAAACCCCATATCTGTCGCCCTTGACTATAGGTGCGGTGAAGGACTACATTTATGCATCCCAAATTTCTTTAAGACTTTCTCTATGTATGTCTTTTGTGATAGTCCCAATATCCCTTTGTTTCTATCCGGTGAATTTCGATCCCTAGAACGAACGAAGCTTCACCAAGATCTTTCATATCAAAGTTTGAGGACAAAAACTTCTTTGTCTCGATGTGATCGACATCACTACTAGCCAAGAGGATATCATCCACATCTGTAATTAGGAAGATAAACTTCCCATCTTTAAACTTTGCATAAACACGCTTGTCCTCTACATTCTCTTTAAACCCAAATTTTCTTATTGTCTTGTCAAACTTCAAGTACCCTTGCCTTGAAGCTTGCTTTAACCCATAAATCGATTTCTTTAGGCGGCATCCCATTCTTTCATTTCCTTCCATGACAAAACCTTTCGGTTGTGCCATGTAAACATTTTCCTCCAAATCCCCATTAAGAAATGCCGTCTTTACATCCATCGATGTAACTCTAAATCATAATGTGCTACTAATGCCATTATGATTACGAAGAATCTTTACATGAGACCGGAGAAAAGGTCTCATTGTAATCAATTCCTTCTCTATGCGTAAATCCTTTTGCCACAAGTCGCGCTTTGTATCTTTCTACATTCCTTGGGAGTCAAGCTTTGTCTTGTAGACCCATTCTGACCCTCTTGTTTTGGCTCCTTTAGGAATAATTTCCAAGTCCTGGACTTTATTAGTCTTCATGGACCTCATTTCCTCTTCCATGGCTTCAAGCCATTTTGAGGAATTTTCGCTTTCATGGCTTCTTCAAATGAGGTGGGATCATCCTCCATTTGATATTCCTCTGTATGATAAATCGATAATCATCGAAATAGTCGATCTTCTTACTCTTTGAGACCTCCTCGGGGCCTCCTCATTTGGTACATCTTCGCTTGATCTTTCTTTGTTGCTCCCCTCATCTGTGGCAATAGGTTCTATAGGATCTGAAGAACGGGTTCCTCATTATCATTCATTGTTGCCACGGGAGGAACAATAACAGTCTTGGCACCACAGTGTCTTACATTTGTCGGTGCGGCAACAGACAGTAGTGTGAAGAATGGCTCTTGAATCATCTGAGTGGGCGATACACCGCTTCTCTTCAAGATCAATCTCACGAGCTACCATACTTCCTCTCATCATTTCATCCTCTAAGAAGACAGCGTGTCTCGTTTCTACAAACTTTGTATATCATGCGGACAAGAGAAACGAAAACCTTTTGACTTTTCGGGGTAGCCAATGAAATGGCAACTTCGCTTTTGGGATCAAGCTTCCCAAGGTTTGGGTTAAATACTTTAGCCTCAAAGAGACTCCCCACACACGTAAGTGGTTTAATGAGGAACTCTTCACGTCCACAACTCGCACGGTGTTTTGGGCACCGACTTACTAGGCACTCTGTTGAGAATATGAATGGCGGTTTTCAACGCTCCATCCATAGACTCAATGGCGGTGTGGAATAGCTCATCATGCTTCGCACCATATCCATCAGAGTACGGTTGCGTCTTTCAGCTACTCCATTTTGTTGAGGTTCGCCCGGTGTAGAATACTGGGCTACTATACCATTTTCCTGTAAAAACCTTGCAAAAGGTCCAGGAACTTGTCCATATGGGGTATGTCGACCGTAGTACTCCCCACGCATCGATCGGACTATCTTAATCTTTAAATCGTGTTGGTTTTCAACTTCAGCCTTAAATATCTTGAATTTATCCAAGGCTTCATTTCTTTCTTTGATTGGATAAATATATCCATAACGGGAGTAATCATCTGTGAATGTTATGAACGAGTCATAACCATCCACACTTTTCACAGAAAAGGACCACAAATGTCTCGTGTGAACAATTTGTAGAACTCTGTGCTTCTTTTGGCGATTTCTTAATTTTCTTTACATATTTTCCTTTAATGCATTCTCTGCATTGTTCTAAGTCCGAGAACTCTAATGGAGGAAGAATGTCATTCTTAACTAGTCTTTCTATTCTCCCCTCGAAATATGGCCTAAACGACAAATTGCTATAATTTCGACGACGATCTAGAGTTCTCTTTCGTTTTTCGCTTACATTTGTAGACGAGGATTCATTCACTTTCGACGCGACGCTCCCATTATCGCATTACCGACATTCACATCATCACGTAATGATAACAAATAAAGCTCATTTTGTAAGATGGCAAGACCAACACATTCTTTATTAAACATTATTTCACACTTGCCGTTTCCAAAATGACAATCATAACCATTATTGTCCAAACATGAAACACTAATCAAATTCCTTTGTAAAGAGGAACATAAAGAACATCTCTAAGTAAAAGAGTGAAGCCATCACTAGCTCTAATGAAAGATCGCCAACGGCTTCAACTTCACTTTGACTCCATTTGCGATTTTAACGATCTTTCTTTTCTTTGCATAGTCCTCGTCGAGCGGAATCCTGTAAAGAATTAGCAACATGAACAGTTGTTCTGAGTCAATCCACCAAGTAGATTTGAATATTGTACATACAGGATTCATTTATAAAGGTAATAATGTTCTCACCTTTCTTTGCCATTATCATCTTTAAGTAATCGGGACAGTCCTTCTTGTAGTGTCCCGTCTTCTTGCAGTGAAGACACTGATCTTTGTCTACTGCAAACTTATTTTGTTGAGGCTGATGGACATGAGCTTTTCCTTGTTCTTTGAGGAGAATTTATGTTGAAGTTCTTTTTCTTGTTGTCCTTCACATAGTTGATAGAACCACCATGTGAGGATTTAAATCTTTTCTCCTCTTGCACACACATAGCTATGCACTTTTCTAAGTCCCATTTCTAAATTTGCATGTTATAGTTGACAACAAAGGTGTCAAACTTTTCCGCAAGGAAGCAAAATCAAATGAATAAGGAACTCATCCTTGAGAGCCAAATCCATTGGTTTAAGCTTGGATGCCGATTGCTCATCCTTAGTATGTGCTCTCTTATGCCATCGCCACCACCAGAGTACCTTTTCATTATAAGTCGCTTAATTAGTCATGTAGCATAAGTCTTTGAAGAGCCAAGAACCGACTCTTTATTTTCTCAAGGTACTCTGGACAAGTGTCACACTCTGCGATTGAGCCTGCAGTGCGTGCTCAATCGTGTTCTTTATCTGACCATACATTTCTTGTTGGTGTGGTCCATTCTTATGCTCAAGGTCATAAGACATCCGTAAGGAGCATAGTCCTCTGCTCTTTTCGCCAAGCGTTGTCGTCCTCATTTTCTTTTTTCTCTTTGGCGCCTCAGCTCGGTGGGATGTCTTGTAGTGAGGACCAGTCCACCTCGGCCAAGATAAACGCTAAGTCTATCTTTTTTCTTCCTCTCCATAGTTATCTCCTTTGAGAGTGGGGATCTCTTTGATACAACTCATCAAGTTGTATCACTTCAAAAAATAATTCAAATAAAAGTGAGAACATAATGACAAAATTATATGCCTTATTTCCAACGTTGGTCAAAAAATCGACATACAATTTTAATCTATACATTAAATCTACATCACCGTTGGCGTAAATAGAAATAATGTATAAAATAATCAATTAAAATTATAATCTTTGTTATTATCAACGTTGGTCGAGAAAATAACAATGTCATAATTCACAACAATTCTCAAAAAATTAAATTCTCCCGTTGGTTCGAATTTAATTTAAGGAGTAATCAACATTAACTTTTGCAGCGGAAACTATGGAAATTATATCTATTTTTTCAAAATTAAATTCTCCCGTTGGTTCGAATTTAATAATGAAATAATAAAATACTTTTTGTTCCCATCGGGTTACCCATCTTGGGCTGCTCCCATAGCATGTGCGTTTAACCCCAAAGCCAAAAGGCATGAGCTGCCAACTTCTTTCTTTATTTCAATTACCTCCCCAAAACCGGATGCAAACCCCATTTCCGGTCCAGCAACACACACGCGCACGGTCAGCCCTAAAAGCTTGTGCTCTCTCCATCCCGTAAAAGGCGGCGCCGACTCCCTCGATCCGAAAAAAAAGGACGACGCAAAGGAGCGGAGCGGCGCTTGCTTTCATCAACTGGCGAGATGACGGCAATGCAAGGCGGCGCGGGCCTTGACGCTAGCTAGCAGCAGCAGCGGCGCCGATCACGCGGCAAGCGCGGGCGGCCTCAAGTGAGCGGCGGCGGCAAGGTGGCGGCAAGAAACGGAGGCAGCCTTGACGACCAGCGAAGCGGCGACGAAGCTGGCGGGCTCCGCGACGGCGTTCGCTTCGGCGGAGATAGCCCCGGCGGAAAGATGGAGGCTGGCCGGCGGCAGCGGCGGCCGAGGCCGGCCAGATCTAAAACGTAAGTCCCCGATCCCCTTTGCCCGCTCTGATACCATTGATAGAAACAATTACCGACCGTCGGACGCGTTGGAGGAGGAGGCCATCGCGGTCGGGGAAGAGAAGCCGGTGACGGCGGCGTCGATCCGGCGACGGGGACGGCGATGGAGCTTCCCGTCGCTGACTGCGCGTCCCTCTAGATCGGTTAGGGTTTTGTCGGGTGGGGATTGCGGCTTAGACGAACCTCGTACCTAGAGCCGCCGGCCCCCACCCCTTTATATATTATTGCTTGTATGACGGGGCCCACCACCAATAGATGGGCCGGGCACCCCGATCGTATGCGGATCAAGGCCGATTAGCCGTTGGGCTAATCGGTTGAGATCAAACTAACATTTTGTACTTGTTTACTTTTTGCTCGGGATAGTCCCCGTGATTTATAAGAGTGAGGTGTACCCACGTATCAAGCTAGTATTTTGGGGAAGATGGTCCAAGACCTTAGTTGTTGCTTTGTAGTTGGGTTTACGAGTATAACGGACCAATGACCTTCTTGCGCCGACGCTGGTTTAGCGATCGATGACACCGCACAACACTTTTAATCAGTAGTTTCATTTTTACCATTATCTGCGCACCATACGACGGACGCGTGACTATTCCTCTCGACTGAGAACAATCTTATAACAGTGAAGAAACTGTTTTAGGAGAGGTGGATCTCCTGGACGAGCTTACTTAAATTCCGAACCTTCTAAGCTACGATCAGAAAGAGAGGACAATATACATATTTTGAGGTGTGATAGGTTGATATTTATTACTCAAAACTTTAAATTCAAGGTAGAAATGAGACTCAAAATTGGATGATCAGTTTACAACCTTGTTTATCCACTATTGCATTTGCACCCAAGAGAGTGTCAGTGTCATCACATATTACTATTTACTCCCGGACTCACAGCAACCTCATGGTTTGTGTGCAAGGCTTGTGCAGCACGACTTCAATTACGTACTTCAAAATAAAGATCTTGGAAATGGGCGGCACTGTAGCAGCCATGTTCCGTTGGGTCCTCTCGAATGGATCAACAGGAACATGAAAGGTACATCCACGTTCAGACAGAAGCATTAAAATCTGACCCCGTGAGAGATTTTGAAAAGACAGGCAAGCTTGCCATTCAACCACAAAAAAACCGGTTGTTTGCGTCAGCCAGTCTGCCATTTACGCACAAGCCGCTCTCACATTTCTTTTCTGACCGCGGCCCGTGCGCGCCGCCGCCCAGTCGCCCCGCGCCTCCTCCTCCTTTCACCGGCCCGCGCGCCGCCTCCCTCCTCCTGTCGGCTCCACACGTCGCCTCCCTTCTCTCCAGATGCGTCGCACAAGTATCGGACGTACTCGTACTACGTGAAAACGTGATGTGTATAGCAATACTCCTCCGTAATAACGTCCATGGATGGTTTGGATGCCACTGTGCAGGGTTGTCATGGGCCATGAGCCAACAAGAATTAGGCCCAAAATGCGGTTAAACAGATTGTCTATGTGACATTAATTTGGCTGATTTCTCAAGAACAAACCGCTCAATTTTTTTGGACCCGTTGCGTTGGATCTAAATCGAACCAACGCCACAGATCTCTCCCTCCCCTCTCCTCTCCCCTAACACAAATCAGTGCCGCTCTCGCGGTCGCGCCTCCTCGCTGCCTCCAACATCAATGACAACACAACTCCCAAACTTGCGTGTTTAAGAAAATTTAGTCGAGTGATGTATACCGAATATGATGAGGATATCTCTACTACCAGCACATCTTTCTCGTCACGTGGCAATGCTTAAGATGATTCTAGTGCTCCAAAAGCAGCTTATTTGAGCCGATTACGAGCAAGAGGTAAATTAATTAACCAGCAGATGAACTCATTCTTAAATAATTTTAATCTGGATTCTAATGAGAATATGTTACTATCTAATAGTTCTACGTTACGTATATATTGTTTTACACGTAGAAAGTATTGTACAAGATCTTTCCTTTACTTGTCATTGCGAAGGCGAGATCGAAGAAGGCCTACCGAGGTGCCGTGACACCGGGTCCAAAATCGTTTTCTATGTATATATATCATTATGTATAACAATACTGGAGACCGATAGCCAAAACGAACTAACGAAGGACACCGGAGACGTCCGCCGCTATGCGTTGAATTTGCTATGCGCTTGCGGCACCAACTTTCATGGCGCCCAGTAATGACGGGCGCGCGTTGCGTCTTGTTGCGGCGAAGGCGATGCGATGCGTCTTGGCGGACGGCGTGCGCGTCTGAGAGCCGAGGCGGGCGCCGATTCGCGATGCGGGCATCGGGGCATCGCAACTAGGCCATCGAGCCATCTGGGTTCACAAACGATGAACACATCGAGACTTCAAGAGTCTCGAGCTCTTAGCCGAACAACCGAGACGAAACCCGACAAGAATCGCGACATCGCTCTGTCAATCTCGCACTTTTGCTCCAGCTCAATGGCGGCCAAGTCGCCAACCATTTTGCAAAGTGCGGTGTCATTGTGAATTTAAGGTAATTTTTCGCATGTTCTTTTCTTTCCGCTTCAGATGGCCTTCAATTTACGTCTTTTTACAACCCTTCGATTTCTATGTGAGCTCTGACGCCTCTGAGCTCTCAACTAATCAAGTTATCATGTACATGCGTTGTCAGGCTCAGGCATATCCAGATCTTGGTCACTTGATTTCCAAGGAAGAGCTACATTCTCTTGAGGCATCAGGATTTCTACATTCTCTCGAGGCATCAGGATTTCCAAGTAAAATACCGATTTATCTCAACTCTCAAGCACAGTCACTAATTTTGTGTTTACTGTTTAGAGATCTAATTTGCTAATCGTTGGTATATTTTTCTCAAACCCTAGGATTGGGGTTTGTTTACAATTGTGGTAATACTTGGGAATTAGAATATGTGATGTTTCAAGATTTGGATTTGAGTTTTTGACTACTTGAGAGTTAAGAATTGAGACACAATGTCAAGTAAGTAAGCCCCACAATTTTAAATAAATGACTACGAATGTATGCTTCTATTATTCACTTTGCTATAGTTAACCAAAACTACTAGTAGAAGTGCAGGACCTTTGTTTTGGTAAGCACTTTGATAGCTATTTTTTATCCGTCACGTTGAATTGTTTAACACGTTACTATTCTAATTTTTAAACAACAGTACTTTATAATTAGACATATGTGATATATATAGGACATCCGGTTATTTTTGTTCTGGATCCGCCCCTAGTTGCAGGAAGGAAATCACGGAGGTTAGGTTGTGCCATACAAGAGTACAAGACCCGCAAGCATGCTACTAACCCCACTGGTGGGCCCCGCAGCAAATTGGATGATCCACGGACTCGTCTACAGCCGGGACTTGAATGTCGCTCTGCTTCAGATTTTGTGTGCCGGTTGCAGGGTTTCTGTGGGACCCGCGTGCATCCGTGGGACCCGCGTGCAGTACCATAGGTGCTATGGACTACCGCCACGATCTGCTACAAGCTGCTGGCGGCGTAGGCCACCCAGGTTGACTTCGCACCAGCCACGATGACTAGTTAATTAGGAAGTTCTGATAATTCCTGATTAAATTTTCTTCGTGTTTTCTTCTCGTACGTCGGCCTATATATAAGCAAAACAAACTATAAATATATAAGCAAAACAAACTATAAATATCAATCTATTATTTTCAAAAGGACGCGACTAGCGTTGGACGTCTGATCCGAAAGCATCAGTAGAGAAGGAATCTTGATTATGCGAGGCGAGCCAAGGCGGCCCGACGCGGTGTAGGAGCCAAGCCGAGGGGGCGCAGGGGCGCGGGGAGCCAAACATCACTGTGAAATATTGTCTCAAAGAATATCAGAATAAAAAAACAAAATATTTGAAAAAAAAACACATTGAAAAAAATTGCAACACCACCGTAAATAGTATGCAACACTTTTGTTCTACAGATGCAACACTTTTGTTCTATAGATGCAACATTTTATCTCTATATATACAACATCTCAAAGAACAGTATGCAAAATTATTCTCAACGGGATGCAACATTATTCTCAACGGGCCCACAACATCAAAACATTCACAACATCAGAACATGCAACATCATAACATCAGAACGGTTGCAACATCAGTGAAACACACGACCAGGCCAAACCGGGTGCATGAGGGGAGAAGCACGAGGAGCACAGAACGACCTAACTCTAGGGCACACGAGAGGTCCTTCAAGACCTCACAGGAAGTCCATCGGGACCTCCCAGAGGTCCACAAGGACCTCTCGGACGATCCTCAAGACCTCCCAGGAGATCCAGCAGGACCTCCTGGAGGTCCAGGAGAACATGACCCGAGAGGGTCTTGGAGCCAGGGAGCACCCACGGACCTGCCACGGCCGCATCCAGAGAAAAACAAGGAGGTCTGAGAGCACTCCAAGACCACCCGCAACCCTCCAGAGGAGGTCGTGGGGGTTCGGGACCACCTCAAAACCTCACATGTTTATCCCATTGTGAGGACATACAGGTCCGAGCTCGCTCCATGGTTCCCTGTGAATCCCGAGCTAGTCCCAAGGATCATGGCTAGCTCTTCACAGAATAATACATTGGTGGTGATATCCAGAATGCATCTTTATTAAAGTGAAATATTTACAGAGTTGTTACAAAGTGGCCTTGGGCCCAACATGAACACAAAAGAGCAGCAGTTCCAGCAGCACACCACAGGCAACTGACTAGAAGGCACAACCTATTCGCTTTGATCTTCTTCACTGCCAAGGTCTTCTCCTGGCAAAGATTGTAATGAGCAAGAGTGAGCACAACAACCGTGCTCGCAAGTTACACCCATGGATTAGCAAAATGACATGCATATATGGATAATCAAAAGATGGCATATTATGGTTAATTTGCACAAAGCCAATTTTCTTTCAACTACCATCACAAACCCCTGGACCTCCACCTTTGCCAGGATAGAGTCCGTGCACAAACGTTGCACTAGCCAAGCAAACCATTTCGCCCCAGTCCCAATCCATTTTCATTTTCCTTGCTTCCCCAGCAACATTTTCATCCTTTCATGACAACCCAATGTCATGGTAAAAACATTTTAAGCCATATTTGGTCATGTTGGTAAAGATTTCCCTAAATCAATACTTTTGGGTCTAAGCTTAACTAAGCACAAGTTTTTCAAATGATCTTGGCTCACACTACTGCATGACCCAAGTTTGATCTAAAGGTGACAATGAGTTCAGTTCAAAATCAACGGGGGCCATTCAAAGGAAGTAGGTATAACTATGAATTTAAACCAGGTATTGAAATACTTGGTAAAAATAAGCATGCATTAAACTTTGAAACCGAACATAATTAAATTGAATTATTGGGTGCAATATGATCAAGAGTGTAACTTGTCTTGCTCATCGTCTCCGAGAATCTTCCTCTTACGTACTCGAGACTCCTTGGAGTCTTCGCAATCTACGGGTAAAGGAGCAAATTCAAGGAAAACTCAAATAAAGAACCAATTGAGAACAACAAGAAAACCAAAAGAATCCCGGAGGAGTCCAAAACTTAATCAACGAGAAGAGGTCTATATCTTTAGAGCGGTTCTTTTGGAAGAGGTCCAAGCTTACCGGGAGGAGGTGGTCCTTAGCAAAAGACCCCAAAGGAGTGATTTGAGAACACAACAGAGAGAGGCCCGAGTTATGATTCTTGCGTAAAGCCCAGAGATGAGGTCCTCACACAAAAACCCTAGAAACCCAAAAGAAGTCCACCAGAGGAGGTCCTGAGATGGACATGACCAGCTCAGTACAGTGGCACGAACAAGAGTGGAGAAGATCACCAAGGGACTTACCAGGGAAAAGAAGAAACAATGGATGGAGGGGAGGTCGGGAGCAGCAAAGTTTTCCCTGGGAGCCACTGATCGAGAGTCAAGATAACAGAGGGTGGAGAAAGGGAGGAAGGTGATGTGGTAGAATTTCTTGGTCTAATTGTAATCAAAATGGTGAAGAAAACTAGAAATATACGTGTCAAGGATAAGTATAGAAATGGGTCAAAGGTAGGTAGTGGCAGGGCAGGTGTCACTACCGTTCTGGGCAAAAGGTACGAGGAAGGATAATGTATGTTGCTATGGAAAGGAACAAAGAAAAATGTCAGGGTACGGCTAAATGACCAAATTCAAAGTAAAACACCACGTATATGGATGCATTTAATGTGACAAGACACGCATTAAATGCTCAATATAATAACGTGGCGGAGGAAATGAGAATAACTAAGTCTGGCAAGTGGGGCCAGTCAATTTAGAAACAGTTGGGTCAAAAGGGGAGGTCTTGCCCCGCAGAGGAGGTCCAAAGGCTAAGAGGTTCTGATATACACAAAGGAGGTTCGAACATGAGGAGATCCAAATACACATGGGGGAGGTCCACGTGACTGACGTTCGGACAACCAGGACTTCATCAAAAGAGGTCCCGTGGCTCAAGGAGGTCTGAAGGCTGAGGAGGTCCAGCGCCAAACGTAAAAGGCCACGGAGAGGTCTAGGACAGGAGGTCCAGAAAACTTCAAAGAGGTCCCGTGGTTGAAATTAAAGACAAGTTGAGGTCCGGGCGGTTGGATCTCCCAGAGGAGGTCCAGTGCGAGATCAAACGTGAAGGGAGGTCCCCAAAGAGAAATAACGCACGGGAGGTCTGGGCCTTTGGATTGAGTGAGGAGGTCCAAACCGTTAGATTCAATGCATGGAGAGGTCCAGCAGAGGAGTTCGAGAAGGAGAGGATCCCACGGGAGATTCACAAAAGGTGGTCCAACAGAGTTAGTGAGTCAAGGCAACTCAAAGGAGATTCCAACCTCTTGGGTGAGATCAAAACCGTGGTGGTTAGAATGAACCCTAAGGAGGTCCATTCGCCAAGAAGAAATGCCAAGGGGTTCAAATGAACTCGGAGAGTCGAAGGCACACATAAGAGGTCCTTTGGAATGCATGGAGGTCCGAATGAGCAGAGGTGCAGCATGGAAAAGTGCCCAGCAACAAGAGGTTTAGACTTAAGAGAAGTCTCGAGCAGTAAAAGAGGTCCGATTCCAAAGAGATTGAACCAACAAAGAGGTCCAAGGACCAGACTCAAGGAAAGAGGCACGGACATAAGGGTTTGTCCAGTGAGAAAAGGTCCAAGCCTCAAGGGAGGTCTAACCTCAAGAGCTGCTGGGGAGGTCTAGGCCACTGAGAAGGTCTAAACCTACATATCCAAAGGAGATATGCTAAAGGGAAGTCTACTAAGCATACCAAACGGAGGTATCAACAACTCAAACCTCTCCAACCGAACCAAACTTAGAATTCTCATCAAAACAAAATATTTTTGATTTATTTTACACATTTAAAAAGGATTTAGAAAATCAAGATGTTACAAACCTACCCCCCTTAAAGGAATATCGATCCCGAGATTCAATCAGAATCAGCAAAGAGGTAGGGGTAGTTAGTCCTGAGGTCCTCTTCTTTTTCCCATGTAGCTTCACTTTCGGGATGATGGCTCCATTGTACCTTGTATGACTTGATAATTTTGCTCCTGGTAACTCGCTCTGCAACATCCAGAATTTTAATTGGTTGCTCCACATACGTGAGGTCTTCCTGTAAGTCTATGTCTTCTACTAAGGTGTGGTCTTCAGGAAATCGAAGGCACTTCCTTAATTGTGATACATGAAAAATGTTGTGCACTGCCGACAAGGACTCTGGAAGTTCCAGTTTATAAGCTACTTCACCTTGTCTTGCTAAAATCTTGTATGGTCCTACATATCTTGGTGCTAACTTTCCTCTCATCCGAAATCTTCTAACTCCCCGGATTGGTGTTACTCTGAGGTAGACAAAGTCTCCAACCTCAAAGGATAGATCTCTACGCCGGGTGTCAGCATAGCTCTTTTGTCGGGACTGAGCCACTCTCAATCGTTCCTTAATCAATTTCACCTTGCTCTCGGCATCTTTGATCAGGTCCGGCCCATACAGTTGATACTCTCCAACTTCATCCCAAAGGAGAGGTGTTCTACAAGGCCTACCATACAAAGCTTCAAATGAGGACATTTGTAAGCTAGCTTGATAGCTATTATTATAGGAGAATTCGGCATAGGGTAAGTTCTTGTCCCAACTTCTCCCAAAATCCAGAGCACATGCCCTGAGCATATCTTCCAAGATTTGGTTCACTCTCTCTGTTTGCCCATCCGTCTGAGGATGATAAGCTGTACTAAAGTTAAGTTTAGTACCTAAGGCTTCATGCAAACTTTGCGAAAACCTTGAGGTAAATTGAGATCCTATATCTGACACTATTCTTTTGGGCACTCCATGTAAACAAATAATTCTTGCCATGTACAAGTCCGCCAAAACATTACTAGTATAGGTGGTCTTAACTGGTATGAAATGTGCTACTTTAGTTAACCTATCAACCACCACCCATATGGAATCATACCCAGATTGGGTCCTGGGCAATCCAGTTATAAAATCCATGCCCACATGCTCCCATTTCCATTCGGGTATTGGCAAGGGTTGTAGCAAACCGGCTGGTTTTTGGTGTAGGGCTTTAACTCTCATACACACATCACTTTGGGCTACATCTTGAGCAACATCTTGCTTCATACTAGTCCACCGATATCTCTCTTTAAGGTCTTGATACATTTTGGTCTTTGCGGGTGAATAGAGTAAGGTGACCGTGTGCTTCCACCAAAATGAGTGCTTAATCTCTGGTTATTTGGCACACAAACTCTACCGCCAAACCATACTACTCCTTGCTCATTTTCAGAGAAACACAGGGCTTTACCCCTTCTCATATTTTTCTTAATTTCTTGGATGTCCTCATCTTTTTCTTGTTGTGCTTTAATCGATCCGAGCAAGTAGGATGTACCTCCAAGGTGTTCACACATCCTTGCTCTACTATCTCCAAGTTGAGGTACTTCAATTCTTCATATAGTTTTGGTTGTTGTTCTTGAACCAACAAAGTATTCTGATGACCTTTTTCGCTCAAGGCATACGCCACCACATTGGCTTTGCACAGGTGATAATGAATTCAAGGTCATAGTCTTTAATTAATTCTAACCATCTCCTTTGTCTCAAATTGAGCTCTGGTTGTGTGAAGATGTATTTAGGACTTTTGTGGTGCATGTATATCTCACAATGAGTTGCCAATAAGGTAGTGTCGCCAAATTTTCAAAGCATGCACAATGGTCGCCAGTTCAAGATCATGTGTTGGGTAGTTTTCTTCATGAGGTGTCAACTGTCTAGATGCATACGCCACTACCTTTCCATTTTGCATTAGCACACATCCTAGACCTTGGTGAGATGCATCACAAAATACTTCAAAGTCTTTTTGGATGTCGGGCAGGACTAAAACAGGAGCTGTGACAAGCTTTTCTTTTAGTTTCAAAACTTTGCTCCTGATTTTGGTCCATTCAAATTTCTTCTCCTTTTTCAAAGAGTTGGGTGAGAGGTTTAGCAATCTTGGAAAAACCTTCAATAAATCTTCTATAATAGCCACTAGACCAAGAAAGCTTCTTACCTCAGTTACTGTCTTTGGAGGTCTCCACTCTAGAACAGCTTCAACCTTTGAGGGGTCTACAGCTGTGACGACCCAACTCTAGGGCACCCGAGAGGTCCTCCAAGACCTTCTGGAAAGTCCATCAGGACCTCCCAGGAGGTCCATCAGGACTTCCTTAATTCT
Organism: Phyllostachys edulis; assembly: GCA_036346405.1. Classification (NCBI taxonomy): domain Eukaryota; kingdom Viridiplantae; phylum Streptophyta; class Magnoliopsida; order Poales; family Poaceae; genus Phyllostachys; species Phyllostachys edulis. The sequence goes on from CM070547.1 coordinate 1,333,299, forward strand.
GATTTTCTAAATCCTTTTTAAAATGTGTAAAATAAATTAAAACTATTTACTTTAATGAGAATTCAAGTTTGGTTACTGTTGGAGAGGTTTGAGTTGTTGGTATCTCTTCTGGTATGCTTGGAGATCCTCCTTGATTTATCTTTTTGGGCTATGTAGGTTTAGACCCTCTCTGTGGCCTAGACCTTCCCAGGGGTTCTTAAGGTTAGACCTCCCTTGAGGCTTGGACCTTTTCTCACCTGAACGTATTCTTACGTCCGGGCCTTTCCTTTGAGTTTGGTCACTCGAACCTCTTTGTTGGTTCGAATCTCTTTGGAATAAGACCTCTTTTCTGTTCAGACTTCTCTTCAGTCTAGACTTCTTGTTGCCTGGGCACTTCCCAATGCCCAGACCTCTTTTCATTCGGACCTCCATGTATTCCAGTGGACCTCTTGTGAGCCTTCGATTCTCCTGAGTTCATTTGAACCCTTGGCGTTTCTTCTTGGCCGAAAGGACCTCCCTAGGGTTGTCTTGATCCTTGCGAACTCCTATTGGACCACCTGTTGTGGATATCTTCCCTTGGACCTCTCTTTCATTTGATCTAGTGGTCCAGACCTCTTCCTATCTCCAATCCAAAGGTCCAGACCTCCCCGTGCGTTATGTCCCTCTGTGGACCTCCCCTTTGTTTTGAATCTAACGGTTTGGACCTCTCCTCACTTCCGATCCAAAGGCCCAGACCTCCCAAGACGTTTGATCTGGCATTTGGACCTCCTCCGGGAGATCCAACCGCTTGGGACCTCAACCTGCCTTTAATCCCAACCACGGGATCTTTTTGTAGTTCTCTGGACCTTATGTCCAAGACCTCTCCGTGGCCTTTTAACCTGGCCCTGAACTTTCTCGCCAGACCTCCCTTGATGAGATCCTAACCGTCAGGATCTCCTTTGTTGATCCTGACCGTCAGATCTCCCATGTCCAGACCTCCACAGATGTCCGGACCTCCTCAACCTTCAGACCTCCTTGAGCAGCGGGACCTCCTTTGATGAAGTCTGGTTGTCAGAACCTTAGTCACGTGGACCTCCTCCATGTGTATTTGGACCTCCCCATGTTCGGACCTCCTTTGTGTATATCAGGACCTCTTAGCCCCGGACCTCCTCGAGGACCTCTCCTGCGGGGGCAAGACCTCCCCTCTTGACCCGACTATTTCTAAGTTGACTGGCCCCACTTGCCAGTCTTAATCATTCTCATTTCCTTCGCCACGTTAAAATCTTGGGCATTTAATGCATGTCTTGTCACAATTAAATGTATCCATATATGTGGAAGTTTACTTTGAATTTGGTCACTTAACCGTACCCTGACATTTTTCTTTGTTCCTTCCCATAGCAACGTACATTGTCCTTCCTCGTACCTTTTGCCCAGAATGGTAGTGACACCTGCCCTGCCACTACCTACCTTTGAACCATTTCTATATTTATCCTTGACACGTATATTTCTAGTTTTCTTCACCATATTGATTACAATTAGACCAAGGAATTCTACCACATCACCTTCCTCCCTTTCTCCACCCTCTGTTATCTTGGCTCTCGATCAGTGGCTCCCAGGGAAAACCTTGCTGCTCCCGACCTCCCCTCCATCCATTGCTTCTTCTATCCCTGGTAAGTCCCTTGGCGATCTCCTCCGCTCTTGTTTTGCCACTATACTGAGCTGGTTGTGTCCATTTCAGGACCTCCTCGGGTGGACTTCTTTTTGGGTTTCTAGGGCTTTTGTGTGAGGACCTCCTCTGGACTTTGCGCAAGAACCATTTCTTAGGATCTCTGTTCTATTGCTTGAATCACTCCTTTGGGGTCTTTTGGCCAAAGACCACCTCCTCCTGGTAAGCTTGGACCTCCTCCAAAAGAACCGTTCTAAAGATATAGACCTCTTCTATTGATTATGTTTTGGACTCTCTCTGTGATTCTTTTGGTTTTCTTGTTGTTCTCAATTGGTTCTTTATTTGAGTTTCCCTTGAATTTGCTCCTTTACTCCGTGTAGATTGCGAAGACTCGTGGAGTGCGAGCGCCTAAGAGGAAGATTCTCGGGACGATGAGCAAGGCAAGTTGCACTCTTGATCATATTGCACCCAATAATTCAATCTATTTATGTTCAATTTCAAAGTTTAATGCATGCCTATCTTTACCAGTTATTTCAATACTGCTTTTAAATTCATAGTTACACCTACTTCCTTGGTATGGCCCTTCGTTGACTTTGGGTGAACTCATTGTCACCTTTAGATCAAACTTGGGTCATGCAATAGTGTGAACCAAAACCATTTGAAAAAAACCGGTGCTTAGTCAAGCTTAGACCAAAAGTATTGATTTGGGGAAATCTTTACCAACATAACCAATTATTGCTTAAAATGTTGTTACCATGACATTGGGTTGTCATGGAAGGATGAAAATGTTGCTGGGGAAGCAAGGAAAATGAAAATGGATTGGGACTGGGGCGAATTGGTTGGCTTGGTTGGTGCAAGTTTATGCACGGGATCGTGCCTTTATGGTAGATCGATGCCCTTGGATTTGTGGAAGTCGCCCTAGTCATGTGAGGACCAGTCTTTGAGTGACCAATGCCAAGCCTATAATGGGCTATGCCACAATCATGCAACCACATGTCTCTAGAATGGGGCGTGGGACCTGGCTGAGTAATTTGCAAAACTCCATCATATGCTGCTCCATTGGAGGTGTGGGAGGTCTTGTAAGGTGATGGTCCTTTATGACCTAATGTTCCCCTTGGTGCAAGAGGGGCTTCATTGGATTCTTTGTCCATAGGGGGTGAAACCTTAGCAAGGAAAGGTGTGGTGGAGCAATGCATTGTAAAGGCCTTGTCATGAGCTCTAGACCTCTTACCTTTGGTAGTGAGAGGTGGCATTGACGGATCTTAGGATAAACTAGAGAAATCATGTCATGTGGGTAAAGTGCACAACCTCTGCAGAGTTAAATCTATTGAATAGCCGTGTCCACGGTCATGGGCGTCTTGGCAAAGGCTACTCGAGTTAGATGTTGATTTTGGGGTTTTCGAAATGTTTATCAAATCTGTTTTTGGGATTTTATTCCATGGGTTTGGGCGAGGAGCCTGTTGTCGAGGGTATCCTTCACCAACTTGTTGACTAATGCTATCCAAGCGAAAAATTGCTTTGATAAAATGAATTTTATCTATTTAAAGACCGCTTTGGAACTTAGTAATGGTAGTTGAAAGAAAATTGGCTTTGTGCAAATTAACCATAATATGCCATCTTTTGATTATCCATATATGCATGTCATTCTGCTAATCCACGGGTGTAACTTGCGAGCACGGTTGTTGTGCTCACTCTTGCTCATTACAATCTTTGCCAGGAGAAGACCTTGGCAGTGAAGAAGATCAAAGCGAATAGGTTGTGCCTTCGGTCATTTGCTGTGGTGTCTTTGTTGGACCTCGTGACCTTTTGTTCTTTTGCTCTTTTGTATATGTGTTGGGCCCAAGGCCTTTGTGTAACAACTCTGTAAATATTTTGCTTAAATAAAAATACGTTCGGATGTCACCACCATTGTATTATTTACGTGAAGAGCTAGCCATGATCCTTGGGACTAGCTCGGGATTCACTGAGGAACCACGGAGCAAGCACGGACCTTCATGTCCTCACAATGGGATGAGCGTGTGAGGCTCGAGGGGTCTCGGACCTCCACGACCTCCTCTGGAGGGTCGTGGGTGGTCTTGGGGTGTCCTCGAACTCCTCGTTTCCCCGACCGTGGTCGTGACAGTAGTGGGTGCTCCCTGCTCCAAGACTCTCTCTCGTGTCATGTTCTCCTGGACCTCCGGGAGGTCCTGCTGATCTCTGGGAGGCTCAGGATCGCCGAGAGGTCCTTGTGGACCTCCTGGGAGGTCCTGATGGACTTTCCAGTAGGTCTTGGAGGACCTCTCGGGTGCCCTAGAGTTGGGTCGTTACACCCATGGGATAGCAATCCCAAACAGTTTTAGTAAACATTTCTGAAAAACCCCAAAACCAACATCTAACTCTGAGTAGCCTTTGCCAGCACGTCCATGACCGCGGACACGGCTATTTGAATAGATTTCACTCTGCAGAGGTTGTGCACTTTACCCACATGACAAGATTCCTCTAGTTTATTTGGCATGCGCGAGTGCCACCTCTCACTGCCGAAGGTAAGAGGTCTAGAGTTCATGACAAGGCCTTTACAATGTATTGCTCCACCACAGCCTTTCCTTGCTAAGGTTTCACCCCCTATGGATCGCAATCCGGTGAAGCCCCTCTTGCACCAATGGGAGCGATGAGGTTATAAAAGACCATTGGCCATATAAGACCTCCCACACCTCCAATGGAGCGACCTATGGTGGAGTTTTGCAAATTATTGACCAGATCCCACGCCCCCACACTGGAGACATGTGGTTGCACGATTGTGGCATAGCCCATTATAGGCATGGCATTGGTCGCTCAAAAAGCTGGTTGTAACATCGATTTTTCAAGTCCTTTTAAAATTGTAAAACAAAATAAAACTATTTTTGTTTTGATGAGAATTCATAGTTGGTTCGTTGGAGAGGTTTAAGTTTCATGTTGTCACCCTTACGTATGTTGGCAGTTCTCCCTCGGTCCTTCTCTTTTGTGTTATGTTGGTTTAGACCTTCTCTGTGGCTCGACCTCCCGGTGGTCCTTGAAGTTAGACCTCTCTCTGGGGGCCTCAGACCTTTTCTCAATGGGGCGTGCCCTTATGTCCAGATCTCTCTCTCGAGCTAGATCTCTTTGGATCTCTTTGTTGGTTCGAATCTCTTTGGTTCGAGACCTCCTCCTTAGGTCTAGACCTCCTCTTGGTTAAACCGTGCCTATATGTTTAGGCCTCCCTTTGAATTCAAGTCCTTTGGACCTCCCCATCCATTGGATCTCCTTACTCGCTTATCTTAGGAACCCTGACCTCCAAAGATTTCCTCCCGAACCTTTAGGACCTCCTATGTTGAGATCCTCACCGCCAGGACCTCCCATTGTGGAGATCCTAGCGATCAGGACCTCCCCTGGTCAACTCAGTTCTTTAGACCTCCTCGAGCCCGTGGAACCTCCTTTCGTGAGAGCTTAACTGATAGGACCTCCCCGTTGGTGAGATCCTACCAGTCAGGACCTCCTTTTTGCAAGGATCCCCTCAGCCAGGACCTCCCTTGATGGGATCTTGGTTGTTAGAACCTCTTGTCGCGTAGACCTCCTCCATGTATGTCTGGACCTCCCCATGTCCAGACCTCCTCTGTAAATCTGGACCGTTAAGACCTTTCCCTTGAGATCTTAACAGCCCAGACCTCCTCTTTGAACATCTGGACCGTTAAGACCTCCCCCTGGAGATTTTAACCGTCCAGACCTCCCTTCGTTGGCAGTTTTGATCGTTAGGACCTCCCCTTGGAGATCCTAACCGTTCAGACCTCCCGTTTGGAATTGATCCTACGGCCCTAGACCTCCGTGGCGGGTGAGGTTCTCCTCTTACCTCGCGGACCTCCCCGTTAGCACTCAATCTTGGCCGTTGGACCTCCTCTTTGGAGATCCAACTGTCAGAACCTCCCCCTTTGACCCAACTATTTCTAGATTTGACTGGTCCCACCTGCCAGGCTTATCGATTCTATGTTTCCCCGCCACACTAGTACCATGAGCATTTAATGCATGTATTATGCATTAAATGACCAAGCAAGTGGTCGTTTCTATTGTATGGGGTCATTCATGGCACTATTGGTGTCATTTCTAGTCTCCTCCGTAATAAATTACACAATGTCCTTTATCATTTTCTTTGACACTCCGTACCTTTCACCTATTTTTCATGCTCACCAAATCATGTACGCATTGAGTGGTCTTTTCACTCTCTTTGACTATAACTAGTCCCGGAGCCCTCCTTGCCACCTTTTTTTTTTCACACACTCGACATTATTGCTCACACCCGGTGGCTTCTGGAAAGCTTTGCCAAGAACATCGCCAGTGACTTCTCTTCATCATATTATTATCACCATTGGAGGCTCGGCGGGAGCTTGGGCGTTGACCTCAACCGCCCAGATTGCCTTCGACCTCCCTTCAACTCGTCACCTCTTCCTGTTCTTTGGTAAGCCTCCTTGTGCCTTGATCTGTTCTTGTTCTCATCACCACCGAAGAGGTTATGCCCATTCGGGACCTCTTCTTTTGGATTCTCCTTGGAACTCCATGGCTTGACTTGAGATCACCTCTCTGGATCCTGCGCACTCGTCATCATCGGGGTCTTTGGCGTAGGTCATCTCTCTGGTCTTTTGCGAAGACCTTCCTCATTGGGCCTTTCTTCCGTAGGTTAAGACCTCTCCCAAAAAACCTATTTTGAGTATGTGTTGTTTCTGTTAATTAAGTTTTGGAGTTTCTTTTGAAGTTCTCTTGGCTCTTTATTTGGAATTTGGTTTGAGTTGTCTCCTTTCTCCCGTATAGATCATGAGGACACTGAGGAGCGTGAGAGCACTGAAGAAGAAGACTCTCAAGACAGTGAGCAAGGCAAGTCATGCTCTTGATCATATTGCACCCAGTATTTAAATCTATTTATGTTCAATTTCGAAGTATAATGCATGCTTATTTCTACCAAGTTATTTCAATACCCGTCTTAAACACATAGTTATGCCTAATTCCTTCATATGGCCAACTTGACATTGAACCAATCTGTTGTCACCTTAGACAAAACCTGGTTAATACTTTAGTGCGAACTAGGAGCCATTGTG